>CM065778.1:95086530-95711530 GCA_033296515.1 Macrochelys suwanniensis | reverse complement strand
TGTAACTACTGTAGGTACATCTTATCTGGCTATTGTGGGCATGCATATTATTATAAACAATGTCACATACTGTATCACTTTGAATATTTCCACATTAAAATACCTACAAGGAGGTACTAAAAATCTCAATTATGATGTAAGATCTTATTCATTTACACTTTGTTGACAGAGATGTATTTGACTTTTTTCTGTGGTTCCTGTGGGATTAGTGCCTCAGCCCTTCTGTGTAGGAATGATCTGTTTTGTGGTTTGTTAATACAGCACCAAGCAAATCCCAACTGGGGCCTTTGGGTGCTTCCATAATATACACCCACCCTGGTTCATTACCTGGACAGAATATATAATTGTGAATTGTAGAATTATATATTAGTATATTAATATGTAAAGCAGGATTTCAGTGAATATCTACCATAGTTGTGTTTCAGATAAGGGGTGAGTTTCATTTGTGTGTGATTTTTTGTTAAATGAATGAACTATAAATATATAAGTACCCATTATTCACTGCACATGGCTGCCAGAAAAAGGTTGGCTTTGTAACATCACACAGTAATCTATTATGTTACACTTGCTAATGTCTAAAGAGCCCAGGTATTCTTTGATGTTATACCACTGAGCTGTATGTTCATATGCCTCTAAATAGTTTGCATCATTGGCTCCATCGCTTTTAGTGGACATGCCAAGTGGATGTACTGCCTGTGTCTTGGAAAGTTTATCCCCAGTCCTATAAATATTTCTGAAGCGTTTGCATAATTTAAATTATGTGTATAACTTTACTCTCTCATGAGTCGGGGAACTAGTAAGGTGAAGTTATGCACTTTCTTTAGTATTTGCAGGAATGAGATCTCCATGTGTTATTGCTCATTAACATAATTTTTAGTTTATTTATGCCAGTGCTTTGTTTCTGTCCTTTCAGTAATTACCTACAGCACAGTCTTTTGATGATAATAAGAGAGTGATGGTGGCAGACTCACCATTGTCAGCTCATGATGAAATACACAGTTGGTAATTATCTAAGTGACTTGTGTTGGACTAAAAAGATAAATGGTACAAAGCTGTTGTCGTTCTGAAGCTAGCTTGCTTATTTGTTGTTTTGACCATAATGTCATGATTCCTACCATAGGCCTAGTTTCAAGCATTACTAGCAGTGTATAAGTCAACCAGTTCCCTAACAGCAGCTGAATTTGAAAGTGTTCTGTATTTATTAGTGTACTAGCTCACAGTTGTCAACTTTCACATGGTAAATAAGCACCCCGACTTTCACAATAAGCCAAAAATCAAATTAATCCCATTTCAAAACAAGCCAATCCCTAAGAACCCCAACACTCTATGTGACTAGATTCCCCCCGGTGTGCAGTCTGGGACCCTTGCTGTGCACCCCTGACTCTCTTTGCCCCCCCTCCCCTACTTGCCGGGAGCCGATCAAAAAAAAGAAGCTGCAAGCCAAATAAGCAACAAGCCAAAAATTAGCCAACAAGCGACTTACAAGCCAATTTAAGCCAAAAACAAGCCCAATTTCTGTGGCGGTTTTTTTCAGGTTTGGCATGTCTTTACTAGTTCCTCTTCTCTTCCCTTGGCTTTCCTTTGTGAAATTCATAGACTGTAAGGTCAGAATGGATCATTATGATTGTCCAGTCTGATCTCCTGCACAACACTGGTCATAGACTTTTACTCAGTAATTACTATATCTAGCCTATTAATTTTTAGTTGAACTGGAGTGCATCTTTCAGAAAGATATCTAATCTTGATTTTAAGACTCCAAGCAATGGAAGATTTATCACTCCCCTTAGTAATATGTTCCAGTAGGTAAATCCACTGTTAAATCCTTTATACTTCTCTTAAAATCAGTAGTTATTTGTTATTTTGGTGTTGCCCTAATTTGTTTTAATAGATTTTCATGTTAGTCATTTAGTGATACCAGTTTTTGCATTTACATAAAAAAAAGTGGGGTACACAAAAAGCTGTGCACATAGAATCCATAAGGGAATTTTGGTGATTTTAGTAACTGTAATTTTCTGAGTATCATTTTGGTACTAAGAAACCTTACAATACTCCATTTAAACCAGTGTTAGTGGTAATGGAGAGGGCAGGGATCTCCCAATGGAAGAACTTTGCCACCCCAGATAATACTAAATAGTAGCTTATGAAAGGTGAACTCCTAGCAATTTTTTCAAAATTTTGGAATTAAGTGACCTTGTATCAAAAGCAATAGAAATTCTTCTAAGAAATAAATAGTTGAAACGGCTTAAATAATAATAATAAAAAAGTTAAAGCTCTCATAGTCTTCTATTTCCCGGCAAATTGGATAGAATTAAGAGTAGAACAGAGAAAAATTTACTATGCATTAATGTAAGCCGGAGACGAATGGATTTTGAATGATGATTTTTACTAAGTATGTATAAAACTGTGTGTTTCCAGGTCAATGTAATTTTAATGTGTATTTCTCTTTAATTGTCAGACAATATCTAGGATTTTCAGATTGAGTAAGAGTGCCTACTCCACAGTCCTCTTGACTGCTTTTTAGGCCTTGCTCCACCCAATGGAACCCTGTTGGGGTAGTCAATAGAGTGGGCACAGGAGTCTATCCATGTGTAACTCCTTGCGGAATTGGGGTCTCAGGGAAGCCTTGTACCCCCATCATCCCCCCCCACCCCCGAATGATGTTAGCACTAGCTTTATCTACGCTCTTTCCTCTTCAGCCTGAGTTTAGCAATACCGTGCTTCACAGCTCATAAGTTGTAAGTCTGTTTTCTAGGAGGAAGAAATGCCACACCAGATATCTTTAATGAAGCCATTGCATTTCTGTTTCACTCTGTATGAATGTGTGTTCATGTGCGTGATAAAAAAGGATGTATAGGATCAATGTATGTTTTAACTGAAGCCTATCTAAACTGCTCCATGACATGAGACAGGCTAACTCCAGTTATGAACATTTTGATACAGCTGCTCCAGATATTTTCAGTTTAAATCTGAGTGCAACACAGCTGTTTTGTGATTTTTGTTCTCATCAACCATTTGAAATTTAGAACACTGTTTGTCGGGGTGATTTATATGGCCCTAGTTATTTTCAGACTGCAAATAATGTTGGTTTTCTACAAGTGAAATAGTGTTTTCTAAAGTATTATTGATTACTCACTTCAGCAGATGAAAATGGACTCTACTGTTGCTGACAATCACTGTCAGTCAAGTGATTTCTCATTTTTTAAATGTTCTTAAGATTCTCCCCCTCCAGTTAAACAAGACTGTTTTTTACAAAATGCAAATTGCCTACTGGCACTTCTTGACCTGTCTACTCACTCTCTTCTACTTAAATGAATAATTTATTCCATTTTAGAAGCATACATTTTCACTGTACAAATCTAATTCTCTCCAGTGTGAAAGCTATCGATAGGGCACACCATAGTTATTTTGCTACCTTGGGGTTACTTTCTCACTGGAAGTAAGTAGTATATTTGGTTGAATGATTTATTTCAACAAGAGAAAATTGATTACATTGTTGGCCAGAGCCTTCTTTGGGTGATTAGTTGCAGGTATTGGTTGAAGAAATGGCCTTGTGCTCTCTAGATCGAGTAATTCTACGGGTCCCTTCCTTTCCTGAAAACTAGGATTCTGTGAAATAATTGAACCATAAACAGAAATACAAAACCTTAGATGTCTAAGAAAGCAAATATGAGCCTAGTTTTTCTAGGAATCATGCCTTGGCAGGCCTCTGAATGAAATGAGGAGGCCAACGATTGGTCCAGACTTCTGCCTTCCTTTTAGCTCCTATAGGACCTGGTTTTATTGCTCTACTCCCCCGCTGTTGCTTTTGTATTCTTTAGTGGTAAATGATAAAAGATCACCACACTAGGGCAGGAGCACATTCTTGCTCCCCTGTCAGAGATCATCAGACTTATTAACCAGTCCCAGCCTATGCAGTTGATTTTTCGGGAGGCACTCATGGCACACAGTTTTAATTATTAGATGATTGTATGATAGGCACACCTGTGCTAAAGTTTGTTACAGTGCTTCCCAGCATGTTTAGGCCTAAAACTAACGACAAGTTTTAGGGTCAAGGAGGAATTTCCTCATCACCAATGAGCTGTGTGGGGGTGGTGATGGTGTTTGACTGGCTGGAGGTTTTTTGCCTTCTCTCAGAAGATCCTCCTAATTTTTGGTTGTAATATAAATTCTGCTGAAATAGTTTTACTTTTTCATTCACAACTCTGAGTTTTCCCTCACATAAACCAAACATTTTTTAACTTGAGGTGGCAGCGTAAGTGTTAATTGTCTGGCTATGCTGGAAGAAGGAGACTAGACACTGGATGTAGTTTAATTAGGCTGCAACTTTATTAACAACTGTCGAGAGTACGTGGCAGATAAAGTGTAGAGTACAGGTAATTCCATGATGATTTCAGTATATATCAGGGGGGTGTGGGTGACCTCATGTTAGTCCTCCCCTTTTCCCAACCTGATCCCCAGCCCATCTGCTGCTGGGACCTTACCACCCTCCTGCCAAATGAGGGTTAAGGTGGGCTATAAAGGGGGAGAGTTGGCTTAATGTAATGCAGTCAGTTCATGTAGTGCAGGCCTGCACAACATGCGGCCCGGGGGCTGCATGCAGACCACGTGGGCTCAGTATGTGGCCCGCAGAGGGGTGAGTAGGTGGGCTCACTGTGTGGCCCAAAATCTGGGACTGTGTCCATTGGTCCTTTTTGCTGCTTGTCTCTGGGCTGGGTGTTGTCCCAATGCTGCAAAGAGAGTGTTCCCAAAGGAAGATGCTTGCTTCTAACCCGAGGCTGTCAGTATGTCTGCTCTTCTCTAGTCAGCCCACTTGACAAGTTTGATTGTCCTTGGTCTGGTTCCCATCCCCTCTCCAAGGGTTGCAGCTGTCTGGAGGTGCCTGCCTTCCATGCCTTCCTCATTCACCCCTCATTCATTCAACAGGGCAATTGAATACAAAGTGGGGGGGAAGATCTTATTCTACTTCTAGCAAAAAGACATTTTTCTTTACCTTAATTATACTATCTTAGGGGCCCGCTATAACATATTAGCAAGGTTCAATACAGTCATATAAAAGTTATACAAAAATGCATAATGCAGAGATTTATCTACAACTGCATTGATTGACTGTTGTGTGCAGTAATATAGTGACCCCTGGGGGGGGGGTGTGAAGAGGGGTGTGATGGTGGGGCCGAGCGGGGAGGGGGTAGGTCCTATTTTACTGCTGTGATCTGGTCACCCTATGCGCGCTGTTTCTTTCCCCCTCTACAGGCTTCCACACCCCAGCGCTGGGGAAGGAGGAGTTGTTTCCGCAGGGCGGGCAGCGGTGGGGCGGGTGTTTCCACGGGGCCGGGGGGTTTCAGCCCTCACCTGTTTTCTTTGGAGTAATATGGCCCTCGCTGCTTTATGAGTTGTGCAGGCCTGATGTAGTGCATGAAACCTATGGAAGCGAAAGCTTCCATTTTGCAGGAATTCAGTATTTTTGTTCAGAACAGAAAAATGGAAACATTTTTGTTTAAATCTCCTCTTTAAATCCTTTGTCTTAATAAACACTAGACAAAGGAAGTGTTGTCCAAAAGTGGTAATGGATCTTTTAACTTTCCTAAGTAAATTAATAAATGACATCCAAAATCATCTGTATTTATTATTTGAATTTTTATAAAGAAGAAAAAGTTCAGAGGTAACAAATTATATATCCATTTTCTGTAGATAGTAAAAGCTAGAAGCTTGTCACTAGACCTATACTGTACACTGAGACCCTAAAGCATATGAGAGGGAAGAAATGCAACAAATAACAGAGCAGAATAATACCAAAAATCGCATAATGAGTCTGCCCTTCTGTTCAGCATCAGCAGATTCAGTGACACATTTATGCAAGTGAGAGCCAGTGTTTCAAGGTCTGGTGCACATCATCTTGCAGATTGCTGCACTACACTGAGTCACAAGTCTTTGCCCAGCTTGCTTATTACTATAACAAAAGTTTCTCATGCCAGACAAATATGAACGATGTGCAGAGACATTAGTCCTCCCATGACTGATAGCATAATCTTCTGCACTGTGCGACAGAAAGTTAAACTTATCAAATCAAAGATTCTTACAGCTTCTAGGGACTGAAAGTCAGGCTTAGCCTGCTCTGTCATCTTTATCCATCTTACTCGCAGAATAGGAGAGAGGTTCTCGCAATCTGGGGAGTAGCTCCAAATGTAGATGAAGGAAGCTATTGGCCATGTCACCAACTATGAAATAGGAGCTACAGCTCTTTTCAGAGAGCCTGTGATGGGCCTGAAAATAGATCCAAAGCTCTTTGGAAGGATCCAGAACTGTAGCTGAAACACTTACTTGAGTCATTCTACAGTTTAGACTAATTACTTACCCAGGAGAGAGTAGAACTTCATGAACTTTTCAGGAACTCCAGCTACAATGTTTGAATTCTTCTGTATTGATGGTAGCTTATAGAAATAACTGGAGATTCTTTGAGATGTGTGATCCCTATCTGTATTCCACTACCTGCCCTCCTTCCCTTCTGCTTCAGATCTTCCGTGATTCATGGTATAGAAGGAACCGGAGAGATGGTCAGTCCACCCTGCCCTTTATCTCCTCAGAGAGAGGCACGAAGTGAGCCAGGGTGCATGCGTAGACCAACAAATACTACTTTCAAATTCTTCTGCTCCGGGCACATAGTGCGCATGCATAATCCACAGCGGAATATGGATAGGGGCCACACATCTTGAAGAACCACCAGTTATAGTCAATAATTTCTCCTTTTCTGTCCACCTGTATTGCAATAAACTTAATTCATGCCATGGCTTCTTCCTGCTTGGTATAATGTAACCTCATTCTTTCTTGCCATCCATCCAACATTCAGCAGCTAAAGTAATTTCCCTTTGCAGCTTCTTTGCCCATGACTCTTCATTGGCTCCATGTCTTTCTGCATAAAGTTTATACTCTTTGTTCTGACTTCTAAGTCTTTGCACAGCTGTCTCTGCTTACATCTCATTTCCTCTCACTCCCATTTGATTCCCTGAACTCTGCCTACACTCCTGCTTAGCTGCTTTGGTTCCTCTTCCCACTCTTGCTGCTTCTAAGGCTGCTCCTTGAACCTGGAGTGAGTTGAGCAGATTGACTTGCAGTAGTATGAGAATCTATCATTGGTTATTTAACCTTTGCCCCTCATTTTCTTAACCTTTTCTTGGCATGGTTTAGAATAGGGTCAGCTGACCATTCTGGATCTTGGATCTCTCACAGCTCTCTCTTCCTCCCACTTTTTGACAGAACATGTTTAGACACATTAATAACTTCGTATTATTTACCACAACATAATTTCCATAGAAGGTCAAGCATCAGTTGTAAGAAAATCAGCTGCACAGTTTATGCCTGAAACACCTTTATTTATCTTGTGACAACTGTGCGATGTTAAATCATGCCCTCATGAGCACAATAGTTGAGTATTATAATTCCCCTTTACTGAGGTTTTCAGCAGGGCTTCTCCAGCTAGTGGAGAATGTAGCAGTGTGTCTGCTTCTGGAATTCAACATCTAGGATATATTATTTATGCCCTGAGTAGACTTGCAAAAGTTGGGGGAACAGGGAGTGAAGTCAACCACCACCAGGAAGCTGGCAAAACTCCTCCCCTCCATCATATATTCTCTACTCACACCCAGCCCAGTAAATTATTGAATCCCCTACCCACTTTCTTAAAATGTCATCTGATAGGGATTGGGGCTTGTTGAGGGGTCCTGGTGCTTGCTTAGAGGCAAGGGCTGTGGTATGGAGATATAGGGAGGCCTGGCTAGGCTATAGGTCTCGCTTCAAAGTCAGAAGTCCAGTGGAACTGCAAATGTCAGCTCATTACCAATCCCTGTGAAGCATCTGCAGGTCATAAATCCCTTCATGAATTCAACCCCATGCATTTTGCCTAACGTTTGTGATCATCTTTTGGCAGTAATATATGTGTGTTTATATAGGGCATTATGTTTCCTCCGACAGGCAGAAATTTGATAGCTCACTGCACCCTCCATTCATAATTCTTTTTGTAAAGAGCAAATACAAGTATTCTGGATGTTAAATCCTGAAAAAGTATTGCACCATAATTTGCTCAAATAGCTGTGCTTCTCTACAAAGCTAAAGACATACTGCAAAATTGCCTATGCAAAAGAGAGAACATGCCTTAATGTGAAACATTTCTAATTTGTTCTCTGCATTATACTCTGGGTGTGCAAGGTAGAGAGGAGGACTGAGGAAGATTGCCCTCCTCCCCGCCATCATCAAAGCACCAACCACAATTCCAGTCATTGTGCGTTTCTGCACTCTGTGATTCCTTCCTAGCAACCCCTGGGTCATGAGACACCCCAGAAAGGAGAAGGAGGAGGTGGGCCTGTGGCTCTTCCCTATTATTCCTGGCTGGATGCACAGGGAAGTACATGCTTCAACTCATGATGATGCAGAACACTAATGCACAATACCTCCTAGAACTCGGACTGGAGCAGTGCAGCTCTGCATGAGCTCAGGGCAGTATCTATAAGGCACAACATGGCCCTATGTAAACTAGGCATCTGTTTGTTTTCCCTCAGATTTAGTGCATTTCCCCCATTAAATGAATTTTCAGCAATTGTGTTTGCTGTTAGTGTTTCATAGTAGGCAATATACTCCTAGGGGAAGGATGGTCTTGCTTTTTTAGGAGGTTTTTCTCCCTCAATATCATGAATTATTTTGCAGGGAATCCCTGCGATGATATTGCTGCTTTCACTGGCTGATTTTCACACCCACAGTATATCAATGTGTAACAGGGTTGGACTCACCCTGCGGCGCCTCCTGCTGATCATCCTTGGGAATTAGCTCACCAGCCTCCAGAGCGCCCTCTTCTGGCCGGTGATCCGCCTGACCACTCTCTGCCCCACAAGTCCCTCCCGGGACCCAGTGCCCCTTTAACTGGGGTGCTGCCCCCTGGCAGTACCCCACAGGTCTGGATCTCCCCTCCCCAGGTCTGGATCTCCCCTCCCCAGGGGACCCCCAACCCACTATCCTCACCTTGCCTCAGTTGTAGGCTACTGCCAGTCACCAGCTAGCCCCCGCACCCTGGGGCAGACTGCAGTATAAGCCACTCATCACAGGCAAAGGGGGTTTGGACCTGCTGCCTCGGCCTACCCGTGGGTTGCCCCTGCAACCCCCATACCTAGAGGGGCCTAACCCTAGGCCACAGCCTGGAGTTTTCCTAGGCAGGAGCTCCCCAGCTCCTCTGATCTTTCCCCAGCCCTGCTCCACCCTAGGTACCTGGTCAGGTCCCTGCAGCCAAGCTCTTTTCCCTCTAAAGGCAGAGAGAGGCTCTGTCTGTAGCTCCTGGCTGCCCTGGCCTTTATAAGGCCAGGCTTATCTGTTTGGGGCGTGGCCTCCAGCTGAGGCTACTTCCCCACTCAGCCTAGCCTTCAGAGCTGCAGCTCTCCAGTCCTTCCCCCAGGGCTGGCCCTGACCCTGTCAGAGCTGGAGTGGGTGGCCACCCCGCTACACAATACCATAGTTAGCAAAATGAACCATAAGAAATTACTTATGAATATGTTGTTAGTAGCAATGTCATGTGGGATAAAAGGTTATTGATTTTAGTATCTCACTTGAACTTGACCTCATATTTGCTGTTTACTCTTTTGGTGCTAGTTCTGAAGTATGCTGCACAACTAATGGTGCCATTCTTTGGATGAGAAGCTGAAGTGAGTTTCTGGCCCATCTCTGGTGGCTCTCCAAATGAGAATTAAACATCCCATGGCAGTTTTGACAAGGAATAGGAAATGACCCTGTCAGGGTTCCCTCCCCACTCTGAACTCTAGGGTACAGTCGTGGGGACCCGCATGAAAGACCCCCCAAGCTTATTTCTACCAGCTTAGATTAAAAACTCCCCAAGGTACACATTCTCTCCTTGTACCCTGAAAAAAGGTAACCACTGCCACCACCAAGTGATTTAAACAAGAACCAGGGAAAAGGACCACATGGAGTTCCCCTTTTCCCCAAAATATCCCCTCAACCCCTTACACCCCTTTCCTGGGGAGGCTTGAGAATAATCTCCTAACCAATTGGTTACAAAGTGATCAAAGACCCAAACCCCTGGGTCTTAGAACAATGGAAAAATCAGTTAGGTTCTTAAAAGAAGGATTTTATTAAAAAAAGAAAGGTAAAAATCATCTCTGTAAAATCAGGATGGTAAATAACTTTACAGGGTACTCAATTTCAAAACTCAGAGGGTCCTCCCCATCCCTCCCCCGGGGCAAAACCTTAAAGTTACAGAAAAACAGGAATAACACCTTCCTCTTAACACAGGGAAAATTCAAGCTACAGAAAACAGGAATAAATCTCCCTTATTTCTACAGGGAAACTCCACAAGCAAAACACAAGAAAACCTAAACACAATGTCTAACTTACTTGTAGTATTGGAGATTTGATTGAGGATGGGTTGGAGGAGATGGATTTCTGCCCCGGTCCCTCTAGTCCCAAGAGAGCACAGAGACACAAAACAAAGAGCACAAACAAAACCTTCCCCCCTCTGCATTATAGGAGGACTGAGGAAGATTGCCCTCCTCCCCTACATCGTCAAAGCATCAACCACAATTCCAGTCATTGTGGTTTTAAAGTATCTTCTTTCCTCATTGTTCCTTTTTTGGTCAGGTGCCAGTCAGGTTACCTGAGCTTCTTAACCCTTTACAGGTAAGAGGATTTTGCCTCTGGCCAGGAGGGATTTTATAGTACTGTATACAGAAAGGTGGTTACCCTTCCCTTTATATTTATGACACCCGATGTAGGCAGTGCTGGCAGTTGTCGTGCCAATACTATCACACCTTTGTGTCAACTGTCCGAAATGAACCATCTTGATTATCACTTCAGAAGTTTTTTTCCCCTGCTAATAATAGTTTCTCTTAATTAATTAGCCTCTTACAGTTGGTATGGGTACTTCCACCTTTTCATGTTTCTCTGTATGTATAAATATCTTCTTACTGTATGTTCCGTTCTATTCAGCTGATGAAGTGGACTGTACCCCATGAAAGCTTATGCTGAAATAAATTTGTTAGTCTCTAAGGTGCCACAAGTACTCCTGTTCTTTTTACTGTGTATTAGTACATCATGTCTTTGAGTTTGTGAAGTTATGTAGCAATTCATGTATCAAAAATTGTCATGTGTTATAAAGAAAATTAGGAGAAAATAGACTGTTTAATGAGCAAGCATAGATGCTGAATTGTTCATTGTTAGAGGGGGATATATTGAAATAATGTACACTTTGGTTATTATAACAGCTGATAGCAGATAATTCCAAGCATTCCAGGTTTGCACTTGCTATATACCATTGTTGTTAGTAAATAAAAATACACGAGGGAAGTCAGATTAAGTTAATGAAATGAAATTCAAGGTAGCAGTGAAAGCTTAATGGAATAAGTTACCATTTAATAATTTTACTCAGTCCTTAAAATAAAGTCTTATTTGCTGTCCGTTCCTTGTGACAGATGAGCCCCAATGAACATCTTGTATCACTGAATGCACTTAATGTGGAGTGTGCTATTTGTTGTTACTTGAACATTTCTTGTAAAATCTACCAAACTGAAAACAGATTTTTATTTAAACTTTTCTTGCAATTATTAGCACATAAATAAGATTGTTACTCCATAGTTTTATGTTAGGAAATGGAAATAAATATTTTTATTATGAACATACCTGTGTAGGACATGTGTTGATTGCACAAAGAAAATTACAAGCGCGAAATGTTTGAAGATTGAAATTGGGGTTTGCTGCTTCTATTTGTGGCTTCTTTGAGCTGTCAGTTGTCTAGGAGATCACTGGCAACATCCCAGCAACTACTTGTACCATATTGAAGAAAGGTAAAGAGAGAGCTGTAACAGATCTCCTGACAATCATTAGATGCTTCCTGAGAAAACACCCTGGAGTTTTTAGGAGGTTTATATTTCCACCACCTGTTTTATTGTCACATCTGCTGTTCAGCAAACAGAACAGGAAATATTTATAATCTCCTGTTAAATGTAATATTTTTTTCTTTGGCTAGGTTAACCTATCGGTATCTATTAAAAACCACAAGATTATGTATTTCTTTTCCTGCATCACATAATCCTTCTTTGAGTCGAAGCTAATTAGCAGCCATGTAAAAAGATTAGTTAACCTTTGTGATTAGTGAGCTCAAACCTTGTGCTTTTCCTTTTACAGGTAAGTGAATGTGGCACTGAACATCCCTGTCGTCATTATTATCACTTTCTCTGGCTCTTACTGCCGATTTATGGAATAAAAGCAATAAAGGCAATAGGAAAATACTGATATGCAGGTACTGTGGATACTATTGGAATATATATTCTGAGAAAGATGGTAAGTGCATGTTTTCCATCTCAGCATATATCATGACCACTAGCATTTTTACTAATTTACAGCCAACATCTAGCAGCAGCATGTTGTCCTTTTGGTAACCAGCCCTGTTTGGCACTGCTGAAAGGAGGATAAAATGAGAACCACTTTACGAGATTGTTGGGTATTGATTTTCCTGTAGACTCTTTCCCAGGCTGCAATGTTCTTTTGGCACTGTGCCTTTTGAAATGTCTCAGCGTTTTAGGTCAGATTTAGGCAATTTAGTATGGAAACCAGATATATGTTTGAGAAGCTTTAGTGTGGTTTAATTAAGAATGGCCTGTCAAGCTAGGCAGAAAAGCATACGCTACAAATGGACTCTGTCAAAATCAGAGAAATGTTCAGTTTAACAGAACGAGGGGTACTTGTGGCACCTTAGAGACTAACAAATGTATTTGGGCATAAGCTTTTGTGGGCTAAAACCCACTTCATCAGATGCATAGAGTGGAACATATAGTAGGAAGATATATCTATATCTATATCTATATATATATAGATATAGATATGTGTGTATATAATTAAGGGGATAATAGCCCACCTTAATTGATTAGTCTCTTATAGTTGGTATGGCAACCCCCATCTTTTCATGTTCTCTGTGTGTATGTGTATATATATATACACAGAGAACATGAAAAGATGGGGGTTGCCATACCAACTATAAGAGACTAATCAATTAAGGTGGGCTATTATCATCAGGGGAAAAAAACGTTTGTAGTGATAATCAGGATGGCCCATTTCAAACAGTTGACAAGAAGGTGTGAGTAACAGTAGGGGAAAACTTAGCATGGGGAAATAGTTTTCTGTTTGTGTAATGACCCAGCCACTCCCAGTCTTTATTCAAGCCTAATTTAATGATATCCAGTTTGCAAATTAATTCCAGTTCTGCAGTTTCTCATTGGAGTCTGTTTTTTTGTTGAAGAATTGCCACTTTTAGGTCTGTTATTGAGTGACCAGAGAGATTGAAGTGTTCTCCTACTGGTTTTTGAATGTTATGGTTACTGATGTCAGATTTGTGTCCATTTATTTTTTTGCATAGGGACTGTCCGGTTTGGCCAATGTACATGGCAGAGGGGCACTGCTGGCATGTGATGGCATATATCACATTGGCAGATGTGGAGATGAATGAGCCCCTGATGGCGTGGCTGATGTGATTAAGTCCTATAATGGTGTCACTTGAATAGATATGTGAACAGAGTTGGCAATGGGCTTTGTTGCAATGATAGGTTCCTGGGTTAGTGTTTTTGTTGTGTGGTGTGGGGTTGCTGGTGAGTATTTGCTTCAGGTTGGGGGGCTGTCTGTAAGCGAGAACTGGCCTGTCTCCCAAGATCTGTGAGAGTTAGGGATCATCCTTCAGGATAGGTTGTAGATCTTTGATGATGAGGTGGAGAGGTTTTAGTTGGGGGCTGAAGGTGACGGCTAGTGGTGTACAGTTACTTTCTTTGTTGGGCCTGTCATGTAGTAGGTGACTTCTGGGTACTCTTTAGACTCTGTCAATCTTCAGCAGGTGGGTATTGTAGTTTTAAGAACGCTTGATAGAGATCTTGTAGGTGTTTGTCTCTGTCTGAGGGATTGGAGCAAATGCAGTTGTATTTTAGAGCTTGGCTGTAGACAATGGATTGTGTGATGTGTCCTGGATGGAGGCATGTAGGTAAGTATAGTGGTCAGTAGGTTTCCATCATAGGGTGGTGTTTATGTGACCATTGCTTATTAGCACTGTAGTGTCCAGGAAGTGGATCGCTTGTGTGGATTGGTCCAGGCTGAGGTTGATGTTGGGATGGAAATTGTTGAAATCAATATCTTCCTACTGTATGTTCCACTCTATGCATCTGATAAAGTGGGTTTTAGCCCATGAAAGCTTATGCCCAAATAAATTTGTTAGTCTCTAAGGTGCCACAAGTACTCCTTATTCTTTTTGTGGATACAGACTAACACGGCTACCACTCTGCAACCTGTCAGGTTAACAGGTATCCAGGAATTTAATATTTTTAGATTTCCTAGTAGGCTTTGCAATTAAATCTAATTTAGTTTTTACATATTGGAGATTAGTCAGTGAGGTTATACAGTATTTAATTGGACCTCAGAGGAGGTTTTAATCAGGCCAGAAATGCAAATTTAGGGCATTTTTGACTTGCTATTAAAATTAAAAGTGAAAGAATTTGCTTGTTTTCTGCAGTGCTCCATGACATGTAGTTGGAAGTTAGTTTGGCATTATATGGGAGTAGTTTGGTAGTGCTACTCTCAGTAAGGGAGAATTATGCTTTTCGTTGTTGTAACAGCATCTGCTAATAGTGCAATACATAAGTCTTTCGACATTTCCATTTTAATTCTTATAAATAGGGACTGCTAACAGAACTGTACTTAACCCATATTTTAGCTGAAATACCTTTGGAGGCTTTAAGAATAAGATTGGATTGTTTAGAAACACGTGGTCCAGCTTAGTTTCTAGGCTTCAGTCAGACATTCTAAACTGTTTTAAAGCCTAAATATTTTGAAAGTAGTCAAGATATTTTTGACCAATTCCTGTCCTTCTCCCGCCTCTCTCCCAGCTCCTCTCACAACTGTGGAGGATTCCAAAAGCAAAATTTTCCATAGAGTATGCTTGTGGTGCTGGAGCCTGCACAAGGGGTGTGTGTGTGTGTGTGTTCGCGCGCGCTATTTGGGTTTGAGGGCAGGAGTGGTGAATCTGCCAGCAACCACATTCATCTCTCTTGGGGAGTATGGGTGCCACAGCAGAGGCTACTGCAGTATTTCTCCTACCTCCAGTCATTTTGGGGCCTTTGCTTCCTACCTTATGGAAGCCTCCTGCTCCAGATCTGGGTACATGGGCTTAATTTTGCCTTCTAAACCATAAGTTCTGAGCATTGTCAATTACTACTTCTCATTCCCCCCATTCTCTTTTTTCCAGATGATGAAATGAATGAAGCTCTATTTAAGTATTTTGATCATCAGACAATTCAGTGGGGATTTGCAGTGTCAGAAACATTATGCTAGCATTTTCTGATGACACAATTCTTGGTTTGGAGAGAACCAGACTGATTTCCTAACCTCAAAGCATAGATTGCTTGTATATATACTTCTGAGAATTCTCTGGCTTCTTCCTTGTGAATGAGTCTCATCATTTGTACCATCTTTCCATCAACTTTAACATATAGTCAAATAAGCTGAAGAAATGTTACTAACCTGCTTACAATGCTTCTTGAAATAGTAGTTAAAAAGCTACCTACACAACTTTCATATGAACATCTTTGCACCTTTCACAGAAAGTACCAGGAAATCAAATTAAAATACAATAGATTATGAGAGGCGAGGGGGAAAGCAACAAATGCTAAACAATTGCGTTGTTGGCCCCTTGCTATCTTCATGTAACCCCTACTAATGCTATTGAGTGTTACTCCTCGGCATCCAGGGAAACAAAATCCTTGGATGTAAAGACAGAATTTGGTTAGTTACCAGATGAGTTTTTCAAAAGACACAAATATATAATGGATCTTGAATTGTCCCTTGGGCAGTGCATGTGAGAAGGCTTTGTAGCTTCAGAACATGTGCATCACAATCACATAATTTGCACCTGCTGAATCTGTGTATGCTAGGTTAGAAGTACGTTGTGGGTGGCCTCTTTTAGTTTGAGACTGTTGAAAATCTGCCTGTTTTTACTTATATAAATAGTTACCTTACTGCTTACACTATTCCTTGTATTTCCCTAAACTGGAGTGACCGTGATTCTTTCTTAGAGAGAGGTCCCAGTGCATACTGGTCTTCTGCTCCAAGAGGTCTCCTCCTACAAGATACCACAGAGTTCTGTCTTGTCATCTATTCAAGATTAGATGACTACAGTGGATTCTGGATGGAGCTATGTTTCAGGATCTTTCAGTATCTCGCATTGGTGCATATCTCGCATTGGTGCATATCACGACCAGCGATGACGATTTTAAATACAGTTTGCCCTGTCTACAATAGATGCAAAGATAGCATCATGATAGCAAAATGAGTGCACTAGCATGTTTTAACACACTGTCTCTTTTCTTAGTCCAGACATGGTGTCATACTAAATGGTGAATCACGTAGGGTGCATTTTACAACAGGGCTTTATAGCACTGGATTTTGGTTAGTTTACAGCTGGTGCTCAAGCTTCTGGCTTTGGCTGATAAAGTCCTCACTAGTTTCTGAGGTAGCTTCTTGAGAAATTGTCTCATTTTTCACATAACTCTATCACAGTTGCAATCAGAGCTGCTCTAACCAGCAGCTGCTAGAATAACAGGGAGGCAGGTGGTCACAGAGCATTTGCATGAGTGTTCCTCCGCTCTAGAACTCACTACTTGTTCTGCCAGGCCCTGGGTTTTGTTTTACTTCAGGACAAATTGCAAAGCTCATCTGTTCTCTTGGGCTTTTTGTGAGGAGATGAATTGAATGATGTGGGTGCGGGTATTATTCTGGATGAGTTTTATTAAATAGGCTGCCATTTAGTAGCAGTTCATTGTGGTTTTTTTATTTGTATACTTTTTGTATATTGTAAAAGCTCCTAGAGCCACTGGGACTGGTGATTTAAAGAAATACTAATACATTGAAGTTTTCTTGGTATAGCCTTACTCAGATAGCCTTCACAACTCACTTGTGGTTTTGATAACTGCAAGTAATACAACTACAGGAACTCCTCACTTAACGTTGTAGTTATGTTCCTGAAAAATGCGACTTTAAGCGAAATGATGTTAAGCGAATCCAATTTCCCCATAAGAATTAAAGGAGGGGGTTAGATTCCAGGGAAATTTTTTTCACCAGACGAAAGACTATATTATATTATATTATATTATATTATATTTTATATTCACACACAGTATAAGTTTTAAACAAACAATTTAATACTGGTACACAGCAATGATGATTGTGAAGCTTGGTTGAGGTGGTGAAGTCAGAGCGTGGGATATTTCCCAGGGAATGCCTTACTGCTAAATGATGAACTAGCCCTCAAGGGTTAACTCGTTGTTAATGTAGCCTCACACTCTACAAGGCAGAAGGAATTAAGGGAGGGGAGACAGCATAGCAGACAGAGACACACACCCTGAAAGCATTTCCCCTTTAAGTATGCTGATCCCTGTCTTAAGTACACCTCCTTGTTAATTAGATCAGCAAGCTGAGACTCACCTCAGCTGCTGCCTCCGGGACTGTGGTGTGTCCCCCCTGCTCTATGGAAGATGGGGTAAGTGGGGTGCAGGAACAGGGGGGAGGGAGACACCTGACATTAGCCCCCCCCACCACCACCCCCGGCACAGCAAGCAGGAGGCTCAGGGAGCTGCTCCAAGGCAGAGGGCAGGAGCAGCACGTGGCAGTGGGGGAGGGACAGCTGAATTGCCGGCAATTGATAGCCGGCTGGGAAGCTGCTGCACAGGAAACTTAGGGGAGCGGGAAGCTGCTAGGGAGGCTGCCGGTCCACCCTAGTTCCAAGCCCCCACCAGCTAGCTCCACCGGGCTGCTCTTCCTGCAAGCAGTGGACAAAGCAGGCGGCTGCCAAACGACGTTAGAAAGGAGCATTGCACAACTTTAAACAAGCGTGTTCCCTAACTGATCAGCAACGTAACAACGTTAACCAGGATGACTTTAAGTGAGAAGTTCCTGTATTCCAGACCCATGCTTATAAAGTCTTTATACCACTCCAAAACCACATGTATTGCCCCCCACTTTCCCCCGCCCATCACTCTATAGTCAAGTACGCCCTCTAATTTGTAATTACTTTTTCACTATAAGGTGTAGATTATATATGTATTTACTAGTTAAAACCCATAATTGGGAATTTTGATAGAATATTAATAAGGCTAAATGAAAGTTACCTAGATTTTTTTAATGCAGCTTTATGTCATAGGCAAAACTAATACTATATATTAAACAATTATCCTTAGAATAGTGTTTGAAAATTATTCTTGGATACAGATCTGTTTCTAAAAGATCTGGACATTGTAATTTTTACCATGGGAGAAGCTTGTGTCTCCTGTTTGGACTTACCAAATCTACTTTTAAATGTTGAAAAGTAGACCATGAATCAAAGTGATATCTGACTCTTGTTTTTCTGTGAGGTTCTTAAAATGAATTAGAGAGAGAGAGAGAGAGAGTGTGTGTGTGTGTGTGTGTGTGTGTATGTGTGTGTGTGTAAAAACCAGGAAGCATTTCCCCTCTGTGGAGACTGCCCTGTGATCATTATATTTATCTTTATTCTAGTAAAAATACTTGGAAACTTCCTAGAAGCTGTAATATGAATGATAGAGCAGTCCTTCTGGGTTTAATTTTTACACACAAAATATTAAATAATTAGTTGAGCCTTTAATGTAATTAAACTAGTTCATGCATAATGGAAGCTACCCACACAATTTCACATCAAAAATGTAAATGGACAATCATATTGAGACATCTACCCCCTCATCTTTCATGCAAATAGTTTCATGCTGTGCATAAATGCAAACGTAGGCATACTTGCCAATTGAAAATTAGATGCCTGTCTTTTTCTTTGCATCCAGACCTGTTTGTTGATTTATGTATTTATTTAGCAGATTTTACATGAGCTTTTGTTACACACATTCCAAAAAAGTAGTCCTACAATTATATACAAGCTGAGGTTCTGACCACTTTTGGTAATATACAAAAAATTCCATTGGATTTTTAAAGAGCAAAAAAGTGCTATCTTCCTTGATGTTCTGGCCAAATTCAAGTTAAGGCTAATTTACATTCTGTTTGTATACATTTTCATTTCCCTACTTAAACGTCTTTAGTCATGGTGTTGGTGCTGAATGGCTGCTATGTATCCCCCTTAGAAGTGGCTGCATTTCAATGGGCTGAGATGGTTCCAGTCTGCAAAAGCACTTTGGGATCTTTGGGGTTATAGAAGCACAATAGTGCCTGAATATTAAGGTTGGGGTAAGTTTTTAATTTAAATTGTTTTTCAGCATCTCAGGGTATGTCTACACAGCAAAAGCTCTGCATTGGCTAGCCTAGCCAAGCTAACTTGAATCTAGCCAATGTGGATAGCAATGACTGCGAAGACAGCCCATGGGTAGCCTTGTATAGACCCTGGGTACATACTTAGCCTGCCCTGAAGCCCATGCTTCCCTGTCCTCACTGCCATTGTTACCTGTGCTAGCTGGATTTAAGCTAATTTGGGTAGGCTAGCCTGTGTTCAGTTTTAGCTGTGTAGACTTATCCTTTACTTTTACATGAATAATATTGTATCTTCCCCAAAGTTACAACACATAATCTGTGAATAATGACTGAGTTTTCAGGGAATTTGTAAATAAGTCTGTTACTTAGTTTGAGTTAAAATTAAGTAGAAATCATACCTTTCAGAATTTCCTTTGGTCTCTCCCATTTTTTTCAGACCCCTTTTGCTAAAAATGGTTAGCTAATTGTTCGTCATATTTTCCATTTAGTTCAAACTAATTGTAAAATAGTGATGAATGTACATTTGAAAAAATAGGTTGTAATGGAAAACTTATTCAGCCTTAATCCATTTTAGATGAAGATTTTATGAAATTATATTAAGCAGTAATTCTTTCTTGGTGCTCTACTAACAATGATAAATTATTTGTTTTACTTGCATGGTTTTTGAGCTCATCTGAACCCTAATATGGAAACTGACTATGTATGTGCATGTAGATCTGCATGACTCAGTATATACTAATACTGTACTAAGAGATGCACAATACATTTTAGTTATCTACTGTGCATATTTAAGATGTAATTATAAAATAAATAAAAAACTTACTGGAAATAATATATCAGCCCTTATCATTTCCTTCTTCAGATAAACACACAGAAGGGGTAATCTTACTTGGAAGAATACACAAGGTTTGTTCTGCCCCATTTGCCATCCATCTCTTCTTCTGCTAGCTCATGTCACTTGCCCTGTAGAAGGGATGAGAATGAGGCTGGATAGGCTGGGAATCTGTATGAAATTCAGGGCCAAGTTTCATAGTTCCTCAGCCAGACCCCATGAAGCTCAAATTCCTCTGCATGGCTTCTACGAGGCTCCACCTCAGTGTTGCATGCTGTCTCCTAAATCATGCTGTCATTAGCTCCCCTTGCTGCAGTGGCACACACCTATGCTTCTCTATGGGGCTGCAGATTAGTGTCATAGTGAGAGAGTTAATGCTACAATTTATTTCCCTTACCTGAGAAGCATATGGCATAGACTGTGCATCAAAGCTCTGAATACCTGCAAAGCTCCAAATGCACAGTGTTCATACAGAAGGGCTTCTGCAGGCTCTGGAGCAGAGAGCATGTGATGTGAGCTGTAATACTCTCCTTAGGGTGGTTTGGGAAACCTTTCTTTTTCTGTTTATGCTCCTTTGGTGCTCTCCAGGGTACAGAAGAGAAGAGGATCATCTGGCTCGTTGTTTTGAACACAGTCGCCGAAATAATTCTTTGCTTTTGTGGAATTGTGCCTCACCCTTAATTTTTAATTAACACAGTTCTTGTGTTACTACATTATTGCACCTCCATCACCTTGCTTGATTTTTAGCTCATTATAATGCATTAATTTAATTAACTTGACTATGTGTGGCAACCATTTTTGTTTTCCATTTCTTCTTGCTGTAGCCTCTCTATTTCATACTTTCACAACTTTCCACTATGAGAAGAATTCAATTCCATAATGATGTCATTGACTTTTACAGTGTTCCCAAAATAAGAGTAAAACTTTTCAAGTAAAATTTTTATTTACATAGAAATTGTAGAAAACTGTCTGTGTAACTCACAGAATAATGTTAATTATGCATTATAATCCTGTTTGTTTTTAACTGAAGGTGTATCATATAGTTTCCTACTTTTGAAGGGTATCAAATATTGGAGTATTATTTTGACACCCTACTAAATAAGAATTTGCAGCATTATCTGTCTGAGAAATTAAGGCATTGAAAGATCTGTTACTTTAAACCATCATCTTATCCAATTGCTATTTTCAGGACTGTTACTACAAAGATTCTTTCATGTAACAAGATGTCAGGTTGAGTGATGCTGGGCTCTTTTGTTGACTCACCAATTAGCAAGAGTTAGTATACTTGCAAAAAGCTAGTGAAGGAGTGCTCCTGATTCATTGTGGTAGATGTGGCTTGTTAACTCCACTAGGGCCTAACAGAGGTGGTTAATCTTCTGGTCAGAAAGAATTAGGTTGTTTGACTTACCAGGAAAGCCAAACCTATGAAGGCAGGAAGGAAGCTTAACTTTATAAAATGTGTGTAAACTTTATGTGGAGCAGCATGGGCATGCCACCTGTTAGCAAGTTCACACAAGATTAGAAAGAACTCTATGTAACGTAACTGAGCTAAGTAGAGATGAGTTTGAATCAAGATCTCTAGATCCAAATTTTCCTTCATGTTAGGAAGTGATTGTGAGACACAGAACGCAAATATAGATCTGAATTTTACAAGCTACCCCTATTTTTATAAGGAGCCAAAAGAATGTGAAAAAACTCTTAACTTGAGAGTGAGGGTAGGGTGGGTGCAACAAGAATCCAGACTTGTATCTGAATTTTATAGAAGGCCAATGTCTTATAAATGGCTAAACCAAAATCTCACATATAAATAGTACTGACAATGTTCAGAAATTGGATCCATGCTAACTACTATAAAGAGTATGGCTTTGCCCTCAGAGAGAGACAGGGTGCTTTTCATGTCAAGCCTACAAAATGAAGTGCACCACAGTTCACAGCAGAATGCTGGGAGGAATGCCATAATAAGGAGAACTATCTGGGAATGTACCAAAATGAAAGACTCTGGTCTGATGTCAGAAATCAGGCACAATTGTTGTTCATAGATTCATATAATAGATTTTTTTTTAAGACCAGACATGATAGTCTGATGTCTTACAGAAAACAGACCATACAATTTCACCCAATGATTGCTCCCTCAAGCCTGTAACATCTGTTTAAGTTGGAGCATGTCTTTTAGAAAGGCATCCAAGACTTGATTTAAAGACTTCAAGTGACAAAGAATCCACGACATGCTCTGGTAAACAATTCCAGTGATTAATTATCCTCGTTAAAAATTTGCCCCTCATATTTGGAGTGTACGCTCTAAACTCTTGTTACTGTGGCATTAGCAAGACTTTTTGATTGACTGAAATTAGACAAAGGCAAATATCTATTGAGAATCCTTGTGATTGCTCCCAGTGAATAGGTTTCATCACTCTGGATGAAATAGAAATACTCATGTTAGGCCTGGTCCACACTGCGGGGGGTGGGGGGGGGTGGTCGATCAAAGATACGCAACTTCAGCTACGTGAATAACGTAGCTGAAGTTGAATATCTTAGATCGATTTTTAAAAGTACTTACACACGGCAGCAGGCAGGCTCCCCCGTCGACTCCGCTTACTCCTCGCGCCGAGCTGGAGTTCTGGTGTTGATGGGGAGCGCTTCTGGGATCGATTTATTGCATCTAGACGAGACGCGATAAATCGATCCCAGAACATCGATCGCTACCCGCCAAATCGGGCGGGTAGTGTGGATGTAGCCTTAAACATGAAATGCAAAGACTTACTACCTGTATTAAGATGATAAAGCAGCTATTTGAGTAACCATTAAGCTAATATTATCATAGAATCAGAATCATAGGACTGGAAGGGACCTCGGGAGGTCATCTAGTCCAGTCCCATGCACTCAAGGCAGGACTAAGCATTATTTAGACCATCTACTCATATTTAGCTTGTGATCCACTATGACCCCCAGATCCCTTTCTGCAGTACTCCTTCCTAGGCAGTCATTTCCCATTTTGTATGTGTGCAACTGATTGTTGCTTCCCAAGTGGGGTACTTTGCATTTAACCTTATTGAATTTCATCCTATTTACTTCAGACCATTTCTCCAGTTTGTCAAGATCATTTTGAATTTTAATCCTATCCTCCAAAGCACTTGCAACCCCTCCCAGCTTGGTATCGTCCGCAAACTTTTAAGGGTACTCTCTATGCCATTATTTAAATAATTGATGAAGATATTGAATGGAACCAGACCCAGAACTGATCCCTGTGAGACCCCGCTCTATCTGCCCTTCCAGCTTGAATGTGAACCAATGATAACTACTCTCTGGGAATGATTTTCCAACAAGTTACGCACCCACCTTATAGTAGCTCCATCTAGGTTGTAGTTCCCTACTTTGTTTATGAGAAGGTCATGCTAGACAGTATCAAAAGCCGTACTTAAAGTCAAGGTACACCACATCTTCTGCTTTCTTCCATCCACAAGGCTTATTACACTGTCAAAGAAAGCTATTAGGTTCGTTTGACATGATTTATTCTTGGCAAATCCATGCTGACTGTTACTTATCACCTTATTATCTTCTATGTGTTGAGAAATTGATTGCTTGATTATTTGCTCCATTATCTTTCTGGGTTCTGAAGTTCAGCTGACTGGTAATTCCCTGGATAGTCCTTATTCCCCTTTTTATAGATTGGCACTATATTTGCCCTTTTCCAGTCCTTTGAAATCTCACCCATCTTCCATGACTTTTCGAAGATAATCGCTAATGGCTCAGATATCAACTCAGTAAGCTCCTTAAGTATTCTAGGATGTATTTCATCAGGCCCTGGTGACTTGAAAACATCTAACATGTCTAAGTAATTTTAAACTTGTTCTTTCCCTATTTTAGTCTCTGATCGTACCTCATTTTCACTGGCATTCATCGTTAGATGTCCAATTGCTACTTCCTTGAGAGATTCTGAAGAGGATTCTGATCTAATAGCAAGGGTCAGGGTTTGTTCTGTTAGGAGAATGGAGGTTCTTGGTGACACCTGAATATATCCAAACAATAAATATATGGAATTGTAAGCTATAAACCTGTTCCTAACTTTTACAAAATAGAGCATCCTGTCAAGCTTTGTTTTCATAAAGCTAAATTATGTCCGCAGCTACACTATGTGCTTCAGTTGATTCTTGCACAGGTGTTACTGAAAACAGAATTTAGAACATGTTGCCTGCCTTCAATAAAAATGTTCCCCTTTGCGTATATTGGCTACTTCATTCCATTCTCATAAGAGCAATTTAGTATTGCACAATGGGCTGGGAGCATCACTGGGCAGAGCTCCAAACCCCTAGGAGCAGACACACCAAGTGTCTTGTGATGTTCAAGGAAAATCTCTTCTGACTACAGAGAAGTGTCAACAGGCTCCAAAGGGAATCTCATTCCATCCTCTTCAGTCGGATGGATGGTGGTTGTGATCAGGAGCAATTGGTTGTGGTGATAAATGTGCCTCTATGTTCACATTTGACAGTGGAGGGGAGGAGGAATTTTAAATGAATTGCACCAGAAAACCTCAATAAAAATCTCTCACATCCTAATACTTAGCTGACTGACTGAAGGAACAGGACGCAGATCCAGATCTCATTTACACTTCTGTAAATATGAGCAACTCCATTGACTTGCGTGAGCTACTGCAGGTTTAGGTTCCTATCTTGAAACTGCTAGAGTGCAGGAGGGCAGCTGTGCCTGTGAGGTGCTTCGCTGACTTCAGCGGGGTTCCAAAGAAGGGGCAACAGTCTGCCTGCCACTTGTCAGTGACAGGATTAGGGCCTTAAATGCATATAACTGAGATCAGAATCGGGTCTGGTTTTGTTTTTGTTTTTACACCAGCTGAGAATCTAGTCCAATGTGTCACTGTTCACTGTCTTTTTGCATATATGAAAATGTCTCTTAAACCTATTGAACTAAACCTACACACTTGTTTGCACTGGAGACAGATCTAAAGGTATCCCCAGGGGAAAAAATCTTTTGTCAAGACCAAACTTTTTCAATATACAATAAACAACACAGAAGTGAATATAAAAGAAAAAACACCCTTCCCCACATCTCAAATATTTAATTTTAATTAGGGCTGTCAAGTGATTACACAAATTAATCTTGATTAATCGTGCGATTAATTGCATTGTTAATAATTAAATGCCATTTATTTAAATATATTTGGATTATTTCTACATTTTCAAATATATTGATTTCAATTATAACACAGAATACAAAGTGTACAGTGCTCACTTTTTATTTTTTATTACAAATATTTGCACTGTAAAAAACAAAAGAAATAGTATTTTTCATTTCACCTAATACAAGTACTGTAGTGCAATCTCTTTATCATGAAAGTTGAACTTACAAATGTAGGGTTTTTTTATGACATACCTGCGCTCAAAAATAAAACAACATAAAACTTTAAGGCCTACAAGTCCACTCAGTCCTACTTCTTGTTAAGCCAATCGCTCAAACACGTTTGTTTACATTTGAGGAGATAATGCTGCCCGCTTCTTGTTCACAATGTCACCTGAAAGTGAGAACAGGTGTTCTTATGGCACTGTTGTAGCCGGCGTCGCAAGATACTTACATGCCAGCTGCGCTAAAGATTCATATGTCCCTTCATGCTTCAACCGCCATTTCAGAGGACAAGCTTCCATGCTGATGACAGGTTCTGCTCAATAACAATCCAAAGCAGTGCGGACCGAAGCATGTTCATTTTCATCATCTTAGTCAGATGCCACTGACAGAAGGTTGATTTTCTTTTTTCGTGGTTCGGTTTTTGTAGTTTCCGCATCGGAGTGTTGCTCCTTTAAAACTTCTGAAAGCATGCTCCACATCTCATCCCTCTCAGTTTTTGGAAGGCACTTCAGATTCTTAAACCTTGGGTCGAGTGCTGTAGCTACCTTTAGAAATCTCACATTGGTACCTTCAATGCGTTTTGTCAAATCTGCATGAAAGTGTTCTTAAAATGAACAACATGTGCTGAGTCATTATCCAAGACTGCTATAACATGAAATCTATGGCAGAATGCACTGCGGGTAAAATAGAACCGGAGACTTACAATTTCCCCCCAAGGAGTTCAGTCACAAATGCAATTAACTCATTATTTTTTTAATGACCATCATCAGCACGGAAGCATGTCCTCTCAAATGGTGGCCAAAGCATGAAGGGACATACGAATGTTTAGCATATCTGGTACATAAATACCGTGCAATGCCGGCTGCAAAAGTGCCATGCGAACGCCTGTTCTCACTTTCTGGTGACATAAATAAGAAGTAGGCAGCATTATCTCCCGTACATGTAAATAAACTTGTTTGTCTTAGCGATTGGCTGAATGAGAAGTAGGACTGAATGGACTTGTAGGCTCGAAAGTTTTGAATTGTTTTGTTTTTTAGTGCAGTTATGTAACAATTTTTTTTTTACATTTATAAGTTATACTTTCATGATAAAGAGATTGCACTACAGTTCTTGTATGAGGTGAATCGAAAAATACTGTTTGTTTTGTTTCATTTTTACAGTGCAAATATTTGTAATCAAATATAATATAAAATGAGCAGTGTACACTTTGTATTCTGTGTTGTAATTGAAATCAACATATTGAAAATGTAGAAAAATATCCAAAAATATTAAATACATTTCAATTGGTATTCTGTTGTTTAACAGTGTCATTAAAACTGTAATTAATCACGATTAATTTATTTAATTGCGATTAATTTTTTTTAATCATGTGAGTTAACTGCAATTAATCGACCGCCCTAATTTTAATATGTATATTTTTCAAATGTTCAGTGCAGAATATTGTTCTGAACAGAATAAGCCATTTGGCCTCCTCCATCTCTCAGATTTGTATAATTAAACTGCTCATTGTTAGCAAAGGATCAGACAGGCAAGCTCATTTGCTGTGAGACAGCAAAAATAAAATACTCTCTCTTCAGCTCTGGTATGCAATTTGTGAATCTTCCAGTTTTATTGTTGTGGTAGCTAAGTAGGACATGTTTACTTTACAACTTTTGAGACACAGAGAATACACACAGCTTTCTGAATTTCTGTCTCTCTGTCTGGAACCAAAGATAACCGAACATGATTCTCAACACAGTGTGAGGCTTTATGCTGTTACTGTCTGCATCTTTCAGCCTAAACAATTGGTTCATCATGACAAGTTAAGTGGGTGGGATGATCCATTCTTAAAATTTACCAACAGGTCAGAGGTCTTGTCCTTAATTTAGATTACAACACACAACTCCCCATAATGCCACGAGCCTAGTGGCTTAAAAAAGCACCTTATCTGTTGCAGACAGAAAGTCCGGAAGAGAATTAACAGTGTCAGATGATTGTCTGCTTGTGTTTGGCTCTAACCAACCCTTCCCACTCCCGCCGTAAATCTATAGTTTAAGATTGCTGTTTTGTTTTTCCTCTAACTCTCCAGGAGTTTGATGTAGGATGAAATATGTTTAAAGGAATGTATTTTAAAAGATAAGTCGATAGGTATCTAAAATCACATGAAAGCAGATCTCACCGTACATAATCATTTGTGCCTGTTTTTATCGAATTTAGACCTTTGTGCTGCCATTTGTGCATGTTTCCCTACAAGTGCAATGACAATTTACTGCTGCTAAACACTGTAGTCAGAATTCTTATCCATGCTGACTGGGGCAAACACATAACTCCAATTCTGGCTAAGTGGACTTGGTTGATGATGAAATTCTTTATTGGCTTCAAGGTGTTGCTCTTGATCTGTAAAACCCTCCATAACATTGGTCCGATTTTGCTGCTCTTGTGTTGTCACCCCGTTCACCACTCATCAATGGGGTCATCTGCTGGTGTATTGATCTCCTTAACTTCCGGTGGCTGGCACCTGCATTGAGTATTTAATGCCTTCTGTTTGCTTAGGGATGCCTCCTTTCTCTTGTTCTTAAAATAAGAAATGAAGGCTCACTTGTTTTGTCTTGTTTCTGTCATTAGTTTACCACAGATTGTATACATGATTTATTGTGCTGCTTTTCTAAAGCACCGTAAGATATTATTAAGATGGCTAGAAGTTATATATAATTACATGTGCACAGTGTCAAAACTAGGTTTTTATATACTAGTATGAGAAGTTATCCAAAAAAAAAAAACCCTCTAAAAGAGTGTCAAGAGAAAACTAGAAATCTGAGTAACAAAACCACTGAATAATTCTTCACTTCTGCATACAGGGAAGAAGGAAAATTTTCCCACTACTTTTTCAGACTAGTGCCTGAAAAATGCAATAATTCATAATAAATTAATTGGTATAGCACCTCTCATTCAAAGCACAGTACAAACTAAATGAAAACCATATATTGCAATGGCTTCACCCATCGCTGAAATGCAGCAACTGTTTTACTGTGTATAGTACAGCTACCCATTAGTTTAGAACAGGAAGTGAAAAAGAATATTGTACTCAGTTGAAACCACAGAGGACATGTAGGTAGGTAGATTATAATTACTCAAGTTGGAGATTGTCCAGGTCATGATAGCTGGCATCCAACAAGTGTGTTGTGATCTTTAATGAATACAAATGGTCAGGACCTTATTTTGTATTTCATGTACAACTGCAGAAGCAAAGTGCCCCCTAACATCACACTGGGGCACTGGTTCAGTACTAACTCAAAGGGAAGTGTGACTCCTTTTCCTTCAGCACCTAGATGTTTCGCAACGTCCTATCAAAGCATTGGTGTAGCATGACCTTGTTCAGCTGGTAAACAGGTGGTATGGCTGCACACTTTTGTATTGCAATAATCTTTATGAGGTTCAAATAAGTGATTTTAATTTTTCAGTCCCCAAATTATTTTATTTCCAACTCAGTGAACATATCTGGCTGAGTATGCACTGAAACTCTTGGTGCCAAGGAATGCTTGTGTCCTATTTTATGCTCACCAGTGCCCCTCACTCCTTCTTAGCAGGGGGCTCTCTTCTGAAGGTCATTCTCCCCAGATTTTGGGAAGAGCAGCTGCAGGATCATGTCCATGGCAACACTGTCACTGCAAGGCTAAGAGGAGTAGGGTCCATCTGGCTGCACCACTAGCACCCAGGCTGGCAGGAACTAGACCCAGCTAGTAATGGCACTAGCCCAGGAATCGAGGGGAGACAGGGAGTATGGGTAGCTAGTTCACCATTGGATTGGAACTGACCTGTGTCCTGTTTTTTCATGTTGGTGATCTGGTCGCTACCTTGCATGAACCACCTGACTCGAAGGCCTATCTCTTCTCCGGAGATTAGGAGGAGAAGGATAAATTAAGCAAACGACATTTGTTCATGCTTAAAAATGATTTTAAAACACAATACATTTCACCCCCTTTTCATGCTTTCAGATGGTATCTAAATGCCAACTGCATAGCCATCTATATTCATGTAGAAATAGTCTCTTCACCTAGAAGTTTGTCTCTCTTAAACAACTAGAATTTTAGTTTTTACAGATAATATTTTAGAAAAGAAAAGCAGTTGTAAATTAAAAATGTCTGATAACCCTATGTTCTACAGAAGCTGTTCTCCTCTAGAATTCCACAGAGATACTGGCCTGAACTAAGTAAGCAGTCAGAGTCTGAGAAAACAGATGACTGTGAATGCTAAATGCTGTCTATTTTTATAGAGTATAACAGAAGTGCCATATAGAGATCAGTGAGAGAGTAGTTTCCTTTCTTTAAAACTCTTTCACTGTGAAAAATGTGAAAAGAGCACAATTAAAGCAGGTATATGAACTGAAGTTGATTCCTCCATTGCCATCATTGATCGGATATGATCAGAATGAGTTCAGTGTAAACTAGTCATATAGATGGTTTAATTTTCTAAAGTGCTTGGATAGCACTACGATGTGTTGGATTAAAGCGCACATAGAAAACACCTAAGTGGATAGATCTACAGTATTATTATTGATCTAGACAATATCTAGCACTCATAAATTTCTGTAGGTTGAATAGATTTCTCCTCCCAACAATGACTGTTAAACCTCAACCATAATCTACAGCATTAGGTCCAACAAACCTAAAATACATAAATTACATTTCCTCTTCAAATTTCTCTGGCTAAAATGAAATTTTCTTTGGTAAGTGCTGTAGCGTAACACCTTGTTTAATACCCATTAACTGCTGTGCAGAGAGAATACAAAACTCTTTACAAATGTAGAAAGACAGCAATGGTTATCTGATATGACATGGTAGCAGAAATATTGTGCTCCAATTTATGAAGCAAGAAAATTAACTAAGATTATACAAGTAATGACCCCATTAAAAGAACAGCTTTTCATTAGTGCTGTCACTTTCTCTTTCGTGAAAATAAACATTTTGGGTGAAATCCTGGTCGAATTCATTGACTTCAGTGGGGCCAGCATTTCACTCTTTGTCTTCTCGTATAGTTAGAGCTTAATTCTGCCTTGTTCCGCAACACTATACAAAGGGAGAAAGAAGAGAGAGAATCTCTTTTCCCCCTGTGAAAGCAGTAAGGTAAGATCTTGAGAGAGCCCGTTTGTTTGCATGCCAAGTCCCCAAAGCAGGCATGATCTATTTTTCACTGATGTATCTTGCTCTCCACAAGCTACCTGGTGCATATACTGCTATCAGTAGTGTTGGCCAGGAGGTAAGTGCACACATTGTTCCGATCAGAGGAGTACAAAGTGTCCTCTGTAGTTCTGTGAGTAAGAATCCTGCTGGTTATCTGAGGACTATGGCGTATGATGGACCAGACACTGTAAAGATTTCTTGTTACTGTGTCACCCAGGGCAAGATTTTGCCCTTTATCATTTATGGTTCAGATTGCACGTTACTTTGGAAATGAAAATTATCTGAACACCTTTTGGTCCGATTCTTTTCATGCTTAACAGCAGAATCCCACAGCTGCAATAAACTCCACTGCAATTCGTCCTGCTACTGATTTACCCTGGTGTGTGTTTCACCATCAGACCATTATCCCTAAACGGTCACATTTTCTGACCTAAGTATAATGTGTAACTTGGGGGCAAAGAAAAACATAAATCTCTTGAATTTGCATCAGTGTCTATGTAAAGAATGTGCTTGATATAGTATCTCATAGGCAGCATTTCAGTCAAATAGTTCAAAACTTGCTTTAATAACTGCTAGTATATTTTACTTATTTATCCCACTGTGGCTTTGGGGAAAGAGCAGCGAAGAGAAAACAATTTAGGTAGGTTTGGAGATTTTTGAATGACAGGGAATTTTAAACTCTTTGGCTGAGCAAAGCAAGGTCTAACACTCAACTCAATGGCATTTCTTTGTTTATCTGTAACATAGTAACTCTGGAAAACTGCATCCCATAAATTCCAAAAGTTCAAGGAATGTTCTAGGCATCACTGAGCACAACTTGACCGATTTTGCTTTAAATCAGAGCCCTGTGAGACCCGGCCTCACAGGAAAACCAGGATCCTAGACTGCCTGGTGCTGCAATCAAAGGAATCTTTGTCACCGCCTGGTGCTGCCTACATATATAGGCCGCCCCTGGCTCTATGTTTTTTGCTGCCCCAAGCATGGCAGTCAGGCAGCCTTCAGTGGCATGGCTGCAGGAGGTCCGCTGGTCACGCGGATTCGGCGACGTTTCTGCGGGTGATCTGCCTGTACTGTGCCTTCGGCGTGTCTGCCGCCAAATTGCTGCCAAATTCGCAGGACTGGCGGACCTCCCGCAGGCATGCCGCCGAAGACAGCCTGACTGCTGCCCTCACAGCGACCGGCAGGCCACCCCACCGCGGCTTGCCACCCCAGGCATGCGCTTCCTGCGCTGGTGCTTAGAGCCACCCCTGTATATAGGAGGCAACTCCTCCTTGCTATGTGAGGAGATTGTCTGTAGCCTGGAATCTAAGAGAAATATGCACATCTTATAGGGAGGGCTTGTGGGGGGAACAAGAACTTGGGGGGAGAGCATAGTGGAGGTGGGGATAAAGTGGGGGGTGTCCAGGAAGGGGAGAGGGTTAGAGTAGGGTGTAGAGAAGCGGGGGTCCAGAGGAGGGAGTGGAGATGGAGACAGGAACTTGGAGAGGACTAGGGGGCAAATGGTGTGTGTGTGTGTATGTGTATGTGTATGTGTATGTGTGGGGAAAGCAGGGACCTAGAGGGGAGGAAGTGGGTGAGTAGGGGGCAAAGCAGGGACCTGCAAAGGAATGTGGTGTGGGAAGTGGTGGTTATGAAGCAGGGGCCCAGAGGTGGGGAATGGGTGGGTGGGTGTGGAAGCAGGGACCAGGAGTGGAGATGGGCGGGGGAGAGTGAGGATCTAGGGGTGGGCAGAAACAGGGCTCTGGAGGATGGGGGCAGGGACCCAGAGGAGGGATATGGAGAAGTGGGGGCAAGTAGAGACCTGGGGGGGGGGGAGAATAGTGATGGGAATGGGGAGCACACAGAGACCTAGTTGTAGGGGGAAGCAGTGTGGGGACACAACCCCAGGCATGTGGCAGAGGTGAGAAGAGGGGAATGGTCCGCTCACAGAGCCCTGGGCAGAGGGGGATCAGGGGGAAGAGGGGAAAGGGGGAATGGGGCTCATACAGAGCCCCTGCCATGGGGGGACAGAATAGGGAACAATGGTATGGGAGGGAAGGAGGGAGGGGACCGGGGCCGGTGGACATAGAGCCCCTATCATGAGGGGGAGGGTGGTGTGGGAAACTGCAGGGAATCCCTGGAATAGAAGGAGTTGGGTGGGTGGTACACACGGAGCTTGTGTGGAGGAGAATGGAGGGATTCAGGGAGGCCCTGATGTGTGCACTGAGCTTGGCCTACATGAGCTAGGATGTATGAGACTCCCGAGTGGTACTGGATACCCAAATAATTGATACTCAGCTTTTTTTGTGGGGTTAGTGAGAAGAAGCTGTACCTCTTAAGTTATGCAATTACTTATAAGAGTTTAAAAAAACCCCACCCTTCAATCCTATACGATCTTTCTTATTTCTTACACTAGTGGAGAAAAAGGCAATTAGTGCTGAGCAAAATTCTCGTCGAGGTCAGTCTTGCTTTTGAATCAGCATATGGTTAGAGCCAGACATTCAAATTTTTGCTCTGTTTTCATAAAACTCTGTGTTTATGTGGTGTTTTTGCAAGATATTCTGAATTTGATCACCGGTAAATCTTGATGATTTCTCCAGGGAATGCAGTTTTCCATGGTAAAATGTCACCCTGGAGAAATTGTAAATGTTCATATAGTTGTCTCAGGTATCCGGTTCTCATTGTGAAAAACTGAAAAAATATAAGTGAGATTGCTATATATAATTTTAATTTGATCTTATTTTGGATCTGTGAGTACAAATTGTTATTTAGTCACGCAATCATTAGTAATCTTGACTCTTCCCTGGGTGAATGACTTAGAGCTTAAAGCTTGACGTCCATAGGAGTTTTGCCAGAATGAGGACGGCAAGATCAGCTCTCTAGAAATATCCTGATCCTTTACCCACTTGAGAAATCCTATTAATTTAGGCCCCAATTCAGGAAAACAATGAAACACAAACTTAGTCCACTCAGACACACTGAGATAAAAGGATTGATTATGCAATAGCACCAGTTTCCAGTGAGGTATCAGATAGTCAGCTTCTTTTTGTGGACAATGCAATTTGTGGACAATGCAATTTGTGGACAAAAAAGAATCTCCAGATGATCTGTGTGTTCTAAAAAAAGAACTGATTCTTTCTGACATTACTATGACTCAGTCCTGCTTAACTTTTTGATTTGGTAGAGACTAATGTAGTTGTAGATTTTGATTAATAAAACCTGACTTGCGAAATTCCATGACGTATATAATGTTGTTGTAGCCATATTGGTCTCAGGATATTAGAGACAAAAGTAGTGAGGTAATATCTTTTATTGGACCAACTTATTTTGGTGAGAGTGACAAGCGTTCAAGCTTACTCAGAACTCTTCTTTAGGTCTGGGAAATGTACTCAGAATGTCACAGCTAAATACAAGGTGGAACATATTGTTTAGCGGAGGTAAACACATTTCAAGGGACCATTTAAGGTGAAGTAGCCCTTTAACACCTCTTCTGTCATAGAAGAGGGGGACAAATAAAAACAGGGGATTAGTGGGTTATAGACCGCTGTAATATGATTCTATAATTATTTAAAATACTACCCTCAGGCCTCAAGAGATCTGGCAGCTTTGTAGCCATGGGCAAATAGTAATGATTAAACAGCAGGTCTTTTGGTCATCAGACACAGTCCTGGTGATAGTGCCTAGACATCATAACCTGTTTGCTTAGCTGGATACTTCTTTTGGGGAGAGACTTCCTTGGTGCAAGATAAAGCCTCATTCTTTTCTTTCCAATATAAGGGAATTTCTCTAGTATCAAGGCACTGTCTTTTTTTTTTTTTTTTTTTTTTTTTTTTTTTTTGGTCCTCCCACCCTCCCTCTCTTAGACTGTAGGACTGAAGAAGGCAGTTTTGAAATGGGCCTTCTTTGTCTGTGTCCTTATATACAATAGGATTATCACGTGCTTTAAGTTATCGATATCTTAAAGGGCTTTGCTGGATAGGCCTTGTCCTGGACAACAGAGTTTGCTATGCCTTGTATTCCTCTGCAGCCTCTTGTGAGGCTACCGGTTAAAATAACAAAGAAGAGATGTGAATCTTACCTGACCTTTTAGCTTCTTAGTTAAACAGGCTCTGCTTAGTGTAGGCAGCCTTCAGCCTTGGGTAGGGAAGAGAAGCCCGCATGCCTGCAGCTCAGACTTCTGACTCTCTGCTTGAGTCTCTCCCAGAGTCTCTCCCTTTCCAGTTTCAGAGCTGCTTTTCAACTGAACCAAATCCCTTTGTATCAGCTTTCCCACCTCAAAGATCCTCCTCCCGTATCCCAAGCAGAGGGTGTCTGCCAGCTGGGCTGGAGATGGTACTTTACAGTCCCTATCACTTATATGGTTGGTGAAGTATTGGGTGGTTGAGTTAATTCTGATAATTGTCCCTTTTCCTGATCTCCTGGATGGAGAGCTCTGGGCAGAGTTAACCCTTTGACTCCATGTAGCCCACAATACAAAAGTAGGTGGGTAAACTGAGTCACATAATCATTAAAAAATAATGCAGAAATCCCCTGCATTTTCCACTGGCCTAAACTGGTATCCCCTACCCTGATTAAACTGCTACTGGCTTCCTTTCTCCATTGGCCTATCTTAATACAACTCTGATATCAGCTTGCTGGTAGGTTACTCTCCCTGCACATCACTGAGCAAATTTTTTGTTAGTTTTTAACTCCCACCAGTGTTAGTCACTCAGCTCTAGTTCAGATACCAAATTCAGTCAGTCCTAACTCCAGATCTGGTGCCTTTTTAATAAGGACTTGCTCTGGTTCTCTGATGCTGTTGGCTTCCTGGCTAGAGATGGAATATTGTGTACAAGATTAGGATCCGTTGAAGTTGTATTGTTTTGGATTTACATTAGGATTTATTTCCTTACCTCTAATTCCTTTCTAAACCACACTCCACTGCTAAAAATATTTTAGGATTATTTGCCATTGATCTTCACTGTGGGTCCCAAAACAGTTACAGAGAAGAGGCCATATTCACCTCGAACAGAGAGGTATCCAGAGCTGCTGTGCTCAAAGGGGTTCATTCTGGGAAGTTGCGGAGAGGCAGTGTTTTTATGGCCCCAGTCCCTCAAAGCAAGGGCTGCTTTAAGTACCACGGGGAGCTGCACAGGATCTTCAGTGAAGGAAGCTGTAGAGAGACTGCATCAACTCAGAGTATGCCCTACTTAGTCTGATCTAGCCAAGCCACCTCCCTTGCCAATACCACCTACAATTTGGACAGCACTATTTTACATCTGATACTCGGAAGACATAAGTTCAAGAGGTGGGGAAGTTATGGCAAAAATGATTGTTAGAATAGTCTGATTTTAGTCTTTCACCAATGTTCTTGGTCCTATCTTTCCCACTTTGAGACAATGCAGGAAGTAATACACAAGTGAAGTTGAGAAGATACTTTCAGAGGCATGAAGTGAAAAATGTAGGCTTTTATCAAGGGGGGGAAATAATGGCATCTTTGCTATACTGTTGTAAAGACAAAAGAAGGCATCAGCGTGGAATTGAGCCAACTGGTGTACTACCAGTTGTAATTCTTTCAGTAAATAAGTGCTGAATGAGCTTTAAATAGAACAGCCTTATTCTCAGCATGATATTTTTTTAAAAGCTTAGAAAAATGAAAAGCTTTAGATTCTGCTTTTGAAAATAGCTTTGCAATTATTTTGTGCTGCATGGATAATTGTAAATTGCTTTTTAAATTAAACACAGAAAAATCTGTCTTTAAATATCTAAAATTGCAGTAGCTGTGTCAGGGGACATACATGGAAAGCAGACAATAAATGAGCAGATGTGGAAAAAAATTAAATGCAGCACCCAAATGTATGCACATTTCTAACATTGTTAGAAAATACAGCTCTTATCTGCAATGAGTAACCATGGCTACCATGTGATTATTATTTCAATACAGAATTATATACAAGTGCAAGAGAGTGGTCCCGTCTTAGCGGATACCATATGTATTTGGCTGATAAGGATTATAGTCAATGAACATGATTATCAGTATGGCATATTTGCCTTTTTAAAATAGGTTCACATTTACATCTTCATGCCTCTATTACAGTTATAGAGGGGAAATGTTACCGTATTTACTTAAATACTGTTAAATGAGTCATGGCTGTCTCCTTTTGTGTGTGTTTGTAAATGTGTGCATGCACCCTCTTGCATCTCGTGAGTTGGTACTGAACCTAGTTGTTCCCATTTGGCATACTCAACAAAAAACACAAACTTTTGAAAATAAGAATATTATTTTAAAATGACTATAATGTTTGATAGCTACATTTTGATGGTCAAATATTTTATTCCATGAAGAGTTTTATTCTTATGTCCAAAAACTATAGTGTTTGTTTATTCCTTCGTTTGGATTTGATTCTTCTTCCACTGAAGTCAGTGAAAGTTTCCCTCTTTACTTTAATGGAAGCAGGTTATGGGCCATGAATTCCTAGCCACTGAAGTATGGGTTTTATAGTTCTCCTGTTGGTTAATAACATATATTGATTTCTGTAATCAAGCGTATGGAAAGTTGAAAAATGCGGAGGTTCTGAGAAATTAAGACATTGAATTACGTGTTTTGGATTAAAAACATGAAATGAAATAAAATAAATAGTTTTTGGAGATGAATTTTTTATTTTTTTTTTTAAAGAAAGAACTAACCTTTCAAGTTTGGGTTACATTATGTAAAACTGGATAATTTTATGGAGATGATAAATTAGTTTATGTGCATTGTCATTTGTATCTAAAATACGTCCATGTTCTGTCATGCTGTTAATGGCCACACAAATTTTAAATAAAAATCTGTGTGGTTCCAGCAGCTGCTCATTGCTTGCAGCAGGGGAGTGGGGCAGTTCCTTTTATGTTTTTGTTGGGAGTGGATGGGGGTGGTTGGACATGTTGATGGGGATGTCTGGAGCTATGGCAGTACAGTACCATTGTTGTCACTGCAAAGCCTTAATGGCCGATTCAAAGCCTTCCATTTGCAAGCTGGCTGACAACCAACAATAACATTTTGAGCAAATGGACTTCTAATGACCACTGGCACGTTAGCAGCAGAGTAGCTATAATGGCTGTTACACGGAAAGAATGGTTAAAACTGAGGTTTGCAGGGTTTAAGCCTCACTTGAAAACTGGGGTTGGAGTGAGAATGGAAATCATGTATGTTTGTAGTTTAATGAATGCAGTCCCCAGTTACAAATGATCATGTTTATATGAATATTACTTTTACCTGATTATGAAATTATCTGAATTTATTGCTAACCTTTCCACTTATATTCGTTGTATGTGTTCCTTGTAACAATAATAAGTAAAGTACTTTCAGTATATGATTTCAGCATGGCTTTTAAGTCACTTGTGTCTTTTAAAAATCTTTTACAATTGCTGTTTGCAGATAATATTCAACTAATGATATATGCTATGTTTTCAATGAACAGATGCCATGGTAACATTAGTAAGGCAAAAAAAAAAATTGTGGCGATTGTAATGGAACCACTGAACGTCAGAGTATAGAAAGTGTAGGAATTGGTTTAATAAGTTAATCTCAACATGTGGTAATTAAGTGTCCGCCACAGCTAGATTTTTTTATCTATCTATCTATCTATCTATCTATCTATCTATCTATCTATCTATCTATCTATCTATATTCAGTATTGTTTTAGTGTGCAGTCAGCTCATCCCAAGTGTCTCTTTAAAATCCGTGATCAAGAGCTTACCAGCCTTGAGGGGGCAGGTGTCTCCTCTTCCTCAGCCATTGGGTTCTGCTCTTTGCCTCCTGTTGCGATATACAATGGAAAGCATTTTGAGCTCTTTCAGAGTAAAAGGTGCAATTGATAAATAAAGAATTATTTTTAGAAGACCTCTTCCTCCCTCTTGCAAAAGATAGTTTCCCAATAAGGGACATAATAATGTAGTAGTATGTTCATGTACAGGGTAACGTCTAGGAACATAGAGAACTCTGCTTTCAGGAACCACTTGATGAGAGAGGATTGTATATGTGGAGGAAGGAATAAAGCCTGAATATTGCACAGCCTTGGCTTTTTCTTCTTCATGCTTGAACACTCCCGTTCTTCTTTCCTCCTCCTCTGCCTGCCTTCCTTCCAGACCTCCTTTTATTGAAAGAAAAAATATATATTACTGAAATGTTTTCAAAAATAATTTGTGTATCACTTGTTTTCTCTCAGTATACTTCTCACCCAGACCTATCTCCACTGAAGGCTCACTTCTCAGTCTCTACTTCAAATCTGAGATATCTTACCCCTGTTCCCCTTCCTATACTCTTTAACAGACCCCAAGCCACCCTCTCTCTCCAGGTCTCCCCCTCCCCCTCCCCTCCCCGCAGATGCAGGTTTCTAGCCCTCTTTCTTCTTTTCTGCTGCAGGCTTTTCTCCAGTTTGCTTTCTTTTACAGGATTAATTTCCCATTCCAGCAGCTCACTGTTTTAATCAGAAGTGTTTTCATGAATGCATGTCATGTTGTTTTTGGCTGCCCTTCTTTATTCCCCTTACTCTGAGGCTTACAAGGTCCTTCCTCTCCATGCACCCTCATTCTCTCCTCCCCACCCCCCACCCCCAGTGATATAAAATATAAAGATATAACAGTGTGGGGGGGGTCATTTCTAGGAAAGGGCAAATTCACTTTGAGTATTTTCAAGAGTAGGCTAACATCATGGGCTTGAAAACTTTACAGGCTTTCACTCTACTAAGGAGAGTCTGTGAAAATAACAGGAGACAGCAAATCCAATAGAAAAATAGGCAGAGTGAGGAAACAGATTGAGGGGAAATGTGAGATGCAAAACAAAAATCAGCCATAAGCACCAAGGAGAGGAGCAAAATTCTAGTGATAGCTGCCTAGTTTTTAGGGGGTGGTTCTCCCAGGTCTAATTTATAGCACAGTATTAACATTATGTCAAAAAAATGGAGTAACCCCGGGGGATAGCAGGGAGGGGACTGTCTTAAATTACTTGGAAAAAACGGTTTTCAAATTGGATCTTTTTGGATCTTAAAAAATGTCCTTTGGGGTTCATGAAACCTCAAATTCCTTGTGGCTTGCCTACTTCTAGTAATTTGAGTGCTAGATGGTTAAACATTGGGCTTCCTTGCCTCTGTTCCCATTCCAGATCCTCCAGTCTTTCTGTGTACTCTATGTCCTAGTGCACTCTGAAGCTTTTCCCCAGTGCACTACAGTTCAACTTTTGTGTTTATGTTCCTGGCTTGTCCCTCTGTGGCCACTCATTACAGTATCTACTGTCACAGATAATTATGGTCAATGCTGTCTTTGTGTGCTACTTATTACACCTAAAATTTCCATAATTGCTTCAGGCTGCCCCTTATAGATGATTGTCACTTAGATTCCCTCACCCATCTCAATCAAAGTCAAAGGGATAGCATCAAAATGTTTCTTTCCTCTAGGAAATTTCCAAGTCACTCTATTCAAAATCTCTCCAAATGTATTCCTTCCATTCATGCTTGCTCTAAGTCCTGGAAAAAGGCTGTCTGTAAACCAAGTCAAGGCCATACAGTAATTATCTGAAAGGCAAGCCAATTATAGATATATTTCCATATCAAGAAAAAATTGTGTTAAATAATGGAAATGTCCCTAAGTTCTGAAGCTGTTCAATATTGCCTTAGCCTTAATATCTATAAATCCTGAATGTAATAAGCCACCATAATGTTATGAAAGTGCTCTATGGAAGAAAAGTCGAAGGATAATATAGAGCATTCTCCATAAGTTAAGGTCAGTAAAGTTGTTACTATGCTCTACAAATGGTTTTTGGCATACCGCTCTTAACCTGTAGCTCCTAACTCTCAGCAGCAGCTACTGGTAGATGAGAGAGACACATCTGAAAAGAATAATCAGAAAATTATTGAATTATTTACCTGGTTCTGTACATGAGGACACAGATGGTACATAGCAAGTTGGAAAAATAAGAAATAGGGATATGCATGGAGTGTACAGTTTGAGTTTAAACTACCCCTCTCCCTGTTACCTGTGACTAGAACCTTCCTGCCCAAGCTATTGTAAAAGTTTCTTTTCTCTTTTCTTTGACTCACTGTCAGTTTGCATCCCTTCCCTGGAACCCTTATTTTATAAGAAGTTATGGGTGAGCAATCCTGTGAAATCTGGACATGTATGAAAAATTGCTGTGATGTAGTTTTGGGGTTTTTTGTTTGTTTTTTGTTTTGCTTTGTTTTGTTTTACTGCTGTGAAAAAAGAATGTTTGAAGTGAAAACGTCACTTTTTTTTTTTTTTTTTTGGTTTGTCTGCTGACAACACATTTTGTTGTTTTTCAGCTCTGGTTCAGGATTTTGGTGCTTCAGTTGTGTTGTTTCAAATTTTATGGCATTGAACTTAATTTGTAAATTGCTCAGATGCCATTTTTATTAAGAAACCTAGTCTAAATCTGTGCAACTATGTTTGAAATCTAGTGCTTCAGAAAACATTCTATAGAGTTGGCTTTCAGATGCTTCCTAGCCAATGTTTAGGCCAAAAAAGTCTAAAGCAAAAAATAAATAACATAATATGTTAACTCCTGCCAGTTTGCTATTTCAAAACAAAGCTTTGAAGTAGCTGAGCTATGTAAGTTTGATTAACAGCTCCTGAGCATGCACAGTAATTACTTTCAATGATCATTCTCTTCTAATGTTAGTTCTCTGATAAATATGTTGAATTCTTACAAAAAAATCACTATTGCGACTGGTACAGGTATTGGAAAATAAACTTATCTCATCAAAACAAAACAAAATTGTCACTTTAACCATGTGGACATATTACAATATGTAAAAAGAAGCAAAATTGAGCTGCAATGTGTTAATGTATTTCTGGACTCAAAGCCAACATGTCAAGGCTGTCGAAAAACATCATGTCATCCAGTCTTGTTTGTACTCAAGAAGTATGTGTTTTACTTAGACACAACAGGGTTGTGTGATACAGATCTGAAAAGTTTCAGAGGGATGGTTCTTAAGTTTATCTGAACCACCAACTTTGGAGCCACCTATTAAATGCAACTGAGGGGAAGAATCTAGTAGAGACTTTCTGTAACATGGGCCTTAGAAGACTCTGAAAGGTTGCAGGGCATTTGGAAGCAGAGATGGAGATGGACAGGTCATTGGCTGGGAGTTGTATAAGGTTGTGAAGTGAAGGAAGCTGTCTCCAGAAGTGTTTGTTGCCCAGGAGAGTCCTGAAGTGAGCTTCCACCTGGGCTGGAAGGGCTACTAAGTGTGTCTTGCTAGTTTCTTTTGAGAGCCTGCAAAGCCACAGATTTCTGTTAAACAGAGGGAGAGAGAGGGAATGTTGTGTTTTAGTAAGCAAGGAAATCCTCATGGAAAGAGAGAAGATGCTGTAATGTCTGGTTTAGGAATGTGTTGATTGAGTTTATTAACAAGACGCTGATGAAATCCAGGTAACTTGCTGACAGCAAGAGAGAATCGGTGGTGTTGCTGTAGACTTATACGTCTTCTGGTCCCTCAGTGTGTAAGCTTATACTGTGTGGTTCACACTTATGAGTCTGTGAGCTTCCAGTGAACTGATGTCACTTCTAGCAGTGTAATTAGTTTTTTAAATTATATATTAGTAACCCTTACATTTTGTGGCCTTAAGCTTGTGTTTGAATTTCTGCATCCATAAAACTTATTATTGTTTCTGATTGTCCATTATATACAGATTTTGCTTCCTGAAATTAGGGTTATTGCAGTGGAAAAAGGGATTGGTAACTTGGATTGGTTTTAAAACAGTAGTACTTTTAAAAATGTAACGGGGATTAATTTCAATTGCCTGTACTGCTGCCCTTTGAACACTATACTTACATCTTGCCATGTTATCCACAAATCCCTCTTTTTTTTTTTTTTTTTTTTTTTGAAGATCTAGTGTGGGGCAAGAGAGGATTGGTAGCTGGTTCTAGGACTCTTCTGGCATTCTAGAACCTGTCTTTAGCTGTATCCCAGAGTGCATGGCACCCCTCTGATAAGGAGCTCCGAGGACAGAATGATTATCCCTACACGCTTCAAATCTCTGAAGCTCTGCTCTGATGCTGTCCCATCAGAAGTGTTTGTTTCCATTGTTCTCTGGAGCTCAACTAACTGGAAAGCACAAAAATGCTGGGATATTTTTAACTGAGTAGCAGCTCAAAAGTTAGTAGATTTACAATCTGCCATGTTGATTTTCAAAGGCATGGGGGAGGGAATCATGTTGGGAAAGGGTAGGATTTGTCTGAATGTTTTTATTTCAGCTACTATGTTGTAGGGTTTCGCCTTCCATATCATAGGTATAATATAGTACTACTACATATTGAAGCCTAGTTGTATGACATTGCCGTTGAAGATGACAGGTAATAGACTATTTGCTAGGTATAAAATGGGGCTAACAATGAGTGCTAAATTGACTCTTATGAAGCATCGCAAAACTGTTGCATTTCTTCAGCTTCAGTTTGCCAAGGAGGAGAAATGCATAAAGACAGCTTGGCAAACACTGGCTACTCAAATGCATTGTGATATCACTGTACCATAATTACATAGATCACTTCAGCTAATTTATTTTTAAAATGTTTCAGTCACAAAATGTTCTTGCAAAAAAGGACACGTTTACTTACGATAATGCCTTTTTTTTAAAAAAAGTAGGGAATAATTATGGCAACAGGACATAGACCAATTGCAGTAGAAGACTGAGGGTACAGTACATAATTGATGTCTGATTTCTCTGATCATTAGAGGTATTTTCTATAGGAGGATGAAATAATGTGCTTTATATATAAAGTATGTGCGTGCGCACACAAACCTTTTAGATATAGAAGCTTAAAATGCATTGGAAATTATACATTAACTATACGAACAAGATATCTACTAAATAACGTTGATCAATGACTATTTTTGATAAACTAAAATACTGTAGTGACATTTCTGTTTGACTAAGTGATAGCAATTGCTGTAGTGATCATAGTTGTGACATTGTGAAAAACTGATTTTGAGTAACCAATTTGCTACCTCACTTGTCTGTACTATAAACCTTTTTATATTTTGGGAACTGTAACATACAAATATGGTGCAAAACTTCTAATATAATTACAAGTTCATTATTTATATGGGGGAGCTCAAATGATGCCCCCATACTTCCTCACTTGGGCCAAAATTTTGAAAGGTCTCAATTCTGCCTTCTTCCTGTTCTACTCCTCTCATGGTACTGCTCTGCTACCTACCCCAATAAAGGAGAACTAGCAACTTAAAATGCCTTGTTCAAAAATTTTAAGTAACACTTAACTTTCAAACGCCTGAACAGCAAATGTAACTTTTCTTGTCTACATAGTAAACACTGGCATTTTTATCTGTTTGAATAATCAAAGTGGTGCTTTCTGTGCCTTCTTGGTTGCAAAGATTTGAACTCCTTCCTGAAGGTCCACAGTCTGGGCCAGCTCATGCTCTATTGAGATGGTTGCAAGGCCGACCAGCCTCTCCTGTGTCATTGTGGAGCGTAGATGTGTTTTTATTAACTTCAGCTTGGAGAAGCTGCGTTCTCCAATGGCAACTGTTACAGGAAGTGTTAGAAGTATGCGCAGAGCAACAAAAGCATTTGGAAAGAGGGTGGTCATCTTATTTGTGCACATATATTCCAGAACAGCCTTTGGAGTTGATCCTGCTGAAATGTATCTCAAAAGGGCTTTCAGTTCATCACCAAAATCACTCGCATCAATATCATGCATGTCATCATGTGTCAACCCTGTCTCTAGCACCTGGTTAAATAATTCAACTTAGAATTGTTGTTTGGGGTCTCTTATGGGATTACCCCATGCCTCGTAATCAAAATGACTTCTTCGGTAACTCTTGTATTCTTAAATGGGTGGGAAAATAGTTTCAGTGTGAAGTTCCTCTGTCAACTTCAGTGCACTCTTCAGAATGTTTTGAAATCCCTCATCTGACCGGTAAGACTGTAGGTATGACTTTGCTTTGTCCAGTTGTTCCATTGCTCCCGATATATCAAGGTCAACACCTTGGAGTCTCTTGCTTACAACATTTGTTTCAAACAGTATGTCATGCCACAACACTAAGCCACACAGAAATTTGAAGTTATGTATGTTTCTGGTGATTCCATTGCCTTCTGCCACTGTTCTCCCAGAAACAGTTCCTATCATAGCTTTATCCTCCATAATGGCAACTATGGCATCATCTATCTTCCCAATTTGGTGTTTGATAGGCTTTATCGCCTCCACTTGACTTTCCCATCATGTGGGACTTAGTGGTTTCAGTGTCAGAGAGGATGTTCCCAGATGTTGCTTCAAAATTTGCCATCAATGAGATGATGCAGAGAAAAATACATAGATGCTTTAAATTACATTAAAAAATTCAGCAGCCTCTCTAGAAGCCGATGCTGCATCACTGACCACTAAGTTCAATGAATGAGAACTGCATGGGACAAAAAAAGCTCAAGGGTTTAACTCTCGAATCCGTGTCTGCACTCCTCTGTTCTTTCCTCTCATGTTGGCACCATTATCATAGCCCTGACCTCTTGTGTCAGCTATCGCAATTCCCGTATCTTGCAGCTTTTTAAGAAGCACATTTATCATACCAGCTCCTGTAGTATCATCAATGTCAATAAATTCTAGAAAAAGCTCTCTGACAGTCACAACTGCAGGTACATTATAATAATAGTAATATCTTGCTGACTTCAGATCTGCCACAATCTTCTGTTTGACTTTTGTTGACAGTAACTGTATGATCTCATTTTGAATTGTTCTTCCAAGGTGTGTGTACATTTCTTGGGTGGTGACTCTTCTTAGATGCTCCTTGAGTACAATATCAAATTCAGCCATCAGCTCCACAATTTTAAGGAAGTTTCCATTGTTTGGCACATACAGCTGATCTGAAGTGCCATGCAGGTTTTGGGTAGCAAGCACTCTTACAATGGCAATGAGCCTTTTCAGAACATTTTGCCAGTAAAGAGACTGATGCAATCTTCTCTTGATGCTGATCATTTATGGTGGCCTTTAACCTTAGTCTCATCTCAAGCTCTTTCCACCTATGGAATGCTCTCTGGCGATTTGCTGCCTTCTCATGGCATGCCAGATTTCTAGCCAGCCAGATTTTTCCAGTCCTTTGTTCCTGTAGAACCCAATGTGGCTGGAACATTAGACTGGAAGAGTTTGCAACAAAAACAGTATGCAGCATTCTGGGTTTTTGAGTACATAAGCCATGGCCTCTCCACTTTGTCACCATTGGGGATTTCACACCAGTAATGTGTTGGATGGAAACTTCTATTTTCATTGTCTTTGGGGAACATGACGTTTTTCACCTGCTGTGGCCCATGCAGTACAAGGAAGTCCCTCAGGCTACTGCTCAAGAGGGTCCACAGTCCTGGATCATCTAGATTTAAGGAACTAAACTCAGCAGCAGCTGTTTCTTGCGCCTCCACCACACTCTTCTCTGATCTACACTTTTCTTCAGGAATGTGCATGGTTACATCCATTTGAGATGGAGATATGGATGCTGCAGTAGTTGCCAGGTCACCTGCATTCTGACTAACTGGAAGATCCTCACCATTCACATCTTCACTGGGGCTGGAAGGCTCACCGTGAACATTTGTGTCTATGTATCTCAGGAGAGCTCCTTCCTGCTTAGATAGAAAAGCTTCCTTTGCTTTCTTTCTTTTTCTGAATGCTGCCCCAGAGGGGCATTTTCTTCTTTCACTCTTGACTGCTGTTCTGTGCCAGCTATAGTGGCTCTCAACACTCAATTGAAGGGGACAAATAAGCAGGCTGGTAGCAGGGCCTGAGTGAGGGAAGATATCAGTGTCTTAAGAGCCTAACTGGCTCCTACTACTTCAGTTGACTGCCTGTTCTCCTCAAGTGGGTTCAGGGAGGCAGCAGGAAACAGGAAGCTCCCTGAGAAGCTGGTGTTAATCAGTCCAGGCTCCTGGGGGTGCTAGAGAGGTACATAAGAGGTTCCTCCGCCTCTCTCTCCCTGCAGCTCCTGCTGCTTTCTGTTATCCCTCTCACCTTTTCTCCTGCCTGCCTCTTATGTCTCTTGTGCCCTCCTTCCTCCAGCACAGCACTCCACCATCTCTGTGCATCTAGAGCAGAGAGAATACATATGCACCAGCAGGAGACACAATTTTCTACACTCTGGGTCCTAGTGGCGCCCCAACCCACACAGTCTGGCAACTGAGGCAGCCGCCTCAGTTCACCTCATGGTAAGGCCAGCCCTGAATCCTTATCTACCAAAAACTTCCATTTGACTTCAGTCAATGGCATTTAAGGTGCACAAGGAATACAGACACAGGCTCTTAATCTCTGCATCAGTTTCCTGCAGCACTGCAGTGTTGTGAGGGTTGAGTTATTCTTTTATACTGGGATTTAAAATAGCAAAGTGCTACATTATACAAGTGCCAAGTATTATTGCTACTAATAATTAAAATGGACATTTGATGAAAACAGGATGAGAAAATTTAAATAAGTGGGTTTGCTTTTGTACACAAAGATGCTGAAAATAAATATTGCATAATCTAGTGAAGCTAATTATAAATAGTGTTCAGATTATTTGTATTCAACTTGACTGGAGAAGTTATTATGGATCAACTTTTTCTAGCCACACTCAAAGAAATGAAGTTGTGAGCAAACATAACTGTTAGATAGTCCTCGGGGGGAAATGACCACATACTTGTTCTAACCAATATTCCCACGAGTGTGTTTTATTGCCTTCAGATATGTTTTTTACTAACCAAAATTGTCAGTGACAATGATGTAAATTGACAGCATGCTAGAGTATACCCTGTAGTTAGTGAGATGATAATGAAGATAATATATCTACATGTTTTCATTGTATAATAAAATAGTGTATTATTGTTCATGTTTTAATGTTCATGCAGTATAGAATATGTTTATATTCCTGTGTCCTCAGCTCCCACTGACTTCACTGGGACGCTGTGAGTATGTCTACAGAGCAGCTGGCAGCGAGCCTTCCAGCCTGGGTAGCCAGACTTGCACTAGTAGGGTTCAAGGTAGCATACTAAAAATATCAGTGTGGACATTGCCGCACCAGTGGAGGCTTGCGATAGCTTCCTGAGCTCAGACCCACCCTACACTCTGTCTACCCAGGCTACGGACTCACTCCCAGCTGCACTGTAGACATACCCTATGGTGGGCAGCACCTTGCAGGATTGAGTCCTTAAAAGAGGGGCCTCTATTTTATTAGTTCTCTCGATTCATAAGTTGCATAAATAAGTGGACCTGATCATGCTCAGTTTTGCCTTGGCCTTGTTCCACCAATGCACTAGCCAGTGTAGCTGCATTGGTGTGCCAGGGAACATACACCTCCCTGGTCACAGACCCAGTACAATTTACACCCTCCGTAGAGCATCAGGGGAGCTTTGGATTCACAATTTCCCACCTGAGCTGCTCTAGAGGCAACACAACATTAAATTTCCCCCAGAGGTGAAAGTAAGCCGGTATGCCCCGGTATGGCGCACTGGTGTGGCTGGCTTCCCCAGGCAGCAATTTAAAGAGCCCTGGGGTAGCAGCAGCGGGGCTCCGGGGGCTATTTAAAGGGCCCAGGGCTCCCGCTGTTTCTACCGCCCGGACCTTTAAATAGCCGCCGGAGCCCTGGGGTAGCGGTGGTGGGGCTCCGGCGGCTATTTAAAGGGCCGGGGCAGTAGAGGCAGCGGGATCCCTGGGCCCTTTAAACAGCCCCCGGAGCCCCGCCGCTACCCCGGCGTGGGGGTGGGGGGAGAGGGGGAGGAGGGTCACTTACCGGTAGATGGCAGGCTGGGGCTGGCTCTGACCCCCCACCCCTCCCCTTCTACTTGAGGCCCCACCCCTTCCGGGGGCCAGAGTCGGCCCCAGCCCAGTCCCCGTACCGGTAAGTCAGCAAATCTACTTTCACCCCTGATCTCTCCCTTCTTGTGGCTTATCACAAAGCTCTGATTCAGCTCCAGTATAAATTACTGAATGTGAGTACTGCTCTCCAGATGCTAGCTCCACAAGAAAGGACCTTTCCAAAAGACCTTGGCAGATCTCTTGGTTACCGTCTGCTTAGCTGCTTTTTACATCTGGGCATTTTAGCAGTTGGTGATGCTATAAGGCACTGAATAGTTCTCACTGTCATAGTCTGTGGGAATATAAATAATAATAATAATAGCCTCTTAAAGGTAATGAAGTGGGTTTTGTGTACATGTTTGTTTTAAGTATTGTTTTCAGGTTAAATAGCTGTTCTGCTGAATGCACCATACTCAGGAGCACAAATTTCATATTCCTGCTTCCATATCATGTTAAACCAGGCAGGCAGGACTCATATAACCAGAGGGGGAGAAAAGGAGTAATTGGTTGACAGGTTATTTCCACTTCCGTTCCTGAGGAGGGAAGTATAGTGTTGTAATGAAACATGCTTGGGAATCAGGAGGTTTGGGTTCTACTGTTCTATTCCCATCTCTCTCTGCCTTCCCCTTTTCAGACACAAATATACATGGCTGTATTGTAGCACTGTTTGGTTAATGAAGCCTTCAGTAAACAGTTTTATTTGCTGAAGCAGTATTTAAAAATTTGCCTGCAAGATAAAGCTGTTAGATATTTACTTGTGAACTTGTAGTACATTGGAATACTGAAAGGGAAAAAGGGGAAGACAGAGTAGCAATATCAGAAGTAAAGAGAATGAGCATTTAACATGGCTTGTTTTGAGAAAAATTATATAGTGTAAGACCAAATTACCAAATGTGAAGCAAGAGCAAAGGATGAATTGGAAATGCTAACTTCATGCCACAATGACTCTATACTAGTTTGTTTTATAAATTGTGCTTAGAAATATGCAAATGAAATACGAGGGAGAAGTTGCATGCAATTACATATTAAAATTTGTTTATGAATATAGATGATTTCCTTTGGTGTGACATATCTTTGCCCTCTAGTGGACAGGAAACATGTGGCATGACTTCATGCTTTTGCTTTAATTGAGAAGATGAATTTGTTCCATAATGACTTCTAGATAAAGTTGTGAACAAAACCATTTGTTACAAAGAGACTAAATCAATAAAAACATAAGCTATTTACTCAAACGATTTCTGAATTAGAAATGTCCATGTTCTAATAGTGGTTTAAACTCTATTTAAAATTAGTTGTCTATATTATTCAGTATTGTATTGAAACATATTTATCTTAATCTTCTGCTGTGCCTAGTAAACACTAGGCATAGCTGAGGCAGGAAGCTGCAAAGGAACTGTTTGTGGCTTCTTGGTTCTCAGGATGATTCAATGCCACCCGCATCCCCAATCTAGTGTAGAACATCACTGGGACTGCTACAAAATATACCAACTTGTAATGCCCCCAGGAGCTGCTACACCAGATGGGGATCATTGGTACATAGCGTGCTCTGAGAGTGGATTGAGTAGGAGTGGCAGACAGGCAATTTTGTTAGTTGTATGTCAGCCAAGGATTTCCCCACATTGAGACCATCCTCAGCTGCCCCTTTCTAACAGCCAGTACAGAAGCATGGTTCACAAATCAGTGCAAATGTGTCCACGTGGGGTATCAGCTGTTCACCGTGGTGACCTGCAGCACAATCATATGGCTTTATAACAGTATGGATAAAAATCTCTGATTTAAAAAAGTTTGATTTTTAAAAATTTAAATTAAATTATAAAAAGCTTTTCTTTTAAAAAATAAACCTCTTTAAAATGAAATCTGAATTGACTACAAAATAAGGGCTTCATTTATTATAATCTCTTAAAACATTTAAATAAAAAATAAATATGCTGAATACATGAACCTCTATCACAAACTTTGAGTTAAAGGCTACTTTTCTATATACAGATTGAATCATAGGAGAAAATCTAACTTTTGAGGTCAAGCTTTATAAATATGGCCCAATAAGTCATGTACTGTATTAAGGGCTTGTTCGTTTTAATAAAAATCAGTGTTACATGTTGTGTGTTTAATTAAATTCCAGTTACCATCCTAATGCATGTGACACAAGTCATGAGCAAAAAGTTAAGTATCTAGTAAATAAGCAATATATCATTTATCATTTTCTAACTTATTTAAAATGTATAATTAATAAGAATTTGAAAACATTAAGCTATGTAATTGCTTAAATTAATGTATATGGTTATAGTGTACCCTCCTAGGTAGCAAAAAGATGTACCAAATATAGAGTAAAGGCACTATTTAGCTTTAAATCAACATGTTTTAATGATTATATAGAACAATAAGAATGTGTCTTTCTTTAGAAAATATCTGAAGTACAAATGGCAAAGTTAATTAACGTTTATTTAAATTGAGGCTTTCCACTTGGTGATTTAAATCAGCCCACACTGTTACATAAGCTACATTTTATCCCTGCCACCAGCCTACTAACTCACCCTGTTCTTGCATGGCTGGATAAGTCACTGGCTTACCCTTAGGGATGAAAGTTCCCTGGGTTTGCCTTTGCGAAGTGGACACAAATTGGGCCTCTTCTGCCATCCATGACTGTTTCAGTACTTCGTGTTTGTATTATACCAGGGATGCTATGACTACAGCTTGCCCTTTGTTCCCTCACAGGTGTCTATTACATGTAGAGGAACATTCTAATTGAAGTTTACACACTAGAAGCCAAATTGCGATCCATCCTATTTGTGCTTCTTTAACTGCATGTATATGATTAAAAATATGAAAAGATTTCTTCTTCGAGTGATTGCTCATATCGATTCCAATTAGGTGTGTGCGCACCGCATGCACAGTCGTCGGAAAGTTTTTCCCCTAGCAGCACCCGTCGGGTCGGCTGTGGAACCCCTTGTAGTGGCGCCTCCATAGCGCTCTATATATGACCCTGCCAACCTGGCTCCTCCTCAGTTCCTTCTTACCGTCAGTGACGGTAGTGCTCAGCAAGCGCTCCATGTTTCCCTAGCTTCTATCTACTTTAGTTTTATTTCCTTAGTTAGTTTAGTTATTAGTATAGTTTAACAGTTCGCTGTTGGAAGTGGGGGGTTCCCCTTCACCTCAGCCGCGCTCTCCCTCGGGACTCAGGGCATGCCTAAGTCCCAGGGGTTCAAACTTTGCAAATCCTGCAACAAGCCTATGCCAACGGGCGACCCCCACGATGCTTGCTTAAAGAGTCTGGGGAAAACACGTCAGGTGGATAAGTGCAGGATTTGCAAAGGGTTTCGCCCGTGAACGAAGGAGGAGTGGGACTTTAGACTGAAGCAGCTCCTCATGGAGACGGCGCTTAGACTGCAACCAGCATCAGTGCGCAGGACCCGGCACCGAGTGCATCGGTGCGTAGTGCCCCGGCAGCAGTGGAGGTGGCACCGCGGAAGGATTCTGGACGAGACCGCAGCACTGCTGCTCTCCGGTGTGGAGGACGACTTGGCACTGGTCCATTCCCTGGGTCAGAAGTGGTACTGGAAACAAGGGAGGAGTGGTTCCCCGACTTCGGGACCCAAACCCATAGAACCGGCCAACGGGGCAGGTCCCAGGGAGGAGCCCCCAGTGCCAAAAACTTCGGAGCTGGCACCGTTGACTTCGGTCCTGCAAAGGGGAACGTTGAGTCTGGTGCAATTGGACTCACCGTGTCAGGTGGTGGAGGAGGTACAACTGCCTTCCACCCCAGACACATTTGAGGCTGCGAGAGACTTCATAAACATGACAGCACCATGGTCCACGGCCCTTCGCGCCAAGCCCCCAATGCCTAGTGTGCAGCACCATCCCACAGAAAGCCTGCAATGCTGCGCCCCTCAGCGCCACCTGAGACAAGATACTGCTCGGAGTCCCGGCGACACTAGGAGTCCCGGTGCCGCTCACACTCACGGCACCGATCAGACTCGCAGCGCCAGTCTGACTCGCAGCACCACTCCAGGTCCCGCCAGCATTACTGTTCATGGCATCGACCACTGTCCCACAGCAGGTCCCGGTCCCGGCGCATTCCGTCATGGCACCGTTCCAGGTCATTGCACAGACCCCGTTCGCGGCACCGTTCCAGGTCACGGCACCGCTCCCCGGCCCAACAGCACTCAGCACTGCCTTGGCCCTCACGGTCTAGGTCCATGTCTTCAGCTCGGAGATGGGGTCTAAAGTTTCGGTGTGGGCCTGATGCAAGCCGGCATGGGGCAAACCAGATGGGTGTGGCACCATGGCCCGCACAGTGGCAGGGGCCAGAGCAGTGGCCATTTTGGACCTCTTGGGCATATCACCAGGCTGAGGGCACCCAGTCCCGGGGCTCCCATTCGGTAGCGTCTGAGGAGAGGGCGCTGGAGGCTGTGGCCAGCCATCCCACCCTGAGGGGTGCGGAGGAGTTACCAGCCCTACCACCTCCCCCGGAACCCACCACTGTTCCTAAGCCTGACGTGGGGTGGCTGACCCTGGATTAGAGGCAGGACAGGAGGTACCGGAGGACCAGGAAGGTCAGGCAGACCCAGTTCCCCCTCTGGCTTCCTTGACTTCTTCCCTGGATGAAGCTGTGGCAGGGACCTCCACCTCTGGGTCTCCGCCTATAGATAGCCATTCCCACCAGGAACTCCTACGCAGGGTGGCACGAAATATGAACCAGCAGGCTGAGGAGGTGGTAGAGTCCAAGGACCCTATGGTGGATATCCTGGCACTGGAGGGACCATCTAGAGTCACTCTACCACTCATCAAAACTACCCAGGCCAATGCAAAGACCATTTATCAGACTCCGGCCTCCATTCCTCCCACCACAAGGGGGTGGAGAGTAAATATTTTGTCCCCTCTAAAGGGTACGAATACCTATTCACACACCCGCAGTCCTGTTCCCTAGTGGTGGCTGCAGTGAATGAGAAGGAGAGGACAGCAAGCCCCAGCACCTAAGTCCAAGGATGCCAAGTGCCTGGATTTATTCGGACACAAAGTATACTCCACAAGGGGCTTACAACTCAGGATTGCCAATCAGCAGGCAATCCTGAGTAGATACAACTTCAACTCCTGGAACTCGATGCTGAAGTTTAAGGAATTCTTACCAGCAGAGTCCAGGGAGGAGTCTGGGGCTAGTGTCAAGGAAGGCAAGGCAGTGGCACAGACCTCTTTACAGACCTCACTGGACGCTGCAGACTTGGCAGCACACACCTTGTCCTCAGGAATCGCCATGAGGCGTAGCTCATGGTTGCAGGCAGTAGCAGCGCCAGGGTTTTTGCCGCCCTAGGCGGCAGCACTCCTCCGCCGTAATCGGCAGCCCTTCGGCGGCAGCTCCGTTGAAGCTGGGTTCTCGGCGGCATTTCGGCGGCCGCTTTTCTTGCCGCTGAATCGCCGCTGGGAAATGAGTTGCCGCTGGAATGCCGACCCCCAAATCCTGCTGCCCTAGGCGACCGCCTAGGGTCACCTTGTGGAAGCGCCGGCCCTGGTTTCAGGCCTCGGGGCTTCCACCCAAGGTTCAACAAACCTTGATGGGGTGGGTCTGTTTGCTGAACAGACTGACTCCAGGCTGCATAGCCTAAAGGATTCCAGGGCTACAATGAAATCCTTGGGTATTGCCACCCCGGCAACTCAATGAAAGCCCTTTAAGCCCCAACCACAGCAACAGCGGTCATATCCTCCCTGGCCAAGGCAGTATCCCTACAGATGCGGGGGTAGAAATGGCAGGCACAAGCCCTCCCATCCTCAGTCTGGACAGGGCCAGGGCCCGACTAAGCCTTCGTCGGGCTCAAAGCAGTCATTTTGAAGGTGCGCCCAAAGACGGTGCACCTGTCTCAGCACCGGATCCTTCCCCATGTTTTCTGAACCATCTATCCCTCTTCTACCGTGCTTGGTCCCATAGAACATCAGATCTCTGGGTTTTTCACATGGTAGAAGTGGGCTATTCTCTTCAATTCTGCTGCTCCCTTCCCTCCCACCCCCTTCCCCATCCCTCTTCAGGTACCCTTCTCACGAGCAACTCCTTGTCCAGGAGGTGCAGTTGCTGCTCACAATAGGAGTAGTGGAGGAGGTTCCTCAGGAGCTAAAGGGGAAAGGATTCTACTCCCACTATTTCCTAATCCCCAAGGCAAAGGGCGGGGGGGTGTCTCTGACCCATTCTAGACTTGCGAGGACACAACGAATTCATGGTGAAGTCGAAGTTCCGTATGGTCCCCCTGAGCACGATTATCCCTTCCCTGGATCCAGGAGACTGGTACACTGCCCTTGACATGAAAGACATATACTTTCACATAGCCATTCACCCCGTGCACAGGCCATTTCTATGGTTTGTGGTCGACCACAAACACTATCAGTTCACGGTCCTCCGACAGGCAACCGAGTTTTCACCAAGTGCATGTCAGTCGTAGCAGCCTTCCTTCACAAGAGACAGGTTTTGGTATACCCCTATCTTGATGATTGGCTGCTCAGGGGTGCACCAGGGAGCAGGTGGAATCTCAGGTCTGGTTCGTCAGATCCACTTTCGAGAGACTGTGCCTCTTCCTCAACGTGAACAAATCAACCTTGTCTCCGACCCCGAGAATAGAGTTCATCAGAGCAGTGCTGGACTCAGTGCAAGCAAGAACGTTTTTGCTGGAGACACGATTCCAAGCCATGACAGATATCATTCAAGGCCTCAGGCAATTCCCAATCACGACTGCAAGGGATTGCCTACGTCTCCTCGGCCACATGGCAGCCTGCACTTATGTGGTCCAGCATGCCAGTCTGAGGCTCAGACCCCTACAAGCGTGGCTTGTGTTGGCCTATCGCCCAAGACGCAAGAACCTGGACTTAGTAGTGATGGTACCAGAGCACATACTTGAGTCCATCCTATGGTGACTCAACCCTTGGATGGTGTGCGAAGGAATCCCCTTCCACAGACCCCAGCCCCCCTTGTCCCTGGTAACGGATGCGTCAGCTCTGGGTTGGGGTGCACATTTGGGACATCTAGAAATGCAAGGCCTATGGTCTCGGGATGAGTTCTCCCTTCATAACAGCATCAAGGAGCTCAGGGCGGTATGCCTAGCATGCCAAACTTTTTGGGCCCGACTGCAAGGCCAGTTCGTGGCAGTGAGGACGGACAACACTACTGCCATGTTTTACATCAACAAGCAGGGTGGAGCCCATTCCTCCCCCCTGTGTCGAAAAAACCTCAGGCTCTGGGAGTTCTGCATAGCCCACTCCATTCACCTGGAAGCGTCCTATCTCCCAGGAGTGCAGAACGAGCTGGCGGACCACCTCAGCAGGTCCTTCTGCAATCACGAGTGGTCCATCAGGTCGGACATCATACACTCCATCTTCCAAAGGTGGGGGTTTCTCCAGGTTGACCTGTTTGCCACCTGCAGCAACAGGAAGTGCCTGATGTTATGCTCCTTCCAGAATCACAGCCTGGGCTTGGTCACGGACACGTTTTTGCCACCCTGGAGAGGCCATCTGTTGTAGGCCTTTCCCCCATTCCCTCTGGTGCACAAGGTTCTTCTCAAGGTCTGCAGGGACAAGAGCGGAGGTAAACCGGATGCCCCCAGCATGGCCTTGACAACACCGTTACACCACGTTCTTGGAACTGTCAATGGATACCCCAATTGTGTTGCCACTCCACCCCAATGTGATCACTCAGGACCATGGTTGCCTGCTCCACCCAGACCTCAATCGCACGAATTGAAAGCTTCATGGGTTAAAACCCATGGAACTTTTGTGCTCGGAACTTGTAAGGGAGGGTCTACTTGGCAGCAGGAAACCATTCATCAAGGCCATTTATCTAGCTAAGTGGAAAAGGTTTACTTGCTGGTGTGCCCAGCATCACACACCTCCAATCCAGGTGCCTATACCATTCATCCTAGAGTACCTCCTACACCTAAAACAACAAGGCCTGGCAGCAGCATCCATCAAGGTGCATCTCACTGCTATCTCAGCTTTCCACCCAGGAGTGTCTGGACACTCCATATTTGCCAACCCCTCTCAAGGGCCTGGAATGCTTCTATTCCCAGATTAGGCAGCCAGTTCCTGCGTAGGACCTGAACTTGATCCTCTCCAAACTAATGGGGCCCCCATTTGAACCATTAGTGACTATCTATCATACAAGGTAGCTCTTCTGGTTGCCATTACCTCAGCAAGGAGGGTGTGTGAGTTGAAGGCCCTCACCTCTGACCCACCTTACACGGTCTTCTACAAAGATAAGGTGCAATTTAGGCCTCACCCGGCCTTTCTTCCTAAGGTTGTCACATTTTCATGCGAGTCAAGACATATACCTGCCCATTTTCTTTCCTAAGCCTCATGCCAGTAACTGCGAGCAGAGGCTGCACTCTCTGGATGTTTGGTGGGCACTAGCCTTCTACATCGAATACAGTAAGCCATTCAGAAAGTATATATTCCTGGATCACCTCCTGCATCTGCACATACTACAAGTTGGCCCAAATCCCAGCCCCAACACTTACGGCACACTCCACAAGAGCATAGGCCTTATCGGTGGCATTCCTGGGCCAAGTCCCAATCCAAGAAATCTTCAGGGCAGAGACTTGGTCCTCAGTGCATACGTTCACCTCTCATTATGCCATCGTCCAGCATGCCAGAGATGATGCAGCTTTCTGCAGAGCAGTGCTCCAATCAGCAATTCCATAAACTCTGACCCCGCGGCCTAGGTAAGGCTTGGGAGTTACCTAATTGGAATCAATATGAGCAATCACTCGAAGAAAGAACGGTTACTCACCTTCTTGTAACTGTTGTTCTTTGAGATGTGTTGCTCATATCCATTCCAAACCCACCCGCCTTCCCCTCTGTCGGAGTAGCTGGCAAGAAGGAACTGAGGAGGCACCAGGTCAGCAGGGTCATATATAGAGTACTATGGAGGTGCCACTCCAGGGGGCTCCACAGTCGACCCAACGGCTGCTGCTAGGGGAAAAACTTTCCAACGACTGTGCACGCGGCACGCGCACACACCTAATTGGAATGGACATAAGCAGCACATCTCGAAGAACAACAGTTATGACAAGGTGAGTAACCCTTCTTTTTTTAGTTCTATAAACTGAAAAACAAAACATCTTTAACAAATATTTTTGTTTTACCAGGGTATGTTGTTTGCTACTTTAATAAAACTACCTCTGTCATTTGGGTTTGCTGAATCATTCCACCCTGTTAGGGCCTCCCCTGAGTTATTTTTCAAGTTGACAAGAGGTGATGGTCTGCAGATTCCATCCAGAGTATGTCTGCTTTTAAGTCCTTCCAAGTATAAATAGTAATTGCAGCTGAGCTGGGAAATGTGCATTTCAGCACTGGAACAAGGGTCTAGATGGCCTACGGACTTTGTGCTTGAACACAGAGCTATTAGGTCACTGGTTCAAATGCAACCAAGTCAGTGGCATGAATTTATATGACAGCTGTTTTGTAGGCCACATGAAGTGAGGTGGTTGTCACAGTACAGCTCCCAGTGGACAAGTGTTCACATATATAGGTATATAAAATCAAAGTTTGGCACCCTTGTTGGCAGCTTCAGTAGTGAGGCCAAGGATTTGAATGAGTAGAGAGACTGACTTATTCTTTCACCTTCAGGAGAGTTAAGGAGTGAGATTCATTGGCAGGGCAGTGTAGAGAAGTTTGTGCTCCCATTCCTCATGCTGTATGTTCTTCAGTTCAGCACTTTTTTTTTTCAAGATTGCTAAAATTAAAATCCAAATCAAAGTACTGGAACAAAGTGTCTATTTAATTAGAATTGACAATGCAACTCTTCTGGAGCCAGGATGTCAAATGTCTTATATTAGAAATAGTCTGCAAAATCTGGGGATGGATGAAAGAATTTGGGGGGGGGAAAGAATTCTCTGCAAGCATCTTTGCCAGTCTATTCATGTGTTGGATAATTTAAAAAGACAACTTCTAATGATAAGTACTTACAGTATTTGCCCTCATAAAAGCAACACTCCTTGAGCTATCACAAAGTTTGGCACTATGCAAAATCTGCAAAATCTGGGGATGGATGAAAGAATTTGGGGGCGGGGGGGGGAAGAATTCTCTGCAAGCATCTTTGCCAGTCTATTCATGTGTTGGATAATTTAAAAAGACAACTTCTAATGATAAGTACTTACAGTATTTGCCCTCATAAAAGCAACACTCCTTGAGCTATCACAAAGTTTGGCACTATGAAATCATACCATATAAAACTGTCCATTTCCTGACTAACTGAATACATTTAATCAAAAAGCTGGATGAATCCTAAATCTTTTACACTGTGCTGCAAATAATGACCAATTGCAGCTCTCAGTGACTCTCGGGAAGAGTAATGGCAGCAGCATGCTGAATGAAAAGTGTCTGGATTCTGGTAACAGGCAAAAATACTTCCCCCATGGGTTTCAGAGGATGAGAGAGACGTTGGGGAGGGAGAGGTAGTTTCTCAATTCCTCAGGTTGAAACTTGGCAAAGACATAGCGATAATTCCCCTGCCCTGGCAAAAAATGCTGTGCAATTTTTCTTACTGTCTGCAAGGGCTCACTGTTGCATCTTGTCTGAAAGTAGGCAACCTCCAGTAACGATGAGTACTGTTTCTTTAAAACTGTAGCAGGAAGCCAGGCAGAGAGGCTGGGGAGGGCCTAGTCAGAAGCTGTACACTAAAGCAGCGAGTTGCCTTAGGGATAATACTGTTCCTTATTCTAATACAGCCCCGTCTTCAGCATTGATTTAAATGTATGTCGAGTGTACCCTTTTGGAGGGCAGTTTTTTAGACAAACTTTAAATAGGAAGGCAACTTTTTCTATGATTTCCCCGCTCCCCTTATCACGTAACACCCTTTAGTGTTTTACTGTGGCAGACTCAGAGGGAAAAGCGCCACCTACTGAGTCATCAACACTTGGATTTTCTTGGATATTGCCAACTGAAATACTATGCAGGCACAATGTAGCTTGGTTTATTAAACTTAACGAGATTACAACCCAAGGTGGTATAGCAGAAATTGCCACACATTCTAGCATTTTGGCATAAGGTTATTAGGTGTGGTCAAATATAAAGTATGCCCATATAAAATCAAGGGTCATTAATGTTCCCCTTCTGCTTAGTTTATGCGCAACACATCTCAGGTGGCATGTGACCAGGATTCATCCCCGAACTTGGTCCGCTGATTGGATCCTTAGCTGGTACTGATGGGGAGTGCAACATTAATTCTGATCCAGGCCCCCCAAAGTTCCCCTCATGCAGTGGTTAAAACTTGACCTTTTACTGTTGTATAACAGCAGCTATCTCAGTAGCTCATAAACATGACAAATATCAGTGCTTTTGGCCATTCTCCCCTTTCTGCATTTTCTTTTCACTTCATTCTCATGGGTAATTCAGCCCCATGAAAACAACTGTAAAGCACTGAGTCATACTGTGTGATAGAGTCCATTTGTCTTGGGATGGTGAGTTGGTGTTAATAGGAATAGAAAATAAAAAAACTGGAGGCCTCTGGGCAATCTACAGATAAAAAGTGAAAAGTTAAGGGAGAAATATGTTCACGCCAGACTGTACCTCCAGTTTGGCTGACAGTACATTGAGTGTGCTTTTTTATTTTTAAGTACATTTTAATGAAAGAAAAAAGGAAGGAATGAAAAGGTAAGATAAGATCCTTAATGACAGTGCAGTGGTTACAAACTCCAGCTGCAATGGCAATTCTATAGATAGAAAAATCTTTAGAAGGTGCACACTATATTGTGGATACAGTTCAGAACTGACCAGAAACAAGAATTCCCATTCTGCAAGAAATTAGAAAAAAAAAATGTTCCAAATCAGAACAAAAAATGAAATTGTGAAATTTCCCATGGAATAGGAATTGTTTGGACCCTTTTTACATTTTTCTGAGGCTCCCTGAACTGCCCTGGAAGCCAGGTAGCTTGGACTTCCAGGCTGCTGACAAGCTGGGAAACTGGAAGCTCCAGCTGCCAAGAAGGCATGAGCCTGGGAGCTGGGACTGTCTGGGCTTCCAGGCACCCAGCTCCCCATCAGCCCATCAGTTGGACTGCTGAGGAGCCATAGGACCCTAGAAACAGCCTGCTGGAGCTTGGTGGGTGAGCTGGCAGGGAGCCAGGAGAGTTTTGAAACCTGTCTGGCAGGCATGGATCTACCAGAAATCTGGATAGTTTCTGTTGGAATTTCACTGAAATTGAGAGAGTCCCATGGAATGTTTCATTTTCAAATAATCATCATTTTCTGATGGAAAACATTCAGTCGGAAAAATTCCAACCAGCTGTTATTGCTGTTGTCCCTACGTGAGGAAGCAAACAAGGGTATAGCTTGTGGGGAGCCTATGGGTTCCTTAATCCACAGGCAAGAAGAAAAAAATAGAAGCATTGGATTTATCACTACACATTTCCACCTAAAATGGATTTAAATGTTTAAATTATGCCTAAATCCCTGGATTAATGTTCACAGATGGTGTCTTCAGTTACCCATGACCAGCTGCACACATTAATGCTAATGAAAACCCCACAGACATATATAAAATATTATTTATATTCTAATATATCTAAGTGTATTTAAGTATTCACATAAAATATCTGGCATTGTGAAAATGTTAAAATATATAATGCTGAACAATTATGGTCCAATTTCTTCACCCCTGAAAATCATGCTCAGCAGTTCTCAAACTGTGGGTTGGGACCCCAAAGTTGGTCGTGACCATGTTTTAATGGGGTCGCCAGGCCTGGTGTTAGACTTGCTGGGGCCCAGGGCTGAAGCCAAAGCTCCAAACCCCACCACCTAGGGCCAAAGCCAAAGCCTGAGGACTTCAGCCCTGGGCAGCAGGGTTCAGGCTTTGGCTTCAGCTCTGAATGGCGGGGCTCAGGTTACAGGCCCCTTGCCCAGGGCTGAAGCCCTTGAGCTTTGGCTTTGCGCATCCCCCCACCCCTCCAACCTGGGTAGGGTGACCAGACGTCCCGATAAAATCGGGACCGTCCCGATTTTTCATCGTTTGTCCCGCATCCTGACCGATGTTTGGTCGGGACGCCTTTTGTCCCAATTTCTGATTTTCTTCCGGTTTTTTTGGGTTTTTTTGCTCAGCAACTTCGGGCGGGAAGTCCCGATTTTCGGGTCTTCTCATCTGGTCACCCTAAACCTGGGGCAGTGGGACTCGGGAGGGCTCAGGATTCGGTCCCCCCTCCTGGGATCGTGTAATATTTTTTGTTGTCAGAAGGGGGTCAAGGTGCAATGAAGTTTCAGAACCACTGGGCTATTAGAATGCAAATGGTTTGTGTTTCTAGATATTTTGAATTAAAATAGTCGGTTAAGAAATCATGGATAAAATGTTCACAGGAATACCTGTTTCATCAAGACTGACCGATTTCTGTTTCATTTGTCAAACCTTAGTTGAGGCCATTTTTATTTGTATTATGCTTTGTTCCACTCCAGACCCCGGAAAGCCCAGTGGTCACTGCAGACCTTCTGGCTACTGTTTTCTGGTTTTAACTTGTGGAGTGAAGATGTGAACAACAGAGACCTTGCAGCACATAATCTAAAGCTTGTGCTGTTGTGTGAGGCAATTTTTATATGATATGTGAAAATGGCAGATTTTTGACTCAAATGTAACAGGAATAGTGCCGCCATGACAAGAAATGCAATGATGTCACCACACAGAAGTCTGTCAGCACCTGAAGCTTTTGAAATCCTGATTGCCATATTTGGGGTCGGGAAGGAATTTTCCCCCAGGTCAGATTGGCAGAGACCCTGTTGTTTTTTTTAACCTTCCTCTGCAGCATAGGGCCTGGGTCACTTGCAGGTTTAAACTAGTGTAAATGGTGGATTCTCTTTAAACCATGATTTGAGGACTTCGGTAACTCAGCCAGAGGTTAGGGGTCTATTTCAGGAGTGTGTGGGTGAGGTTCTGGGGCCTGCAATGTGCAGGAGGTGAGATTAGATGATGGTCCCTTCTGACCTTAATGTCTATGAGTCTAAATCAGCCAGAGGTGAAGATCAATGGTGACCGTTGGAGAATAAAATACAGAGCAGCTAGGGGAACTGTGTGTAGGCAATAGACATGACCTGGAATGATGGAATAGGTATTAGTTTATGCTTGGGTATTTGCAGCTGAAGAGAAACAAAAAATGTTCAGTTAAGATAAAAAATAGGCTGTTAAAAACACAGAATATATAAAATTTCATAGAATTGTTCCAGTCTGAATTTTTTAGACAACTTTCTTAGTCTGAATAGTTTTCAGCAATTTGCTGCTTATGACTGGGTGTTCTGTTTTAAAGTATTAAGGACAATCACAGAATTGTTTGTTTCCCCCCCCTTATCCTGAAAAAAAGGTGGGGAGGGAACCAATGAAAGTTTTATGAGATGAAACAGATAGTACCTTGGTAAGAATATTTATTCTTCAGACATAAAATTATACTTTGTGTCCAAAATGGAAAAACTTTTAATCCATAAGTAAAACATGAACTCAATAATTGTGTCCCCAGGCTACTAACTAAATAATTCAACCATGCTTGTGTATCTGCCCTTAGATACCAGTCTTCTTTTACCAGCTTATTTACTTTTTCATTACCTTATCAATAATGAGATTTTGACCAGACTAATCCAAATGTGCTTAAAACATGTTGGATTAATCTTGAGTTGGTTAGATAGGGTTGCAGGTCTTTATTAAATTGACTATGCTTAATTCAACTGCTCTGTCTTCTAGGAATGAAGTACTTCAATTATTTCTTTAAATTGCTAATTTTGTTTTACACTGATGATGAGATGGTTACCATAAAAAAAAGTTGCAACTTCCGTATGAAATTCAAGTCTCTGCCTTCCAGCTGTATTTATGGCATAATCTCCCATGGGGGTGTTAGATGAACAGACACTGCTCCTGAATGAGGCTGATATTTAAGAACCACAAGAAGCCTCACAGGGTCCTAAAATTGTTATTGAGATTACCCTTAGATGGTGATAAAGGCATACAAAATTTCACTTGCGTGCTCATCAAACTCAATATTTTGCCCTTCTACTTTAATAGCCAAGATTTCAATCAGTGTCAGATTTGATCTTAAAAAATCTGAAGAAACTTATTTCCCACACTTTGGAAAGGAGCATGAATCCTTTCCGTTTTGCTAAATAGCAACTCATGACAGTATTTACATTTTACTTTTGAAGAATTATGTCTTCATTACTTCAGTCCATTCAGTCTCTTATTTCCTTCCACTTCTTTGGTCCTGAGGCATGTTGAGTCAGATAAATTCATACACTGCTGATTGGTAATCCTTTAACACTAATCACCTATTTGCAGTATTGATCAGTAGCTTTCAGCTTTCACTACAGTTCAATGAGAAATAACCACCTTGGTTAATTCAACTCTGAACACTAGAAAAGTAAGATAAGCACCAATTTCATATATCACCACATTGCCAAATGTCTGCCTACCTTCCAGAAATTTCTAATCTATCACCCCTTACAGTTCACAGGTTCCCTTCCTCCCTTCTCTTCAGCATCTAATGACAGCTGATTCCACACAGTAACAATATCCCACTCTTCACTCAGCAATGACTTACCTATTCCCTCTTCCCCTCTAGGCTTACAAGTTGCTTTATATCTTCCTTTTGGTTTCCTAATACGCCTACGAGGCATAATAAGAACCTTGATGTTCTCATCACTCTCCTTTTTATATTTAATAGTCGTTAGAGTTTTTATTCAGAGACAGAAATTAGTGCATAACACTTCTAGAATAAAGAAAACCCTTTCAGATATGTTATTGAAATTAGTAATGCAGTGACATCAAGGTTCAAAAAATAAAGCAAGAAATTGAGTTTTTCCCAACTATGCTCAAAGATTTGCACCATAATCATATCATCAAAAAGCAATGACATTTTCTGGAAAAGACACCCCCATGTATGATGTATGCATCATTAACCAAGTATTTACTGTTTAGTCGGGCTTGTCTCATAATCTCAGTGGATTGTCAATTTCTTCAGTGATTTACACAGGCCTTTGTTGCTAAAATAAATGAACCATTGAACAGTGATGGAAAATGAAAAAGCAGATAACCAAAATGGAGAATCACAATAATTCCCGATACAAAGCAATTGCTTTGAATTCCAAAATATTCTTATTGTTGGATATTTACATTTAGTTAATCTTTTCCTAAGGGTATATAGAAATAAATCTAAAGTAGAGGTTAGTTTTTGTCTCATTTGATTTCTCTTTTAGGTGTAAATTTCATTTGCAGTAGTGTGTGTAATTCTATGTAGAGAAGTCCATGTTCCTAATGCTGTGCTTTGGGGAAACACAATGAAGTGCTGAAATCTCATTATTTGCGGTAGCACGGCTGTGTGCCCTGGTGCAAGAGACCTGTTTATAAAGGCATGAGAGCTGGAAATGGCTGTGTTGCACTGGAACAATATCTTGTTTAATTTAATTTAATATCTCAAACTGGAGTGGACTGGTGGAGAGTGCTGTGGTTAAGAGTAGCAATTTAGTGTGTCTGGAAGTTCAAGGGCTGAAACAAATGCTAATAGGTGTGTAAAATTGCTCATATATCATTGTCCTGATCCTAAATAGTAGCAACAAATTGTAGTTTTCTTTTTAAAAATTACCTTCTAAATAGTTGAGCGGGCTGCCCCACTTCTTATACTATACAATGTCTTATGAATACTTCATAAATGTAAGAAGATAGTAATCCAAATATTTTCTTGGGACTAATTTTATTTTTCACAATCGTATTGTAGTTGCTTATTTTAGGTCCTATTCAATACAAAGAAGTGTCCGGGGTAAAATTTTCAAAACTACCTAAATCCCAGTGATTTTCATGGAGACTAAGGCGCTTTTGAAAATTTTATTTCATGGGTCCACAGAAGTTCCATGTGCTGACTTGTCTTTGCTGCATCTTTCTGGAGCCATCATGTAGAGTTTTCCCTCTTTTCTTTCTGTGGAATGTTCTCTGAGTTATTGAATATTAACCCCCTTTCCTGATAGTTAACAACATAGCCTACATATTGCAAATGGCTGCCTGCCAACAATAACCCCTGCGCTAACACCCCTGACATCCCTTTGACTGGGAAGACCTGCAAAATTTTAGGTTTGTTGATATTGTGGGGGTGGGAGAGTGTATTTGTGCATTAAAACCAGCAGATTTAAGCACATGCTTAAAGTTGAGCATGGGATTTAGTAATTTGCTGGATAGGAATGGTTTGCTGAACTGGAGCCAAAGTTCACAGTTTAAATCTAATCACATGTATCTCAAACACACTGGCATCCTTTGAAAGTTAAAAAGATAAAATCTGAGGTTATCACCAGAAAGCAAGTTTCACTTAACAGTTTAAAGATGAGCATACAGGCAGCAATGGACAAATGGTTGAGGCAAAAATCGGGTCTGATTTTTATGGAGACACTCTATTAGGATACTTATTTTGTCAATTATTTTAAAAAGTATACAATCAATCATATTGAAATAAGCTTGAGTCTAAACCAAAATATTTTGGTTTGAAAACATATGTTGTTTTCTAGTTATTGAATCAGAAGACTTGACTAAAACTGTAATTCTTCTGAATATGTATTAAGTATGAAATATATATTTGGCTCATCAAAATCACTGAACTTGCTTAATCATAAATAGTATATATTTTAAAGTACCTAATTTTTCAGTATTTTAACAAACAGAACAACTGCACCCCCTAGTGACTAATCATACATATGCAACAAAAGAAAGATATGTTTGAAGTCATGAGGCTTCCTAAAGAGAGAGAGAGATTTTGTGTTGCATAACAGTCATGCTTTGATGGAAGTAGATTATTAGTTATTTTTTAAAAATATATAGATTAAATTCAGAGCTATATATTTTCTTAGAGTTTTGCATGTTCTCATATAAATTTCTGAGCCTGCCACTGTAACTCTGTCAGATATTTGTTGCATAATTGCTATTCACAGTGATAGCATTTCATTAGAAAAGAGCTGTCACATTGACAAGCAATGTGTCATGTCATACATTTTTATTTTTCTGTTATTGCCAAGGAGAAGCTACTTCTAGTTAGGAATAATATTAATAAAACATTGTATGTGTGAGTGATGTAATGTGACAGTGTGTCAAATATGCTATAAGCAATATCAACATTGAAGCTAGTGGAACAAGCTAATTTTAATTATTTGCCTACATCTGAAACCTGTGGCTTAATCTCAGAGTTTGTCAATATAATCAATAATTTCATCATTATACTATCATTGTACTACTCAGTCACACTGAAATAATGGTTATCGGTCAACAGTTAATTAAATCCAACTTTGTCAGGGCTGCATGTTGACGGTTAAAAAAATCTCACCTTGTGGAACATGGGATCACTTTTGAAAACCAACCACCCAAACAAACCAAAAGCTGCTGATCAGATTTAAAGCAGTTTTGACTTTGCCAGTTTTCTAGGCTTTTACATAATAATTGGCCCAACCCTTTAGCCATTGGGTTAGAACCTAGTGCTAATCGTGCCTACACTTGTGAACAATTCCATGGACTCTTTAACAGCCACAAGTGATCATGTCCTAAAAACATTACCTACTTAGCAGCATACTGACATTGTACTTTTTCCCCAAGTCAGTATGGAAGCAATCTACTGAATTGCCAGCATTACTTCCTGCAGTATTGGAGTCATCTTTGGTTGTCTCCCATCCAAGCAATCATCCTGCTTACCATATGATAGCTGTTGAGATCACAACTTGAGGAAGGGTATTTGCAGGTTAAAAATTTTATTAAAGCTAATGTTAAAAAGTTATATAATACACAGGTTGAGAAAAGTGTCTGTACGTCTGGGTATAGTGCTTAGATTATCCACAAATACAAAGTTTGTTTTAAAAGTCATAGGTAATATCACTCAGAGGTAACCAATTTAACGCGTTGTCTATCTTTGCTGAGATGACAATGTTTATATACCGGTATGTAATGATAAAATATATTTCTGCAGAAATATAAACAAATATTAAATACAGAATTTGCAGCTCATTTGATGAAATGGCACTGGAGCAGTTCATGTGTTTAACCCAATGAGATGTCAGCTTGCTAACGGTTTTAAAAGTGTATCAAAACTTTCATATTCAAATTGCTCCCATTGTGTACTTTTTGTTTTATGACTAAATAACTGGATTTTTTTTAGTTTACTTCAAATTGCTGCTGTTTGATTTAATGAAAATTTATTTATCATCTATAACGATGAATATATGTAACTAAAATATGCAAATGTTATGTATAATATGCCTTAAATCAAACTTCATTAGAGTGGTGTTCATGATATGGTTACATGATATGAAAAACCTCTTGATTAAATTCTTGAATGGTAAAATTTTAAAAAGCACTTCCAAAAGAAAAAATTACAGAAGTATGTCAATTCTCCGGAGGGAATCTCACCCATTTCCACCTCTGTTTGCCAGAGACATTTTTTTAATACATCGAGACACCTTCAGAAAAGAGAAACATTTGAAAGGAGTATTAATAAGTACAGGTGAGAAGATCTATGTGAATGATAAACTACCTCAGTACTTTGCAGCTGATCACACTAATTGTGACTTCACTTTGTGTATGTACAGGTATCTGTGTATATATTTGTGTATGTATCTATTGTATGTATGAACCAGACTGAGATCAGTTAGCGTGTGAAATCTTCAACTGCTGTAAGATCTTGTAAATGGCATTCCTTGTATTCACCGTTGCAAAGAACATGTAAAGAAAAAATCCCCACTCATATATGTAATGTATTCATAATTAAACTCAACCCTTCCAATAATGCTTAAGAGACAGAAAAAGTTATAAGGCAAAGGTTGGTAGAGAATGGGGATGAGGGGACTGCAGTTGTCACTGGAAATAATTTTTAAAAGATGTTTTTAAAGAAACAATACAACTTTTTATTTCTAAAATGTTTTCTTTTTTGTTGAGGAGAATCCAAGGCATCATGCGTTAGCTATGCTATCATGTGAGGGATTTGAGAAAGTGTTAAAATTCTTGTTATATTCTATTATTCAAGTGCCTTTACTTTTAAGGCGAATAGTACATCATGGCAATTGAAATCAAATCAAGAATCCAGTCCAAATCCCAAACTAAAATCTATTGAATTTACTCTCTAAATTTAAATTCCACCAGCATTATCCAAAGTCTACAGCTAAATCAAATTAAATGATTGCATTGGTGAGTTTTACTGGCTTTTGATATGGGCTTTCATATGGAATAATTTTTAGCCAGACTGTGTGGACATCCTTACTCACATTGAAGTCAATGTGACTACCTGTACTACTCAGTGGAATTATTCCTGTGTAAAGTACTAGTCGGAATGATTAAGGGTATTGCAATCTAGCCCTCTCTTTGATGGCTACAGACACTCATTTAAAGATAGGTAAATGACTACACAATTAACACTAAATTCATCAAAGGGATATGTGAAAGAGTACTTTTAAACAATTGCTAATATCTGTATTATCAATAAATCAACTTATATTAAATTCAACCTTTACATTATGGTGCCCATCCATAGAAAGGGAAATAAGGACAACCCGAGGAATTACAGACCAGTCAGTTTAACTTCTGTACCCAGAAAGATAACGGAGCAAATAATTAAGCAATCAATTTGCAAACACCTAGAAGATAATAAGGTGATAAATAACAGTCAGCATGGATTTCTCAAGAACAAATTGTGTCAAACCAACCTGATAGCTTTCTTTGAAAGGGTAACCAGCCTTGTGGATAGTGGGGAAGCAGTAGATGTGGTATATCTTGCATTTAGTAAGGTTTTTGATACGGTCTCGCATGACCTTCTCATAAACAAATTAGGGAAATACAACCTAGATGGAGCTACTATAAGATGCGTGCATAACTGGTTGGAAAATCATTCCCAGAGAGTAGTTATCAGTGGTTTACAGTCATGCTGGAAGGGCATAACAAGTGGAGTCCCACAGGGAATTTTGTGCTTATGAAAATTACCCAGTTGATAGTCCTGGGAGAAAAGTCTCTTTTTTTATCTATAGAGCTGGTCTAGCACACAGAATGGCAATGTAGGCTTCCACTCATCAATGTGTATAGTTGAACTGGATAGTTCAACTATATACATGAATGAACTGGATAGTTCATTCTTTATGTCCATTTAATACTTGGCTTTATAGATGAGACTCTAATAAACATGTTATTTGAAATTGGACTGGAGGAAAAGTATATTGACTAGATTACCTAGTAGGCATGTTGATCTCTAACATCTGTGATTTTGTGTTGTTTTCTTTTTTATGATGTGGACTTTTGTTCACTAAGAACTGGAGTGAGTTCCTACTCATAGGCTACTCAATTGCTGACAGATGTTGATTACCTTTGTTCTCTATTGACCTCTATGTAGCTTGAACCTGTGGTTTAGAAGTCAGACTTTGTGTCCCCTTACCAATACCCAAGGATATCCAGTCTCCTTAACAGAGAAAAAAAAGTTAAATTCCTCATGAAGGTCAGGCTCTAAGCTTAAATTGGAATTACTTTATATCTCTAACATGTTCTATTGTGCTTCCCTGCACAAAGGAAGGAAAGGTTTTTTTTAAGATATTTTGCAATAAGTTATGCATGTGTGATTTGAATCTGATCTTTAATATATTTGCAAATTAATACATTTTCAGAATAAATAATAGCAAAATTTATACAATCCGTGCTGACATCTGTAAATATTTGATAAACTATATGTTACCTTAGAAATCACACTACACATGAAAACCCTGAAAAAACTCTACATACCAATGGAAATGTTGCTATGTCCTATATTGATTCTGCGTCTGGAATGAAATTATTTGTACTTACTAAGTGTCCTTTCTACCCAAAAGTAAGCTTTTAGTTAGGCTTGAAAGGGTTAAATTTTTATCAGTAATTTCAATTTCACCGTGCGCACACAACTGACAAAAAGAATTTCATAGATACTGATAATTTATAGACAGGCAAAGTAAGAAAAATGCTGCTCGAAAACTTACTAGTGTTTGATTTAAGAGTATTTAGTTTGTGAAAATTAAATTGATGAGAATCATATTCTGCCAAGCCTACTTTTAATAGAGTTAGTTTCAGTAATAATGTTAAATATATAGTTCAGGTTGCACTATTCCTACACATGCCCTTTGTCTGGAGATTTCAATCTCTTTTCATATTTGCTTTGACTCTATCTAAATTATTTTAATTTCTCAATAATAAGGCTAGATTCCTTAGTAAGTTTTTAGAAAGTTTAAAAGGATTTAGTGCCAGATCCCCAGATGGTATAAATTAGTATAGGTCCATTGACTTCAATGGAGCTGCACTGATTTACACCAAATGAAGGTCTGTCTGATAAAGTTCTGTCCTTACATTTTTTGGAGCCGCTCTGTTTAGATGTGCTTAATCAATATTCTCTTTCCTTTAAGTCATATTACATGGATTCAATTGTCTGTTTAATGGATATAGTAGTACGATAGTTTTCTTTTTCTATAACAAATTGTACAGTTTTGAAGGGGAATATTATTACTTCTATTTAAGACAGCTGGTATGTATTGGCTACTCACCAATACTTCAAGAGTTCATGAACTTGGAAGAATATCACAGATTCAACATCCACAGAGAATATAGTTAATGTGAAAGATACTGCGCTAGTATGTGATCAATATAAATGTGCAGACTAAGGTGGAGAAATGGGAGTTCCAAGTTTGCATAATTGTTAAAGCACAAGATATGCAGGGAGAGATATTGTAGAACAGGGAAGAATTCATTAAGGCAAGAAGCCTTTGCTGTTGAAAACAGGGAACCAATGAAGAGATTCAAAGGTGGGATGGTGAAGTATTCAAACTGATAGACAGGGAAGATGATCTTAGCAGCAGAATTTGTTATTAACTGGAAGAGGGCAATGTAGTTGTTAGGGAGGCCAGAGAGGAGGGGGATTACAGTAGTCAAAATGATGAGGGACTGAACAACAATTAAAGGATTGTGGACAGTTAGAAAAGTTTGAATTTTGGAATGATTTGGAGGGAAGAAGTGGCAGAATTTGGAAATAGCCTAGAAGTTTGGGAAAGGGATGAAGATAACCCCCAACTTCACATGCCTAATGGTGATGGTTTTGTCACCAGTTGCAGGGGGCGAGGGGGGCGCGGCGCGGTATAGGATTCTGTTTTGGCCATTTCAAATTTAAACTGACAAGACATCAGGAATATATATTGGAGAAATGGCCTGAAAAGGGGAGGGAAGGATGGATAGAGAGAAATCAGGAGGAAATATAATTCACGTTCACCACAAGAGAAGGCTCTAACCAGATTTTAAGACTGTTAGTCAAATATGTTTGTGGTATTTTCTGTTTGTTCTGCATATAGTGGCTAATCTGCTCCAAAATATAACAATCTGCTTTCTTAATTATTAATAAGGACCAGATTGACTGAAACTGATGCGGGAGGTATAAATTATGTCTCCTCGCAAAAGTGAAATCCTTGTAACCAGAACAGGTTCATCCCAAGGGAAAGGAGTAAGGGTAGATGGCACCACCATCACCATCTCTCAGGGCTTTTGCTGGAAGGAGAGAGTGGCAGTGTTAGTTTATGGCTGAGTTCCATAGGAGCCTTGCTGACAGAGGCTGGAGATGATATATACTAAATCAAAGCATGTTATACCTGCTTTGGTCAAATGCTACTTCCTGCCAGTATAGCCCACCCTTAGGATTACAACCTGTCCAATTAGTGTGGCTGATAAGCATTCTACTTTGCAACTTCCCACCACATTGAAAGCTATAGTCTAAACAGATAAAAATTAGTCATAGTACGCTCTCCACTCTGACTACATAATTTGTCTCTGTGCAGTCCAGGGGTCTCAAACATGCGGAGTTATTTCCGCCATAGGCACCGACTCCACTGGCAGCCAAGCTCCAAACATTACTGAGTGTTTATATTTTATTAAAACCCATCTTTGCAGGATAGTTTTAAAAAAGTTCATACATTGACTTTTAATAGAATACTATATTACTCTTCATTTTTTTCATTTTTGACTATACTTTTGTATCATTGTATGAAAAGGTTTCAGTGATGCGGCGCTCGGGCCAGTTTACTAGTTCTCATGTGGCCCTTGTGGTAATTTGAGTTTGAGATCCCTGGTGTAGTCCATACTGCAAAGAATTAATGGCAACTTGGATGGAGGCAGACACATTCAATCTAATGCCAGGAAGGCTCAGCAGGACAGTCCACAGAAAAATGCAATGCATGCATATCAAAGTACTCTAAGATGATATTAATAATTATCAGCATTTTCAGCAAAAGATGCTGTGATTGATGTACTGAAATTTACTTTGATTTTCACAGGGCTTTGTCCAATGGAAAGAGATCCTACTGCTACAGTATTTTAAGTATGCTGATGTTAGCACAAGATCAGTATTTTTGTAATGGCAACCATCACAGGATGCCTATATTGTGTTGACATCTAACATAGTGTGTATATATTTTAAATATACATACTGTGCTAACACTAGGGAAAAGTACATCCAAGTTTTTTTTATATGTAGTAGGTTAATACATACATTCAAACACACAAATATCCTACCTGCGTCCTGATGGTTGAGAGATTATGGTGAATTTTGACTTTTTGAATTTTAAGAGACACATATATCATTTTTATAGTATATTTAAGGCGAACTCAGCAATGCATAGAGTTGCATTCTTTGCACTGCATTAGATTTCAGTAATGTTATCAAGTGTGTAGGGGTATAACAGGGCCTTGGCACGTTCATATGTACTGTACTTACAAATATTACTTCTACATACAGAGTCTGTCAGTGATTTGGCATATTAACAATTTGCTCATTTATAAATATTTTAATAAAAAATGCCCTTTAATTCACTCTTACCCAGCAGGACTGTAGTGTGCCAAGGAAGTAAAGATCTGATGATTGTCTAAGTTCTCTGCATAGACCCACTGTCACACTGTTCAACTCTCATCAAATCAAACTACTAGATTGCATTGTTTTACATTCTTTTACATTCTTTTTCTCTCATTTTTGTTTGTTAAGAAAAATCTTACAAAAATTGGTCATGCGGAAGAACAGTGGGACAAGTTTACATGGATTTAATTATATTACGGTCAGTGATGGCTAGTGCCCAGAATAATTATTTGGGCTGGAGTTAGTTAGCAAGCTTCCCTACATAACACACCATACACCTCTCCTCCCCTCTCCACACCAGAATGTTGATCATATATAAAAGTGAAAAGCTCAAACTATGGAATTAGAGGTGTCACTAGTGAAAGTTTCTAAGGGAGAGTAAAAGAGTTAGGTGGAAAAATGAAAAGAAGAGAGGGCCTCTTCTCTATTGTATCCAGATTTTTACTGACCCCATGATCATAGTAGGTTTAAACTAGTGTAAATAGTGGATTCCCTGTAGCTCAAAGTTTTTAAATCATGATTTGAGGACTTCAGTAACACAGCCAGAGGTTAGGGGTCTATTACAGGAATGGGTGTGTGAGGTGCAATGTGCAGGAGGTCAGACTAGATTATCATGATGGTCCCATTTGGCCTTAAAGTCTATGAGTCTAGTATCTGAGCACCTTTCAGAAGCGTATTAAGTGAGATAGATAGCGTCTGTTATGTTGTGTTTCCTTTCCACCCCTTTCCCATTTCAGAATGAAAAACTGGCAAACATTACAATGATCAGAGTAAAAGAAAATATATATCGCTGTCACCCCTTCATAGCTCTCTCCTTGTTCCAGCATCTCCATTCGCACTTGCTTGCCACACTGTGTCTTATGCTCTCCCACCTTCCCATCAAAAACATTTCAGTTGGGAATTCCGAAGCATCTGATATTTGCATAAAGCCTCTCCATGTCCAGACCTAGAAGTATGCAATCAGGCTCTTCGAAATGGGAGTGGGGATGCACTATACATGCTCCATGTATCCCCATTCTCCTAGCAGGGAGCAGGTTTTTCCATGGCTTGCAGTTAGTAACAGAAGGTTCTTAAATAGGTGAGGTGGCCTGAAGACCTCCCCTTTTCTTAGAGCTCCAAAATGACATTTGGCCTGGGAAAGATTATTCATCAGTAATCAGAGGCGAGGGAAAGCCCCACTGTCTCAGTAATGTTGGGATGGTTCTCCTCTCACCCTGATGTGAGGCAAGAGCTCCCCTTCGCCCAAAATAATAGCATTCAGAAATGAGAGATTCTCCTCCCAGAGTCCAAATTGCATGCAACTCTCTTTTTATGTAAATAGAATCAGGACTGTGTTTCCTTCTCTCCTTACTGTGTTGCAGCCTCTCTGTCTTTGCGCTGTGCAAAGGGAGCTAGTGTAGCCCTACAATTTACTAACTTCTTCAGCTTGGGAATAGAATTCTTAGGACAAGAGGGAATGGGCCCACAATGGGTCTTAAACAGACAGTAACTTTTTACTTAAATGGATCTAAGTGACATCCCCTTTCAAAAAAATCCTGCTTGTCTTACATACTATAATGTGACTGCATTCGGTGCTGTGTACACATCCATGAGAACTTGCGAATTCTTTCCAGTTTTCACAATTATACATTGAAAATGAGAAAATTTTCCATTATGGACGTAGAACACCACTTTAGCAGGGGGAGAAATGGAATTTAATTTATTTCATTTATGAAACCGTTGAATTGCTTCCAAAAAAATGAAAACAAACCCGAGTTGGCTGAGACAGGGTCATGTGACCACAATGATCTTGTGGTGGCTGCTCAATAGTTTTCTGAATTATCAGTGTGCCTTGCAAGTGATCATCATACTGGCCTGGTATGTTAAATAAGAAGTATTAGCACACTTACAGTGAGGACACTCTGGGCAAGTCATCTATCCCGGGAGATCTAATGATAAAATACCAGATTAGTGGCCAGATGAATTCTGTACATGTGCCAGAGATGGAAAGCAAGTAACAAGCACTGAACTGGCAGGGCAAAACATACATGCAGCGGTAAATAAAGGTGAATGAATATTTTCAAAAGCAAGAAAAGATGAGCTTAGACTGGAAAGATCTTTCAGAGCTGAATATAACTAATGCCTTGGTACAGAGTTAATGGATCAGTTTCTGTCCCCCCAGCCCTTTAGCGGTTTGTAAAACATTTGTTATTGTGTCTAATTGGCTTGTTTGTGAGTGTTCCCTGTAAGCTGCGGGGTAGGGCAGCTGCCCAGGAGAGATTCAAGTGCCACTATGTTAGCAGAGCACGCACATCCGGCAGCGTGTGTTCAGGTGCCCCTGCCCCTGCTGCTTTGCAGCCACATTGTTCCATCCTGCAGCTGCCCCAGAGACCTTCCTGCTGGCTGTGCAGAGACGGGGGAGAGGGTGTGCTGATGTCAGAGTGTCCCCCTGCCCCTGAACCCCATCTCTGTAGAGCAGGGGAGAGGGGACAGCCTTGCTCAGGGCTGCTGCGGTCTGAATGGTGAGTGAGTGCCTTTCTTAAAGAGACAGTGCATGGTTTCTAAGACTTCCCCAGCAGCCAGCTCACACAGTCTCTGTGTCGCGCACACACAGAGTCTCTGTGTCACACACCTCCCAACACATACTTGTATTGTTGTTGTTACTTCTTGGTACTTCCTGCAATGCACATATAGTCTCTGTAATTTTATTCTTTCAAAGTGTGTTATTTTAGTGTTTTGACTGGTCTATGCATTTCATAATTTTTATTTCTCTTACACTTAACTTAATTCTTTGAATAGTGAGTTCTAAAATGCCTAACCTGTCCTGTCTGGAGTAATTATCCCTATGGTAACTTTTAAAAAATATATATTATATCTAGGTTTTTCGTTTCTACTGGTGGTGCACATCTGCTCATATCTCGGTGCACATAACATTTATTCTGCACATGGAAAAATTTAGAGGGAACATTGGTGAGCACTATTTGTGTGCCTCTTGTGGACTACATTATCCCTGGCTCAGAGTGGCCCACAGCACTTCACCTCCTTGCAACTCCATGAAGAGGCTGGGCACAGTTGGGTTGAGGAGTGTGGATACTAACTCCTAACCCCCCGTGGCACTGGCTGCCCCAGGGTTTGTCTAGACTGGGAAACTAAGTGCTTAAAATGCTTAAAACAGGGCTAATTATGTTTGAAAATGTGTTAGCTGTTTTTAGTTAAAGGGACCAGCTAACACTTTTATAAATATGGCTGTTTGGTGCTAGCAAACACTAGGGTTAAATACAGTCAATCAGCATGTTTTTGAACATGGCTGTCTTATCTACGTTAGCTGCTAAGTGATGGTTAAAACATGTTAATTGCTATTTGTGTGTGTTTTAATGGATTTGAAAAGAATGCTCATATCCCCAGCCTAGGCAAAGGGGTAAGATAAAAGATTGGACCATGGCTTCACTCCCACACTGGGCCAACAGAGCTGGACAGGCCTAGGGGAAAAAGAACATACTGCACCCGTGGCCGAGGATCATAGAGCTGCTACTGCAGTAGCTTTGTCTGAGCCAGCCAGAATATCTTGTGGGATCTTTTACTGCAGCCCTTCTGTTTCCCTCTACAGTTCATCTACTTGTCTGAAACAGCCAGAATCTAACTCTAAATAAATGCAAAGAAGTTGTTTAATAACTCTTATAATCTTGGCCAAGAGCTTTCTATCTGCAAAGCACAATTATTTAGCACAAATTGTTGCTAAATTATCAAAAGTGTTTTTGTATAACATAAGTACTGAACTATGAAGAAAAGAGTGGACAAATTCTAGCACCAACTGATAAGTACGCTGCTCAGTTCTGGCACTATTTACATAGATTCATTTGTTTTGAAGCAGACTTTGAATTTTTCTCCTGATGATACTAATGTGTCGTCTGGGAAAGTTCCATTCCTTGTTTTTCCTAAACAGCCCACAAGATGGTAGTGCACTAATCACTCATGTCGCTGGACATGTTGTACAATGTAAAGTGCAGTATTACTCTTTAAGACTTATTTTAGTCATCTGATAATTCAACAAACAAAAAAACTACAAACCTAGTCAGATTAAACAATGTACTTCCATAGTGGATGTGCTGGGAATTTAGCTTAAGACTCCCATTAATGTCACTGAGAGTCATGGTGCTAAATTACCCACAAATCACATTAAAATGTACACCGCATTTGAGACCAATCTCACTTCTTTGTGTCAGAGGGAAACTCAAATAAGTATTAAACTTTTGGGGCCTTGTGCATTCAGTACTTAGTTGTGCATTTTCCTCAGTTGGGATGCTTGTGTTAGAACTTTAATTTCTTTTGTGATGTTTAGGTTGACTGTTTTTAAAAAATTGTTTCTTATTATTAATGTACAACAAAAATGGTTGTCAACTTTCTAAATATAACCGCAAAGCCCTATGACACCATGCCGGGTTTGGAAGATTTTATAATGATTTATATTGGCAATTTCTGACAGCTTTTCCCCTGAAGGGAAGGACTTGCAGTTATTTGTCATTTGATGTGCTTACAGTTTAATTTAGGGATCGGCAACCTTTGGCACGCGGCCCACCAGGGTAAGCCTCCTGGCGGACCGGGCCGGTTTGTTTACTTGCTGCGTCTGCAGGTTCGGCCGATCACGGCTCCCACTGGCCACGGTTCGCCGCTCCAGGCCAATGGGGGCTGCGGGAAGCAGCGGCCAGCACATCCCTCAACCCATGCCGCTTCCTGCAACCCCTATTGGCTTGGAGCGGCGAACCACGGCCAGTGGGAGCCGCGATCGGCCGAACCTGTGGACGTGGCAAGTAAACAAACCGGCCTGGCCCGCCGGGGGCTTACCCTGGTGGGCCGTGTGCCAAAGGTTGCCGATCCCTGGTTTAATTCATCATAAGCTACTGTGGACGTGTTTTGTTGTAATTATGCCTCTCTGCTTTCCTTCTGCCATCGTAAACTTTATCTTGAGTGCTTTCTTCAGCTACTTTGGCTCTTTGCGAATCACCGAGGGTGAAATCCTGGCTCCATTGAAGTCAATGGGAGTTTTGCCATTGAATTGGATGGAACCAGGATTTCATCCCCGGACTTTAAATGCCCAGGAATGTGAATATAAGAATTCCCCACAGCCATTCATTTAAGTTATCCCAGCTCCTTGTTTTAGCTGCTTTGGGCAATTGTACTCAAGACTATTATAAAGTCACTTAGCATACCCATTTAAATAACTTAATACACTAGCCCCCACCAAGTGACAAATCTATTGTAGATATGTTAGAGGGAAGGACACCCTCACACAGCCAAATCCTCTATCTGATATTCCTAACAGCAGGGGACATATCCACCCAAGAGTCTAATGCTCATCAAGGATATTCAAGTCCAGTGCACAAGGGGACAGAAGGGAAACTCTAGTTGCTTCTTTTGGTGGATAGTGAGGAGTTGCCTGAGAAGGGTTAGGAATTCATGCAAATGAGCTTCCAGGCCCCTTCCTCTGATGCCCTATAGGCAGCCTCAATCCTCTTTGTGCTTCCTACTGGGCATCAGTGGCATTAACGCCTATCTGGCTTGTGGAAGGGAGCAGACTATGGAATCCTGTTGGCTTACCTTACCCATGAAGGTAGTAGCTGGGGAGCTGCCATTTCCAGCTGTCTTTGGTTGTTGGGTGGGGGAAGGTTGTCAGCCTGACTGGCCCCTGCTCTCAGCTCCCTGGCTGACAGCTCAGTCGCTGAGATGTCAAATGGGAGATCTCCTAGGGCAGCATATCCTATTGAGTCTCACTCGGGCAGGGATCAACATGCTCCACCACTGCCATGTCACTGAGGAACTCCCTCCCCTTATAGAATTGCCAAGGGCATAATTGCCATTTATCAGAGTTGCATGGGGCAACAGGTAAAAATTGGCAATTACGTGTGTAATTCTACCCTTAGAAATCTGAAGGGGTTGGATGGTGCCACCCAACCACCTCAGGTGTGGCTTCTTCCCTTTGGGATCTTTTGAAGCGTCCCACCACTGGACTCAAGGTAACACTGAAGCTGCTGAGGTCTGTGGTTCAAAAGTGCTTCTGGGGCTAGGGTTTAGCTCTTTTTTTGTTTTTTACCCTTAAAACTACTTATGCTAATGTTGTTCCCTCTGATACTCTTCTCCTGACAAGCCAAAATCTTGCAGAGCAGGGACTTCTAGAACAAAAATATTATCGGAATACAGACCTAGAACTGCCATAGCAAAAATAATGTGCAGGTGGGACAGGGGAAGACAGAAACCTTGACCCGTGTCCCTTTGAACCGTCAGTGATTGGATGATAGCTACATTTTTTAAGGGTCTATTTAGAATTGGATGTTTAAGTGTCAGCCTATTCAGAGCTTCTCCTTCCTTATTTATTTTAATAAAGTGGGATATTTTTCAGTTTGACAAATCCATTAAGCTACATTTTGAGTATAGTGTTAGCCCGCCAAAACTAGATTTAAAACAGAAACAGGTTTTTGAACAATTCAAGCATAAAACTGGAATTTTTAATGGAAATAGCAGCAGACACTTAACTCTATCAGTGCCAGTAGATGTCATAATAATGTGTACCGTCTAACTGAAAAGACATTTTTGCTAAAAGGTATCTTGAAATTTATATTGAAAGAAGGTAGTTTGTTAGAAACATAATTACCCTCTATTTATTATGCCTTTTTGAAATCATGTACAATAGTATTTATTTGACTTACATTATTTTATGATGAGCATGTACTGGCAATCTGTGCATGATTTATGCTGTTGAAGAACATAAGGAATACATGCCTGGGGGACACAGTTAATGTTGTGGGAACTTCACTGCTGAATTTCTTATTGTTTCTGTGATTTACAGTATCAATCTGTAATGTATTAATGTAGATCTTCTGCCAATGTCCATTTAGGGCCAGATTCTGGTTCTCTAATCCCACCCATCCCTCTATCCACCCCAAAACAGACCTGAAACAATGTTGTTTTTGCTTCTGTATTTGGTTGGACCACGGCTCACAAAACCCCCTCACAGTCACCAGTTCAATTTGCTTGTGCCAGAAGCATGAATAATCCAAGAAGGGGAGAGAACAAAGTGCCGGGGGACAGATCTTGGGGGGCGGGGGAGGTCCATACTAAAACACACAGACAACGGCCCCCAATCCTGACCTTGAAATGCCGTTCTGTGACTCATTACACGCACAGACCTTGAAGGCTCTGAGGATTTCAGCTTCATGAGTTTTGGAGGGGCAAGGATCAGGGGAAAAATATTCACCCCATTCTTTGCCTCATAGCTTTGGATTTGTAGACCAGGAATGTTCAAACTCTGATCTGTGGAGCAGAGCTGCAGCTGTCACAACGGTGAGATATCTATTAATCTTCAAGAAGAGATGTTTCCTTCTAACTGTAACCCAGTCCCAAACTCAATTCACGTGTATTTTCAGAATGCTTATTTTATTGTAGGGTGGCTTTCTTGGCCAACTAAACTCAAACAAGCTACTCTTTGCATATTGCACAGCTGTTTCACATCTGTCTTTTGTATAAATTGAAATCTACAGATGACCCCAAAATTACAAGGATAGCAAATACACAATAGAACAGAACAAATGCAGTCAACATTAACGAGGACACGATTATACAAGCATGGTGTGTAACCAAGCAACTGAACCCATTTTATTAAAAAGCGTTTTCCATCATCTCTCCTTACACTTCTATTACTTTATCACATGCCACAAAAGGTGTGGAATCAGAATTTAAATTATTGGGAAATTTCCATGAGAGAAACTGTTTTTAAGAAGAGTTTCAAATAGAAAAGGGTTCGAGAGCTATAGCTGTGTGTATGTTAGCTGAATTTTATTGGTAATAAAAAATGATTTTTGTGGTATTTGAATGACGTCTGATAATCTATGGTTCTGAATATTTTGTTGAGTTCTTACTGGTTGATGTCCCTTTAATATTGCCCAAGGTATAGCAGAAGGACCCAAAACCACACATCCCTATTCAGAAGCCAGAAAGTTCAGCACAAGATTAATAGCCTCAGGTTCAGTGCACTGGGGTTACCTAGGGAGGTGGTGGAGTCTCCTTCCTTAGAGGTTTTTAAGGTCAGGCTTGACAAAGCCCTGGCTGGGATGATTTAGTTGGTGTTGGTCCTGCTTTGAGCAGGGGGTTGGACTAGATGACCTCCTGAGGTCCCTTCCAACCTTGATAGTCTATGATTCTATGACTTGTTTTGTAGTGGTGCATTGCTATGTAATGAGACTCCAGTAGGCAGATCCTCTCCCATCTTCAAGGGTCAGAGTGATGTTCTGGTATTACTAATGACATTTATTTTCTCAAATCAGAGTCAGTTTTGTTTTTAACTATGACTGATTTCACCAAATAAATTGCATTTACACAATCAGACTGTTGTGGTCCCTTAAGAAGTGAGATGAATTGCCAGTTGGAATCCTTTTGCCTAGCAGCAATGACACTAACGCCTCTCTCTTCTCTGACTGGTGCATACTTACTGTGAGAGGTGCAAAGTAACTATGTTCTGTTCTGTTCTGAGGTGCTGAAGCTAGCCATCTCCACCCCCGCCCCATCCCTGCCAGCTATATTGAAGCTGATGTTAAAGCCCTGGAACTGGAGAGAATTAAAAGGGAAGTACCCAGCCTCAGACAGCTGCTACTTTGACTGTCTTGGTTTGGGGAGTGAACCTATGGTGTGGGCTGACCAATTGTGAGGTAGGAACCTTAGGAGCAACCGAGCCTGGGGAGAGGGTTTGATCGGAATGTCTTTTTCAATAAATTCTTAATTTCTTTGGTAATAAAAGTATACCCCAGCCAAGATGGATGTAAGTTTTGATCCTGCATAGTGTACAGACAATGTTTTAGAGCAAGTTGGGAAAGGCAGCTCCTGTTGTGCTGTTCTTCCAATAATTTCTCTCACTGCCTCTCAAGCTTTCCCCCACTTTTTCCAAGCTACGTGTCCACCACTTCCATCCTTTGTTGGTATCAGTCAGTTCTGGTATATGTGGTTCTGAAGAGACAGATTTGAACTTTTTAGAACAAAGCTGGTCAAGATACAGAGTCTCATTAACATAGATTTTATGCTTGATCTCTCGGAAGTCAGATTTATTGCCATGAAGCCTATGGATCTTTTCTGTTGAATAAAGGCCAGAGTTTATCACTTACCTTTGAAATGCTGAATTCCCATTCTTTAGATACGTTTCATCTTGTCAGTTCTGGGAAAGCAAACATTTTAACTTGAGGTTAATCTGCCAATTTGATTCTATTTAAATTATAGTTTTAACAATACAAGCAAGCGCCAACTCCAAATTGGAGTGGCTGGCAAGCTTCTTGAAGGAGGAGGATATTTTGATATCCATGCCTGTGGCAGGATGACACCAGCTTCCGTTACCAGCTCAGAGTTGTTCTGAAATTAGTGGTCATGCATCTGTCTCATGCCCATCCTATCTGCTGTGATGTCATTTCCAGAAGTGTTATCTCTGGATTCTACAGTGTTTCTGGAAACAACACTCTGGGCTTGCTTTGGTTAGCCTTATGCCAGTTATAACTCCATTGACCGACACACACGGCCCTCCCCGCCCTGCAAACATAAACACAGGACTTGAAATAATGTACCAGACACGTAATTGCCACAGCGCTAAATTAAAATGTGGGGTGCACTTCTCAGGGCCAGCACCTGGATGATTAGCCGAGTCCCTTTCTCCTATGTGAAAAGGCTGAGTTCTGTGATTCCTCCCAGAGTCCCTGGATCCTGCTCAGGGACCTCCATCTTTTGTAATCTCTAGCTAGTAGGTATCTGATTAGTTTGAAGATGCTCCCCAACTTCTCCAAGCCCCCTTGGAATGATGGAAGGGCATTTTGTGTTCATTCCATCTATCAGAAACCAAGAGCCCCCAACCTGCTGCAAGGATGGTGGTGACGGAGTCTCTGCTGCTGTACGCCTCCTCCATATTTTGAGTCTTGGTTCCCAAATAGGAGGTCCAGTTCTTGCTTCTGCTGCAGCTTTTACCTTTCCCAAGCTTTATTACAGTGAGACTGACCTAATTCTTGTCAGTTTCTCTGCCGCCTATACTCTGAGTAATACTCTGAGCATGAAGACTGCCCAGGCTTTGGTTGGTTATCAGTATGTTGCAGCTTTAAAAGTTATGATCAGGAGCAGAGGCACTGCAGCTATCTGCAGACTTGGGAAGACCTTACTGCACCAGTTTAGACTTAATTCACACTTGAAAGGCTGCCTTGACAGATATAAGGGCTAGATTTTTTTCCTTTTGTTTTTTTAAATAGAAGTTTAGTTTTTGCAGTAGTGGATGGCACTTTCCTAGGAAGCCGCTTCCTTACAAAGCACTTTAAATGAATGTGCAAGTAAATTTTTCAGCCTTGATGGGAACTACTGTATTGTTGGTTCAGATAATCATTCAGACTTCTAGATGATTATCGAAAGCTGTAATCCTTTGGAGCCCAAGATAATTACAATAATCATTTTAATTACCCTAAAATTCACAAGGTTACATACAACCCCTCAGAGGCTGGGCTCTTCAGTTTAGTTGGAGAATTTCCCTGTAAAGGTTTTTAAATGATCACAGTTATCAGGGTTAGAAACATAAGCATTTTACCATTGGAAAGGGGAATGCAGAGGAAGGGGACGACCCCAGCTTGTTAATGGTGCAAAGCTCCTGTTTCTAGCTCTGATGGGTCATGAGATATCAGGTACTAAAGCTGTCAGTGTTCCAAGACTGGTTCTCCAGTGTAATTTTTGGGGTGGAAATCCACGTTTTGGGGGGTGAGAATGGGGACGAAGATAAAAGTATTCTGGCAGTGCATGGTTTCTTTTATTTTGTTTTTAACTTGTTTCTTTGAAGGAACATAGTGTAGATGAGGCACACAGGGTTAGATGATAAATACAACTTAGCACATGGATATCATCACCCCATGTGCGGTGCCAAACCAGAGTTTGCATGTGTCAGTGGACCAGATCCACCCCGCCGATGCAATGTGTACTACCCATGCTGCATATTAAAGGCAGTTGTGTTCAAGATTCGTATCAACACACTGTCCTGACTCCATACTCAAATCCAGCCCTCCACCCCTAAATGGGGTCGAAGGCATCGTGCATTATTGCATCCTCCTCTAGACAGACTTTTTTCCAGTGGAGGCCTGTGGCTCTGGTATGTGCTGCTGGAAGCCAGCATAGCTGAGAGCTGTAAACAGCCCACTGTCTATAAAACACACCACAGTACAGTTTTTACAGATTCTCATTGCACATTTTTGTATAATGGCATCTTCTTTCAACACAGATAGTAAATATTACTTTTTTTGAATAGTTTCAAAGGTGTCAAAGTGTCTCACACAGAGTTCTCAGAAGTTGCACAGCAGGCTATCTTTATTCACTTCAGTACTTAATTTACCAGAGGGGAAGATCTCTTGTGACTCCTAATTAATAAACTGTTTGTTCCCTTACCTGGCTTCAGTCTAGCATTTTGCTGAGGTAGCTATTCAGTGACAGCAACATTTTATACTTATACACCTCTTTCCATCTTAGGATCTCAGTGCTGTAGCATGGTAAAAAGTATGTCCCTTGCATGTAGGTTGCTGGCAGGTTCATCGTACGGTCTGGAGTTTGGGGGTTTTGCCACATTTGAGATTGTGCCATACTGAGCCTGTGTGGCTGTTGGTTAAAAACCCTGAATGGGTCTTTTAGGTTCTGCAGCCACAGAAGTTACTTTTTGCTTCAGAATAATTAGTGCACACCTTTTAGCGACTGTAGAACACAAGGCAGGACATTCCATGGCTGAGGGAATGACGTTTTTCTACGTGAAAATTGGTCAGCTGGGGAAGTATATTTAGCCAGGGAATGAAGACATAGCAGGAAAACTAAACTATTCTTTCTCATTTGTGGATCACTCAAGGTAGCTGTAACAAAACCAAGTTCTTGCTGTAGGGCAGGCTGGGAGCCATCAGCCCCCCGACTTGGAAGTGGGCAACGCTAGGCCTGCTGCAACTATGGGTGTATGACCTTGGCTGTGGGGACAGAAGACCCAAGGTCTGGATTTCTGGGATACCATGGCATGAGAGCACATTTGCAAACTCCCTCAGCCAGCTTTTCTTCTGTTTGTTTACTTTTTGACAAAAATATCTATAATTTTTCCACTCTGACCCTCCAAAAAGTTCTTTTATTTATATTTTTAAAGCCATATTATTTGGGGGGTTTAGAACATAAACAAAATGTACATATAAAATACAAATAAATACATTTGGATGTACATTTTATAAATAATTCATAGAGTAAAGATTTTTTAAACAGGATGAAAGTGTGTCCTGTTGTCGTCCTCCTCTATTTATATCTTTCAAATACTAGTAGGTATGCCAGCACTCCAGACAGCACCACAGCACACTGCCAGGGAGCTGCTGTATGTTGTTTTAGAGCTTTCATGGTAGCCAACTTTTCCCTGGTTAGGGCAGCCTTCCAAAGAGCCAGCATCAATGGCCTTCTAGGAGTTACACAGCATGCCAAGGTGATGGATATATTGTATGGAATGGATTGGGTCCTTTGTTTTTACTTTTTACATAAAGTCAGTCAATGAAAAGAAAGTTTGAAAAATAATGAGATTTTGTTGGGAAATGTTTAGTATCTAATGCCTAAGTTCAGTTGGGCACGCTGTAGGTGAAAGCTCTGGGTCCAGAACCCAGCTGGAATAAATCAACATAATTCCACTGATCCAAATTTGTATCAGTTGAGGAAATGGGTTTAAATTTTTAATTTGTTGTAAGTTACAATGTTCACTCATTTGGGTTATCTTTGTATATCAGCTTGGTTATTCACAACAGCTCTACTAATAAAATATTGGATACTCTTTTCAAAAAAATATAAAATGTCACATACTAGATAGAGAGATAAACTATATTTAGTAGGTGTCATGGAGACAGTTGGCACAATCCCCTTTTAGCATGGGCAGAGGTATGCTATGTGTGGATCTAGTGGCAGGATCTGTACTAACATATTTTTAACTAAGCATTTCTTTGTGCTCTCCCTGCCTACTGAGCAATAAAAATGAAGTACCATATTTCTTTCCCCTCTATACTTCTTACTATATGCCTGTGTATTACTGATGGGGTATTGGTTCATGTGGAACAATCAAGCCTTTTACATGAGGTTACACTCAAGGACTCAATCCTCAGGTCGTGTAAATTGTCACAGCTCAAATAGTGGAGTTACACTACTTTACACCAAAGCATACTTTACACCAAAGCTCCAAGTTTCCAGTGTGTTAAAAGGAAAATTAAGCAGGTGGAAATTAATTATCACAAAGGGGTTGTGAGACCCATTGCAAATTATTGAAATTTATGAACTAACAAGTAGGCTAACAGACATGAATTAAAAAAAATAAAGTTGTATCAGAACTTGTACTTGGTTTATGTGCTTTGAGAAGTGTATGTTAGTCTTAATAGTTTGTTAATGCAACTCTGCTGTAATATATTTTGTAGTAATAATTATAATAGGAGATCTCACTACAGCATGAAGCTCTTCAGTCAGAGAAGTGGAGGGAATCCACAGTTGTATGAAAATGAAGATTAGCAAGGCTAGATTTCATCTGCATTAATAGTTGAAGGTTTGGGCTGAATAATATGATTTTCTTCAGTTGTAAAGATTGAGAGTGTCTCCATGTCAGTGTAACACCAGCAGCATTTTGGATCTGTGTAGTGGCAATTGTGAGACAATTGTCATACAGACCATTATCACAATGAGACAATTATCCACCCCGTGCCTTGGAAGCCAATGAGAACCTGCTGATTTTAATTAGTACGTCTTTGTTACAGAATAGTATGTAAAGTGTTCATTCAGTGCTCATAAGTACACAATTCTCTTGATATGGTCAAAATGTGGTTTCTGATGCCTTTGTCTACAATCTCTGCTCAAGTACACAACTCGGCAAACTATATGCTTAAAAACATGTGCAAGGCTATGGCTTGGATGTACTGTATGATTGATTAGCCTAGGAATATCCTTGGGACTAAATACTGTTACTATGGGCACAAAGATGAACATTGAGAACAAGGCTCTTTTATAGTACAAATTAACCTCCTTTTGTTTTTCCTCTGATTTTTGTAAATAGTGTAATGTACAATTAGAGTAACATTTATTATTAATTGATTTTTTAAAATCACTGAACAGCAGTGATTTTGTCCACTACCTTTAAGTTTTCATGCAAATAATGATGCACCTACAAGCTTTTACAAAATATCTATTATTTTGAAAATGCTGGATTTTGTGCAGTGGAGCAGAACAACATTTTGTCATTCTGCAACAGGGAAAAATGGTGCACAGGAGTCCTACTTGCAAAAGTAATCACAGTGTGATGATAGGATTAGCGATGGAAAAGACCTATTCGATCATCTCATCCATCACCCTGACAGTGCAGTCATCAGTGTTTTGTCTGATTAAGTTTTAAATGTCTCAGGTAATGGGCTTCTACCACGTCCCTTGGGATGGGGTTCTGTAATACATTGCTTCTCAGTGTTAGAAGTTTTCTTTGATATTCGGTCTAAATTGTTCTTTTAATAACTTAATTCTATTTTTACTAGTTATAGTTCCTTTGTGAACCATAATTAATTCTTCCCTCTTTTTAATCATCAGATATTTGTATATTCCTTCTCAGGTACTGTTTGGCTAACGTGTACATGTTTAGCTCTTTAACCTTACCGCAATAATTCCGTCTCTCTAGCCTTTTTTTTTTTACTTGGCTAGAACTCAGATGCCTTTAACAAATGCTTTTGATAATTTAAAGCTTGTCGAAGATCACAGATTCTATTTTGGGAACTGAAAATATATTACTCACACTTCTCTCCTTTTAAAATATGTGAAACTGGAATCAACAGAGTAGGAACAAATCAGGATTTTGTTTCAATTCAGTGAAGTGCTGTAATTGTAATGTTCAATTAAGTACAAACTAATGGAAGATGAAAAGTCTAGTCTCCTTTTGATGCAAGGGGTATTACACATGCAGTGATGCTGTGGGTGCAAGGAGGGGAGTTACACATTTATCAGTTAGAAAATAGATCCTGAAATGTTTGTGCTCAAATATTACAGGACTTCAAAGGGGTGTAAGTTGAGAAGTTTGTTTGGGTCATATTTCAGACTTTAGCCCTCAAGCTCTGGATTTTGGTTTGTGCCCATCTCTAAGCAGGATATAAATGATAAACAATGTAAATTGGTACTGTGTGATAGTTCAAAGTTTTAAGCCAGTAAAGAGAAAAATGGTGCAAAGTTTAAAAGAGCTTTACATTTATTCAAACATTTATTTAAGGCTTTTGGGAATTTATTTGAGACTCAAACAGTATTTCTAGATTTTATGTACACATCTTTGTACACACAAACACACTGATTCTTTGTGCAAAGCTTCGATTTTCTAGAAAGCAGCAAAGTCCACTGGACTTGGAGTCTGAACACCTGGTGTATGCTCATGGTGCCATCACTCACTTATTGTGTGATCTTTTGCATGTTACTTAACTGCTTTGTGCTTCAGTTTCCCTGGCCAAGATTTTCTAAAGTGACTAGTGGGTTTGGGTGCCCAACCTGAGACATTTTAAAAGGACCTTGTTGATCACACGTCCTCTGAAAATTAGGTCACTTGGTGTCTCAAATTGAGAAATTATGCTTTGAAATGTATGGAAGAAAGGTATTGTGGATGTGCTAAGTATTATTATTTTATTATTATTTTTCCAAAAAAGAACCAAAGAAGGATGATCTTCAGTTCATTATCGTCATGATGTCAGATTGTGTACAAAACCAAAGAACTTTGGTTAATAAAATAAAATAGTTTCTCCATATTTTTCACCTTTCCTTATACAAGAACATGCCGGTCTAGATTTTAATAGTGGCCTCTGAAGTGGGCATGTCCGAAATTACACATCCACATTTTGTTTGTACAATTTTGTGTGCCTGTATTTTGCAGGCCCAATAATTTGATTTGTCTTTACAAATTACCAGTCTTCTAGCTGGATACAGGTGGGTGGACTTTTTCACTTGTACAGGGCCCCAGTAACTTTCATGGGACTCTGCTTGAGAGTAAGGGTCTGTCCACACAGATCTGAATGCAGGAGCAGGGTCCAGGAGTGAGATTCTGTGCTACACCACTTAGAGGCACAACATAGAACTCATAGCCCAGGGGGAGGAGTGGCTACGGTGGATTTGTCACCTTAATAACATCCCACCCTGCACCTGGGCTGCTTCAGTGCTCATAGCATAATTTAGATATCTAAGGGAGGCATCTAAGCTATGGCAGCCTGTCCCCAGCTTCCTGTGGACTGCAGCACCCTACTTCTGACATGCTCCTCTCCACCCTGGCCCACCTACTACACCAGAGATTGCAAGAGGGACCTCAGAAAGCTGCCTCATAGCTCTCCTTCAGTTGTTGCACCAGAACAATATGCCCTTGGCCGGATAGACGGCTTTCAGAGTCCCCTTAAACTGTGGCAGACTTGTAACCTGAGAACCTCACCATAAGTAGGTATTAGAGCAATGAAGATTTCCCCTTTTTTCAGAAAAGTTGTTGCATAGACTCCATTTCTGAATTTTAGCTTGTAGCCCCTGACACCGCCTCCCCATAATCACTTCTCTTCATCTGAAAAGCCTTCATTGGTGTTAGTTGTGAAGATACTGTAATGAAGCTTTCATTTTTGTCCAGATAAATAAAATATAAAGACACTTTTGAAGGTAGTCCGACAAATCCTTTGATGCTTGTGCCAGTTTCACAGATTTGAGATTTTTTTGCATACTGCTCTACTAAATACAAAGGAACAGATTTGACTCCAATGGTGAATTTAATTTTGTGGAAAATCAGAGAGAAAAGACATCCATAAAATATACCTTCACTCACTATTAGATTTGATCATTTCTGTACCATGTGGTGTTAAGTCTTAGATATAATTCTACTTGTTTCCCTCCTCCTCCAACCCCCCAGAAGTCAAGACACTATTGTATAACCTGTGTAGTGTGTTGGTGCATTGTGTACTAGAAATCTACCTTGGCAGTATGCTGATTTTGTGATGATTACATATCCTCTTCATTGTGCTGAGAAGTCCTCTGGGAATGTAATAAAAGGTGGCCACTTGAACACAGAAAGGTATCCAACATGGGAAGTACTAATGAATAAATAAGTAGTCTCATTAAATAATTCCTTTACTCTATAGTCTAAAGAGACCTCTGCTTTTTGTTATTTTTTTATTTAAAGTATTTTTAAAAAAAACTCTTCAGAAATGGTGTTTACATTGTTAGGATTTAGGGCCTTTACTGAGTGACACTTTCTGACTTTGATTTCATGATGTCCCTGGTAGCAATACTAAGAGGAGAATTTGCCTGTTGTGAAATAGCATGACTGCCTAGAATCTTCTCATCCTGTATATCTTGGAGAGCTCAGGTCCAGTATTCAAGTATGGGACAGAAAAATGAAGCATTTAGAATTTTTGCTTGAGTCTTCTTCAAACAGTTAATTTCTTAGACATCTAGCCAACACTCTCTGATTCTTGCACATCTGATTTCATCACTCTAGAGAGGGGTGGTTGTAATGGAGTGTTTGTGGGGGAAATAAAACTGGCACGGACAAATTAAAAATGGAAAGCAAGCGAGTGTTCACACAAATTCAAGAAAACGTTTCTGGATGTCTGTGCCTTCGCTTCGAGGTTTCCAGGTAGGGTGACCAGATGTCTTGATTTTATAGGGCAGTCCTGATATTCGGTTTTTTTTTCTTATATGGGTGCCTAACGCCCCCCACCCCTGACCCAATTTTTCCCACTTTCTGTCTTGTCACCCTATTTCCAGGTGTGAAATCAAGGCCAAGGCCAAGCCCTGGTTAGAGCAGGGCTTCCAAGGCTTCTGGGCTCCCCACTCCACTGCATGGTGGGGCTGTCCTGGAGCCACAGACCCTGAAAACCCTGGGTGTCCCCAACCCGGGTCATTCACATGGTGGGGCTGCTCTGGAGCTGTGGACACTGGAAGCCCTGGGGTCCCCGGCATCCCGCTAACCAAGCAGGCAAGGAACCAGGCAGGTTTCCAATGGAATCCTGTCTGTGATTTGATGAAAATTCTTCCAACCCAGAGTATTTTCATGAAGCATTTTGAATTCCACAAATTTGCTTTTCCCCCACAAAACTCTGTTTGAATTGGAAAATTTCCAGTCAGTTCTGGTAGTGAGAGAGAGATTCTTTTGGTATTTCTGAGAAGTTGAAACCAGCAGGTATTGGAAACCTCAAGGAAAGCCTGTTTGTGTGAGATACATAACCTGATTCTTAGTTATATTTATTCTGCAACCTTTCATTTGAAGGTAGGATAGGTTAATGCAAGTTGATGTCTGGGTGTTGTGGACAAAAATATATTCTTTCTAGGGAATTATGATTATACTTTTTCTTAATGACTACATGTACTTTGTAAGATGTAGTGAAATTCATTTTATGTCACAAGGTTTTCATAATATTAGGGATCTTTCTTGATTCTGATATATTTTATTGGAAGAGCTGTGGGTAGACCATATCTTGATTTTGCATTGGGATACACTAGTATAGACCCGTATGTACCGTCCCATTGAAGACAACAGGACTTCCCAGTCTCTTGGGTTCCATGTTCACATATCCTGAAGCATGATTTGGCCCGTGTTACTAAGTTGTTAAAATCTATTAACTGTGTGACACTATTGTCTATCTGATTTATTGCCTTCTGATAGAGAAACATCTCAGTTGCAGTTGTGAGCAGCGAGTTCTTTTATTCAAAACTGAAATGAGTCTTCTTCTTTTCATATAATTTGTATATTTATAATGTTAGCGAGCTTAAAACAATCAAAGTAGGCGCAGGCGTTACATCTGTGTTTGACTTTTGGCCTCCATCCCACTCTTTGTTTGGCAGCTCCATTTACTTTAGTGGATTAATTTACTGATACTGTGGCAGATATGATTCTCCTACACCATTACTGCTTTTTATTTAGCACTTATTATTACTAGGCTGCTAATGTTCCAAAACAGGGAAGGCAGACCTGGATGTGAAGCCAACTAATTTAAAACACAGCAAAGGTATTTACTACTACTACTACTTTTTTAAAAATTTATTTTTTAAGACCATCATCAAAGAGTGGCTTCCAGCTGAGGCGAGCATAATGCCACTATTATGTTGGCCCACGAGGCTTCCCTTTACCTCACCTGATAGAGATGGTGTTGTGGATTTCAGGGGTCCCAGTTTGACTCTCAGCTGTGATAATGTTGCTAGGTACCCACGTATTTCAGTCACCAGATGGGGGAAGGGAGTGTTATGGGTTTGGTAAGCCTGCATAGTGTCTGATCCCAAGGTGCAGTGTAACAACATCCTGACTGCTCACCCTTTCTCTTGCCATATCCCCTTGAGGTAGCAGCAGGGAAATGGTAAGGGCACAAGAAAAAATGTTGGAAATTGCTATGAATTTTGTGTAGACATGAGGGATTAATGCAAAATTTTGAAATGCCAAAATATTTGCAAGTACTTTAAAATAGCTCTAGTTAAATCATGCCATTTCACTAATGGGGAGGTAGCACAAGATTTGAGCACAGCTGTACTCTCAATTGTTAACAGCTTTGAATACTATTCACTAGCATTTCCTAAGAGCTAGTGATCTTTATTAGCATTCCCCAGAGTTACTGATATTGTGTACAGTAGTTGAATCTCATCCCACTCTTTCATCTGTAATGGGGTTGTACAGAAAATAATATGGGAAAATCAGTTCTAAATCTCTCTACATATGTACAGTTTTTGTGGTTCCTGGTAAACTGAGACAATGACCCAGATTCTTCTCTGAAAAAGCGATTTAGTCTTTGAGGGTCACTCCTATATGGTGCAGCTCTCACAGATAAAAGCTGTCTGTTGTGTTAAACTTGGTTTTACTATTGCTTATATTTAGACATGAAATGAGAATTCAGAAAATGGCTAGGTAGAATTATTAAAATAAATAGTCTAATGCCCAGACAGAATTACAGAGCTAGAATTTACACTGCACATTAATATCCATAAATTCAAAACAGTATTAAAATGCTGTATTAATTAAAAAATATTTGAAAGTGAAAAAATTCATAGTCAGGGTTGTTTTTGGAACATTAACTCTGCCCTACTATGCCTTCCATATGCAACCTTTCCACAGCAGTGCAAGTTCATCTTCCTTTAACCAGTCTGGTCCACATAAGAACAGCCATACTGGGTCAGACCGAGCCCAGTATCCTGTCTTTTGACAGTGGCCAATGCCAGATATTTCAGAGGGAATGAACAGAACAGAGAATCATCAAGTGATCCATTGGCCCTGTCAACCGCTCCCAGCTTCTGGCAATCAGCCAGACACACAGAGATTGAAGTTGCATCCCTGACCCTCTTGGCTAATAGTCATTGGTGGACCTATCCTCCATGAACTTACCTACTTCTTTTTTGAAACCCATTATAATTTTGCCCTTCACAGCATCCCCTGACAACAAGTTCCACAGGTTGACTGTGTGTAGATTGTAGGTCTCAGACCTCAGAGTACCCCGTTCACCGAACTTGGCAAGTTCCTTCCTTACTTGCCATTGAGAAAAGAAGGAAGCTGACATGTATGTAGAATGTATTATATTTTTATTTGTAGTCGATGATTTGGTTACAGTCTAAAGTTGTAATAGTTACAAGCATATTCTCAGTGTTTGATAAGGAAACTAGGGAAGAATTAAAATTCTTTATGCAACTTTAACTGCAGATGTTCTCAGTATGTTTGGTAGTTATAACTACACCACCTATGTGTCATTATGAATAAATGTCTATCTACAGCCATAAGTCTGTCTAAAATAGTCAAAATGAGGTCACTTAAAATGTGACTCAAATGGGATTGAGAAACCTCCATTAACTTCAGACCTTTATGCTGAATATCTTTGAGTAAAGGTGAGAGCAACATTTAGCATAACATTTACTTTAAATTTACCATTTTCTCCACAGATTTCAGGTCTCCTGAAGCCATGGTTTGCTCACTGCTCCCTATGTAATGTTGCCTCCCCCACACCCCACCCGCCCCGGAGAATATACTGGTAACATCATGACCAAAACTGAAGTTCACTGGAGTAGGTCTGTGGAGGGTGTGGGGAGGTTTAAGTGTATTTTATTCTATTGTGTAAGTTTTCAAAATTTTTACCTTTCTCCATTCTCTGGAGGAATAGCGTGGTGTTCTAAAGTTAATGGAGGTTTCTTAATCTTATTTTTGAGTCTCTTTTGAAGGATTGCTTTGAGTTTGCAGAGTTTAACACAGCATTATTTTTACGTCAGGACCTCCATTTCATTTACATTGCCTTTTCCGAATAGCCTAAGCAAGTGATAACTTGGAGAATAAATATTCTTCCCTATTTCTATTAATCTTTGTTTCTTCCTTCCTCTCATTCTCTTCTTTTCACCTCTCTTGTTTCTTGAGGCATTATAAACTATATGGAATGGCTTGAAGTCAAATTGACTACCCCCCGCCACCCCCCCACTCCAACCTATTGTCCAGAGTCAGGTAACCAAGAGACTTCAAGGATCAGTAGTGTATCATAACAAGAATAGGCTTTCTTTTTCTATCTTGAGGCTTGATGCTCCAATAATTTCCATTTTCTTTCCTCTCTATTTGTGTTCTACCTGTGTCTCGTATTCTAATGTGGGGGAAATTACAACACATGCTTTATTTACCAGTGAGAATTTTTGAAAAGATGCCTTAGGGTCTTCCTAGCATCCTGGTTCTAGCATCATCACGCTTTCTCATCCTTATCTGTTTTTTGTATCTTGAAGGTTATAAGTATTACTTGTTTATATCATGTTCCATCCACCCCAAAGGGACTGCAGCCTTAAAGGAAAAATGATGTTTCAGTTTTCAGAAATCTATTGTTTTTGCATGTTCTTGCTAATGAATTCCCTCTGAACCAAATATTTCCACTTCATTTTCTCCTGTTTTTATTTTAGTCAGTGCATTATTATTACAATATTTTACTATATGTATATGTACCATTTTTGCTCCTTAATTTGGTGAATGGGGAATTAATTGAACCCAGAAATCAGGTCATAAATGTTCCTTTTTGCTTGTTGTTTTGTTTCATTGTAATAATGGCTGTAGTTGTGCAGGATACAGTTTAATTATTTATGGATTTCTAAGATCTGACACAGTGATATGTGCTAACATACTTCAGCAATCTGTCTTTAGAATGTAGTATTAACTAGGGCTGTCAAGCGATTACAAAAATTAACCACGATTAATCGCACCGTTAAACAACAATAGAATACCATTTATTTTAAATATTTTTGGATGTTTACTACATTTTCAAATATAATAATTTCAGTGACAACACAGAATTCAAAGTGTACAATGCTCATTTGTAAAAAAAATAAAGTATTTGCACTGTAAAAAACAAAAGAAATAGTATTTTTCATTTCACCTCATACAAGTACTGTAGTGCAATCTCTTTATCATGAACGTTGAATTTACAAATGTAGAATTATGTACAAAAAAAACTGCATTCAAAAATAAAGCAATGTAAAATTTTAGAGCCTATAAGTCCACTCAGTCCTACTTCTTGGTCAGCCAGTCACTCAGACAAACAAGGTTGGTTTCAATTTGCAGGCAATAATGCTGCCTTCTTCTTGTTTACAATGTCACCTCAAAGTGAGAACAGGCATTCGCATGGCACTGTTGTAGTTAGTGTTGCAAGATATTTAGGTGCCAGATGCGCTAAAGATTCATATGTCCCTTCATGCTTCAACCACCATTCCAGAGGACATGCTTTCATGCTGATGATGGGTTCTGCTTGATAACAATCCAAAGCAGTGCAGACTGACGCATGGTCATTTTCATCATCTGAGTCAGATGCCACCAGCAGAAGGTTCATTTTCTATTTTGGTGGTTTGGGTTCTGTAGTTTCCGCATCAGAGTGTTGCTCTTTTAAAGACTTCTAAGAGTATGCTCCACACTTCGTTCCTCTCAGAATTTGGACAGCACTTCAGATTCTTAAACCTTGGGTTGAGTGCTGTAGCTATTTTTAGAAATTTTACATCTGTACCTTCTTTGCATTTTGTCAAATCTGCTGTGAAAGTGTTCTTAAAATGAACATGTGCTGGGTCATCATCCGAGACTGCTATAACGCGAAATATATGCAGAATGCAGGTAAAACAGAGCAGGAGACATACAATTCTCCCCCCAAGGAGTACAGTCACAAATTTAATTGATGCATTATTTTTTCAACGAGCATCATCAGCATGGAAGCATGTCATCTGGAATGGTGGCCGAAGCATGGAAGGGGCATAGGAATGTTTAGCACATCTGGCATGTAAATACCTTGCAACGCTGGCTACAAAAGTGCCATGCGAGTGCCTGTTCTCACTTTCAGGTGACATTGTAAATAAGAAGCAGGCAGCAGTATCTCCCGTCAATGTAAGCAAACTTGTTTGTCTTAGCAATTGGCAGAATAAGATGTAGGACTGAGTGGACTTGTAGGCTCTAAAGTTTTACACTGTTTTGTTTTTGAGTGCAGTTATGTAACAAAAAAAAATCTGCATTTGTAAGTTACACTTTCACGATAAAGAGATTGCACTTCAGTACTTGTATGAGGTGAATTGAAAAATACTATTTCTTTTGTTTATCATTTTTACTGTGCATATATTTGTAATCAAAAGTAATATAAAGTGAGCGCTGTACACTTTGTATTCTGTATTGTAATTGAAATCAATATTGAAAATGTAGAAGAACATCCAAAAATATTGAATAAATTTCAGTTGGTATTCTATTGTTATAAGTGTGATTAATTACAATTAATTTATTTAATCACGATTATGTTTTTTGAGTTAATCGCATGAGTTAACTGCGATTAACTGACAGCCCTAGTTTTAACGCTGGAAACAATAGGTTAATGCATGTACCATGCTAAAGCAAATGACTCTTTTCTATTGCAAGGTTGTTAAATTACTTTCCCACCCCACCTCACAGCCACTCTTCATATTTTGTGAATAGTATGATGCTATGAACTGTAGATATTATCCTTACAATAACTTAAAATGTAAATGTCACTGTTTTAGTAAGGTTCAGTGTTACATTGTACCTATATTTATGGTGCTTGTCTATAGTGTGTGGTATATTCTGACTAAAATTGCCTTTGTCACTGTAGGCAAAATCCAAATAACTTTGTTTTACCAAAACCTTAAGATAAGTATTTAATAAAGTTTACTAGAGTCTGTGTCATTTCTCCCAGAAGCAGACTATGACACATGGGATGACAATAAGCACACCCCATCTGAATATTAGCCTTCCTATGCCATATCAACTTCAGTTATGCCAATTCACCTACTCCCAAGGATAAATAATAGATAAGACAGAAAATATTATATTGCCTCTATATAAATCAATGGTACGCCCACATCTTGAATACTGCGCGCAGATGTGGTCATCCCGTCTCAAAAAAGAGATATTGGATTTGGAAAAGGTTCAAAAAAGGGTGATAATAATGATTGGGGATATGGAACAGCTGCCATATGAGGAGAGATTAATAAAACTAGGACTTTTCAGCTTGGAAAAGAGACGACTAAAGGGAAATATGATAGAGGTCTATAAAATTATGACTGGTGTGGAGAAAGTAAAGAAGGTAGTGTTGTTTACTTCTCATAACACAAGAACTAGGGGTCACCAAATAAAATTAATAGGCAGCAGGTTTAAAACAAACAAAGGAATTATTTTTTCACACAACGCACAGACAACCTGTGGAACTCATTGCCAGAGGATGTTGTGAAGGCCGAGATTATAACAGGGTTCAAAAAATAACTAGATAAGTTCATGGAGGATAGGTCCACCAATGGCTATTAGCCAGGATGGGCAGGGATGATGTCCCAAGCCTCTGTTTGCAAGAAGTTGGGAATGGGTGATGGGATGGATCACTTGATGATTACCTGTTCTGTTCATTCCCTCTGGGGCACCTGGCATCAGCCACTGTCGAAAGACAGGATACTCGGCTAGATGGACCTTTGGTCTGACCCAGTATGTCTGCTGCTATGTTCTTAAGGCAAAGATTTTGGATATATTGTCTATTTTCAGTAGCTGCCCAAAAACTTTCACTCCTGTCTTTCCCATAACTTCTTCTCCCTTCAGTATCACTCTAGGCTGCAGGCTTCACAAAGTCCCCCCAGTATTACTCCAAACTTCCTTTTTATTGTCAGTTCACTAGCTAAGATGCCACTTCTCTGAAATCTTAACTTTAAAAGACACTTTCTCTGAAATCCACTTCAGCAAAGACAGGTTTGGACTCCACAGCTTATTCAGTGATTGTAATCCACATACTAAAAACAACGACATGTTTTGCTTGAGTTGGTTAATTAGCTGAAGATATAGTCAGGACTAAACTGGCTTGGCTGAGAGGTGAAATCCTCACACTTCTGTATGTATTGGGTGAATGGCCATGGTCATTTATTATCCTCACTTATTAGAGTTATCCTCATTAGTGGAAGCTTGAACTACATCTGCATGCATGAAATCTAGCCTGTGAATAAGGATTTTTGGTGCTGTTAAATCTTTAACCTTTGTAAGCACAAATCATTCTTTGAGCCAATATGTTAAAATACTATGCCTAGTATTTAAAACATACAAAATATAGCAATAAATTATTTTTGTTTCTCTTTAACTAGGTTATTTAGTCATAAATCATGGACCAGTAAATTTTAAAAGGCTTAGGGAGCATTACAGGTTTTGCTGAAAAATATTAATGGAAAATAATAAGTGACACAGTACTTGTGGTTAAATAAAAATTTGAATTTAAGTTTTCAAAGGCAGGAGCTAGTGCACTACTCCAACCCCAAGATGAGGATGGATGGGGAGTAAAAGGGACTCAGTTCTATCTCTGTGTACTGACCTGGCTCCCATTGCTGTGTTATCTGTCTCTCTCACAAACCTTGTTTACTCTCTAAGAGAGAGGGAAATATCATTAACTTCATTGTACAGGTGACGAACTGAGGCCCAGAGGTGACACAGGAAGTCTGTGGCAGAACCAGAAATTGAACCCAGGTCATCTGATTGTTAGTTCTTGTGCTTTAAACAGGATTAGTTTTCTTCCTCACCAAAGCTTTTCCCTTTCCCCCTCAATCTTCGAGATTTTCCTTCCACAGTACCTCAGACCAACTTTCCTTCCCAGTCCCTCTCCACAGTAGGATCCTTGCTCGACTTCCTAACATTCCCCCACCAGCCTACCCTGACAGACACTTTTGGTTTCTGATTGACTCATTGCTGCATTGGGTCGCATCAGGCCACTGGGCCTGCATTCAGCTATGTTACCTTAATGTGAACTTGTTGCTATTATGTTGCAAACTGTTTTGCATCTATGAATTTTTAATTCACGTGACCAGATCTGTTGCAGTGAAGATTAGCAACCAAATCTTAAAGGCCAGATTTTGTCCTTGGGTGCACATATGTGACTCCCACTGAAGCCAAAGCCAGAATTTGGCCCTTAGTAGTTATTATTGGTGAAACTCAGTGTGTACAGTCTGGCACCAGCAAAACACATGTCTGCTTTTGGTCACTTAAGTCAATAATAGTCTTCATTTTTTCAGCAAGAAAGTGTGCTTATGCACAATTAAAAGTAAACTTGTGTACTCTTGATCCAAAAGAATCAAATGTAACATCTTAAAACATGTTATGAGAAGAAGCAAAACCCTGCTAGAATACCACATTATCTCCATTAATTTTTTGATCTCAAACATGTTTGATTCCCTAACGCTCCCCCACTTCCAGGGGTGCTGGAACTAAGAGTGCTGGGTGGGGGGGTGGCAGCACCCCTTGGCTTAAAGTGGTTTCCATCATATACAGGGTTTACAGTTTTGTTCAATGGCTTTCAGCACCTCCACTGTAAAAATTGTTCCAATGCCACTGCCCAGTTCCCCAGATTTTTGTAACCCCTACTTGCTGACTACTGCGAAAAAAATCCTTCCCCCCCAGTGAACCGTGTGTCCAGTTCAGGCTTCCATCATTTGCAGTATATAATTTGAATTTAGGAGACAAAGTATGTCCCGATTATGACTATGGAACATTATAATCTGAACCTGTATTTGTGAGGAACCTGTATCTCCAATCCTCTCCCACTTCCCATTGTTTAAATGTTGAAGATAGCCTAGGACAGTGAAGGTAGATGGGCTCCGTTGAGTATATTCAGGAAGTGCAAGATGGGAGGACTCCCGGAAGCTAACAGGCAGCGAGATGTCAGCTTTCCCATGTACAGTCTTAGCATATTTAAAAATAAAAACAAGTATATTGAAGGTTTATAGCTCATATTCAAATGGGGAATAGTCACTGTTGGTGCAAAATCAGGTATTTAAAAAATGTCATTCCCCAAGAACAACTTTGTGACTATTAGCAGTCATTGATGGACAGTCACTGGTATGTACTGATGTGAAGGTGCAATGAGTTTTTGATTGACTTTTATGGCTTTTTTTTTTTTTTTTTTAGCTTTTATGGATGTAGCTTTTATGGTTTTATTGAATCGGTAAGAAAGGTCCATAATAGGTAGAGAGTTCTCCGTCTCTGAGCATTTCTTCATAAAATCCATAACAGATTTCTACCATGCAACTTTTCTGTTACATTAATAAGCATGTACATGATAGCCAAAAGTCCACTTGTTGGCTTTTCAGACAATGATTTCTGAGATTTAAAAATTCCAAAAAGATTTACTTTTATCCAAGTGACATGGGAGGTGTAGCAGATGCAATTCATTCATTGGAATTCGCAATCTGGGCTTCATAGAATAGCTCTCTAGTTCCAGAGAAGACAGTACAAGACCTCATATGACACCTCTGCCTTGTACACATCTCTCTGGAAATCCAATGTGATTTAGCTCATTGCACTGCAAATTTAAAATTATTTTTTACTTTTATATAAAATACAATTTTTTTTTCTTACAAATAAAATTTCATTGTCATCTGAAAATCTGTTTTTACTTGCTAAGCCGATTTCTACCTTGATTTCTTAAAAAAATCAGTCTAATGCTAACATTCATTAGACATTATATATTCCATGAAAAGGTTAAAAATAGCAACTTCTAGGCAACTTATTTGTTCACCTTTGAGTGGAAAAAATACGGTTCCTTATTTACAGGGAACCTTGTTCTGTGTACATGTTAGTAAAAGATCCTCCTGCAGGCCTCTAATGCTGCCGTTATTTTACCTCCCATAATGAATAGTCAAAAGCTGCAGTCATTGAGGACTCAGGTGGCAAAAATTGTAAGGTGGTTGAAGCGAGCCTTGACATAAAAGCTTAAAACTACAATTGTAAGTACATGGAGATAGTGCTTGTAACACAAATTCCCCTTTTTTTGGACCACGTAAGAGAATGGTGCCAGGAAACCTCCTATGAATTAAATGCCTGTTTCACACACTAGCATGATCACATCTTTCTATCTGTATGATGTGTTGTAATAAGTATGGTTTAAAAAAAAGACAACAGGGCTTTCTGTAATCCTCTCCCACAAAATGCAGTGGGATTGAAAAATCAGTATAAAGGACACACTGTGAAGATATGGCAATGCATGCATTGTTTAGTACATAATGCAGTCAGGGTCTCCATGGTAAAATGAAATTTTTATTTTATTTTTTGTCACCATCAGCAGTTAACCTAAAGTAGGAGCTGCTCCATTTCATTGTAGGTTAAGTGACTTACCATGCAATACTAGCTGGGAAGTATAGATAATGAACTTTCCTTTTTTTGGATAGGTTTTTAAAATAGATTTAAAAATTGGTAAAAAAAAATATAATGCAGCATATGTTGTTGTTCTGGAATTTATTTAATATAAAACCCTCCTTTTCAGCATTCCCCTTTCAGTGGAATCACTTAGACACTTCCAGCTGGTGGCAGGGGATACAGCCATAATACAGCTTTCTCTGTCCCAGCTGTCTTTTTCATTACGTTAAATGTATTACGATGCCTGCACTGCTTTATAAAGGTTCAGGTACAGAAAGGTATAGAAAGAAATATGCAAACATGCATTTTTGTAGAGCCTACTAGCTTCTGCAAGATCTTTGGATTCTGAATGTGTTCCTGGCTCTGATCTAAGATATCCTTCCAGTCATTGGAACATTTGCTGAAAGGGCTGGTTAAGGTGCCTGAGGATATCACCTTTTACAAGGAGTCATTGTTGTAAAGGATTTTTAGTGCATTATGGCTCATGCAGCCTCACAGCTAAAGAAAAACAGGGATTTAGAAATTAATGCTGATGAAGAAAATGAGAAAAAAAGAAAACACAGGAAAAGATCCCGGGATCGGAAGAGAAAGGTATATAGATTTGTACCAAATTCTTACAAGCATTCCTTTGTTTCAGTTTTCTTACATTGCAAATGAGCTATCAGAGATCATTCTTGTATGTAACTTGGTAGCTGTCTGAATAATTGGTTAAAATTGTAAAATAACATTGCAAACCAGAACTGTGAGGTTTGCAAAGCAATTGAATTTTTAATCGGCTGTTAGTTGATTGCAGTGATGATGCAGAAGGTGTGCACTCATTTCACATATAAATCAATCACATTACCATGATATGCAAGCATGGCTATAAGTGAGTTTAAACTAGTGTGTAACAGTAATGTGAAGGTTTCATGTATAACACTGTCATGGGTTTAGCTGACAGAATAAATAGTTTAGCCTATGTATACATACTTACTGTGAATGTGTGTGAGGGTAGATTTTTCTTTGTGTTGGGACTATGTCACATGCTTGGCTCTTAAAACATCCATTTTGAGAATAATGTCACAGAATTGAGATGTTTTGTTGTTTTTCCTTTTTCCTAAAGGCAAATTATATTGGAAAATCAAACCACAATAATTTGTTGTTAGCAACTTGATTTTGTTAGGTTAAAATGTGATTGTGATCATAGAGCCTTGTTTTTCTCTGCTGTGTAATTATCTTGGATGCAGAAATCTATGATACACTGAGACCTGAAAAATTCAGTACACTAGGTTGATCATTGTTCAATTAAGATTTGAATCTAATAGTGGTCCTTTTTTATTTTTATCAAGGTATAAAACAAAATAGTTGAGGATAGTGGCATGATGATTGATGAAGATATCTCCATGAGTGCTGTGTGGATATGTCCTTAAAAATGACACTTTGTGTACTAGTCCATTTAGATAAGGCTCTGTAGTGATTTCTTAGTCATCGGTTGCAATTAGTAAAAATTGTCCAAAAGCCCATGGTCTGAACACAGAAGTGTGATTATATAGAATTTTTGTATGTCTTTGTGAAATTCCCTAAGGGATAGATAATCTTAGTGTGCTCTAAGCAGCCATGCATGTGCTTCCTGAAAGGCATGTAGATTTCCTTTAACATATGTGCAGCTTTTGGATAGATAACAGTCAACATTTTCCTGCCTTTTCTCCTTCTTTTTTCTGAAATGGCAGTGTTAAACTCAATGAGAAGCACTAAGAAACCCACTGTCTTCTGTTTTAGTGAACACATTAGAAGGCTGTGTTTAGATGGCTGCAGTGAGTGTACTGCAGCATATTAACTATAGATATCTTTTCCATTTAAATATACATATAAAGGTCTCGGTATGTTTTCAGGTACAAATGAAAGCACAAAATTAGGATATTGCCTTGGGGACAGATTTCACATCAAAATTGGTCTGAATATGTAATATTTTTTCTTGTCTGATTTTATGGTTATATGCAGGTCTGTAGCATTGTAGCTATCATTTTCCAGCTGAAAATCAACACAACAATGCAAATTTAAGGATCTGGCCTACCACCAGGCATTTTCATTTGAGGTGTGAGTTAAAATGTTATCACATTTAACTGTTCATAATTTAGAGAACCAATATTATCTATAATAGGCTTAAGTTTAACAATAGCACACATAACCATATATATGCTGTCTTTGTCTTTGTGCTCATTCATATTTACTTATTGGCAAAATGTGGAAGAGATGTGGCAATAATAGCCTCTTGATTCAGAGATCTGAGACAATTGCTTTGTGGACAAAAATGCTTTACTGTTTATACAACACAGTGCTGTAGAAGGCAAATCTCTTAGCAACCAGAGTGGGACCTGGATAAATATCAATCTATTTATTGTAATGCATGGATTTTTCAGTATCTTGTTTCTTCATAGAATAAAACAAATAGAACATAGAGGTTTTACACCAACAGTGTTTTTTTTTTTCCTATTACGCTGGAGATTGTGATCAATTTGGAATTCTTTCTTAGCAGTATGATTCAAGACGCACTAAGTTTATTAGGAGAATGAAGAAAAAGCAGTAACCCTGTCACTGACTATAGAAAGTGGGAAAGAAAATGTGTGCATGTGCAGGTGTATCAGTTTACTCACAAAAAGGACACCATTCTGCCCATCTTACACCAGGCATAAACTAGTTGTTTGTTGTTTTGCACTTCTAGAATAACCATTATTTCCACTATGAGTTCTGAGTCACTTCTTTGTGTACCTCTGCACCACCCACAAGCAAGCAATACTCGGGGTTTTTTTTTATAGTCACATAATGTTGCACAACACTAACCCTTTACTTGAGCAATATATGCAAATATCCTCTAGGGTCTTCCAATCGCATTAAAACACCAGTGAGTGCTAATATCCCTAGATAATTTATACAGTAAGGAGATTAAGGCATGAGATGGTTTGAAAGTCAGGCCTGTGAGAGCACAAAGTCTCTACAAACTGATGATACCAACCCCCGTCATACTGATAGTCATTTGTGTGTAATGTTAGGATTGTAATCTGAGGAAGAAATTTCACAGCTTCTCAATTATTTGGCACTTTACCACGTACTAAAATTTCTGTCAAGATTTGCTCTAAAAACATATCAGACAAATAACGTGTTGGTGATGTTCAGTCAGTTAAGTTGTAGGATCAAATCTTCAAAACTGTGTGCGTGCATTAGCATGTGTCTATTTTAAGCATGCAAATGAAGACAGTGATGATGCAGAAGGTGTGTGCTCATTTAATATATAAATTAATCACATTGCCATGATATGCAAGCATGGCTAAAGTGAGTTTAAAATCGTGTATAACAGTAATGTGAAGGTTACATGTATAACACTATCATGGGTTTAACTGACAGAATGAAGACATTATAAGTGTGCATGCATGTGAATCCTCACTTGTATTTGCACACCTAAATTTATAGTATGCACTTGTGCATGTTCAGCTGTTAATTGTTTCTTATTCATGGCATAGCAAGATAAAGAAATGGTACCAGAAAATAAGAGAGATGCATCTGTAGACAGATATACAGATTTCGCTGTTTACTCTGTTTGAATGTATTTTAAAATTGGGGCAAGATTCTGACTTTGGATAGATATGCAGTGTCCTTGCTTACTTGTGTGGGGGTAGCCCAAATACATCAGGGAAAATTTTACCTTTAAATGATAATTAACAAAAAAGATTGGAACACCTTTTAAGAATAACAGTTGATTTAATTATCTGACTGTTCTGCTTCTGACAAGGTTGCCCTAGGTCATGCACAATTTTGGCTGTGAAAACTAGCAATTGTTTCCCATATGCCAGCATCTAGGAAGGATTTAAATACTCTCTTCAGTGTCAGCCCTCAATAAACAGAAGTCTCTTGTTTAATTATAATATATTGTAGAAGAACAATGTAAGTCTAGGTGCATGCTGAATGTTTTATGTTTTATACAATATTCAGCAAGTTGGAAGTGGTTTCCATTTGCGTGTAATATTCAGGAGCTAGTTAGTTCCATGGGAACTCAGAATAGTGTGTTTACACTGAAGGCCGTAGTGCTGCCATTTGTGATACCTTAAAAACGAATGTCATCCCATCCTGCATGTTGTGGATTCCAGTGTTACCCTGGCAATTTTGCCATGAGTCTCATGATATCTGATGTTTACTTAAAGCCCAGCTCCTGGACATAAGGAAATCTCAGCTCTCATAAAAATATGTGTTTTAAAATGGTCTATATGAGAAAGTTGCACTGGTATAACCTAAGGTATACATTGAAATGAATTTAGTTAAACCTACTGCAAACCTCTGTGTGGACACACTTCATTTCAGTGGAAGTGGCTTTTTTTCAATTTAGCTTTAATCAATTGGGAACAGGTTTAAGTAAACCACAATAAACCACTCTTAAACTGAAAAGAATACCCTTGCAGGGATTTGCACTGGTTTAATTATATCAGTTTAAAAATCGATTTATGTTAAACTGGTGCAACTTCCCCATGTAGACAAGGCCTAATGGTTGTGAAGAAAAGCTTGAAAAATGGCCTAAAGAGGCAAAAAATCACAAGGCTAATAAACATAATCAAAATTTTATTTTATTTTTAAACACTTGATTTTAGGACGATCTCATGATTTTCAGGATCTGACTTATTATTTTTGTATGCTAAACAATCTGTTCCATCCTGTATTTAGCTGTGACAGTCTGAGTAAGTTTCCCAGACTTGAAGAAGAGTTCTGTGTAAAGCTTGTCTCTCTCACCAACAGAAGTTTGTCCAGTCAAAGATATTACCTCACTCACTTTGTGTCTCATTATTTTTGGACATCTGAGATTGACAATACTGGCATCCTCACATGTCAGGGTAAATAAAATCAATGAACATAACCAATTGCCCTGTGGCAAAGAAAAAGTGAATCTAGAGTTGAGTCCAATCAAATGCTCATTGAAATCAATGTGTCTTTCCATAGACTTCAGTGGGCTTTGGATCATGCCCTTAATTTTGATCTCCACCTGTACCCAGGGAAACTGTGTCAGAGGCATATACTGTACATAACATGAAACAGGTCTTGGCAGGTAACTAAGAGGGCTGCTGGATTTCTAGGAACAGCTCTGTATTGGAGGTAACTCTGGGAAACTTTGTGCCACCTTTTTAGAGGATACAGCAAATACTCACTCCCCTCACTGATTGGTGTAGAGGGGGCTTGACTAGTGTTCGTCCTCTTTTGGAGTAGCTAGCAGCACTGTTCTTGCCCGGCCCTTGTGACCAGGTGAATGTAAGTTATTCAGTTTTGCCCATCTCCTTCACGGGCCACAAAAGGGAGGTCTCCTGGTGCCTTCCCATTGGGCCCTGATTCAGTAAAGTGCTTAAGCACGTGAGTATTCCTGTTGATTTCACCAAGACTATTCATGTGCTTAAAGTTATGCACCCACAAAGCTGAGCACAACTGGGCTGTCAAAAGAAAACTTATTTTCATTTGTTTTCTGTTAATGTGTATTTATAAGTAATGCTGAATTCTTATTGTGTGGCTTTTGTTTTGTTTTTTTCCAATTCAGCTTATAAGAACAATTGCTCCTCTCCCGACAGCCCTTGAAAGAATGCACAATAGCAAGCTGCATTAATTAAGGTTGTCCTAGTCAATTTTAACTTCTACATCCATCCATTAAACAAAGAAAATGAGTTTGTCCAGCTTTTGTGAATTTACATTTCTGGGCTCTACGAGTTTAAATCCTCCACTTCTTCCCCTTTTTCTCTTTCTTTTGCATCTCAACTCCTAGGCCCAATGCTTGTCTGTGTCACTGTGCACAAGTGTTGATTGTTATGTAAATAGCGGTCTCACATTGCACATAGCATGTATGTACACATATACTGTACATGTTGGCAGTAGGGGGAAGTTTGACCTGTCAAATAAGTGATCTTCACGTTGTAAAAAGATTGTTAAAATGACACTGTGGGCCAGATCATCAGCTGATGTAAATCAGCCTATCTTCATTTAAGTCCATGAGACTATACTGATTTGAATCAGATGAGGATTTGTCCCGTGTCTTTTCTTTTTTCCCCGTGAAGAAATTTCCCCCCCATAAAACTTGGGTATTCTTTTAAGCAAAATGAAAACATGCTATAGTTGAACAAGCATTGAAAAACATTTGAAAATAAGTTTTGTATAACTTTTAAAGTGTTATGCCAAGTGCCAAAATGTAAAGTACTGGTATTTTCATAGTATGAAATGGCCTGAGTTTGAAGCTTTTGAGGATAATACTTAGTCCTGCCATGAGTGCAGGGGACTGGACTAGATGACCTCTCAAGGTCCTTTCCAGTCATATGATTCTATAAGCCAAATTCCTTTGGTGCAGTTTCCCTCTGTCAGGGTTCCCTCCCCACTCTGAACTCTAGGGTACTGTCGTGGGGACCCACATGCAAGACCTCATAAGCTTATTTCTACCAGCTTAGGTTAAAACCTCCCCAAGGTACAAAATCTCCCCTGTACCCTGAGAAAAGGTAATTGCTTCCACCATCAAGTGATTTAAAAAAGAACCGGGGAAAAGGACCACTTGAAGTTCCCTCTCCCCGCAAAATAACCCCTCAAGCCCATAAACCCCCTTTCCTGGGGAGGCTTGTGAATAATCTCCTAACCAATTGATTACAGAGTGATCAAAGACCCAACCCCTGGGTCTTAGAACAATGGAAAAACAGTCAGGTTCTTAAAAGAAGGATTTTATTAAAAAAAGAAAGGTAAAAATCATCTCTGTAAAATCAGGATGGTTAATATTTTACAGGGTACTCAATTTCCAAACTCAGAGGGATTCCCCCTCTGGGCAAAACCTTAAAGTTACAGAAAAACAGGAATAATACCTCCCTTGTAACACAGGGAAAACGTCACAAGCAAAACAAAAACAAACCCTATTCGCAATGCCTGACTAACTTACGTTGTAATATTGGAGGTTTGGTGGAGGATGGGTTGGAGGAGATTGATTTCTGCCTGGTCCTCTTAGCCCTGGGCCACACTAGGGGGTGGGGTCGATCTACGATATGCAACTTCAGCAATGTGAATAGCGTAGCTGAAGTCGGCGTATCGTAGATTGACTTATCTGGCCGTGAGGACGGCGGCGAGTCGATCATTGCCGCTCCCCTGTCGACTCCACTTCTGCCTTTCACCGAGGTGGATTTCCGGAGTCGACGGGGAGCGCGTTCGGGGATCAATTAATCGCGTCTAAACGAGATGTGATAAATCGATCCCCGATAGATCGATTGCTACCCGCCGATTCGGTGGGTAATGAAGACAAGCCCTTAGTCCCAAGAGAGAATGAACTAACTCACAAACAAAAGCCTCCCCCTCCCCTCAAGATTTGAAAGTATCTTCTTTCTTCATTGGTTCTGGTAGTCAGGTGCCAACTGGGCTATGAGTTTTTTAACACCTTAAAGGTAAGGAGGAATTTTAGGCTTCCCTTAGCTGTATGGTTATGACACGCTCACTCACTAACGTTTATGTTGCTATTGCTACAACCCTTAGAAATTGTTCAATAAAAGAACTGATCAAACCCTTGTTAAAGAGTAGCAACTGTGAAATTTACAGATTTTAAAATAAGCTGAAGAGCCAGTTTTACTATTAAGTGGTGATGAATGTGACTTGCAAATGGAGAAAACAATAATAATGACTGTATTCTCTGGGTGGCATAGACTCTAAATTGTTACCTCACTTTCGGGATGGGAATGATATGGATGTATTTTAAGATACTTTTGAAATGAACTGTGAATTGAGCTGAGTGGGGTGTGAGGATGTGGTACAGTGTCTATGAACTATGCTGTGATTGCCAACTAAATAAGGGGGTACAAAAGAAAACAGAGAACTAGTTGGCCTGGTTCCTAAGTGCTACAATGATATAAATATACAATAATACAATCAAGTGTGAATTATAAGGCAAGATTGTGAAGTGCTCTGAGATCTACTGATGAAAAGTGCTTTTTAAAAGCTTAGGTTTTATATTGTTTTTTTTTTAAATTAAACTGAAACCCACACATAGATACATAAGGCCTAATTCTTCCAAATGCAGACACCACATTGATTTAAATGGGAATTCTGATCAAAAAGGGCTGGATTCACCATTGCCCTGTACCTGGTATGATCATTTACACCAGTTCAAGGTGCGTGTAAAACACTATCTTTCTGATTTAGGAGTATAGTCCTGGTGTAAATCACTACACCTTGTCCAGAGTGATGTTTGTACTGGTCCAAAAGATCCAGATCAGGCCTAGAATGCCTCCAAGGTTGTTGACCTATTGGATGTTTCAGAAATTCCACAGAACAATGCTTTGTATATAGACTTAGATGTTTGTGAGTTCTCTTGAGTTGTGAGCAAGACTTTGAGAACAATGTGAAGAAATTCTCACTGACACACAATCATCTTTGTGGGATTCTGAAATAGTTATCCACTAATTTTTTGGTGTTTGTGGTTTCGTTTTTTCTGCAATGTAATTGTTTTAGAGGTCTAAGCTTTGTGCTTGAAACATTTAGGTTCCCTAGAACCACACACTGAAATCCTGCTTAAAGGTATGTCAGCATTCCATCCATCCAAGAGAAAGAAATTGAATTAGACCCAGTTTACTGTGTGTTGATCTTTTGGATGAGACCTTAAAAAAAGAGGGCCTGCTTTTCATAGGTGTTGAGCATCAGTAACACCTATTGACTTCAGTTGGAGTCATGGCTGTTCAGTAATTATGAAAATCAGGCCTAGAGTTCTTGTCTCGATATTAAGAATCACATGGCAAATTCTGTAAATCTTTCTAATGCATCAAGCTGCCAACCTGTTTTGGAAGGTGGCTAGTTGCTAATCTCTAGATTGCTTGCTACATTTATCCTTTATAGATAGCTTGAAATCACTTTGTGTTTTGAAATGAAATGCACGTAAATGAATGTAAAGAGTAATAAAATATTATTTTGGTATTTTTTATTAATTCAAATGAAAAATAATATAGTGAGGTGAAAAACTCTTTTTATTATTGGAAGCTCTTTTTGATGCTTAAAGAGAAAATGCTTGCTGGCGTGCATTTATAAAAATCCAGTTTTGCCAAGTAAGATGAAGTTCACCAATTTTGCTTTAGAGTTTGTAACCCCGGTTTATAGAGAAACTGTAAAATCTCACACCAAATAAATCTGGATGACTCTCAAAAAAATATCTGGTTCTGCATATACAAAATATCTGCCAAACATAATTTAATAGTGTCACACATTTCTGGCATGCACTGTTGCACTCAAGGGGACCCTGGAGTTCATAGAGATGTACATGAGCACCTAAATAATCAATATTCAGTGCCTTGAGTAACTCTTATTTTTGCATCCGATGAAGTGGGTATTAACCCACGAAAGCTTATGCTGAAATAAATTTGTTAGTCTCTAAGGTGCTACAAGTTTTTCTTTCTTCTTTTCGTTTTGCTGACACAGACTAACACGGCTACTACACTGAAACCTATCTTATTTTTGTCCTTGTCATTGTATGAAGATAGAGTATACATTGTACCACCTGACACAGTATATTCTATCGTAGACTGAAAGGAATCTTTGGAAATCATTTTGAGAACTATTTCAATAGCATTTTAATTTTGTCTGTTTTACATTATTTAATTTCTTTTAGCTAAATGTTTTGCTGTTCTTCCAATACTTTTGTTCAAATGTATTTAGTTCATTTGGCTGTAGAAAGATGCAATTGAATTACTTGTTATACCTTAATGGATTACGTCTCAAATTTAAATCTTATTTTTGGTATTTAAAATTCTTTTTAATCCTTCATTGAAAATTACCCCATAAGTAAAGAGAGATGGTCAAAGTAGAAAGGATTCATTTAAAATTGGTACCCAATGCTCATAGATAGTCCCTCAAAGCTAATTTCAACTGCAGTCAAAGCAAGATTCTCTGAGCCAGATTCAGATACCTTAATTCAATGTAGTGTATACCCTACTCTGTAGCTATCCCATCGAAACTAATGGAACTACTCACAGAAGAAGGTACTGCTCACTCTGAATAATGGTAGCTGAATCTGGCCCTCTATAATACTTTGTTTACTCATGGAAACAAAAATGTATCATTTACACTGATTATTTTTAGTACTCTGTGGTAAGCATATGAATTGTGATGCCGCAGTGGACAAGATAGCTATTGTTTGTGTGATACCGAGTTCTCCATTTTTAAACAGAGCTAAAATTCACTTTATATCCCCCGCTCCTGTAAATCTCTTGTAAGTGCAATGCATTGCTGAGCTAGTCATTTTGAACTGGCTCTTTGAGACAGCAAAAGGGCAAAGGGGAAATGGAAAGGGGAGTGATTATAAATAGGTGTGAAAAGGAGAGAGAGTGTGACAGCAAGAGTCCAAAACACTCCCTCATGGCTACCATACTGAGGATTTAAAAGCTACATTTAGAGCCTTTGTTTGTGATGCTTCAAAAATGCCCCCAGGAACTTGCCAGCAGCCACTCCCAATACAGGCTGCCTATCGCCTTGAGCTCATGGAAGACTCTCATTTAGTAGTATTAAGACTTATGTCTTCTCTAGGCCTGCCGCTATGGAGACAAGGATGTTCTTATGCAAATCTTATGTTTCATCCAGTAGGGGCCAGTAGTGTGCATGAAGCCCAATGTGATACAGTAACTCCTCACTTAACGATGTAGTTATGTTCCTGAAAAATGTGACTGTAAGAGAAACGATGTTAAACGAATCCAATTTCCCCATAAGAATTAATGTAAATAAGGGGGTTAGGTTCCAGGGAAATTTTTTTCACACAAACAATTGAATACTGGTACACAGCGATGATGATAGTGAAGCTTGGTTGAGGTGGAGGAGTCAGAGGGTGGGAATTTCCCAGGGAATGCCTTACTAAATGAACTAGCACTCCACTGAGCCCTCAAGGGTTAACTCTCACACTCTACAAGCCAGCCGGAAAGAGGTGTTTCAGAGATAGAGATGCGCATTTCCAATTAGGTATCAAGAGTGGGGTCAGAAGTACACTGCCTTGTTAATTAGATCAGCAAGCCCCACAATTTACTCATGCTGAACATGACCTTGCTCTTAAACATGTAATCCTCTATTTGAGGTTTGTAAATTCTGAAAATCCCACAGGTGGTAATTGATGCTGCTTATTGGGAGGAAAACCTCAGGTCAGTAATTCATATTTTAGTCACCTTTGTTTATTCTAACATCACTTAAGCGTATGTATGTAAATGGAGGATAGGTATAATATATCTATCCTTCAGATGCTGTATGGAAATTCTGAGCACAGTGGAAAGGAAGCACCTTCAGGTTGTGCTTTTAATGAAATGTGTTCTTCCTCTTCTAAACACTCTGTTTGGATACAGTAAATCCTTTGCTACTGGGAAGTCTTTAGGCCCTCTTCAATGCCCTTCCCATGTGCCTTCCACATTTAACTTAGATTTCATTAGGTATCTGAGATAAGCTGGAATGACAGAGTGGAAAGGGGAGACAGAAATGAGGAGGTGTTATGAATGCTGAATTTTGAGTGCAGCCAAAGGATTTCTAGCAGCCAAAGTAGAGGAATTTGCATAATTATTATATTTTTAAAATATGCTTACAGTGATCATACAAATCCCTGCACTCTGATAGGCTGAAGGCAACTAGTACCAGTCTTAGTTCAGGGATTTGCATACTTTGCGGAATGATGCACATTTGTGGGCAATTAAGTGTATGGTATCCCTACATTTGGATTGACCAAAAGTTCCATTTTGATATAGTTATCCATAGCTTGATAAAGTAAAGGGTTTATAGACCAGAACATCCACATGATAGAAATTCAGTATATGACCATGCTTTGCACTTATATGGTAAGATTTTTACTATAAAGGGTCGACTTTCATGGAGTTGTCTCCCTTATTGTCTGTCCTGCACAGTTTCAGTTGTGGCCCTGACTTAGGCTGCTCTATCTTTCTCGAGGTAGTAACTGTCTTCAACTCTCTGAGAGTTTATTGGTGTTCCAACCACACACCCAGACACCACCTGTGCCAGGACTGGGATGATAGTATTGTTGGAATTGGCTATGCTGGCTCTATCTCAATGGAGATTGCACTCCTTGGGGAAGCTGTCGACTAGCCACATGCAGCTAGTGTCTGGCCCATTTGTGCTGCCAGAGCTGGATGATGGGAAAGAATCTGGCCCCAAAACTTCAATACTTTCCATTTCATGGATCTCCATGCGTAGTGGATTTAGATATACAGTGTGGCTATTTATAGAATATAAATGTCATTAATGTATTTTATGCTGTGATTTTCTCTTTTATTTCTGTCACTGATTGGTTCCTAAAGATATCTTGAATCTGTCTGTTTTTAAATCAAAATATGATTTCAAAGAGTAAGTCATAAAATAGAACAGATCAAAAAGTTAGATGAGCTTTTTCAAACTTCATCCATTTTCCCCTTTGAAGTTTTTTAAATGACAAGAAGAACAAAAATTTCTAAGACCTAATTTCATTTTGAGTTCACAAAATCATGAACATCAAAAAACAAGTTACTGCAATTTTTGATGTCAACCTTACAGTTCAGGTTCAGTGTAGTTTCTCTGCATTGTCTGTATAACAAATGAACTTTCAAGAGTTTTTCTCCTTACAGACAGCATTAAAGCTACATCTTACTCTATGCTGCACCCTCTGTTATATTTAACAAACGGCTTTCTTTTAATGGACTTTTTGGTGGTGGAAGTGGTGGTGGTTAGAGATTCAGTATATAGAAATTCACTTTATTCAGCATGTTGATTCACTCTCAGACACTTTTTAACCTCGGGACACTGGACCTATGTCACTGACCACCTTCAGGTAACAAGAACACTCTCAGTTAACTTGGCAGTCATCCTTCTAACAATGTGTCCCTTTCTTTGCACCCATACTTATCTCATTTTAATGAAGATTTCTGATGCCCCCAGAGAACCTTCTGTAAAACAGAAGCTTTTCTATATGCAGCAGACCCAGTTGTTGTCTTGCCACTGACTGGCGTCAAATTATAGTGGCCTAATATCAATGGAGTGCGTGGATAACACTGAGTTGATTGTGGCCTATTTTGTGTAATTTGTAAGTCATTCATTGTAATGCTACGACCCTTTAAATTATTTTATAGCTTAAGGTATGTTTTATACATAGACATGTTTATCCATTTGTTTTATACCCCACATTGTCTGCCTTTTATTTATGTATAGCCTTATCACCTCTCCCACTGGGCACTAATATGACTATTTCTGAAGCTTTAGTGACCTCCCATTCATCAGTCAGTAGGATAATGTTTAATGTTTCAGAACATTTGACATGTCCAGCTTCCTATCATCCTGTGCTCTTGATGCTCAGGTCTAGTAAATCTGAGGATTTATGTGGTAACCCTTTTTTCAGTATGTTTGAGGACTAAGTTAGTCATGCAAGTAATCATATACTCATTCCTGGTGTACAAAGTGACATTTCTCTTCCTAGGTTGTAGGAAAGTTGATGGGGAAAGTATCTAAAACTACATTTCTGCCTAGACCGCGCAGCACAGAGAAGTGCCTAAAGACTGGAATTAACCCCATATATGAGGGGAGGAATACAGGCATCAGCCAGCTTATGGCTCTCCAAACTTCAGACTATGTCTACAATACAGACCTGACAGCAGCACAGCTGTACCACTACAGTTGTGCCACTGTAAGGTCTCCCGTGTAGCTACTCTCCTGCTGGCATAATTAAATTACCTCCAACGAGCGGTATTAGCTATGTCAACAGGAAAGCCTCTGTCCACGTTACCACTTTCATCAGTGAAACGTATGTCGGCCAGGGGGTATTTTTTCACACCCCCTGAGCAATAAATGTTTTACTGACAAAAAATGGTAGTGCAGACAAGGCCTAAGATAAAAGTGTGTGCATGCATGTGTGTAAGTAAATACAGCATTTTGCTGTACTACTGAGTAAGCATCCCTCAGAATAGCCTTTTTGGGCAGGCTGCATAGGTAAAGTGTTCTGGAGAACCACTGTGGGCCAACAAAGGCTGCTCTCTCCTGGACAGGACTTTGAAAAGTTTAAATATTCCTTATTTGGATTTTGGCATATGCCTTCAAAATACCAATTAAAGAGAAGTGGGGGGAAAGGCTTCCCTTTATATATTTTACCACCTAAGCAAAGAAAACATCTTCAAGGAGAATCCATGAATGCATTGAAAACCTGAAGTCCTAGTTTTTCCCATCACTTGATTTAATTTGAAACCACCAGCACTTTGAAGCTGTTACACATCAAAATTCTGATAACTAAAGACTGCTGTTTTTCTACTAGTCTGAAAAGATTAAAAGGCTGTTGAGAGGAAAACATCTCTTATGACAGTGGGAACACAATCAAAGAATCTAAGTAGGACACCCTGAAGAGCAACCAGTGCTTTCTATAATTATTAGGAAAGTGTATGTTTTGTTCAAAATTCTTAAATATTGTGTTCTTCCTTTTCCTGTCCATATTCTTCTAGTTCCAAAATGCCCGGTTTCAAGAAAAGAGGACATCATAAATGTCTAGCACACTATGTGCAGTACTGGTATAATAAAATGAAAATATGGAGGAAACAATATCTAGTGGTTAAAGCAACCAACTGGGAGTCAGGAGTTCTGTTCTGAACTCTTCCACTGGTTTGATCTTTGTCAAGTTACTTAACCTCTGTTTTTTATCTGTAAAATAGGGATAATATTTGCACATTTTAGGATCCTCTTTAAAAAGACAGGTGCAAAGTATTACTTTCTTGTTATATTTGTAAAATATACATTAGGCAGTAAATAGGCTTATGTTCCATTCTTAGTTTTACTATGTTATTACTATAAAAGAAGTAATGTACATAATTTATGCTTTCTTTCTGCTATGTAACTGTCCAGTGCTTCTCTAGTACGTTTAGATGTGATCTGTTGGCCATATCTACAGAGCTCAGTAACATTTTTGCTGGCATGTTGCCATAGTGCAGGTGGAGATAAAGTGGTGTGGTGTTGGTTTTATTTTACGTTTATTTTATTAAACTAAAAGAGCTTGCATACTATCAACTGTAATTATAGCATTGTGTATTAAGAATACTTACAGTTTGCTTTTTTTGAGACTCCTCTTATTGTGGTGTAACTAGCCATTGGATAGAGGCTGTTTTGAAGATAGGTGGTCATATTATTTAAACTTTGGAGAAAACCAAATAGGAACATTCAGAATTGTAAAAGAGTTTTTAAATTAAATGCTTTACAATTATTTCTATTTATTTAACTTATAAAATATCTGCTATAATTAGTAATATGATCAGATGCCTGGCATCTGAATTGCATGCATTTGACCCAAAACAGCTAAATGCACAACAGTTCATAATAATTTTGTACATATCAAATTGTTGACCTATATGTCTGTTATCCTTCTTGAAGCTAAACTCTTGGAATTCTGGTCGAATCTCCCATTTCATAGGTCCAGTTAGAAGAACCACTGAACAGATACAGTAAATTCAGCTTGAAAGGCCACATGCACAATCTGCCGTGGGTCAAAAACCCAGAGATGTTGTAACCAAACAAGCTTTGCATTAGAGCTATTTAAATGTTACAGTCAACATCAAATAGCCACATGCTTCCAAAAGAGCTGTCCACCTCTCCCCTTTCACTTCAGAACAAGAAAGCTAAAAGCATAATCAAAGCTGGCAATATTTGTAAACAATTAATTTGAAAGAAGATGAGGATGACAGAAGTAAAGAAAACATTGGAAAGTGGCTAGAAATTGAAAAGTGAGCATTGAACAAAGGACAAGTTTCAGCATGTATTCAGACTAACTGGTCCAAGTACGTTGTTTATTTAGTTTCACAGCAGCTAGTTCAAGTAACCCCAGATCATGATGGAGTTCTAGTACTTTGGATAGCCTCTGCTAGTAGTAATAAGGAGGCAAGAAGAGGGGGAATTGAAACAAAATTGAATATAAAATTCTATATTTGCTAAAGACCAGATCCAAAATCCCACTGAAGTCAGTGAGTGTCCTTTGGAACAACGGGCTTTCGATCAGTTCCTAAGAGTCTGGGGTGAAATCCTTTCCCTAGTTGAGGTCAATGGCAAAACTCTTAGTGGGTCAGTATTTCACCCTAGCACTGTGCATTTAGCTTTTTTGAAAGACAAAGAAGATACAAGGCTATATTGTGGCTAAAGAGGATGGCTTTCTTCTCTTAAAATGTTAGCAGTATTGTTGAGGCAAATTACTATAGTGCTGTTGCTGGGCTTATTCTCTGATTGGATTGTTGCTGTGGGATTGCAGTTGTCCTCATTAGCCCTTCTTCCCTAGGCAGAAGTCCTGGCCCGAAAGGCGAAGGGGCTTAGGTATTATACTGGAGGGGAAAATAAAGTCCTCAAGCTTTATATAGCAAAGCAAAAGGGTTAATTGACTGAAGGACATCCAGGAGATTAAGTCCTGATTACGTCCTTAAAAAGTCCTTATATCCATTGCCTGATAGCACAAGTTCATATGATCGACATATAACCTATTGCTTTGCTAGTGACCATATACAAGGAGCAAACTATAAACCTTCAGATCTCATCACTTAAATGGTTAAACAAAACAACTCAAACATTATTAAAACAATAAAATAAAAATTGACCTTTGAAGCTGTGTTGTGCTAAAAATACATATTAGTAACTTTAACGTTAAAAAAATAAAATTCATTTTGTAACATACATGACTGTATATGTACATTCATATTACATATACACAGATTTAATGTTGTCCAGTTACTTAGCAAATACAATATCTGTATCCTCGTTTGAAAAGATAAATTTATGAACTCATACTGTTTTTGTGGCCATCCTTCTTCATTTCCTAGAGATACTCTGCTATCCAAGACAAGGAAAGGTGAGATTACAAAACAGAAGTAAATTAATGAGAAATGTTCATATTCAAACTAAAGGATATCTAAAGATATAGACACATATCGAGGAAATGTACGAATGGATATAAATAAAGAACAGTGACTCTTAGCCTGCTTACAAAAAGCCAGCTTTTAATGAGAGATAAACCCTATTTAAGAGAGTATTTTTAGCTAAGCATTCAGTCTTTTGACAGGAATATTGAAATATACTCTATTTTTGACTGGAAATAATGATCTATGAATATCCTTTGTACAAAACCCCCTTTTAAAAAATTTAGTACAGAAACTGCCATTGATTTTGTTTAATGTCATTTTGTGTGTTTTATATTCAAGTTTATAGTGATATCATTTTTCCCTTGGATAATTTGATCTTTCAAAAGAAAATATTACATATTAAAGCTCATTAAATTGAGGACTAACTTGACACTTTATCTTCTGTAGTGGATAGCTAGCTATCATGTCTCCATGCATGTGGTCCAGATATACTGTATATATTTGGGCAATTGTAGGTTGGAGCTGTAGAGCTGTGGAAGATTAGGCTTAATGGATAACCTACCTTACTTTGAATACCTCCTGCTAGTAAGATGTTAATAGCTACTCAGGAGAAGAGCTCCTGTCAGTAGAGGATAGGGTCAGAAATAATACACTGGGATCATATCAACCTCAGAATGAACGAATGGGCTTTACTCACTAATTTTTGCAACTTGCAGAACCAAAAATGTTTAACTTCTATCTAAATCATAGCAGGTGGACATGCTGCTTTTTTTTTTTTCCCCAGAGTAAGAAAACTACAACTTCTCTTCTTAACAGTTGGATAGATTCTGGCAACCACTCACATTGAATAGCAACTTTCTCCTCTAAAGTCAGTGGGACTTCCTGTGGATGAAAGTGCTATTCAGTGTAAAGATGATGTTTTAGGGAACTTTTTTATTTGTTTGTTTTTTAAATGGATAAGTTAATTCAGTTAAAAAAGAAGCTGTGTTTGATTTTAAAATGATTTAAAGAGTCATTCCAAATGTATTATAAAAAGGATTGGATAATGGGCCAAATCTGGCTTCCTTACCTGAGTAATCCCATTGAATATAATGAGGCTGCTTGTGTGAGTAAAGTGAACTGTATTTGGCTCACTCTGCAGAATAAGAAGAATGCATCTATGCATTCACAAAGAAGAAATTAAATACATCTTCATAAATAAAGCAAATTCCTTTGTGTCAGACCAAGGAAATGACATTCCTTGCTTGCATTTTAAAATGGCCTTACTACAAAATTGCATTAGTTGCTGCAGTTTAAAATGTTTGGAAGGGGAGGAGTGGACGGACTGTCACATGTGGGGTGACCAGATGTCCCGATTTTATAGGGACAGTCCCGATTTTTGGGTCTTTTTCTTATATTGGCTCTTATTACCCCCCACCCCCTGTCCCGATTTTTCACACTTCCTGTCTGGGCACCCTAGTCACATGTTGAAGATAGAGAGCAGAGTCAATGTTTCTAATTTCCATGAAGGGAAATATTTCCACATTTTTTTTAAAAAGTGTGGTTAATAAATGATAATACCTTGTATAATGAGAAACCAAAATGAACAACGTTTAATACAATTTCTTGTTTTGAGAATTACTGCTATTTTAAAATATGCTTTCAATGACAAAGATAGAAAAATGCATGCTGTTCTTTTTTCTATTACTCACTAAATTGCTAAGCAGCCTTGATATCAGTCTTGACATTTGATATTACAAAACTGTCAAGTACTCTGATCTGATCCTGCAAAGCACTTAAGCTTGTGCTTAACTTTGAGCATGCTTGTACTTCCATTGAACTCAGTAGAAGTACTCATGCTTAAAGTTGAACATATGCCTCAGTGATTTGCTGAATTGGGGCAATAATGCGCATCACCTTGCAGGACTGATCCCATATTTTGTAGCTAAGAAAAATGCCCCATTTTTAGTTGAGAAGGTCACATGCCAAATCACCAGAACTGACCACCATCAACTCCTGGAGCTGTTCAAAATTGAAATGTGTATTTAAAGGTTGCTAATGTTACCTGCCTTTTATATGAGTCAAACCAAAACAACAGATCTGATCACCCTTAATTTTGGGGGTGTCCAAAACTCAGGGTGAAAGTGTCAGGGCTTGAGCCTCTCTCTAAAATTTGGAGAGCCTCAGCCTAAGGCATTGTTATTTCTGTGTCTGTTTTATTTGTCAACATTATCAATACTTGTACACCAAATCATTTGTTGTTGCCAAGACATAACTGACATTACAAGGGACCTAGGAAGTGAAAACAGTGATAAATCCATTATTTATGGGTAGCATGCCTTTCCTCTCTAGATATGAACTCATAGTTGTATTTGCATTAATGAGTTACACATGCTTATTAAGGGGAGAATTAATTCATTTGGTGACTTACATTATAGATGTGTTGTTCTGCTATACAGACTCGCTTAAAACTTGGAATACAATGTTTCAAGCTAGTGGCATTTTTTGCTACAAAATTTGACTAAGGAAATCATGCTGATCTCATTATATTTTCTTCATATGTCTGCTCTTCCCAAGGTGCACTTTTGGCAGCCCTTTTGAAGCCATCAAAGACCATGCAGCCAAATTTAGCCTTGTGTAAATCAGTGCTTGACTTTAGGCTGAACTTGTCCTGAGAGGATCCCAGGCATATATTTTAATCTCTCAATCTGAAGCAACAACTTTAGAATAATTATTGTCTATTTGGATCAGTTGTTTGTGAACCTAAATATTTCCAAGCGCAACACTAAGTCCTGTAAACAGAAACAGGAAATACACAAGGAGGAAAAGTCAGAGTAAAGTCACAAACACTACTGGTAATTCTTCAGATTATAGTTAGGTACTAAAGTACGTGCAGTACCCAGACCCTGCCAGAACAACAGATGCAAAACCTGCTACAGTGATCAATGACCCCCCCCCAAAATACACATTTCAAGATCCTTGGATCCTACACATGTCTACCACAACATGTGGTATACTTCATCCAGTGCACTAAATGCCCCAATAGCAACTATGTGGGTGAAACCAGACAATCACTAGACCAGGCCTGCACAACATGCGGCCCGGGGGCCGCATGCAGCCCACGTGGGCTCACTGTGCGTCCCGCGAGAGGTGGGGGTGAGTGGGCTCACTTTGCGGCCCAAAATCTGGGACTGTGTCTGTTGGTCCATTTTGCTGCTTGTCTCTGGGCTGGGGGTTGTCCCAGTGCTGCAAAGAGGGTGTTTCCAAAGGAAGGTGCTTGCTTCTAATCCCTGAGGCCATCTTCTCTAGTCAGCCCACTTGACAAGTTTGATTGTCCTTGGTCTGGTTCCCATCCTCTCTCCAAGGGTTGCAGCTGTCTGGAGGTGCGTGCCTTCCACGCCTTCCTCATTCACACCTCATTCATTCAACAGGGCAATTGAATACAAAGTGGGGGGAAGATCTTATTCTACTTCTAGTAGAAAGACATTTTTCTTTTACCTTAATTACACTACCTTAGGGGCCCGCTATAACATATTACCAAGGTTCAATACAAAGTCGTATAAAAGTTATACAAAAATGCATAATGCAGAGATTTATCTGCAACTGCACTGATTGACTGTTGTGTGCAGTAATATAGTGACCCCTGGGGGGTGAAGAGGGGTGTGATGGTGGGGCCAAGTGGGGAGGGGGCGGGTCCTATTTTACTGCTGTGATCTGGTCACCCTATGTGTGCGGTTTCTTTCCCCCTCTACAGGCTTCCACACCCCAGTGCTGGGGAAGGAGGGGTTGTTTCCGCGGGGTGGGCGGCACTGGGGGGTGGGTGTTTCCGCGGGGCCGGGTGGTTTCGGCCCTCAGCTGTTTTCTTTGGAGTAATATGGCCCTCGCCGCTTTACGAGTTGTGCAGGCCTGCACTAGACAATCACTTTCTAATGAACTCACACAGGGAAATGATAGAGGACAAAAACACCCTATCATCTGTGGGTGAACACTTTTCACAAAGCAATCATTCTATATCTGACCCCTCAGTCCTAATCCACAAAGGACACCTGCACAACATGAGCCTGGGAGCTTAAATTCATTACTTTGCTAGACACTAAAAATCATGGACTGAATACGGACACTGGATTTATGGCTTATTACAAAAATCTGTAAACCATTAAGGTCACAGCTATACGAGTGCAGTTGTACCACTGTAAGCTCTTTAATGTAGCTGCTCTAAGCCGACGGGAGAGAGCTCTCCCCTCAGCTTAACTACTCCAGCCCCCACGAGTGGTGGTAGCTATGTTGTGGAGAGAAGCTCTTCCACGACATAGCGCTCGCTGTGTAACTTATGTTGGTTGGGGGAGGTGATTTATTCACCCTCCTGAGCGACATAATTTATGCCGACATAAGCTGTAGTGTAGACAAAACCTAAGCCTCCTTTTTTGTCCTATGACTACAGCAGTCAACGGGCCTTGAATGGTCCCTTACAATATGTGCTAATTACTTATGCTAAGTAGTCTGTTACCCTTTGCATTTTGTTATGACACTGGGGGTACCTTTCCCAGACCTGGAGAAGAGCTCAGATCTCAGATTCCATGAAATATCTAGCCACAATGGTGGGAGTTAAGCAAACATAGTCCATCTTGACTCATAATTTACTCTGGAGTAAATAGAACAAGAGTTAATATGTAATTACTGTCATTTTCAGTTGAGTGTTTTCTTTGTCACATAGTAACAATGTGTATTGTCTTGTAAAATGACACATGTACATTCAGTAATGTACAGTACTAAAATATAGGTGCAACACATCCGTGTCTATTGTCTCTAATAGACGTTTTACACAGTACATTCTTCATTCATTAATATATTTTGCACATTTTTGAGCAGTAAAAACACTAATTGAAAATGGAATATCTATGTTTGTCTGTCTGTCTGCTTCTCATCTTTTCAAGAGCTGAATTACAAGCTAAAAGATTCCCTCTGTTTTCTGAGAGATGTATTATATGCTCAAATATTCCAATAATTTTTAAACACTCATTCATCTCACCCATTAAAATAGGTCAATGGGAGTTTCATGTGCAGAGGGCTGTCCGGATCAGGCCCAAAGCTAGTGTAATTATTTAAACAACAAGAGATTCTGTGGGCATGTCAATTTGCATATGCATTCCCTATTCTTTTTCAATTATATCAGACTCCATGTTCATAAAAATTCACCATATAATGTTTTCTGTAAAACAAGAAATACACTATGCATATTATATACTGCATGAACAATTAGTATTTTATATTAAACTTAAAAATTAAATGGTGTCTAAAACCCATTATGACAGTCAAATATTTTTTTCTAATGGTGGATATGTTCGTTTTGAAGCCCTTCAAAATTGCTTTGTCGAATGGATGTAAGCCTAAAATAGCTAAGATTTAAAATCACAGTTATTATGTATTTTAATTTCCACTGCTGGAGAGTACCCCCCTCCCAAACATTCATCCTGTGTAGGGTATAATCTGTGCACAAATAACATGGTGGAATTAATGAACAATTAACTATGATCATATGTTTTAAACAAGGCTGATTGGAATCCACACACGTGTCTGGATTTCAGAGAGAATCTGTTTGATTCAGTCTAATACCGCTGAGGTAGTTCTGTTCAGCCCGATTTCTTATTCAGCCTGTAACTATAACACCATTTTCTCTGAGGCAAGGCTATATCTCTTAGTTTTCATGGCAACCAGAAAAATAATTCTTCTATTCTTCAGGTGTGTGTGTGTGTGTGTGCCTCATGTTGTTTCATATGATGAGTAAATCATGGAGAATATAATAAAGCAGGGAGAAAAGGGGAAATATTTGTAACCCATAGATGCCTTGTAGAATAGCTGCTGCTACACTGTTCTATGTGCAGTATGGTATGAAGATACTGTGCTATGTAATTTACTGTCTTCATTAAACCAGACAAGCACTAGGTGAACCATAGAAATTCCATCTGTATTCACAGTGGGTTCCTCGCATATTGCATATACGATTTTCCCTTCATTTTGTAAAATCAACTAAAATCACAGATTTTGATGTTTATTTTTAAAATTTCTTTTTAAATACTCTGATCAAGGTTATGTTTGTTCTTTTTTTTTTAAAAAATGCCTGTATTGTTTTAAAAAGGAAATAGGCCCTGAGCTATGTTAATGCCATTGGGGATGCTAGAGGAGTAGTATCAGAAACGGCAGTGCAGCACCAGGCAATGGCTGGATTTACAGCTTGATAATTTTATATCATATACAACCATTAGCTTCACTCTCTTTGCTTGGAACTCTGATTGTACTGAAAAGTGAGACCAAAGAAAAAATCTAAACTATACTCACCATCAGTATAGTGGCAGAAACCTCTCTTATTATTTTATCATGTTACTTAATATCTGCAAGGGCAACATGTTTGAAGCTAGGAAATGGGATTTCTTAGTAGTATAAACCAAAAAAAAAAAAAATCCTTTTTATAAGGAGATTGGGATTTTTAAAAAAATATATGGATAGTTTTGGAAATGTATGTGTTTGAGATACATGTGAACTATATAGTTTGCAGAGACGCTCTTAAATCAGAGAGTGTTCTGTTTGAATTTTTTTATAAAGGAAAGATAAAAAATTTAAGCTCTTTGAGCTGGAACAGCTCAATCAGATGTCACAGCCGAATTGGAGGACAGAGCTATTTGGGTGGACTGCGTGTCCAAATGATACTTCTAAAATTCCTAGCATGTTAATCAAGTACTCTTTTCCAATAGAGTTCATATTAACTTTGTATACTATTTGATTGTAAAGCACTAAATAATATATTTAAGCACTAGCCGCTAATCTGCCAAGAACTCCATGGGATTACTCATGTGCATACAATTAAGCACATGCTCAAATATTCTGTTTCCAAACCTAATTCCTGTATGGTGGCTGCGGTTTTTTTTCTTTGTTAGTTTGATTAATTGATTGTTTCTTTTTAAGGCAAAGTTAAATAATTACATTATTATTACATTTAGAAGAAGAATGCAACACTAGATCAGTAATACAATCTACTTAATAAGTGATGGCATGGATTACTGAAGAGCCTGATACAATGTGCCAAGAAGTAAGTGTTTAGACTAGTAGACAAAGATATGGTTCACATCTCCTTAGGCAGTCAGACAATAGCTGTAAAAATACTATAAACTACACTATGTTGACTGCTCCAAGCAACAAAGCATGAGGATGGATATAGGATGAAGAACAGTCTAGTGGTTATGGAGATCTGATTTTGGTTTCCAGCTCTGCCACAGACTTCCTATGTGATCTTGAGCAAGGCACTTAACTTCTGTGTGCTTCAGTTCCCCATCTGTTAAATAGAAATATTGATTCTTTCCAGCTTCAGAGCTGAGTCTTGTTTGTGAGCCCTCTGATTTCCTGGTGATGGGCACCATACAAATGCTTATTATAATACATACAAATAATATATTTTCAAATATGGCCATTGTCTTTGCTCTGTTTAATGCTCTCCCCCACTCACCATTTATTAAGTTTCTGTGGCAATAAGTAGCAGGTGTTAGTAAGTTTTAAAAAAATGTTAATCAAAAATATTGCTTGAAGTGTTAGCTGACAATTGTTTGTTTAATTGGGCATATTAAATACCAGAAGAAGTAAATATACATTTCACCCATTATAACATAGTTGTCCTCCCCTACTTTAGAAAAAGTGTGTGTGTGTGTGTGTGTGTGTGTGTGTGTGTGTGTGTGTGTGTGTGTAAAAATAACTGTGGCCCCAATCCTGCAAGCAACTCAGCATTGGCAGAACCGCCACTGAATTCAGTGGGGCTTCACTTGCCATACAGCTGCTGGCAGGATTGGTGTGCAAGTTGGTCAAGTAGTTGCCTTTGCTGGTAGCAGGTATCCTTTTTCCTACAGTGGACAGTTGTTTTGACTTCTGACTGTCGCTTGACTCGTCCTATACTTACATTTCTATGTAATAAAAAGGTGGAACTGATTCCCAGTGGTCTCTGGCTCACCTTGCTTAAAAGTACTTTGTTTTTACCTTTGAGGAATATTGCTGTTCACTTACAGTACTTCTGCACCATTGAGTACCCAAGAGTAAGACCATTAAAGCCTATGTATCTACACTCCCATAGACTGAATAAAACTTCTTCTTTTTTGTATAGTTTTGAAAGCAATCCTAGGAATGCTAAATTGCTGTTGACTTTTTTTGAAAAGTAAGAGTGATCTTTATAAATGAACTATTTTAATAGCGACAGATATATATGACATTATAAATTACCTTTCTTTTAAAGAGAGACTGGAAAAGGCTGGTTGATAAGGAATGACAAGTTTAATGTACATACCACATGAGTCACAGCACTAGTAAAGTCAGAGCCTTTGCAAGGGTAAATATGAGGCATTTTGGAAAAATGAAAAAGGCAGGGTTAGAAATATGATGACTGAATAGGTGGAAAATACTGACTACCCTAGCTATGAGAGTTCAGGAGAAAGCTACAGGTCATTTAGGCACAACTGTTTACTTATCAAGCTTTTATATAATATAAGTAGAACAAAATAGCTCTTGAGTCAGCATAGAAACTTAGAACCTGATCCAGGAGCCTTAAAATGCCAAGTGAACACCATGCTAGATCACCTTCACCAATAATTTCTCCTTTCCTTTTCCCTCACTTCTATCCTGACCATATGTTTTGCATCCACTTACTATACAATATTTGGCCATATCTGGAACGTGATGTCTAGGAATAATGTACCATTACACAGAAGGGCTTGCAGTAGCAGATTGACAGCTAAACTGAAGCCATGCTATCTTAGAGGTCCTTCAGTCTGTGTAATGGTTTTAAAATATATTAAAATATGTTTAAAAGGGTTGACTGAGATCTTCTTGACCTTGACCAAGGACCCCCTTGAAATATCACACACAGGTAATTCTATGAGATTTTTGCCAGTATAACTACTATCAAAATAGCTATGGAAAAGTAAAAAAACTCCATGTGCCTGATTCTCTGTTGTGAAATCTTACATAATTATCTATGCCTGTTCAGAGTGCATGCTGAGCAGGTGTTAGATTATTCTGCTTTGGTAACATTTTACATCCACTTTCATCTAGTTTGCACGGGTGTAAGTGACTACACAATCAGCCCCCGTATTTATAGTTTTTAATATTTCACAAAGGAAATAAAATGCAGAACTCTCCATTCGTTCCCACCAACAAACATACAAATAGAAAGCAGTCTGTTAGCCTAGTTTGGGGAGAAATCAGACAGCTAAACATCAAGATTTCTGTTTGTGTGTTTTATTTGGGAAGGTATTTTTCTGCTTGAACACAAAGAGCATTTGTTGCCTGGGTAGAATATCCAGTAAAGGGTAATAATGTACAAAATGCCACTTAGAACTTCTTCTAAGACTCAAGACCAAGACTTTCAAAGGTGACAAGTGATTTTTGGGTGTCTCGATTTTTGGGTGCTCAACTTGTGACACCTAAAAGAGGCCTGATTTTCAGAGGGTGAGAGCTCAGTGTTTCTTTAAAGGGACCTGAATGTAAGGAATCTCTAGTTGGGCATCAAAAAAATCACTAGTCACTTTTGAAAATCTTGGCCCAAATGTGTAATTTTTGGGGAAACATTTTTAAGTGTTGTCATGGCAAACGGATTTTGGAACAAAAATTCTAGACTCAAGGTGCATCTTTCTAACAGTTGTTTATTGAGGGTAGGCAACCCAACCCATGCAAGCAACTCTGCACACGTCTCAGGAACATCACTGGAACTTTAAAATGTATGCATACCATAATGGAAAGGGGTCATGTATGTGCTTCTCCACTGGAATTTTCCATCAGCACAGTGTACTCTGGAGTCTCTCAGCCCTGGAGTAAGGTACAGGACAAGTGGTGGCAAGCGGACCCATAGGAACATTTCCAAAATATCAGTGAATGATCACCATATAATTCTTTGAGTGGAGGGAAGTGATGGTGTGCATACACCATTCTATCTGGTTGAATGCTCCTTGGAGGCTGAGTAAAGCAGGGAGCCCAGGCCAGTTGGGAGAAAGGTCAGAGGGGAACAGGAATCCAGGTGAGTTGTCATTTTAGAATCAATGTATGGAAACTCACCAGGTTTTGTCTGAGATTTTTCTGGACAATTCAAAAATAAAAACAACAATCCAGGTATATCAGTGTCATGTATACCAGGCCTACTGCTGAGGGTCATTGAAACTCTTGTGAAATAAAACTTGTGATTTTTCCAATACACTAGTTCAAGTGATCTATTTGTGAAAAAAATTGGTTGTATTGCAACCTACCAATTTGATCACGATGCTTGAAATTCAATAGTGCATAGGTCTTCTGCTGACTCTGCAGATGGTGAATTTCGCTCAGTGTGAATTAGTACTAAACAAATTAAGATAAAAAGAGAATTTTAAAAAAACTTTGACAAAAGTATGATTGTTTTAGTTTTGGGGGTTTTTTTACGGTTAAGAACATGGTTAAAAATTGGAATCTGTTTTTCCAGGTCAGAGGTGGAACTTTACCTCTGATTTCAAATGACATTTTCCTCAGATTTACACCTTCAAGATATAGGATATGGGTCTGTTTAAATAATATCTAAATACTAGAATTCATATAAGGCTTCAGGGCACTTCTAAGCTCCACTTCTAACAACTCCAGGACCACATTGCCTCTTCATGTAATATTAAGCAGTGTGCTAGTTGCAAGTAAAATCCATAAGTGCAAAATCCGTACTGTGAAAGTAATGTCGTTAAACCTTGAAGAAGCAGTACACGTTCACAAATAGTTTTATTATTATTTCTATGTAATTCTAAGTGCTTTGAAAATTTTCTCAACAAATATTCATTGTCAAAATTTTCAATTTTATTATTAAAAACCATAAACTGAAAGCAAGCTCACCACATGGACACCAACTACATGTTGCTAAATGGTACTGCTATAGACAATATTGTGTACGTGGGTTACAAGGCACTGTATTTTATCAATAAAGTATCATATTGATGTGATGGAGGATGGAGATATTTGTTCAGACAAACTTGCTCAGTGGTGAGTGTTAAATTATAAAATGTATTCAAGCCATCTAGAATTAAAGTTCATACAATATGTACAAGGCCACAATATTATGCTCTGGTTAAATTAACTAATTATTTTTACTATTGAGGAATAAAGGTTTAATTTGCAAACAATTTCCATCTCTTAAAGCAGACAATTGTAATAATAATTCACTACAGATTTTTATCTAATTAATTCAGAAATTATTTCAATTCGTGTAATGTTCACTAACTAACATCTTTCCCTTATCAGTCAAAATCTTTATTGGCAGTTTATATACATGCTTATTATAAAATTCAGAGATATGAGTGCAATAAATCGTTGGCTCTATTTGAAAACAAATAGAAGAATAAGCTTTTAGTAAAATCTCAACATTTTGTAAAAGATGGATTCCTGCTCTGAATGGGGATCTTAGTTTGTTAAGCTGTAGCCAGGGAACAGGAGGGATGGTCTTCTTTGGGGCTGGGAAAGCCATGGGGATCCCACCTACTCAAAAATTACAAGACAGAACATTTTGCGGAGTGAATACATTGACTTTTCTTGACACTTGAGAAAGAAGTAACCTTTTTGTCCCATCTAGAAACACAAATAGGAATGTAACTAGTGTAGGGGAAGCATGGGGCGCACAAACACCATTTTCAGACAAGAAGATCAGAGAGATCTGTGCAGGCTAGCAAATGGGCAAATCCTGAAATCTTAGAAACTGGAAGCTAGGCAGAAGGTACTCAGAGATCTGTCCCAGAGTAGTCATTGAATTTAACGGAGGGAGGGAGTTTTTGTTTTGTTTTTTCCTTTGTTTTGGGAGATGAAACGTGTGGTTTACCAGATGACTGAGCAAGAACTAGATGTGGGCAGGGTGGTAGGTCTCACTTACAGATTTAGGGTGGAATTCAGCACAAGAAGTATGCAGCACTTAAGTCCTGAAAACTGAGCTTCAGTAGAACTTAAGTAATGCACAGGACGTTAAAGCTCTCTCCACAGGCTTCAATTTATCCTTAATGATGACTAGATAGCATATTATTGAACAAATGTAACACTGTTCTATATGTCTAAAATTAGTGTAATGGGTGGAATATATGTGTAATACTCATTTTTCAGTGTCGTGCTATTTAATTCTGGGGCAAAATTACAGAATTACTACTGTCCAAATTAAATTTTTTTTGCAACAATTCTGTATTTATGTGGAGAATTGTGTAAAAATCTATGAATTTGTGCAAGTGACTTATTTCCATTTGTATGTGCATTGGTATATTTTAAAAATCCCATTAAATATATACATTACAACCAGTTATTGTCTTGTAATATTTTTATTGACTATAATTACAGAGCAGATGTAACTAGAGCAAAAAAATTACATAGATGAAATATTGCTGACTACTGAATATATTACTAGCATTTCCTAGCATTTCTTCTGCAATGCTATTTGCCCTGTAAATGGATCATCAACACCTTGGTAAACATAGAGTGCAGTCTGCAGCTTTATTTTGCCATCATTAAACAATTCACAATGTATTCAGTATTCTGGTCCAGCTGACCATGAGATAGAGTGTGACTAAAAAGTAGATCATCTAGTAGATGCTCCAATGTTTGAGATCACACAAAGGGCTCATTTCTCTCCTCCAGCACACCCGTGCAGCTCCCATTGAAGTCAGTGGGTGTTGTGCATGCATATTTGAGGCATGTACTATATTGGAGGCACGTGTTTGATTTTGTCATGAAGTTTTAAGTGGCAAAAGAGACGTGCAAGCCAAGCACTGCTATGTAATGTCTGTTCATATGTATAACTAAATGAAACACCAGATCTGATTGTTGTTATACCTTTACAACAGTTTTCTTTATGCTTGCTTGCCCCAACGGTATGCCTGTTGAAGGGGGCATAAGTGTGGCCCACACACATTCTGGGTAGAAAACAGCTGAGGGCAGTCTCAGAAACACTAACTCCACTCATAAGCGTCTTCATTTTCACTATAGCAGGGGTGATCAACCTGAGCCAGAGACGGAGCCAGAATTTACCAATGTACATTGCCAAAGAGCCACAGTAATATGTCAGCAGCCCCTCATCAGCCCCCACTCCCCGCACCGCCCACCCGCCGGCAGCCCCGCTGATCAGCACCTCCCCCTCCCTCCTCGCACCTCCTGATCAGCTGTTTTGTGGCATGCAGAAGGCTCGGCAGGGGACTGGGAGGAGCGAGGGCATGACCGTCTCAGGGGAGGGGGCAGGAAGGGGTGGAGTGGGGGCAGGGCCTGTGGCAGAGCCAGGGGTTGAGCAGTGAGCACCCCCCGGCACATTGGAAAGTTGGTGCCTGTAGCTCCAGCCCCGGAGTCGGTGCCTATACAAGGAGCCGCATATTAACTTCTGAAGAGCTGCACGTGGCTCCAGAAAAATAGGAGGATTTTTCTCTTTTGATTTCATTTTTTTTAATTGCTGTTTTGTAAACACAAATTGCGGTATTTAAATTTAGAGTCTGTTAAAGATGTTAGTCTCATTATCCTGCAGATGGAAGTACTCTGTCCACAAATCAGTGCTAGCCTGTCTTGGAAGGGCTATCTCTAGGGGACAGAAAGTAATACAGTTCCCATGTCCATTCAGTTTTCAGGCTTTTAGATGAGATACCAAACAAGGATGCCAGTTTGTTCTAATTCTATGGTGGACATTAGTCCAGTGGGAACTGACTGAGACCATCGTTCACTCCACAAAGGCTCTTCAGATACATAATTATGGAGCTGAAATGGATTTGAACCTGTGACACAGAGGTGAAAGGTTCCATAACCCAGGCAACTTTCCTGCTACCAAAATAATTTTATATTGCTTTAATGATTAAAGTTTTATGTATTTTTCAGATACGATATTGCAATTTGTTGCACCACAGGGGTTTGAGACAGAAAAAACTGATGTGGTCATCCAGTTCATCTCTTTCTGCTAATAAGTGTTGACTGCTACAGTACATTTACTAGTTTTTGGTTCAGTCTGAGTTTTAATGCATGATGGGATTTCTGTCACTTCCTTTTTGGGGACTTTTCTTCAGTTAAATAGATCTCAATGTCAGGATGTTTTTCTGAAACTCAATGTAAGTTTACCCTTTCTTGATTTCATGCCATTACCACTAGTTACACTTCCTTGTACCATCCTAAATAATACTGCTCCATCCTTAGTGTTTACACACTACACTGTTATCATTGCCTACGTCTTAACCATCTCTTAGCTAAAAAATACATATGTATATTTAGCGTCTCTTTCCTCATACTGATAAGTCAGTCAGCTTTTTCAGTCCCTTCATCAGTTTTATTTCTCCAGTCTGAATTTTTTCATGTATCTGTATCTGTCTAGTAATCACGTGAAGATAATACGCTCGGTTTTGGAATATTCCCTTCTTATTTGTATGCTCAGATAACACAGAGGTAAACAAGCTGCAGAATTACTGCTGCATGTTTAATGTACTTGTGCATTCCTTGAGTTGCTCAGTTGGAGCTTGATGCAAAGCCCATTAAATTGATGGGAATATTTATTGGCTTGAATGGGCTTTGGTTCAAGCCCTTAGTATTTAGTCTTTGAAGACATTTTAATGGTCCACGCTAACATTTAAAAATAGCATTGAATGCTACATAGGGTACATTACTTGCACAAGCCTTAAAAATACTCCTGTCTTATTGGCATAAGAATTTGAAAAATCATTAACTAATAGGAGTTGAACACTTCCTAAGCATAAAAATTACTGGTAAAACTGTTTTTTTTTTTCCGATGGAAAATTGAGTTTTCAGCTAAACTAATTTTTTGTGTGAAAAATGTCTGCTTTCCTCTGAAAACTTTGAACTGTAAAAAAAAAAAAAATAAAAAAAAATCCATAAAACAAAAATAATCGATTCACAATGCTGCCCTGGTGCCTCATTTTTTTACTTCTCTGTGAGCTGTGTTTCCCTGTCAGACTACATCTGCCATGAAGCACCATATCCATGATACGTAAGCAAGGATTGGAGACCATGGCACATCATGGGAGATGTAATCCAGCCAGAGATCCGTCCATAGAGGAGAATGGAGGCAGGCCCCAAAGCAGCATTTCCAATCAAACTTTTTGATAGTCAACCAAAAGTTTTCAGCTTTTTGAACTTTTACTTACATACACAATTCTCAACCAGATCAATCGATCAGTCTCTCTCTTCATGTCTTTTTAAGGGTTGTTCCTGTATGTCCTGCTTTTTCTATGGAGCAGCCTGTGATAGCGCTGAAGTGAATAATTCAATATTTGGCAGTTGTATGTCAATTGCAAATTGTATAAACAAAGCAGATGCACTTCCTGGACAGCTGCCATTAGTGCATCTGGGGATTTATTTACTATTTATTGACAGATTTGGGGGGTAGAGGAAAGAGAGACACTATCCCTTCTTTCTAATTTTCTGTATATTATATCTAAGGTGAGGAACAGCATTCCTGGGTCTATTTCTTTATCCCTGCCACATGACTGGTAGTTCTATAAAACCTCTTTGACATTTCCCAAATAATTAGAGGTTTCAGTAAAATTTGACAGGCTCTTAATTCTGCATTGCCCTAACAATATTTATTTGGGCCCCAGTGTATCACCCAATCTGTGGCTATCTTTCTCATAGCCAATTTATATGCTTAAATATTCGTATAAGGATTTTCCGATTAAGGATTTGTAAAATTAAAAATTAGAATGAATTTTTAGTGTTGTTAATAAAATTTTGAAACACAGAAACTGATAAAGTGTGGGCACTCTCAGTGAGAAAGTCCCCACTTTGCCTCCACCAGTTGTCTCATTCCGCACCTGTAGGGATCACATGAAAGAACAAAAAAGAGGACAGAGTTCCAAGTCTTTTTTGTGGTTCAGTCTTTGCCCTCTGTACCAAGATTGACAATGATGGTGGTTGTCTCTGTGTTGTGGTTACAAATGTCCAGTCAACACCGGCTTGGGAGCTCAAGCTCATTTTACATAAGCCACCAAGTAATGGCTGCATATTAAAGAATGTTAAGTAGTAACAACCACCTATTTTTTTTAACTGTGATGAAGACATAGACCCTCTTTGTTTTAACAAACCAACCCCTCCTCCCCCAAACATTTGCAAAGTTTTTTCTTCCATTTTCAAATCTAAACAGGGTCCTGGTAGATATGCCCTGCTTCCTTATCCCTCAAACAGTGGAAGCCATAGCTAACAGCTGGAGAGGAGTTTAGAGTAGCAGAAACTAAAAAGATTCTCATGTATTTATTATATGGTGTATTCCTTTAGAAGGTTCTCAGTAATTGTAGGACCAGAGACTTATTGCCCCATGCTTAATTCTCACCCATGCTTTGCTTCCATGTTTACTCAAAGGTGTAAATTTTAACAGGCCATACAACCGTTGTTCACATGACTGAATATTGTGCATTCTTAGGTATGAAATAGTTTTAATAAGCTCTTTCTTCCTTCAAATCCTTTGTCTCTCCATTATCTCATATTCTGCTCTTCCTGTTGCCCTTTACCTTCTTTTCTCCTCCACCTCTTTTATGTTTTGCCATATTTTTGGGATAGAAAATACCAGTTTTAGTAAAAGATGGGACTGAAGTGCAAAATTTGAATCTGGATTTCTAATAAATCAAAGTTGAGGAGGCATAAATCTGGGAATGGGTTCAGTCCATTAGAAGTAGTATTTTTTATTTAAGGGTTCATGAGTTTGAAACCCCCTGAAAATATGGATGTATTTGTACTCAGAGTTTTAATTCAGGTCCATCTCTGCTTCTAGGGGTGGGGTGTGTATGTAAGTCCATAACTCCAAAAAAGAACTGTATGACCTTATATAGGCCTGAGCATGTAACTGCTCAAGCTTCATTAAAGAATCTTCCATTTCTATGTAGAGACATCACATATACTTAATTGCATTAAAAAAAATTTTAAAAGTTAATTTTTTGTTGTTGTTTAGTGTGTGTTAGAACTTCTAATTTGCGTGTGAATGTTAGTGTTGTTGAAAATGCAGGACTGGTGTATACTGGAGCACAGCACCAGCTTCTCCAAACAGCTGTGTTAGTGATGTGGCTTGCAATGATCACTTCAGTGTGATGCCTCCTGTTACATCATTCATGAAAAGTCACTGGAGCATGGAGCTTGCTTATTGGAGGGAGGAAATATCAAGTGTGCACTGCTAAAGAAGTGCCAATTTTATACATTTTATATTATTTTATATGTAATTTAACACATTTTGAGACATAGCACAACAACAATAATAGTTCCAAAAACCATGCAATATTCTCATTAAAGGGCACTTGTTTGTTCCTATAAGCCTATTTTATATGCTGGCTGCTAGGCTTTCATATTTAATACCTCATCCACACATTGCATACTGTGGCAGGGGCTAGGAACACGTAACTTAAAAATTGAAAGCTATATAAAAATGTTAAACTTACAATATGTTGAATGCTGCCTGTGAATGCACAGTTGTTGGGAGCTTTCAGCACAAATTGCTACCGTTTGAGAGAATTCGCTTTTTAAAAAAGATATGTTGACTTCTCTTTATTTTTTTAAACAATATTAACATTTCTAATTTCTGTAATTGCCCTGTAAATAGCTTAATTATAAGTATTTATTCCACTAATCATAACATAGTTTGTCATTTTGAATATGAACTCATTTCCAGACTTAAATGCCCAGGGGCACATTAATCTACAGTGTGGAAGTGACTGTCATTTTTTATAATTTTGCACTGCCACGTCCTTACAAGAAGCACCTTAAAATATATACATTGCCATTAATGCTCGGTGTAAGAAGAGCAGAAGCAGCAGCTCATAGCTCTTCACTATATGGGTATTCACACCATTCATGCAAAAAAAGCAGCTTTGGGATGCAACGTTTCCATGTGTTCTGAGTTCCCAAAGATGGGCTAATAGCTCCTTGTAAGGTTCTTTTACAAAGTAAAACAAAGAATATTCTTCCCCTGCTAGTTTGCCTGTCTCCTTGGGCATTGTTGGTAGCACTGCCAATATACTGGTCAATTCAAAACAACTCTCCACCGGGTGAGAGTGGAATGAGAATGAATCAGAACTCAATACAGGATACTAGTCGAGTTTTTGAATCACATACTAACATCCTGTGTATAAAGTAGAGTATGGGCCTCAGAGCATTTTGTAAGGTGTCAGTTTGCTGTTAAGACATGCACGCGCAGGCTGTTGGCATTTGTCAATCTTGAGCTTTTTGCATCTGAGCTGTGACCTTTCACTGAATGAGCAGTTTCAGAAATTCAAACAAACATAGAGTCCAAATTTGGGAACAGGATCAGGCCCCAAATCAGTGATTCTCAAACTGTTATGTGTGGACCACCCTTGGGCCAGGGAGCATTCATTGGTCACATAACGTCAGCTATCTCCCTTCTTTCCTTCTGCCAATTCAAATGAAAAGAAGTGGGAAATACAGGAATTCCTTACATGGAAAAATAATATTTAATGTAATTAGCACAGAGATGGTCACCAGTGGCAGAGAAGAGTGTGCGCGCAATGTACATAGGGGAGAGGCGGTCGTCAACAAGACAGTCTCCGTAATAAGATGTTGGACACTCTATGAAGTCTTAAAGAATGACTAAATTGTCTTATTGTACTACACAGTCTGCATGACTGGGTTTAGTAATTGGCATGTGCCCTCTTGTGCCCTTGCATATCATTTTTAACATTGCTCAGGACATAATCCTGAATTTCACTAGGTTCTGTTGCTCCAAAACTAGAGTTCATTGTGGTGCCTCCTAGTCCTACGTAGTCAGTTTTGCTCTTCTCTTTTACTGTGTTGCTTTGCACATGCTATAGGCAGAGTAGAAAGCCAAGCAGCTTTATCAGTAGAGGGGGAAGTGTGGAACTGACAGTATGGAAGGTATATGGGCACCAAGGGGGTGCATGAGAGGCTAACATAAGAGGTGAGTGACTGAAGGGGACAGAAATGCAGGATGTGCTGTATAGTAGGAAGTGAATTCAGGCACACACACTGGAACAGGTCTAACACTTTTTTATTGCCAGAGCTCTAGTAACCTACTTCAAACCACAACAATTTATGTATTACTGAATTAGCCAGCAGCCAAGCTGGGGTTCTCCATTAAGAGCTATAGAATAGTTGGAAAGAACAAATATTGCAGGAGGTCCTGAGGAAGGAAGCGGATAAGACCACAATGAGGGTTTGGATGAGGGAAGGTTGCTGTGGAAGACAATGTGGGGATTGATGAAAGGAAGAAGTTGCTGAGGTTTGGGAGAGTGCATGACTGAGAGGAATGGGATGGGAAGATTAAGGAGATTGGAGAGGAGGAGAATGACAGATTGATGAAGGAAAGGGAGAGAGGAGAATACAAATGAGTAGAGAGTTGGGGTATGAAAGCAGGGAGGAAGGCAGAGGAGTGGGAGAAGAGAGATGAGGAAGAGAGAAGATGGAGGGTGGGAAAAAGAACAAAAAGAGAAGCAAAATAATGTGGGAAGGAAGAGGGAGGAGGAGAGAATACAAGTATGTATACACATTTCATATTCCAAACTCATGCTGACAAACCCTTTATACCACTCCACCATGTATATAAATGGTATATTCATGCTCCCATCTTTAAGTAATAGAAAATAAATGAGAGCACAACTGTGTGACATCCAGGAGAGCGGGTAAGAGAGCTCTCTTTATTTCCTGCCTCCAGTGTTACAAATGGGTCAGTGTTACAAAAGGATTAATATGCCTGTCACATGACAGGGCTCCTTCTCCACTGACTCTAGTAGCTACTGTTAAACTGAGAAGCCTACAGACTGTGTGTATCCAGGCCGCTTAAAGTCTGATTGCACCTCATGTTACTGCTCCTGTTCCCTTGTCTGCTGTGTAGGGCAGGGTTCAGCTGATGATCTCTACCTCTGCTTTTTTCTGGGAGAATTCCCACATACACTCGTCTCTTCAGATAGGCTCTCCTGTGTGAGACTTGGGAAAAAGAACCGTCTCCCACCCTCTCACTGTACATGGGCTTCCTTATATAGGAGCCCAGAATTGTGTAGAAACCACCTTCTGCTCCATAAAGATGTTGCCTCTAGCAATCCAGTTGTGGAGCCACAAGTGGTTTCCTTTCATAGTCAGGGCTCTCAAGCCATTCTCCCTGCTGAATGCAACAGATGTAATTGATCCACTGCATCTGCACAGTATAAATCAAGACTTACAAGAATAGATTCCAGTCAGCACATTTTCTAAAAGGACTTGCTCCAAAGCAGCCGTTTTAAAGTCACTTGACCCTGTTGACACTTCTGCTGGGCTTGAGCAGCCTCCCTCAGGTCAGGAGGTTCCCAGCTCCAGTTGTGGGTCATTTGGAAGCTGTTCCTTACTGCTGTGTCACAAATGGTAATGCTACTTTAGTAAAATGATTCCCATCAGCAGGAGGTCTGGAATGTCATTTGTGATCTTAGGCCTGGATCATTGTCTCCAGATTCACACAATGGAGGGGACCCTCCATCTACACATGGCCTCCCCCAGGGTGGAAGAGGACTTCAGCCATTACTAAAACACTGAGCCTGATCCCCCATCCTCCAGACCTTGCAGGGAATGTTCTGGGGGTCTGGGGTGCACCCTCAGGAGAGAGCAGACTTGAGGCTGGAGTAAACTGGCTGGGGCTATATTATCTTTTAACATAGCAGGGTTTTTTAAAAAAAATCAAGGACAATATTTGAACTTTGCAGTGGGTCAGTTTCAATCTGGAAGAAAAATTAGACAACACACACACACCAGGTACTTACACCTTGACTGCTTTTATGCACAAAATCTGCACAAGTCCTGTGTCCTTTGAATAAAGATGTCAGAAACAACAGCAGGACCGCAAAGTTAGCATTTCTACTTCTAGAATCCTCAGCTAAGACAACGCCATGCCCAACACTGTAGACTGAAAAGCAGTTCCTTCTGTGAGTTCATCTAGGCTAGTATGTAACATTGTGTAGACAAGGCCTTGCAGATTTCAGGGTGCTAGCTGATTGAGGTGGAGGCTGGGGGGAGCCGAAGTCATAGTTACCCTTTTAAATCCTACTCAAGAGAAGGATTTTGACACTGGGTCTCTCTGTTCTGCCCTCAGCGCACTTTGTGCTCCAGTGTGCCCCACGTTCTCATCTGGAAATCTCTTCAGCCCAAAGTTACATGGCCTTCATTGATGTGTGAAAGTATTTTTAAAGATCTTTATGCAGACTTATAGAACACATGCAAACGAACACACCCTGTCCAGGGGACCAGGAGCCCTTGCCATCAGTTGAATACACTTTAAACAGTAATTAAAAACCAAAACCAGCAGCACTTTTTCTCCTCCACATAAAAAGCACCAGGTAACACAACATAATGCAAACTAAGGCCTGTCTGTACCTGGTTAAAGTTAAGCGACAGTGAGACTACGCATGTTTTTTAAAATTGAGCCTGTGTGTGTTTTCAGAGTCAGGGCCAAAATCAATCTTCCCTCCTTCGCATGCCCAAAGGAAACCCCACTGGCAGCCCTCACAACTCTCCCTGAACACTTGCTGAAAGAGAAGGATGGCTTGCAATGTCTTGAAGTTCAACAAATCCAGGGTCTTTCTGAAAAAGGTGAGGGAAGGCGGCAGCTCCCTCTATTCTGTGTCATGGGGAATCCAGCTCAAGCCACCCTGCTGCTTGCTTCTGTGGCAGGATGGCAGGGGAAGAGAGGCAGGCTCTCAGGTACTGTGATTCCGGACTTTTTAGAGCTTTATTGATCAAAACTCCCTCTTTAAATCCCAGCCAATAGGCGGCCAGGGCAGAATATGAAGAACTGATGTGTTAACAGCAGGATACTCAGCAAATAACCTGCTGCATTTTGCAGCAAATTCTTCTTTAAACAGAATTTAAGGAGTAGCCACCTGAAGAGTACATTGGCAGAATCCAATCTAGAGGCAATATTAAAGCCACGGATCATGGTGGCAGGGTGCACATCCAAGAGAAAAGGGGACAATCTCCTTGACAGAGAGAGATTTAAAAAAAAAAAGCAGTTTTGGACACTGATAATATTTGATCATCTAAGCATGTGGGACTCTAAGCAGACCCCCCAGGTTGTGCACTTTGAGAACAAATTGTAGCTAAACACCCTCAATTAGGGAGTGAATATAACTGTACCCAAACCCTCCAGTAGAGCTGTTGCCGTACATTGTACTTTAAAATAAAATTAGCTTTTTTTAATTACTAGGATGATAGTGTGTAAAGCAACAGAATATTTATCGTACTTTAAACATAACCTGGACAGGTTTTATTTCGCATAGGTTTTTGTAGGAAACAGCTTGCAAAGTGTCAGGCAGATACATGCTCCTAAAGCGAGGCATTTGACATTGTGCCAAAGATGAATTAGCCCATGAATCCATTTAACAGTGAAATATTAATTCCTTCCAATTAGATTGGTAAATTTCATGAGCAGCTTCAAATTGAGGACTTGATCCTACTCTCTTGCAATGATAGTATTTGATGCACCATAAAACGGAGTAACCTGCATATCTCATCACAGACTACCTAGCACTTGGAAGCATTAGGAAGTGGAACTGGCTGCTGTGTTGGCCTGCACACTGAGGTTCTGCGTTCAGCAACACAGGCCCAATTAATATGAAGGGCACAGTTTCTTTTATGTGCAGCATCAAAGTACTGTAGCTGTGCTTCATGGTGTCTCGGTTTTCCTATTGGAATTGTACCCAGCCAGTAGAATTCACTCAGCGGAGATCATGGCTGTGCTGGCCAGGGAAGAATTTTACTATAAATCATGATGGTCTGAAAATTAGTTCACTCTTCAATATAACAGAAATTTACAACTGTGTAACTGGACTGTGTATAAAGCTGGGTGAGAAACAGTTTTCCTCTCCGGTGAGAGTTTTTTAAATGTTTCCCATCCTGAAACAGGATCTTGAAAATGTTTGTTAATTGATCATCCGAAAGTGTTCCAGATTGGGTCAGCTGAAACAGTTTGTTTAGATCATTTCAAAACATTTCAATTCAATTTGTAAGCCTAGGATAAACTAATGAAATTTTTTTTAAAAGACTGTTTTCTTGATTAGAAAACCAAAACTTTTCCTTCTAAGTCTAACCTCACCTGCAAACAGTTTCAGTTTCAACGAAATGATACTTTCCAATTAAAAATGTTTCAGTGGAAAATTCCTGCTAGATTTAACTGTAAGCTTCTTGTGGCAGTGATTATGTCTTCATTTAGTTTTAAAGGACTTTGTATATTAATAAATAATAAATTTAGGTAAATATTTAAACGATAAAAAGTCCAAATTTCAGTTATTCACAGCAAAATACACATATGGAAGTAGAGGCTGTTTTACTAAGTTGTATTTTATACTGCAGTTCCTGAGGCCTGATTAGTAAAACTGAGTCCCAAAAAAACAGACGGGATACAATTTTAGGACCTGACCCTGTTGGGTGCTGCATGCTTGCAGCTTCTATTTATTCACTACATAGATGTAAAAAGTATCTCTCAGAAACTATAAAGTGTATCTTTCCTTCCTGCTATAAATCGGAACCACTTAAGATTATTACTCAATTCTACTGTCTAATCATCATACTAAGGCTTAAGCAGGTATAGTTTCTGGTTATGCTCTATCTATGAAATGTATGTTCATAGGCTTGGTAGCTTGTAAGTTTAATAGTAATTAAACCCACTAATCAAACTCAGGAGGATTATTTATGCGACTAAAGGCTATTTCTGAGAGTAAGAGATTGTGGGTTAGAGTCAAGGTTATGTACTTAGAGCAACACTGTGCACTGGTTTATTGCTAGTATATGCACCTTGCATTGTAATTTTATAAACATTTGATATTTCACTAAATTTTATCATTAATAACTTGCATTTACATAATACCTTTTGCTTTGAAGGATCATAAGAGTACTTTAGAAACATAATGAACTGATACACAATATATCGTGTAGCTCCAATATCTTATCTACATGTGTAAAATATCATTTCATCCAACTTTGGAATGAAAAATAGCAGCTGTTTAAGAGAACACAATAAATCTGCATAACAACTGATGCCAGGAAGTGAGGAAGAATACCATATCCAACTGACATTGCAGAGGGAATTTGGTTAAGGAGAATGCAATTACTCAAATTGGAATTTGGCCAGGACTCCAGAATTTACACATTTGTATTTGTAAAAATTGTCATGGAGTCTTTAAAGACCACAATTGGCTTGAATCTTGGTTTTGTGCCTCATCCTAAAAAATGTTGTTATTGAAGAAACAAAGTAACTGAATCTAAAAACATAAGAAAATCTTTTATATAAAACAACATATTTAATCATAAATATTTATGAATTTGAATATACACTGCATGAGAGGTGTATATTGTATCCATGCTTTTGGACAATGTTTCTTTATATCACAATTGCATTATTTCCATCATTCTGCTAATAAATGACCATTTAAGCCTCAAATTTGCTAATGGTTGAAGACTGGAAGGGATACAATCCTGCTTACATGTGTTGTCCTAGTGGACCAATCTTTTTTTGTGTGCTTCAAACATTCTTTCACAGTTCAGTGATTTTTCTGATACAATCACAGCTGATACTATCATAAAGCATGGATTTGCATGATGGGCTAAATTAAGCAGAATCACAAAAACACCAGAAGCAGCAGATCCACCATAGCAACATTATCACAAAAGGCCAAACAGCAACACATTATTTGCTTATTATTTTGTATGCTTTTAAAGAGAATTTGTTCAGCATTATGTGATCAAAATGTTAGAAGCCGTTGCTAATAAAAACCATGAATTGCTGATAATTTCCATTCACTTTATGTTTAGAAAAGAAAATACTAATAGCGAGAATAATAATGTTAAAATTCCATGAAATCAACAGTGAAACAGTGATTCACCTTCTCTGTTTAGATCTGATCATTTGATTTAGATATCATAGAGTGGATATTTAAAAGATGTTTTTACTATAATTGTATTACTACCCTCCCATCTGCCATCATTTTGAGAAATACAGTACAGATCATTAAGGACATGTATTTCCATATTGAACCAGTCTGTTTAGAGTACAAATGAGATTTGAGTTTATTTACTATATATAGAGGAGTTTGCCCTTATGAAAAAATCCTCTACAATTTAATACAGAATGCTGTTTTTTCTAAAAGATTTTTAAAACAGGGTGGCTTACAAGCTGGAGAGCTAGGGCTAGCAAATCCTGATTGCCGAATGAGCAACACCAGAGAGAGAGTGGTGTGATTGCATTATAAAGAGCAGCAGGAGGCTTCAATGAAAGCGGGAATGCTCACGTTATAGAGACTGCTAGGAGTGAGAAGGTTTTAGCGGAGTTAGGACTGAGAGTCTGGCCAGGTAGGGCCCTGGAGGTTGTGTCCACACTGCCATAAAAAAACCCACCACACTGAGTCTGAGCCTGGGTCAGCTGACTCAGGCTATGGGGCTAAAAATAGCAACGTAGCTCTTTGGGCTCGGGCTGGAGCCTGGACTCTGAGACACCCTCCCTGCCTTCTGGTGGTCACAGAGCCCAAGTAAGCTGTCCTGGGCTAGGTGCAGCCATGCCGTGGGTCTTTTACTGCAGACATACCCAGAGTGGCCTGCCAAAGCAGGAAAGGCACAAGGCAGGGTGGCCTGGGAGGAGGAAGAGAAACTTTGTTGTGTGTGGACTTTTGGATTGACTTGAAAACTTTATTTAGAATGTTCGTTAATTTAATAAATCAGCTGGCCCAGTGACACCAAGCTATTTAATTTTACAGAAGGGATATAGTTGTCTATTAAATTCTGAAAACTAGTATAAAAGTTCTGTGGGTGTGATATCATTCTCTATTAATTTTGTTTAGACTAAGTTAAAGCTGGGTTTCTGTAAAACCCTATTGGTCTCATCCCTATTAAATTCTAGGAGATATTTGTCACAAGGTTAAATGTTACTTGTATGTTGTAAAATTCTGTAGTTTTTTAGGGCCAAATTCTACCCATATGCCATTCTATTGACGTCCGAAAGGAATTCTCTTCTCAGGCTGCAGAGCAGAGGTCATTCTAGCCCAATTACAGCATGTCACATGGAAAAGTTTAGCGCTGTGTATCCGGATCATCCTCCTAAAGCAACATAATACATAAGTTCTTGACCTACCTTTGTGACAACCACATTTAGGTTGTAAAACAGAAATCTGAATATAAAGTACAAAACAAAATACATTTTTGATGCATGCTTTTCCTTTCATTTTAATTGAGTCCGTACACTTAATTGTACATTTGGGCAATCAAGGGATTTGCAGTGGATCACCCAGTCATTATTATGAGATGGTGGGGTTCTATAGCAAAGCATATATGGCACTTTGTGTCAAATTTTGCCCTCAGATGTATGCATGGTTCCCTCTGACTACAAGAGGAGCAGTGAATATGCAAATCTAAAAACAGAATGTCTCCGTTAAGAGGGGAGAAGACACATGTTGACAATAGATCTGGGGTACTGAATGAGGCAGGAGTCATTTGGAAAAAATAGTATGTGAATATGTAGTTAAAGATTGTATTGTAATGCATACACACAAGGGGGCTGAATCAAGTTTGCAAGTGCTTGACTTTGCAACCCGAATAACTTTCTTTTAAAATTTTTAATGTAATTTCCTTGGGTTTTTTTTAAGGTAAAGAGTAAAAAGCAAATTCTTTGTTAAAGCTGCAGAAAAAATCTGGCAGTTATGCATCATCGTAGTCCTGCTTAGCAAGGATGGGTGATGGGAGCCACATACTGGGCTAAGGGGTGGTTGGAGTGAGCCTAGCCTGATTCTCGCCGGTAGGGTGACCAGACAGCAAGTGTGAAAAATCAGGACAGGGAATGGGGGGTAATAGGAGCCAATATAGAAAAAACCCCACAAATCGGGACTGTCCCGATCTGGTCACCCTACTCCCTGGGTCCTAGGCATGCTCAGTGCAGTGTGTACTGCTGCTAACACTTTAGTAGCACCACAGGGCCCAGCTCATTAGAATGTTTGTGCTTGACTATTATTTTGACAAGGTGCCAGCATTTTCCTGGGCTGTGCAAAGAAAAGATGAAAAATGGTGATTTTTAACAGTTGATGTATCAGCAAAACCTAAACAGAATTTTATGAGAGAAAGAGAAGACACTTGGATAGCCCCTGGGTCTCCCCCCCCCCCCCCGAGGAATTTCAAATGCCTGTTACAAATAATAGCGGTATTACAGGTTCTCAAAATGGGTTGTAAAAATCTTTTAGAATGAAGCAGATGTTAGGCACCCTAAATGTAGAGGTTGCTATCAGTTCTTCACATAATACAGTAGGGATACTAGCTAGGTGAAGACATAATAAGGGGTTATTTTTTCTTGAAGGTTGAAATAGGTGATATATATATATATATATTCAAGAGATACTATTGCTGTAAAATCATTTACAAAGCCCATGTATGCTGGGCAGACATTAGATGAACTATAGCAGCTCACATAAAAGAAAAAGAAAAACTAGCTATAAGCCTGCAAATTGTTCCAGTGCAAATAAATGCATTGCCAACTTGACATAGCTGTACGCCACATAAGCAGGTGAAAAAAAGGTAAAATGTGACTGAGTAGTGTAGTAATGAGTATATGTCCATAATGTATTCATCCCAAGGTGCACCTGTTTTTTATTTAGTTTGTCTTCTGCTTTAATTTTAGAGCCATTGAAGCAGGTACCAGAAAGTTCATGGGCCTTTTTGTCTACTACCTTGCACTCTGTATAGCCTTTCACACCTGTGTGAAGTGAGGGCAAAAACATTATCATTCCGATTTGCTAGCATTTTGCTACTTGATGCAAGTGTAAAGTGACTGCCAGATGCAGGTTTCAGAATAGTAGCCGTGTTAGTCTGTGTTAGCAAAAAGAAAAGGAATACTTGTAGCACCTTAGAGACTAACAAATTGCCAGATGCAAAGCAGGATGCAGTGGAGCCAGACAATTTAAAAGCTTAACACACACTCAGGTCCCCCCGTTCCCTTACCCCAACAACCTTCAAAGTCTCCACCCTTACAATTTTCCTCTATTTCCCATTTCTAACTCTTGGGAAAAAATAAGCTCTGTATCATACCCTGAAGGTGCCCTTCCTTCTCCTTTCATTTAACTACAGAAAGCGTCCCTATTTCAGATGTGGAGGCAGCTATTGCAGCATCCTAGCTTGTGTAATACACAAAAGGTGGCTTGAAAGCAATAGTAGCACTTCAGGGAGAGCATTTGTACTTCACTGAGATGCTAGCAACCACAGTGAAGCCTGAGGGACACTTTTATATATCAGTGCTGACAAATTCAAACCCCAGTTGGAGCGTAATTTGCACAGCTGTCCTCTGCCCCCAGCAGCATGTCAGAAATTATGATCTTTAATGTGTAGAGCATTCTTTATCCATTTTCCACTGGTTCAGGACACCTCCGTGTGATCCAAGTACTGAGGAACATTTAGCCTTTACTGGTAAATATATTATTCTGCTCATCTTGCAGTTCTTTCTTGACACTAAAATCTGAATGCTAAGTAGGGTTTAGAGACTACTGATTGTGTTCTTCAGAGCCTTTGCATTATGCATGTCTGCTAATATTCAATAACATTTAAGTTAATACACTTGAGATGCTATTGTCCCATGAAATGTTTTGGCACAATGGTGATCACTTTGTATTCACTACCCAAAAACGTTAAGACCGAGTTAAGGTTGACTGGCAGTGTTCATAACCTTCCAGAACATTTGTGGGGTAAGGGAGGAATCTCATTTGAGGATTGCTATGACTTTTAAAAGGGATATGTGACTAAAATTTTTCTAGTGTCTGACATCTCTTTTGGATGTGTTTTTCACAGAATCTACAACACTTTTAGGGGTGAAATTGATAGGTCTGAACCTTCAGTTTGTGTAGACTGAACTATTGTAGATAGTTGAAATTAATTTTTGTGATTTTTTTTATGATAAATATATATTACTGTTCTGAGTGACAAAATATTGGCACCACATTAGTCAACATCAACCTTATGCCAGTTCTTAGAGTAGAGCTCTCTTTTAGAGGTGCATTTCCTGATGCTCCCTTTGGTCAGGATGAAACTGATGACAGTTGCAGCTACTTGCTTTTCTTTGATCATACTCAGTTTCATTGTTCAGGATACTGGTTAGGACCATGTGGCATGTGTACATTAACTTTATGCTTCTGCTAACTAGTCTTTAATCTTTCCTCTATTCAATTAATGTTATTTTTTATTTACATTATGTCTAAAGTAAAATCTGAGTCTGCATGTGAGTTTTTGAGCGTTTTGAAATATCAGTTCTTAAACTAGATACTTTGCTCTTGAACAAAATCTCCAGAAGGCTGAGAGCAACTAATATGCTGCAAAGGACAGGACTCAAACTCACTTTCCAGAAGTGTTGCTTTGATTCAGTGGTCTCAACATGTCACCTCAAGCACCCAGTTACTCTGACATCAGGCTGTCTGCAAACATTCTGGCTTGCAACAGTGCCCTACTCCTACTGCACATGTTCAAATGACCTTTTCTGGCTTGGCAACTTGGCCTGAGCCACATTATAGATCCAATTTTTTCTCTGAATAACTTTTAAAATTCTGCCACAAGGGGCAGTGGGTGCCAGACTCTATAGCAGAGATCAGTGCTGAACAGATGGTGTCTATTTGGGGAGAATCAGAGCCATAGTTTGAGCCCAGGTGTGTGCAAAAAAAATTATAGAAATGGTAAAATATTAATGCTATACATTTTAAGGGGTGTTATCTCAAGACCCATTGCTCAAACGACCTCAAACTGGGACCACTAACTACATACTAGATCCCAATTAGACACAACAGTTTTCAAGAAATCTGAGTATGTGGATTTTAGAGCACTTAGAAAACTCAGCTGTTAAATGGTAAGATAGTCCAATCCAGGCCTGCACAACTCGTAAAGCGGCAAGGGCCATATTACCCCAAAGAAAACAGCTAAGGGCCGAAACCCTCTGGCCCCGCGGAAACACCCCCAGCGCCGCCCCCTCCCCGCTCGGCCCCTCCCCTGCCTGCCCCCTCCCTGCTCAGCCCCACCATCACACCCCTCTTCACCCCCTAGCCCCCCGCTGGCTTGCTGCATCCCTCCTAGTCAGTCCCCCACCCACCACTCGCCTCCTTTCACCTCCTCCCTCCCCTACCAGAAACCCCCATGCCCGCCCCTAGAACCCCTGATGGCTCACTGCTCGCCCTGCCTGCCCCCACCCCCACCACTGCCCGCCCACTCGGCCGTCCCCCCACCCCCGCTCGCCTCGGCCCCTCCACCACTGCCCGCCTGCTCCTCCCGCCAGGGGAGAGCAGGGCTGCGGGCGGGCATACCGCCCTCCCCGTGGCACTCCTCCGGCCGGGGGAGAGCGGGGTATGCCGCGCTCCCGGCCGGCGCTCCTCCGGCCGGGGGAGAGCGGGGCATGCCGCGCTCCCCGGGGCGCTCCTCCGGCCAGGGGAGAGCGGGGCATGCCGATCCGCTCAACCCCCCCGTGGGCTGCACAGTAAACATGCGCGGGCCGCATGTTGTGCAGGCCTGGTCCAGTCCTTAACTGTAATGGTCCTATTGGCCTACTATTATATTTATTTTGATGTTTTTTATTATTGTGTCTTAACTATAGAATTATAACAATTAATTATGCATCATTATTTTCAGTTTTGAAATGTCTAATTAATTGCTTGAGTGCCATCCTAGCATGCCCACAACCATTGCCATTTAACATGGGCCTTTTTCTCCCCCAGGATGTGCTGTAGTGGCAGGGCATATAGCATAGATCCTTAGGGTTGTATAATTAATATTTTGATGGATGTAATCTGTATTTCTAGGGGTGGTTAAAGGATTAATTATAGTTCATGCATGGTTCAGCATCATGGCATACAGTGTACAACGTAAGGTCATATGACTGCTTCATTGAATTTACTAGTCATTCGGGGCAGGACACTTAATGGGTTAATCATAGATAATTCAGAAGTTCTGTTGTTATTTTATCAAATAATGTCCCACATCTTCCATAAAGACAAATTACTAAGGGACTATAATAGAATTACTTAAATTATAAATATATCACAACCACTCAAGTGGCCCACAAAAGTTAGTTGCTTAAAGCCTAGAAAGCTTCAGCTGGAACGTGACATTATTCAGATAGTTATGACTGGAAACAGGAGGTTATGCTGAATGTAATTTTGCAACCTTAACTGTAGCGTTCACTACTGGTTCCACTGTCATTAATGTAGGTTTAGCTGTTGAAGTGCTGCCGAGGAAGAAAGTCATAAAAACACTCTGATTTTTTAAAAAAAATGTCTTTGCTGTTCTCGTTTGAATACAAATTTTTGGAACCTTTGAGTTTCACTGATCATAACCTTAGTGATGCACTCATCTTGTACCAAATCAGGTTGGGACTTGTGACAGGGTGAAGGAGCTTATTCCAAATCTAGCCTGGGGGAGTGTAATTCCTTCCTAAAGCAAAGTGCATCCCACACTGGACTAAGTGAAAATGATGATACACCAGGATGCAACCCCATGCTCTTGGTGTTGCTAAACCTTCCGATTGCTAGAAGCTGGGATTGAATGAGAGGGAATGGATCACTTGATAAATTGCCTGTTCTGTTCATTCCCTCTGAAGCATCTGGCATTGGCCACTGTCCGAAGGATACAAGGCTAGATGGACCATAGGTCTGACCCAGTATGACCATTCTTATGTTTTTATGATATAGTATCATGTTTCCTGTTTCTTTCCAACTATGGTCTTCTTCTCTCTCCATTTGTTTCAGTCTAGTTCCATATACATTCATATGATTTTACATAGTTTACAGTGGTCTGGAGTCTTTAGCTTTAGGGTTTTTTCCCATCTGAATTGGCTTTTGATTATGTTGTTTTTTCAAGGATGAGGTACATTTGCAGATTTTGATTATGTGGAGGGTTCTCAGTTAGTAATGCTGATTTTTGTAAAAGGTTCTCCCAGCCTGAAGATTTTGTGCCCCAACTCTTCCTGAAAGGTTTATTGTGGTGATGGTCTTTATAATCTGATGAATAGGGTATCTTCTGGGGAGTACACTGCTCATTGTTTTGAATGAAGGGGGCATTTAAAAATCCAAGCATTTCAGTAGTCTCTCACTTTCTGTCTGGTTATTCAGATACTCATTCCATCTCGTCGTTGTGATAATCTTACCAAGTCACTCTGGTGCATATGTTCAGTGTTTATTTTGACTTAAATTATCCCTTGCAGATTAATAAATGTTGCTTTTCTTGTTAGCCATTTGGTGATATATTTAAACCCTGATGCTCTTTAGTTCTCTCCTCAAGTGTTTGAAGAAATGAAGAGTGGTAGAGACAGCCGTAAATCACCATTAACAATGTGATAGCACTGAGCATCATTTCAACCCATCAGCTGATTGTGGGGTTTCTAACTATGACCTTATGGCACCAGCTTTGCAAAATCACATTATTCTAGATTCCAACTGACTGGCGTACTCTCCGAGTAATGAATTAATATACTGAGAAAGGGAAGATTGACAAATTCCCATAAAAGGAATCCCATTGGGCAGTACCTCTGGTAATGTACAAGTTCTTTTTGGACAGGAAGCTAAAGAGTTTGGCTTGTCTGCTCCTCACTGTTCTCCTCATGCCATGTGAGTGGTGCCAGGGAGGCCACTACCAAGAAAGAAGGAAAGACAATTTCATGTTTTTGCTTCAAGACCATTGAAAATCTGAGGGATGAACTGAACTTAGTCATGAAAACTTACAAATAGTGAATAGCAAAATCCTGGCCCTCTTAAAGTCTGTGGGAGTTTCAAGTTTATTTGTTAAAGAGAATGGAATTAGGCAGATAAATCTGAAAATGTAAGGAACTAACACAGGCTTTTTAAAACTTTGGGTTTGGAGTGTACCTAAGAGTTCAGAAACTTTGAGCATGGGATGTGCTGGCCATATCTCTCAAATACTCCTCATTTTGAGAGGTATCAGTCATTTTACTCCCAAACTTACCTACATTCCACACAAATTTGACGTCCCCTCACTTTTACTGTTGAAAATTATTTACATCACAACAAAAATCATGAAACAGAGATAACAGAAAGTGTTACTTACCCAGAAGGAATGAATCCCACAGTGTTTTAAGTTTTCGGCATGAATAATTTGGGGTGTGTGTGTGTATGCACGCACATGTCTCCCCCTCATTTTGGATCTTGGTCACAGATTACATTCCATGTTTATGCCTTGGCAGGTTAAGAGGTATGGCAGTTGGAAGTATTCTAGGACTTCTCAATGCTATCTTAGATTAGACTTTAAAGGTGGAAATAGTGCTTTGGAGTTTCAGGTCTGGCCCCAGGTATGGGAGAAGCATTCAGACTGAGGCTTACTTCATTCTTGTTCACTAGAAATTTGTTAAAACCAGAGTTTTCAAAAATCAGAGCATTAGTTACTCTGCAAAGCTTTGGGTTATTTGAAATGGTAATATGTTAATTAAAGTCAAGGAAAATATACTTACAAGATTTGTAGATATTAACTTCCCAGGAACAATAGGCTTCAGAGGAGCTTAAAGCTGACCTTTCAGAAGATGGCATATGAGATGAGTTTTTCTTCATTTGATCAGGTTTGATTGGTGACCTTTACGTAACAGAATATGTTTTATGGAGGATTTTTTCTTTTTCCTACCCTTAACTTTGTCATGCATGTTCAATTTTATTATTCCAAGTGAATTCTAATTCTGTGGGTGTTTTCTAATGGCAGGAGAATTATGTTGGCAGCATTTGGAGGATATTGTATAAAACTTACATAATATTTGCATTATGATTAACATTGCAGTATTTAAACAAATAGCTTGTTCACAAACACATGCAAACTCCTGCTTATTTTGGATGCCAATGAATTCTGGTGTTTTATAATTAGGAGGTATACTTTAAGGGCCTGATTGAAGTTAAAGCAAATCTTTCCATTGATTTCAGTGAGCATTGAATCTGGCCTTTGATGGTTAAGATTCTTCTCTGTTTTCTATAAAACTCAAAGCCATATGCCTGCATTATCCAAGTGATTATAGATTTAAGATATTTGCAGGAAATCTCTATTGATGCAAATTACCAGCTTTTAGTTCTAAAAAAATGGTACGTGAAGTATGACTATGCGCTTTATCATTTACCTTAGTGGAATTCAGCACAGTCTTTGCATTTCAGGATAGTTTTGATGCCATTAACAACAGTTTCCAGAAGGATGACAATTACCTTTATTGGAAGCCGAGTAGCTAATCATACCCACATCTCTTATGGTTTAAAATATTTCAGGTTTCCTTTCCTATATCTTCAGCAGATATTTAAACTATTTATGTCTCTTGGCAAAATGTTTTTCTTTCTGCTGAACTCCGCCATGTGCTGTTTTGTTTCTAAGTTGCTTCCAAGCCAGTAACCATCAGACCTCCATCTGGTTTGGGAGCAAGGCAATGATCATATAAAGGGACAGTTCTACAATTCAGTTTAACAGAATCCTCTGTCTGCATAAAATCTGCCAATTTCATGAGATTGTAACATTTTATATTCATATCTGTTGATTGGGTGACAGCATCCAGAATCTCTCTTCATCCCATGCTATGGAAGACTGTAAATATTTAAGCTTGGCAGAATTCAATTTTTATCTTTTTATCATTTCAACTGATAATACCAATATTTATTTTAAGCTTTTTTTCTTTTCTTTTTTTTCATTTAAATTTTCACAGTTGTGAGAAATTGGGAAGGGTCGGACAATAAAGGGAGGTCAGACAAATTCAAAAAGTTAAAGTTTTATAACTGTGAAAACACAGATTGTCAACATATGTTAAAATATACAAAGTAAATATCCTTAACTCAAATTCTAACAAGTTTTCAAACAGCATTTTTCTTATTTTGCTTATCATAAATTTTGGTTGTCATCAATGGAAATATTTTTTCATTGGTTTGTGTGTGTATAGTGTATATGTTTACTGACATTTAGAAACGATATAGAGACATTTAGAATTGAGAGACATTTAGAAATGATATAGAGATATTGAATGCTACAAAGATACCACTGAGGCCATGTAAAAAAACTGATTTGCCACAGTAGCCTAGATGCAGAGGACTGAAACCTGTCTTATGATATATCGGCTCAGCCACAGATACTGCAGCAAAATAAATGCATTTAAACAGACTTGGCCATATTCCTGCAACTGATTTCACATGGACAAACCCTTGTACATATGCAGATCACTAAGACTTCTGCTGGCAGTGTCAGTTGTAGAATTGGGATCTTGGGGTGTGCGTAAAATATGTCTATTATATTGCTGTACACACCTGATGTCAATGGGGTAATTTCCATTTACATCTGCTAAGGATCTGGCCCACAGTATTTATTAACTGATGTTTTTGGACTGGAAATTTGCTGCTTTTTAAAATTGACAATGTAATTGTAGGTTTTATTTTTATCATGGTAGCACCTGGGGTGGGGGGGCAGGGAGTACCATTGTGCTAGGCATGGTCCAAATGCAATAGAGATAATACCTGTCCTTCGAGCTTTCAGTCTAGATAAAGAAGATAGACAAAAGGGTAGGAGGGTAAACAGAGACACAGAGAGATAGTGACTTGCCCAAAGTCAAACAGCAGGATAGTAGCAGAGTTAGCTCTCCTGATTCCCCATCCTGTGCCCTATCCACTGACCACACTACCTCTCACTTTGCATACAAAATTGCAGCTATTCCCTTAAGCCCCATGATTTCCTTATTTGGCAAGTGAAGACATTATCTGTGTCTTTATGACAAAACTGTTACCCCTTTCTTTCCCCCTTTGATCCTGTTTCTCTTGTCCTGCACAGGTGCCAGATTGTAGCCTTGCATGTCAATCAGCAGCTCTTATTTGTGAGATCAGATGAAGGAGCAATAGAGAGTGAAGGGACCGTCTCTTCCCCGAGATCATAAATAAATGCAGGAGAGCACACACAAAATTCCTGATGTTTTAGATGGCTTCCCATGGCACGGGAAGTGATCTTTACTATTGGCCAGTCTGAATTTTACTCAGAGTTCTAATTGAAGCTCTGTGAAGCAATTTTGCTTTATTGCAACTTTTAGTTTCTGTAATATAGAAGCTGAAGAATATACCACATAGCCTTTTAGTTCAGGAAAACAGCCCCTAGTACAAACATCATAAATCTCTTATAATTAGTCATCAAAAGTAGAATAACTATAAAATTACCATGGAGTAGGAAGCAGGCATGTGCAGTATTCAAAACACACAGAGTATAAAATGATGTTATTGTTGCCTTTAGAAATAGTTCAAAGTAGTCTGCATTACAGAGAAAAGAGCTGATAAGCAAAATGACAAAAGCTTGTTTCAGGAGTGATTCCAAGCAACCGTAGTGCTCTAACCAGCTGATTCTACAGCTATTTTTGGTATTCTAGATATCCTGATTACATATACAGGGAATGATTGGAGCTTACAAATATGGTAAACCAGCCAGGAATCCTGGGACAAGGTCTGTTGCAAGTCTAATAATCTTAGAACACTGACAATCACTTGTCTTCTACAGTTAATATAGTTAAGGGAAGTCAAACAAGTGACCATGCTTAGTTCTTTAATAAAAACTGATCTGTACTTCCTGCCGGCAGCTATTTTTAGCTGTGATGCAGAGTCCCAAGTGTTAACTAATTGAGTCATCAGGTTTCATATCTGGCCACAGAAAATGGCAGTGGAAGAGGGAGAATGCTTCCCAGAACAAGTAAGCCATTGCAGATTCTGAAATGAAAGTAAAATCTGATTATCTAATTTATTAAATAGTGTTTAATTATATGGAAAAAAAATTACAGATGAGGAAATACATTTAGTTTTATTTGCTGTATCGTGGCTACATTTGTTTTTTGTTTTTTTTACTATAGACTGATATGGTATTCAAATGATATCCAGGAATTTGTGTTTTCTCTATTTTATAAGAATATCCTACTCAGGACATTCTGAAGAGGATGCTTAGTACAATTCCAGAAGGAGTTTTGTACTGTTTCATACTGTACCATAGGCCTAAAATAACCTGGATATATTTATTTCTAACATGCCATCATTTTATTATTCGATGTTTTCTTCAATGAATTTGTACAATTAAAAGAAACAAACTCCTGCTTCTATTTTTTCCAAATTGTATTTATCACTGCCCCTTTTTGACTGAGTTGTATTTTGACAGTACAATTTAGAAAGAGAGGCTGTTGATGATGTACGACTTCATCCTGCAAACCTATACCCACACAAATAACTCTTACATGAATTGTCCCATTGACCTCAGTTGTGCTGTTTGCAGGATCAGATCCCTAGTCTATAAATTACTTAGTATAATACTGAGATATTTTTAAAAATATTGTATTTCATGCTACTCTATGTTGAAAATTTTAACATAAGAGATTACAGCAAAATATGGCATCCCTTACAAATAGTGAGGAATGTCTGACTAACCTTCAGGTAGCCCTGGTAGAATCAAGAGTAAAATATCTCTTGAAGGTCAACAATATTTAACAGGCAGCACTTGCACTTCCAACAATTTGTAACTCAGCAACCACCAGCATATTAGCAAAAATTTCACACAGGGAAAAAAATATTGTATTGAGTTCTTTTAAATGTGTACTTTTTGGTTTCTTTACTCCTGATCATTATCAGAGCAACATGCCCTAAGAAAAAACATCTTCATAGAAATGATGGCGATTTTTTGGTTTTCAGTTTGTTCCCTTTATTGATGAAATGTGTACTCAACCTTAAATGCAAACAGTAAATACAAAGTAGATTAATAAGAACTTTGTTTTGTTAAAGCAGTTTCTTACAGGAAGAGACCTGGTTAGAGTAAGATATTTTATCTGTTTATGATGCAATAGTAAACTAATATTTTTAATGTCAGGTATGTAATAAGGTTGAAAGTTTTGTTTATGGTCCTGCCTTTTTAAACACACTAATATAAATCTTTAGAATAAGAAATTTATCTTTTGAAGAAATAATAACGTCAAAACCTTGTTTATCCATTTTAATACTGTATGGTCTAATATTGTTTTTAGGTACTAGTAAACCTCTTCATTCTGGAATGAAAGTGCTGCCTGTTAATTGCTCACCTCCCTTTGTTTCCAGTGTGGCTATTTTTACATTCTAATATGAGAAATTCATTTAATTTACTTGGAATAACAGCAATCAGATTCTCAGCATTTATTTAAATGATCTTAAGTTTTGAAGGAAAGTTAAGAGTTCCCAAGAAGACAGATGCACTGACAAGTCAAGAAATGCTTAGGAATTAATTTTCCAGCATTTGTTTTATAAAGTAAAAAAGAAATATCCATGCTCATTTAGCTCAAGTATAGAAACAGAATATACAACTTTTAAGTGTCCTTTGTGAAGGAAACTTACTTCTGTGAGCAAATTCATAATCTTAACTGCTTTTTAAAAACTGTTTCTAATTGCCCTCCTACTTGTGAACACTCTTGCTTTACATTTTTTTGTGTTAAGGAGAACCCTAATATAATACAAATTTTAAAAGTGAAAAAAACGTGTACTAAACTCTGATATTTCACTTCTGCTGCATTAATACTATTTATGCTTAAAAACTCCAACACAGGGTTTAAATGTTAGCAACATACTTCTGTGTGAATTATTGATGAAAATGTCTGACATGTTTCCTAATATGTTCCCACATTACTACAAACATGTATGTGATATACACAGTAATGCAGAATGCAATTACCAAAATATGCATAAGATTTCAAAAGCATATGAAATGTTATTGTGAGGTTTGATAATTACAAAGAGAGCACATGTTAGACCATCTTGTTTCTTTTTTCATAGTACATCATTGCAAGCACGGTATCTAAGCATGGATACTTTAGAAGTTGGTGCAATCCTGCTACATTTTATGCAATTTGTGTAGGTGACTAGGCTGAGGTTAAAATCACTATGCCCTAGAGCACTGGCTTTGGAAGTGTGCTGACCCACTGCATACTGTGCATGATCATTGTCACAACAGAATGGCATTTACTGTTAGCCAATGTTTTGTTAGCCGCTGAGTAGAAACTAGTCTTTCTGTTGGTATATGGTATGATGGTTTAAACAGAAGACCTAGTTAACTGAGATGGACTGAACTATGGAAAAAATCTGTGCAGAAAGGGTATAGTAAATTTTTTTTTCTTAATTCTGCTTCTAGAAATGTTATTCATTGTAGGTTCTGATTCTCATTCCCTACATATCGGAATCTCCCATATGCTGCAATGGATGTTTTGGTTGTACTGGAAAAATAGGATCTTGTCCATAGCTTGTAGATTTGCTATTCAGAAGTGATGTTTGTGATTATTGTTATTTTACTGCTGACTTGTCCTATACACATCATCAAATGCTAAGGGGAACTACTAAAATATGGATGATAGGTAACATTGTCAGCTATTCACAGCTCACTACTGGAAATGTAGAATAGCTTGATCTTCAATCAAACCGTTAAATAAAAAATTAGTTTTCCACTTTGGTGTATTGTGCTAAAACATAAGTAAAGAAGTTGCATTATTTAGTCTAATTTGATGACATTAATCTTTACAAGTAATTTTTATTCTCTTAAAAACCAATGATGTTTGCTTGATATATTTCATTCTAGGTTTCAGAAATGCAGTCTAGTATTTTCCAGATAAGAATGAAACAGATCAAATCAGTGTTGAATCTCCAGATAACAAATCTGATTAAGATGGAGTTAAATTTGCAAACACTTACGGAAACAAATTTGAGACTGAGATTTTCAAAAGAGCCTCCTAAGGGATGCTCTTAGGGTCTTGTAAAAACCCCATTCTAAATTGTTGTGGGCATGTAGCAACCTTGGAAAGACAGGAGAATTTTAGTTTAGTTCTATACTGCAAAGTGACTGTGAAAATGCACCTTCTTGCTCACATATCAGTTGTTTACATTCAGTGATGTTCACTTCAGTGGCAAAAATTAGCTTTTATTGTTTTCCTTCTTTTTCTACTCCTGTGGGAATTCTGCACCACTTTGCAATGCAGAATTTGCCTAGAATTAATGTTCTGCACAGAATTTCATCCCTCCAGCCCTCCAAATTGGTGCTACAGAGCTGCTGGCCGCTGCAGGAAGCCACTGGACTCAGTAGTGCTTCCCCTGCCTGGTGAGCAGATCAGATCCACAGTTTCCATAGCCTTGGCATCTTTCTCTAGTCCCCAGCATCAGTCTCTCTCATATAAACTGTGAAGGTTACCCAGACTAGAGGCTCTCTTTGCCGAGGTATGCAGGAGTCCGAGGTCAGCTGGAGATCCCTGCCCATGGCAGGGTTTGTAAATTACCCCTGTGATCCCCATGGAGTATATACATTCTGTAAGGTTCCTATGCTGTATGAGCAAAGCTTTTAAAAAATGTAGTCAGTAACTTTAAAATTAAACATATAAGTGTCTCTCAAATCCTCAACGACATCAGTCTTGTTTGTGGACATAATTGGATAATAATAATAGTGTCTTTCTCTGATATAGCACTTTTCATGAGCCTTATTTGTTATTTTTTGGCCTAAGCTGTTTTTGAGACAGAGTCCAGAAAATGTCATGAAACTCCTACAAAAAACAAACAACAACAAAAAACCAGAAAAACCTAAGTGCCTCTATTTCTTTTTCAGACTCTTATCTCATTAATGCTTTGTCCAATTACCTTCAAATGATCTTAAGCAATTCTGTTCTAATAGAAGACCACACACAAGTACTTTCAGGCAGAATTATTTGTACTGATGAAGTTAGAGTTTGGTGAATGGAGTCTAAATCAGCCATATAATGGAAAGTTAGAAACAGCTTTAACACTTTTCAGAGGGGTAGCCGTGTTAGTCTGTATCAGTAAAAACAACGAGGAGTCCTTGTGGCACCTTAGAGACTAACAAATTTATTTGGGCATAAGCTTTCGTGAGATGTAACCCACTTCATCAGATGCATGGAGTGGAAAAAACAGTAAGCAGGTATAAATATACAGTAGATGAAAAGATGGGAGTTGCCTTATCAAGTGCGGGGTCAGTGCTAATGAGGTCAATTCAATTAGGGTGAATGTGGCCCATTCCCCACAGTTGACAAGAAGGGGTGAATACCAACAGAGGGAAAATTACTTTTTGTAGTGCTAACAAGGCCAATTCAATCAAAGTGGATGTGGCCCATTCCCAGCAGTTGACAAGAAGGTGAGAGTATTAACAGAGGGAAAATTATTTTTTGTAGTGACCCAGCCACTCCCAGTCTTTATTCAGGCCTAATTTGATCGTATCAAGTTTGCAAATTAATTCCAGTTCTGCAGTTTCTCGTTGAAGTCTGTTTTTGAAGTTTTTTTGTTGGCGACTTTTAAGTCTGTTATTGAGTGTCCAGGGAGATTGAAGTTACTGGTTTTTGAATGTTACAATTCTTGATGTCTGACTTCTGACCATTTATTCTTTTGCATGGAGACTGTCCGGTTTGACCAATGTACATGGCAGAGGGGCATTGCTGGCACATGATGGCATATATCACATTGGTAGATGTGCAGGTGAACGAGCCCCTGATGGTGTGGCTGATGTGATTAGGTCCTATGATGGTGTCCCTTGAATAGATATGTGGGCAGAGTTGGCAATGGGGTTTGTTGGAGGGGTTTGTTCCTGGGTTAGTATTTCTGTTGTGTGGTATGTAGTTGCTGGTGAGTATTTGCTTCAGGTTGGGGGGTTGTCTGTAAGCGAGGACTGGCCTGTCTCCAAAGGTCTGTGAGGGATCGTCCTTCAGGATAGGTTGTAGATCCTTGATGATGCGCTGGAGAGGTTTTAGTTGGGGGCTGTAGGTGATAGCTAGTCGAAAACAGACTTCAACGAGAAATTGCAGAACTGGAATTAATTTGTTAGTCTCTAAAGTGCCAAAAGGACTCCTCATTGTTTTTAGCTTTAACACTAGAGTTGCTACCGTGGCTTCATGATCTCCTGTATTATAGTTTGCTTACTGCAATATGTTTAGGGAATTCAGATGTATATTATGCTTGCATTTACATTCAGTTCACTATACTTATTACCAACACCTTCCACTTAATCCAGACTGACCTGGAACAAGTTTATATATTTTTTTGAAGGTGCTGATTCTGAGTGAATAAACTGTGTCTGTTTAAAACATACTATGGATTCTTGCTAATATTTTTTATATATCTTCTCCCATTCAGTTGGAAGGCTTGTACCTAGTGTTATGAGTTATGTGTGTGGGGAAATCCATCCATGGGTTTTGCTGGCATAAACTTAGAGATTTTTTCCTCTAGAAAATAGACTCTAACTCTTGTTTCTGAAATGAGATACATACAATAGGGATGCTGGCAGCAACATGGAGTAGATGATCAAATTCATGTCTAGATTCTGTGATCTGTCGAGTGTGACTTTGACACTGAAATGATGGAATATAACTTGAAGTTTGATCTTGGGCTGCACTGAAATTATCTCTGCATTGTATTATTACAGCTCATCACGTAGTCAGTTTCAGAGAGAGAGACTGCAGGGAATATATCAATACCATCCCCTGGTGTTTAACGCATTAGAGAGTGTTGTTATCTTGAGGTGAATATAAACCTCAGAAGAAACACTTCTAAGCAGACCTTGTTTGCCTCTATCTCTTTGTGACTGCTCTAACAGTAATGAAGGCAAGTGATTTATTTTATACCGAGGAGTGAATGATGGAAATATTTTAGCTATACATAAAAATCATGACAGAGTCAAGACTGCTGTATCAAGAGAATACCCTTCCTGGAGTTTAGAATGAACTTCAGAAAAGCCGTGTTGTCAACATAGGAATATGAAGCTCAAGTCTGTTGTCTTCCTTCTGTATCGGATAATTTTAATTGATGATGCTTTCTATTTTCCTTGAATCAATACGTAATAAAGGGCTCAATTCTGTCACACTTACATTTAATAATAATATCTTATTCCTTGAGTAATCCAACTGATGTCAATGGCATTGTGCAATGTGAATTAGCCCTGAGTTATCTCACTACTGAACCTTGCCTCTTCACACAAAGATCTCTGATAGGTTGGCTATGTAAGTTTGCACTACAAATCATCTCTGTACTACTGTGATTTCTCCTTCCACAAAAATAACTTTTCTCATTTAGTGTTAATCTACATACAGCAAGTTGTATACTGAATGTTGATCAGAAATGCATCAACTTTGTAGTGTTCTGAAATTAGGAATTATTTTAGCTGTTCCTAGCTCAATACATAACACAATGTTCACAGCTGCAGACATTTTCCCAAACTCCATAACTAACACAACAAACTGTTCTCTGCTTCAGTGCTATATGTATGCAAGCAAATGCAGAGTTATTTGATAGATCCAGCTGAACTCAGTGGGCGGGGTCAGGTGCCAACCACTGTGAACATTCTTTGTTGTGTTGTTAGGTGCACATTTATATGGTTTTGTCATAACTCTGGTTAAATAATCTGTCATAACTCGGTTAAATCAGCACCGCTGACTGGGCCGTTAAATGTCCCATCAGCAGGGCCATTTTTATCATGATTATTTTGTTAGTTTCCTTAGTATCCATCATGATATGTAAATAACACAGAGATAATAGCTTAGACCAGTGGTTTTCAATTTTTTTTTTGGCGACCCGGTTGAAGAAAATTGTTGATGCCCGTGACCCCACGGGCTGGGGCAAAGGGTTGGGATGTGGGGGTGAGGGCCGGAAGCGGCCAACGGGAGTGCAGAGCCAGTGCTTGGGGCAGAGGCAGCATGCAGAGCCCCGTTCCCCCTTCTCCCCCCCCTCCCCGCCTAGGAGCCCGACCTGCTGCTGGCTGCTTCCGGGGCGCAGCGCTTGCTGTCAGAACAGGTAGGGACTAGCCTGCCTTAGCAGGGCAGCACTGCTGATGGGCAGGGACGGTGCAAGGAAGTTTCGTCCCGCCCCCCCACCCCCCACCCCGCTGGCTCCCAGCTCAGCTGCGGAGGCGGGAGGCAGCCATGGCTAACCACCCTCCCAGCTCAGCCGTGGAGCCGGGAGGTGGACAGCAGCCGCGGCCAGCCACCCCCCCCCCCCCCCCCCGGCTCCCGGCTCAGCCGCGGAACCAGGGGGCAGGAGGCAGCCGCGGCGAGCCGCCCCACAAATCTTGGCTCCCTAGGCGACTGCCTAGGGTCGCCTAATGGGCGCGCCGGCCCTGCTGATGGGACATTTAATGGTCCAGTCGGCAGTGCTGACCAGAGCCGCCACGACCCAGTGCCTTACATTCCGCGACCAAGTAGTGGGTCGCGACCTGCAATTTGAAAACCACTGGCCTAGAGGGAGATTTTCAAAGGCAGAAATGGAGGTTAGGTGACAATTCCCATTGATAGGCAGTGACTTTCAGTGGGAGTTAGGTGTCTGACTGCCATTTATACCTCTGAAAATCTTCCCTTAGAACACAGAACTGAAAGAACAGCAACTGTTTTTAATTTCCAACCTGTGTTTAAATTTTTGAGAGAACCTGTCATTCAAGCTTTTTATTAGACAAAGGGTCAGAATACTCACATCTCATGTGATTCACTAGGTTTGCATTCTGTTTTAAAAGGGCAGCTTTCTAAAATCTCAGCAACAGGTGAACCTGAAAAGAATGCACTGTAGCCAGGCAAGAGTTTGCAGTGTTAGGTAGAACAGCAAAACAATGATTTCCAACCTGCTGAAGATGATAAAAGGAGCATTAAGTAGCTTTTGTAACAAGTTTTGAAATGTTCTTGTATTTACCAACTATGGCATTGTAGAGTCCTTCATAGCCATCCAGTTCTCAAGTCTAACTGGAAAGTACAGAATTTTCAGTGATATCTGTGAGTGCACACTAACAGTATTATGCTGAGGATGTCAAAAATGGACCAAACAGGTAATGGGTTTGCCACTGCAACTGATGCTGACAGATATCCCAAGTCAGCACTTTAGACACTTATTTGCCAATGTGGCCTAGGAAAGAAGGGGATTTCTGTGTGCACTTGAAGGATTCATTTTTGTCAAATTATCATTTTGACAGGATTTTTGGAATTGAGAAGCTGAATCTGAAAGGCTGCAGGAATATTTCTTTCAAAATTCTCCGTTTGCTTAGTTGTAAATTAATGTTATGAGATGTTTTAGTCTTTGAGCTTATAGAGTCAAGTAGCACTGACACACAGGTATGTACATTTATGATAATTTATTTATCATCTAAGACAAACGAGGACTGCAAGACATGTCGGGGGTGCAATTAAGGATAGATCCAGATACAGTTGCAGAAGAAATGTATAGTTAAGCTGCAACCAGGAGGGAGAGTCTCCCGGAGTCCCAAAGCAATTTATTTATTTATTTGTGAGCAATGGATCACAGTTATAATATAGAATAAAAAAGTTATGGCAGCCAATAGGGTCATGTTCATGAGAGCATAGTATTTTGGCCACTTTATCATATGAGCTATAGAGACATGATCAGTGTAGAAAGACCGTCATTGAGTTGTTTAACAGGGAAAAGTCTTCGGGGATTTTTTTGGCTCTTGGCAAAACATTTCCCCATGATGCAATCATATTCAGAACATCTGTCTTTCCCTACTCAAGCAGGCATCTATTAGGAATGAAAATCTTTTTTTGGGGGGTGGGGGGGGGGTTTACATTTATGGTTTGGATCACAGAAGGAGCTCTCTGAAGGATAGTTAGCAGAAGGACACAAGATAGCAGTTGGCCTCAGGCTATCCTGTTTTTATCAGAAAAGCCACCGAATTCTTATGGATGGTTTACTTCCTGTTGTCCAAGCATGGCTGTTAACTGGCCAGTATAATTCAATGATTGCAAATTATTGGAAGAAAGCTCCCTCCACCCCGATCAAAGCTGTGTAGCATGCTTACTGGAAGGAAATTCAAGAGTTAACATGGGTACAAAACATGAGCACCATTAATTTTAAATTAAGTTAATGGAGCTGTAGACCTTCAGCTCTTCTAAGGTTTTGGCCTATTGTTAAGAAAAGTGCCTTTTGCTGCAATAGGATTACCCTCACCATCAAAACACGCACAACTGCTGTAATTTGTTTTCACAGATTTCCTCATGCTGCTGCAAGACTGGCTTAGTTAGAAGGGATTTCAAATGAAAGTAACATACATTCATCCATTGAAATTAGGTCATTCTCTGTCTTCTTCCCCAACTCCCAACAAATGTTAGACATGGTCAGCAACTTTCTCTTGGTGACTCAAGCCAGAATGCATCTTACTCCAGCCCTGCTCATGGTTTCCCTTGACAACAGCTACTGTTAAAGATGGAGTGAAAAACAAACCCCCAAATGATAGACCATATTTTTAATAACAAATACTGTAAATAGAGTAAAAAGCAAACAGAAATGAGCATACTAAAACTACCAATAATACAAGAGGGAGCCTTAGCACAGTGAACATGTTGGCTTTGCTCTTTCAGTCCTTTGTAAATAAATAATAATGATTTCTCAGTTTTCTGGTAGGATCCTCGCCACCTCCAGAACTAGAAGCTGGGTTAACAAATGACCCAGTGTTTACTAGCAATAACTTTGACAGATTTTGATACCTCTTAGGTCTGGTCCACACTGGGGGGTGGGGGGGGGGGTGTTGATCTAAGATACGCAACTTCAGCTACGTGAATAACGTAGCTGAAGTAGAATATCTTAGATCGATTTTTAAAAGTACTTACCGCGGTCCACACGGCAGCAGGCAGGCTCCCCTATCGACTCCGCTTACTCCTCGCATGGAGCTGGAGTTCCGGTGTCGACGGGGAGCGCTTCTGGGATCGATTTATCGCGTCTAGATGAGACGCGATAAATCGATCCCAGAACATCGATCGCTACCCACCGAATTGGACGGGTAGTGTGGATGTAGCCTTAGAGTTTAAGACCAGAAGGGACCAGTAGATCATTTAATCTGACCTCCTGTATATTCCAGGCTACTAAATTTCATTCAGTTATCCCTGTATAGAGCTCAATAACTTGGGCTTGACTAAAACGTAACTTGCCTTTGGCTAATGTTTCCTCACTTTGAGTAGTATCTTACTTCAGTGCGATGACTTGAGGAGGCAGGCTCTCAACCTTTATTTGATATTGCAGTTTGCCTTGTAAGATCAGGACCTAAGATACTATGAAAGGGAGTAAGGGTGTCAGAATCTGTTCTTTTAATACATTTTTTAACTCAAGAAATCTCCCCCCCCCCACCAAAAAAAAGAACAAGTATCAATGGAAATGTAGAATCTCAAAAGGCAAATTTGCAGTATCATACTTTGAAATCATTAACTTTTTTTAGTATTTAAATGCATCAAACAGAGCCATTTCATTTTGGTAGTTCAATGACGTATTACCAATGTGAGTATGGCAGATATATCTTTTGTGTACAGTATGCTGATGTATTCTTTTGTCACATTTATGGACAAAACATGCAATTGACAATTTTATGCTTTATAGTATAGAACGGTCACAGTCAGTTTGGATTTGTGCCAGTTTCGATGCTATCTTTGCATTAAGATTCCTTGTAGAAAATTATAGAGACAAGAGGTTTTTGAGAAGGCTTATGACCATGTTCCGAGAGAAATCATCTGGTGGTGTGTGAGAATACCCGAAGGCTATATCAGACTCAGCCAGGACATCTAGGAAGGTGCTGATACCACAGTCAGAGGGCACTGTGGAGAAAGGAACAGTTTCGAGTAAAAGTCTGAGTGCATCAAGGCTTGTCACTAAGCCCCTCTTTGATCATATTGGTGCTCAATGCACTTACAGAAAACATTAGTTTGAAATCCAGAAGTAGTCCCTTTCCTCCCAAAGATGTATAATATTTTAATTCTGGAAGGGACAGACCTCAGATCTTAAGTATAGAGTGACTAGTAATGGAAAGTCTGTTCAAATGATGATCTATATCTATAAGATTTAGGAGTATAATGTTATTTATCTGTGCACAACTACTAACTCTATGGGTATGTCTACTCTGCAATTAGACACCCGCGGCTGGCCCCTGCCAGCTCGGGCTAAGGGGCTATTTAACTGCCAGCCTGAGACGAAATGTCAACACCACAATCAAACAACCCAGCACTCCAAACCCCGCAAGCCTGAGTCTGTTCACACGGGCTTTTTAATTGTAGTGTAGACATACCCTATGTATGGCAAGCAGGGGCGGCTCCAGGCACCAGTGCAGCAAGCGTGTGCCTGTGGCGGCAAGCTGCGGGGGGCAGCCTGCCGGTCCCTGTGAGGGCGGCAGTCAGAGAGCCTTTGGAGACATGCCTGCGGGAGGTCCGCCGCTCCCGTGGTTTCAGCGGCAATTTGGCGGTGAGCACGCCAAAGGCGCGGGACTGGCGGATCACCTGCAGAAACGCTGCCGAATCCGCGGGACCACTGGACCGCCCGCAGGCATGCTGCTGAAAGCCGCCTGACTGCCGTGCTTGGGGCAGCAAAAAACATAGAGCCGCCCCTGATGGCAAGACCATTACCAGGATGCTGGTAGCAAAATCTCAGTGCAGATGCAGAGATGCAATAGTTTGTATAAGAGGGGAACACAACAATATGTATTTTAAGCCTTATGGGAGATAGCCAAAAAATAAGGGTTCTGTGCAATAGCACAGTGATTGCATTCCCAGTGACCAGCTACACAAGCATCTAGAATGCAGTATGTTTTGATATGTGTCTTAAACCAAGTAGTCTCTTGACATTTGATAAGACTCTGGAAAATCAAAAGTCAATTTTCTTCTTTATTTTCATACTGGAAATAAAAGATAAAACTGATAATGGGTATAAATAGATTTCTAGACTGTAGATTACCTTGTAGCAATGTAGAGGCCTTAATAATTAAGGTTTGTAAAGATCTATCAATGATCTTTCAATGAAAGATGTTATGAGGCTGATTTCTGCATGGAGCTACCCCTTCAAATTATTTAGAAACTGTAGCTCCAGCAAAATGTGGGAGTATGTACATTAAGCACATTGACCTGGTGAAAGAACATTGCATCTGTGTTCTGGGATGTGCACTCGCTACAAGGTGATTTCCAGGTGAAGTTTGTGGTGTGGATTCCAATGTATAAAACTTTAAATAGTTTGAGACCCGGCTACCTGAGACTGTGATTCTGCCCAGGTGATACTGTGCTGACTACAGTCACCCAAGTTGTTCAAACTAAAAGTTCCCTCTCTCCTCCCATTTCAACACAGTAGGGCTGATGACCAGACATTCTTCATGAAGTGTCGTTGGCATCACTTCCCTCCATCTGCAATACATGCGCACTGGCGCTGGTTGAAAATCAGAATTTCCAAACCCTGGGAAATTCCGATATTTCATAAATATCTGAATTGAGTTGAAAATTTAAAATATCAGTATTTCCTGCAGAGCAGAAAGTTTGGAAAAAGGTATATTAAGAAATATTCAAACATTTAATTTCAACTTTTTCAAACAAATTTAAGCATTTAATTTTGGGTTGGCTTGATATTATTCTGTATCCCCCTGTATGGCTTTGATATCTCATTGGGGCTGTAGTTCAGATGCCTCATGAACCCATTCTCCTATATGGTCTGGGTTCCCATTAGAACTACATCACCTATGATTCACTAGGTGGTTCAACCAGAGATGAGATCACAGTGCACCATGGGAGATGTAGTCCAGCCATGAAATGTTGCAATTCTGTTCAACAAAACAATATTTCAATTTGGTTTGACTCAACCCAGGATGAAATATTTAATTTCTAATTTCCCAATGGAAAAGCAAAAATTTTTTTGCACATTTAAATTTTTCCTGCGACAGATTTAGACTTTGTGGGAAATGCATTTTCTGTTGTAAAAACATTTTTATGGAAAATTCCTGACCAGCAGTGTAACACACACACATATTTTGATCAATGTTTAGTGACCTTCATGACATGCTGCTGCAAGATTCACTTGTTTTCCCTGGTGAGGAGAAGGGTTTGGAATGGAGTCTGCTTTCAGGTTGAGAAAATTGCTAGGATGTCCATTTTTTTGTGGCTGATTTAACATATTTTGCATAAAGTATTTTTTGCCTGTTCTGTGCAGAGAATCTTATAGGTGCAACTGAAATAATAGTGAAGTATGATGGCTTAAAGTAACTATAAAATTGTGTGCAGAATGCCTCCACCCACAGAGGGGGACAACAATCAAATGTACAAGAGCCGGAGGCATAGTGGAAATAAAGACTAGCTTGTGGCAGTATGCTGGATGGGGGAACTGTGTCATATGGGAGAGAAGAAGAATTACTATGGGAAAACCTATGCTAAAAAGGGATTTTACTTTAGATTTTTCATTCTCTAAACAAGCCCGTGTACCTGAAGTTGGTTTGCTGCCTATGACTGTGGAATGCAGAGACATGGTGTGTTCTTCTTGAGATTGGCACCTGTGGGCAGGGCCACATTGTTAGAAGCTCTTCATTGCTCTACCTTCAATTTAATTTGCTTTGTTGCTGTTCTTCAATCCTGGATTTTTGGAAAGGGACTCAGTAATTTTTATGTAGGCCTTTACTTTGATTATGCTTAGTGTTTGTAAATGTTGGATGTATTCAATGGTATACTGTTTGCCTGCTTAAAGAGAAAAGGCCCGTGGGCCTTTGGGGGTAGCAGGGGAGAGAAGTTAGTTGGGTCACTTTGCAAGGTAAAAAAGGACTCAGTACAGCTTTTTCCCTCTCTGTGAGGCATAGGTAATATCTAAATCCCAGTGGCTGGAAGCTGGGAGGGTATTGTTAAAAGACAGCTCACCTAGAGAGCTGGGAATGGACTTCGATTTTCAAACAGGTTGGGTCCCTTTCTTTTTCTATTTTAGTTTATTGGTGGCTTCTATTTATAAGTGAGGTTAAAATATATGGAAAAAAAGCCAGAAGTCCTATTGAACTTACTGCATGACTGTGCAAACCCAAGTAAACAGTCATGCAGCAAGTGAACTTGAAAATATCCCAGCAAGTCTTTGCTCAAGTGCATTGTGCCCCAAAAGGGGTGACTCATAACTCAGCCTTAGGACTTGGGAGCATTAGCCAAGGACACAGGGAAACACTTTTGCTGTTCTCATTGCATGCAGTCACATTATTTCCTAGCTGCCAAAATATGGCATGTAATTCTGCATGCTAGTTTACATCAGCTTCAGGTAACTGGAAGCCATTAAAAAAGAAAACTGGAAGTGACAACTCAAATACCCCACTACAAAGCTCCCATGTTACCTCCTGAGTAGACAGAAGAATATGTGTCATCATTTCCTGATTATGTAAAACAAAATGTATATGGGTCCATCTTGATTTAATCTAAACCTCACAGGACAAAACGGTGTTATGAGATTTAACTAATGAAGTCAGATGGAAATGTCTTTTTCTCACACCCACTCTTTGGGCAAACAGCTCTATAGCAAAATCTGATAAGCAGTTTTTGAGTGGGGAGTTGCTGGGGTGGTCATTACATTTCTGCTATACGTTCAAGTAAGCAGTTTGTTTGTATGCATCTCAACAATACCTAGACTAACTATCCAGACAGGATGCCTTTTTGTAGATCATCATGTTGTGGGTTCAGCATAAAAGTTTAATTCCCTGACACTTGAAGGTTTCAGTATTTTCAGGAGAGGCCTTTGAAAAGACATATGTCACCCTATCTACATTATACTGGTGGGTCAAATGTTAACATATATACCTTCCTTCCCCTTCCCCTCTCCTTCTCTATTCTATTCCTTTTGCCTGAACATTTAAAATGAGTGAGGAAGGGGTGAAATGAAACTTTTTTTAAAAAATGCAATGTTTCTAGTCTGGCTGGAATTGATCCAATTGACTGGACCTGATTTTGCACACCATGCTTCCCTGAAGGCTCCCCTCCCCCAAGAAGCAGCTGTAAACAGCTGATGATAATTATCGTCCACCTGCTGACTATGCCAAATAGACATCCCATTAAACTGTGACAAAAAGGGCTTCTAGACTACTAAGTACATCCTCATACCTTTGGTAACCCTGATAAAATGCTGATCTGTTTTTTACCCCAGTGGTGGCAGTTGCTAACCACAAAGAATATGACATGACCTGTCTTCTGTAATAATCTGCATTGTACAGCTCAAATGCTCTACTAAATGAAATACTAAATGAAAATTTACTGCTACTTTATTTGTGGCTGTTTTCAAAAAAGTGTAGTTCAGTTTCTGAGACTGTATAAATTGTAAACGGAACTCACTTTTGATAGATCCTAATTAAACACTGAAATTTTCAGCTGCTTTATTAGGATTGCTTAAGATCACTTTGTATGTAATGTTCAACATGCCATGCTTAGAAAAAACAAAGTAAACTAGTGCACATTAGGCTTCACTATTAACATACCATCACAAAGTGCAATACCAAATGCAAATAACTCAACAGACACTGAAAAACAGACCATGACTAATGTTTTGTCATAGAAAAGCTGACCTCGACATCAATTCTTTTGGAACAGAAATCATATCAATACGAGTACTAGTACAAGTAAAATTTCCTTGCTAACTGTGCTGGCAAAGAAAAGAAAGTAGACTTCATAGTGCATATTATTTTGCTGCTGTTATGCCTTAGATTGCCTACTTCTGAACATCAGTGCTACTGTAAACAGAGGGGTTTAAAAGGCAGTGTTTAGATATGAGGTGAGGCTGAGTTTGCACTGATGTTCAGATTTGGTTTCGAAGGTGTCAGATCTTGCAAGGTTGTTCCGTGATGACACAAATCTCACACAATCATCCATTCTCTCAATATTTTGTCAGTAGCCAAACCCCTGGTTTCAAAACCAGAAGGATGAGTTCACTTCTGGAGGTTGAAATTCCGCACAAATGCACACCTGAAATGCAAATCGGTTTGTATTAGAGACTCTAGTTTTGGCTCATGCTGTATATTCTAAAGATGCAAATGCAAGAGAAAGCTGCAGGTCAGTTAAATCAATAGTATTTTATTAACTTAAATACCTTTGGCTGTAATTTAGCCAATTTGGCTTGGCCAGTGGTGTGTGTTGGGGGTTTTGTGAATTAGCCTCATCCCACTGAAAAATTCGTGCATTACTTTCAGGAAGTTTTCTACAAATACAATAAATTTGACTGGGTTGTGTGCTTGCATTGGAATTGACAGCCGACTAATTCATGTAATAGAAGATTTTAGCTCTCCATATTGTGATAGGTGATGGTGTTATATCAGTAGCGTAGGCAGGTCCGGAGCACAGGGGGAGCGGCGCTACAAAAAGGCTCCTCCCCAGGCTCACCCTGTACTCACCCAGCGGTGCCTCCAGCGACCGGCAAGAGCCAGTACCCTGTGCCTGACCTTACCGGCTTCCCCGGAGGTGATTTAAAGGGCCCGGGGCTCCAGCCGCTGCGGGGAGCCCCGGGCCCTTTAAAGTGCCTCCGGAGCTCTGGCAGCGGAGCTCGGGCAGCGCTTTAAAAGGCCTGCAGCTCCCCGCAGTGGCAGGAACCCCAGGCCTTTTTAAGCACCGCCTGAGCCCGGCTCCGGCAGCAGGGCTCGAGCGGCACTTTAAAAGGCTTGCGGCTCTTGCAGCTGTGGGGAGCCGCGGGCCGTTTAAATCCCTGCCTGAGCCCCACTGCCGGAGCCGGGCTCGGGCTGCACTTTAAAAGGTCCGTGCCTCCTGCAGCCGCGGGGAGCTGCGGGCCTTTTAAAGCGCTGCCGGGCTCAGGCGGCGCTTTTTAAGGCGCCGCTTCTTCTCACAGGGGGAGCTCCCCCTGCTCCCCCCCGGCTACGCTACTGTGTTATATTGTTTTTGTGCAGTTTTGGGAAGCCATTCCTCTGAAAAATACATCATGATAGCAGGACATACGTTAGAAAAAGTCTTAAGATTTTAATATTAATACTTGTATTATTCACTTCAGCATTTTCAATAGATTAACAATATTAATCTTTGCAATTATGTGGCATACCTGTTACATTCTTAAACTGTTTGACTTAAATCTTTATATTGTATATCTGTTTAGGAAATACACTAACATTTCCACTTAGTTTGTAGACAAAAAGGGGGCCCAATTTGCAGTTACTCTAAGGTCCTCTACACCATTCTGGAAATGTAAAAAGCTTTACAAGGAGTGCAAATGGCCACCTGAGAATATCCCGTGTGCAGGAGGTAGGGTTGCCAACCTTCCTGGTTTCACTGGGAGTCTCCCGGAATCAGGCTCTATCTCCCTGAGATACTGGAGCCAAACCAGGAGATTTTAGGCATGAACAGTCCAGAAGCACAGCAGAGCTAAGGTAGGCTTTCTACCTGCCCTGGCTCTGCGCCACTCCCAGAAGTGGCCAGCACTTCCCTATGGCCCTTGGGGGAGAGCAGGGGGTCTCTTCACGCTGCCTGTACCCTGAGCGCAGATTCTGCAGCTCCCATTGGCCGAGAACTGCGGCCAATGGGAGCTGCAGCGATGGTGCCTGTGGACAGGGCCAGCGCGCGGAGACCCTCTGGTCCCCCCGCCTAGGAGCCGCTGCCAGAGGGATGTGCCAGTCGCTTTCGAGAGCCACCCAAGGTAAGCTCTCTCCTTCTGCACCCTAACCCCCTGCCTCAGCCCTGAGCCCACACCCAAACTCCCTCCCAGAGCCCGCACCCTGCACCCAAACTCCCTCCAAGAGCCCAACTCCTCACCCCCTCCTACACCCAAACTCCCTCCCAGAGCCCACACCCTCTCCTGCACTCCAACCCCCTGCCCTAGGCTCAGCCCAGAGCCACCTCTCACACTCTGAACCCCTCGGCCCCAGCCCAGAGCCTGCATCCCCCTCCGGCACCTTAATCCCCTACCCCAGCCCGGTGAAAGTGAGTGAGGGTGGGGGAGAGCGAGCGATGGAGGGAGGTGGGCTGGAGTGAGCGGGGGTGGTGTGGGGCCTTGGAGAAGGGGCAGGGCAGGGGTGGGCCTTGGGGAGGGAGTGGGGCGGGAACAGGGCAATGGTATTTGGGTTTGTGTGATTAGACAGTTGGCAGCCCTAGCAGAAGGCCTTTCAGGCCAGGGTAGGGCTGGCATTAAGGTTCTCTACATCAGCCTTTTCCTAGTCCCCAACATAGGGGGGATATCCGAGTACATTGCACTACAAATGGAGAACAGGCACAGAAAGATGAAGTAATAGCGCAAGGTCTCAGAGGAAGTCTATGGTAGAGTTGACCATAACATTCTGGTCTCCCATTCCTCAACCAAAAAACCTTCTCTGTAGAGGTTTCATGCCACAGATAAAAACAGTAACTGTTCTATTCAATTTTATCTCAGTTGAAACATAAAACTAAGTAGGGAAGCTATATTAAAGCAATAGAGTAGGACAACTTTACTGCACCTATTGTTTTGAAATTCTTTGTACTTGTTAAAATAACCTTTTCTAAAGATCCAGATGACTTTCTTGAAACATTGTCAAGTGTAATAAATAAAAGGTGACTTAAAGAAAAATTATGCAGACTATAATCAAAATATCAGATTTTAAATACCTATACTCTCTGGAACCATAGTTTTGAATTCCAGTAGCCTCAATCCCTCGGAGGTAGATATCTCGACGTCCAGTACTGTTTCGATGATGAGGAAATCTTTCATGTGAGACTTTAATAACCATTTTGTAAAAGCAGGATGGTTGCCATGGTATCCTAACCCTGAGTCCAAATACTTTTGTTGAGTGTGCTGGGCACCAGATGTCAACTTGGCTACTGTCCTTGCACCCCAGGCAGAACTGCCTCATTCTACCAGAATGTGCATGAAATGAACTCTTGCAGTCCTTCGGTAAAATTCCCACTGATATCAACAGATTTTCCCTAAGGAGGGACTGCAAGATTTGGCCCATGTTTGGTAAAACAGTTTGGGATCGTTTAGTGCCATATGTAAATAATAAATATAAAATGTATTATTTTTATCTCATGAATAGGTTTGATGCCAAGTGAACATATTTCTGTATCTTGTTCTAATGACAAACTAAATTTTTCCTTTTTTCCCCCCTCAGTCTGATACCAATGCAAGTTACCTACGAGCTGCTCGAGCTGGCAACCTAGAAAAGGCTCTAGACTACTTAAAAACTGGAGTGGACATCAACATTTGCAATCAGGTGGTAGAATATTTTAATTACATTTTCCTTCATTCTGTAAACTCTACTCTTCCTTTGTCTAGGTATATATTATCACTTCATATCTGTAATAACTTTCAGTTAATGTTTTGATAACTGAATCTTATTGTATATTTGCAATTCCTATACAAGAAAATCCTTTAAGAAGCTATATTTCACTTTCACTGGGGTAACATTAAGGTATTCAATTTTATTATGCATTCTGTTTGTATTACACTAGTGTTTATGCTAATGTTTATATTTAATGCTGCTAAGCCTCTGTAGTCCAGCTGAACACTTACTGCTCTCTATAACCAAGTAGCTCATTTGAAAATAGCTTCTTCAGGAGATAATCAGAATGGAATGTAATCCTTAGGTCTCATGATAGATTGTTTGCTGCACTAAACAACCTGTATCAGTCTTTCCCTTTCCATTTTTTATCAGAATGGGTTGAACGCACTCCATCTTGCTTCCAAAGAAGGTCATGTAGAAGTTGTTTCAGAACTGATAAAGCGAGGTGCCAATGTGGATGCAGCAACAAAGGTCAGTAGTTCCTATCTAGCTGTTCTACTGTTTGCCCAGATTCCATGTAAGCAAAGTGTCAACCAATTGATTGCAGGCATTATTATAGCAGTTTAAGTAATTAAATATTTTCTCCTGATGATGTGACTCTCAAGAATTTTTCAACACACATCTCGTAGGTTATAATATATGTCACAGGTTACTAGTGAGGATGTTAGGTCACAAAAATTATAGAACATTGTCTTTGTTTTGTAGAGATATTTTAAAATATATTTGACAATAGAAATATTGTATGAAGAGTGTATTAGTAGCTGAAAATATATTTCAGAATGGGCCATGGGGTCGACATGCTTAATCATGTTTTCAATGTAAATTTTTACCAGTTTACTTTTAAACAGTTTTCACATTTCAACCCTCTCTAATTTCAGAAAGGAAACACAGCATTGCACATAGCATCTCTGGCTGGACAGACAGAAGTTGTTAAAGTGTTGGTTACAAATAAGGCCAATGTCAATGCACAGTCTCAGGTAAAGTTACTGAACTTTACTAAGAATGTTACTGAACTAAAAAAAATAATGTTCAAGTCGGTGTCTTTCTCCGTTTTTAAACTGTAACGTTATTAGGGTGTGTAAGACAGCTTTGTTGGCATTAATGTTGGGTCTGGAGAAGTGGGAGATTGATAGAGTAAGTAAAATTAGGAGTGAGCAAAATCATTTGGGTAAAATAAGAGTAATTCTTCCTTTAATCAGCTTCCCCACCCTTAGCTATTGTCTTTTATGGCAGGCAAATGCCTGGATGAACGTACCATCTCCTTGGCCCAAGGCTATTCTTGCTGGTGGCTAGCCCAACACACAGAAGATGAGGAAGATGATTTAATGTGCTTTCCAATCTCTGTCTTTTGAGGAAAGCTGTTTAGGAATTTGAAGGGTGTCTCCTAATTCTTTGATGGCTTTATTTAGCCTTTTCAATTTTACGTTCAATGTTGGGAAAACCCTATTTTGAAATTAAATTACAGTAATTTTCTGTTTCAAGCTGTTTGCATTCTGTGCAGATGATCAATGAGAATGAGAAAATCTTGATTTGAAATCCAGTGTTGTTTATAACTGTGCCGAAAAGTGTCATGTAATATGGAGGACAGCAAAGCAATTCACCCTTCATCTTAAGATCTACCGTCCAGTAGTGTCCTGCTTACTGCATTGTTACTTGGCCAGAATAGATAATGAAAAAATAGAGTTGGTAGAGAAATCCTGATTCAAAGGAAATATATCCTATTTCAAAGTAATCTACTGTTACAGTCTGAAAGAGTTACCTCACTTTTTCTTTATAACTTTTATAAGGAAGTACTACTGGAATATGCAGAAATAAAGCACTTTTTAAAATTTATGTGAAGGACAATTATAGAAAATTGAAAGAAAAGAAAGACTGTGTTTGTTAAAGGGATATGTTACATATCATATATTTTTAAGAAACACATTTCTTTCCCTGTGTTTTTAGCATATTAAATATGAAAGAATTTTACTTCTCTCCATTGGTGCTGCTTGTTTACCACGTGCATTTCACGCAGCTTGGACAAAAAAAAAAAGTTTCACTTTCTGATTCTTGTGCATTTGCCAAATGCTGCAGTGTTTGGTTTCCAAACAATGCAGGAGAGAGTTTAAATCCAAACAGAACAAAAAAATTGCTTAAAGAATTTTTCTTTAAAAAAAAATCTATTGGTTCTTCTGTTGAAGACTGAATGTTACGCTGTAAAAACACCCTTTTGTGGGTTCAGTCCTGGGAACAATTTGAAGATGTAAGCACCTATCAGAACCTCAAAGGGCTCTATCCTGATGGGCAAAAGAAGAGTGCTTTCTGCAAATTTTCTTAGTTCAATTGAGTTAGCTTAGCATGACTGAAAAGCCCTCTTAACTCTCATTAATAGGAAAGCTTTAGATCATTTGAACTGGTCGTGCTGTAGCCTCGGCTCCCCCTTAGGTCTTGTCAAGACGAGGATTTAAAGGTGTGATTTTTAGCATGTGTTAGCTAACACGTGCTAACAAACCCATTTAAAAAGTGATAGTATAGCCACTGCGCTTAACATGTGCTAAACAGGTTAAGTCTAACATGTCTTAAAGGCCTTGTTTTCACTAGCAGAAAAATGGTGGTATTTATCACGCGTTAGCTCACACTAGTGTTTACCCTGAACTTCTAACACATGTTAAAATTATGACTGCCTTGTCCAAACACACTAGGATTTTACCACATGCTAGTTACCATGTATTAGCTAACACATGGTAAAAATCAAAACAAAGCAAAACTCTTTTTTTCGTAGTTTGGATACACCCTATGTTGGTGTAATATGCACATTGATGGGATGGTGCAGAATTCATCCTACTTTCTCTCGCTCAACAGCGCATTCAGTTCCCTCAGCTGAATTGGAAGAGCATCCCCTCTAGTTTTCTGGAAATGCTCTGCCTCCCCGGTTTCATCCCCTAGCACCTCAGCTGCCCTCTGTGGTAACCAGGCATTGGGGAGGGAGACCTGTTTAACTTCAAGTATTGACTCCACTAGGATATAAACACCTGCTCAAGTGCTGTCCTCAATAGCGATACTTTCCTGAATTAGATCAAAATATCAAAATACCCAAACATTAACTGACTATGCAGACTGCACTGGCCACATACATTTGTGCTTGACTTCAACTCTGTTCTGCTAAATGTCTCACAGATAGAAATACTTCTCTTGGGCAAGAAGAACATCCTCAAATTCAGCTCCATCACCTTTATATCTGTCCTTAACTCCAACCTTCTGTTTGCCTCCATTGTCCTTATACTTTGCATCCTGGACAGTGAAGTTTCCTTGTCCCACCACACATTCTTTGTCTGAACATTCACCATGTAGGCCACTATCTTATTTCCAGATTGGTCAAAATCTTCATCCATGGCTGCTCTTTTGTTACCATGACTATTATAATTCCCTTCTACGTGGCTTCCCTTAATCCCAACCCTCCAGAGTCCAGAATTTTGCTGCTCACTTGCTTACACAAACAAATGTTGACATTTCTCCCAATTCCACTGAATGTCTTCCACTGAGAGTCTTCATTGTCTTCCTCTATTTGTGAGATCCAGCTCAAAAATTCCTGAACTAGTTTTTGTTTTACTCTTCTTGAGAGACTTGTCCCTCTTTGCTCCCTTCCCTGCTCCTTCCTCTCTTCCTGCTCTTTGTGCATTCATACAGTCTTGCCAGTGCTGATGTCCTTCCACTAGAGTTCTTGACAGATAGGAGAGCCTTCCTGTACCTCCCCACTTCATTGCCTCACTACTATTTAAAAATGCCAGCTGAAACCTCTTTTCTGTTTTATTTACATCTCTTAATTTTCCTCTTCCTTAGCTGTTATAATTTATTTTCGCTTTATAACTGTTATTAGTTAAATCTCTATTTGAGGATACAGACTTTATGAAAGGCAGCGTGATACAAAAGAAGGGTCTTCTTCTACTCCTACTGAAATCAATTGCAAACATCCCATTGAATTCAGTGGAAACAATATCAGGCCCTAACCCTGTGTTTATTATATAGCTTCCTCATGTCCCCCATCCCCGAATTAACTCCAAATCTGTTTGTTTCGGACACTAGCTCTGTTCACAGAAATGAATAACAAACACTTGTTAGCACTAGTGTAACTTTAGCGCCCTCGTGGCCAAGATGGAGTCTGCTCTGCAGGCAGCTCTGGCCAAGAGAGAGCGCGCACAGGAATGCAGCAGGAACAATCCCTTCTACCCCAAGGGCACCTGTTCCAAACCCCCAAGAGTGAACACACACACCCACAGGAAAAGTACAATGGATATAAGAAAGGAAAATATTTATTTACAGAGGGATGAGAGAAGAAAAAACAACAAGGGGAAATATAGGGGGAGCGGTAAAACAGGGTTGCATCCAAACCAAGGCCCCACAGGCCCAGTGGTAGCACAGGCTGAAAGGGCAGACACTGAGCAACGTGTCTGCACACAGAGTTCAGGAGTCCTGAGCAAAGTTCCAGTCCAGGGGTGAGTCTTGGGTGCTCCTGGTCCTCTTCGGCGCCGGTGAACTTTCCTCAACAAACCCCTCCAGTGTCCTCTTCTGCCGCTCTCTGCAAAGCCACACAGCGCGACAACGTGCCCACTTAACTAGCTAACAGCCTCCCTCCTTATTCCCAATGCAGAGTCACAAGCCCCAGTACTCACAGCCCCATGCAGCTCTGGGCAGCAGTGATACAGATACTGGGTCCAGGTCCAGCCTGTCCTTCTCGGGCAATGCCCCCCTGGCACAGTGCTCCTCCTGGCTCCTGTCCTGAGGTGTCCCCAATCAGCCGCTCTGTCCTTCCTGGGCTTCAGGCAGGTTCTCTCTGCTTCTCCTACGAGATCCTGCAGACTTTCTCTCTCCCCTGCTCCAGCTCCCCACCCCCTGATGTTTCCCTCCTTTTTCTCACTGCTCCCCCATCCCCGTTAGGAAAAAGATTTAAAGGGGCCATGCTCTCTAAATCCCAAAGGGATTACACTAGTATCTTGCTATCCAGAATCTTCTTTGGAACTTGACTGCAATTCAGCTTCACATAACATTCAAGGTCTAAAGTTCTAAGTATGTGTTCACATATGCTCCCTCTCTCCCTTTCCTGTGGGTTTTCTCCACACCTTCCCCACCCCTACCACCATCATGTGGCCTGGCTTCTAACTCCCTCCCCAGTGACCAACCCTCAAGCTTCCAGCTCCTTTCTGCCCTGTGACTCCTCTGAGGCCGTTAGACCTTCCAATGCCATGACTCCTTCACCCCTCCTAAAACAGCTTTGATGTCCCAGGAGGGGAAGTAGCTTCTCTAGCAATGTTAAAATATGTGGTCTCTTTGGGTCCAGTACCACTCCCTCCAAATTTCTCTCACACTTTGTGTCCTCCCCTTCTACAAGTTCTCCAGAGTACATTAAACTCAGTAATTGAATAGAACTATCAAGCTCCAGTGCAAATGCAGAACCTGCACATGTTGCCATTGGCAGAGATGAGAACCCACTTATTGCTCCCACTACCTCTGGTAGGTGGGTGTGTAGGGTGGGATGGAGCTTGAAGCCTCAGGGAAGTTCATAGAGAGAATGGGGACTAAAGAGATCATGGAAGAGAGGGAAGTTTGGGGACAACCATATCCTAAGCACAGATCTTCGTTCCCAGCCTGAACAAACATCCTGGATGTGAGGACCTGTGTGCACCACTGTTAAACACTAGACAGAGGCTGAGTCAGTATCCTGTTTAAATGCAAATAAAGTTTTGTTTTCTTTTAGGCTACATGGTGGGAATTTTGAAAGACCCTCTCAAAGTCTCCTTTTTTATTTACTTTGCACTACTATTAATATTGTTTGTGCTTAGTGGTTGTGGTCCTCTCAAATCTTTACTGTACTTAATCTGACATAGACATTTTTGGCCATCAGAGTTGCTTAAAGTAACTGTAACTCAGCTATAATTTGCCCAAAGAAGAAAAGGAAGGATGATTCTTCAGATCCAATAGTCAGATGAAGAGCTAGAGTGAAATGACACAGATGTGAGCCAGTAGCCTAATAACTTTTTTATTTATGTAATGTATTTCTGTAAGGTCAGTCACTTCTCCCCACTGCTTTTGTGATAGTATATTTTCTATTGCTGCTTCTGGCTGGCTTCCATTCCCAGTCCCAGACTGAAGTGGTGCAATTGTACATTTAAAGCATCTTGTGAGACGATCCCCTTCACTCTGAGGGCCCAAATCCGGGAACCTGTTTGAGTCAGCACTTTTACCGGTAAAGTGCACCATCCTTCCAGATCATGTCATATTAAAATGAAAACAGTTACAGTAATACATGGTGAGCTGTGTCATGCCACTTACAAGTCTGGGTAACCTGAGAGGAAATGGGAAACACACAATCCACCTGAGGTCGTTTCAAAGGACAGTGGTCCCAGCGTGAAATATATAAACACACAACAATAGGTCCGAGGAAGGAAGGAAAGATTGTTGATCTTATTTATGTTGTTCTGTTTATTTATGTAATAGGAATTCATTTTGCAACCCGTGGATAGTTGCTTAAAATGCAGGATGTGACATTTTTGAGTAACCAGTAGATAATTTAAAGAGATTAAATCTTTCCCATTTTGCGGTATAATCAAGGCCATCTCAACCTAAGACACTTCAAACGCAAATTTCTCAGGCTTGTTAAATAGCTTTACAGGTGGCTTGAGCACAGCACAGCTATTTTATAAACCCATTAGGCCATTTTATTTTTATAAGTGGATTTACTGATGTTATGGATTTTGGAAATCCATGTAATGTTAGAGACTTGGAGAAAAATCATACAAGGGTTTAATGTTAATCTCCAAAGCAAAGTACTAAATGGAATGACCCTCTCACCCCATCCGCAGGCCCCTGAAAGATTGTGTTCCTTACTGTTGGAGCAGTGACAGATGTGTTGATTGTAAAAGGAGACTCACTCACCTAAGAATTGTTAGTTAGAAGCTCACTCATTTTAGTAGTATTGTTGAATTAGTTTTAACTGTGCAGACTGAGTATTTTATTGATTGAAGTCACTCACTCAAATGTAATCTAAGAAACAACTTTAACTTGTTCAGAAATGCTGAGAAAATCCCTCTTTAAGATCACTAAGTCTTGCTGACCCTGAGATCTCATGGTGCCTATAAAAAGATAATTGGTTGAGCACAGGGACAGTCCACCTTCTTTCAATTGTTTGAAGAGATGAAATCATAGGAAAATCTGAAGAATTTAGGAGAAAAGGGACGGACACACACAGAGACGATTAAAAACAATGGAAAGGTGATCAAAAATTGCCCTGAATTTCCGAAGGGACATTGCCTCCAGGATTCCCTTGAGCTGTGTATCATATTTTTCTGCCCACTTTGGCATGTCCATATTGTCCACTACATCTGTGAGATCTAATAAACCCTCTATCCAGAATGGTTTTGCCTGGATACTTTGAATTTAGTCTTCTATGTTCACATTTGAAAGAAAGGGTAAACATTCCCAACTGGCTGTAAGGAGTTCCCTTAGACGGACCTATCCGGTTGAAAGCTTACATCTTGCCCCCTGTCCACAGTATTGTAGCATCTGAGACCTTCTCCTACTCCCACTGAAGTCAATGGAAGTTTTGCCATTAACTTCTGTATGGGCAGGAGCAGAACTATTCTTACCCATCTACCCGAGCGCAGCAGATCTTTGGTATTCAAGGCATATTTGTGGAGGGTGTGGTTTATGAATTGTATGTAATAGAATATATTGTTTTAGAACACTACAATAGTAATACAATATGTTTTTCTATTTCAGAATGGTTTCACGCCATTGTATATGGCAGCCCAAGAAAATCATCTGGAAGTTGTTAAGTTTCTTCTTGACAATGGTGCAAGTCAGAGCCTTGCCACTGAGGTAAATGATCAAGTTTTCCTTCATATAAACAAAGTTTAATGTACTTCAGAAGATTTTCTCATCAGCTTTTACAGATGGAGTTTTGCATCAGTCCTTCACAGAAAGAATTACAAACTAATAAAATGCTCCCTGTAGGAATCTTATTAATGAATTTTGAGCTATTGACTTTTTCATTGTTTTTAATCATTTATAGTAGTTAAGGTCCAGATTTTTAAATGTATTTAGGTGTTGCAATGCTGGGTGCAGCAACACCTAACTATCTTTAAAAATCTGGGCCTTAGTCTTTTAACAATAAATATAAATAATCACATTATAATAATGACATTGAATAAAGCATTTTTAATAGATTGATCATTGTAATCATAGGTAGTGAATAAATGATTAGAGCAGAGGGAATCAGGCAACAAGAGTTCTCTATCTGACTTGCTTAACCATGAGCAAGTTCCTAACCATTCGGTGTCCTTTTTCCTGTCATTAAAAGGGAGATAATACTAACCTCGTTATGAGTACCTGAAAGAAAAGGTGCTGTGTAAGTGGAAAATATTCATAGTCGTAGCAGCACCAGAAATATTCATATAGTTTAAATACAATTCCCTGAAATCTCCTTTACAAACAATTTTTTTTCAAATGTCTCAAATTTAGCTATAAGTGCCAATTTGAATGTTTGTTCTCTCTATAATTCACAATATACTCTGCTGCTGTTAAATTTTAATTTTATAAAGGAAATCGTTTAAAACCCTCCCACCTATCTAGGTTTTAGAAGACTGTAAAAAACAATTAAATGGCTTCCATGTAAAACTAGTTTATTGTACCAGCATGTATTAAAAATGTGTACTAATGTCTATGTTGTATTTAAGTAAAACTTTTCACTTTGTTTCTTCTGAAGTCAGCATTAAGAAAACAAAATTAATTGCTAATGGATTGAAATTGTTTCAAAGCTCAATAGCAATTAGTTCTTCTTCGAGTGCTGTCCCTGTGGGTGCTCCACTTTAGGTGTTCGTGCGCCCCTGCGCTTGTAGTCGGAGACTTTTGGTAGCAGTGCCCGGTTAGGGCCCACATGTGTAGTCCCTGCCTCGCGCTGCTGCAGGCAGTTAACCGACGCTGTGCAACCAACCCCCACACAACAAAAACACCAACCCAGGAACCAAACCCTGCAACAAACCCCAGTGCCTACTCTGTCCACATATCTATTCAAGGGACACCATCATAGGATCTAGCCACATCAGCCACACCATCAGGGGCTCATTCACCTGAACATCTACCAATGTGATATATGCCATCATGTGCCAGCAATGCCCCTCTGTCATGTACATTGGCCAAACCAGACAGTCTCTGCGCAAAAGAATAAATGGACACAAATCTGACATCAGGAATTATAACATTCAAAAACCTGTAGGAGAACACTTCAATCTGTCTGGTCACTCAATAACAGACCTAAAAGTGGCAATTCTTCAACAAAAAAACCTTCAGAAACAGACTCCAACATGAAACTGCAGAACTGGAATTAATTTGAAAAATGGACACCATCACATTAGGCCTGAATAAAGACTGGGAGTGGTTGGGTTATTACGAAACCTAAACCTAATTTCCCCCATACTAATTTACCCCTACTGTTACTCACACCTTCTTGTCAACTCTTTGAAATGGGCCACTCTCATTACCACTACAAAAGTTATTTTTCCTCCCTTGGTATCCTACTATTAATTGAATTGTCTCGTTAGACTGACTTCACACTTGGTAAGGCAACTCCCATCTTTTCATGTATTTATACCTGCTTCTGTATTTTCCGCTCCATGCATCTGATGAAGTGGGTTCTAGCCCATGAAAGCTTATGCCCAAATAAATGTGTTAGTCTCTAAGGTGTGTGACGGGGCAAGGCCAGATGGCTATAGGAAAGTAGTGGGAGATAGATATATTAGCCCCAGGCTTAACAAATCCCTGGTACCAGAATAAGTAAATGGAAGCTGCTCCAGGTCAATTAAGACACCTGGGGCCAATTAAAAACTTTCCAGAAGGCAGGGAGGATGCTAGACATTGAGACACCTGCAGCCAATCAGGGGCTGGCTGAAACTAGTTGAAAGCCTCCCAGTTAGGCAGTGAGGTGTGCATGTCAGGAGCTGTGAGAGGAAAGTCGCGCTGTTGGAGAGACTGAGCTGAACTCACCATATTAGGCACAAGGAAGGAGGCCCTGAGGTACGGGTGAAGTGGAGTTTGGGGAAGTGGGGGCTGCTGTGGGGAAGTAGTCCAGGGAATTGTACGTGTCCTGTTTTTAAAAGGTCAGCTACCATAGCTGATACTATTAGGGTCCCTGGGCTGGAGCCCGGAGTAGAGGCAGGGCCCAGGCTCCCCCCACTCTTTGCCCCCTGATTAATCACTAAGACTGGGAGACAACAGAGACTGTGCAAGGGAGGATAGCTTCTCCTTATCTCCCTCGCTGGCTTATGATGACAATGGCTCAGTAGACTGTGGCCCTGGTCTCTAGAGAGAAAAGGGTTACGTGGAGGGTCACAGTGAGCCTCTGAGGCTAGTGAAATCCGCCAGGAAACGCAGGACCCACGGAGACAAGGACAGAGGTTTGTCACAGGTGCCACAAGGACTCCTTGTTGGTTTTACTGATACAGACTAACACGGCTACCACTCTGAAACCCCCATTCAGTTCCTACTCTACCGCCCTTGGCTACGAGTCGGAGAAATCAGCAGTGCATCACTACTTTGTAGTTCATTAGTTACAGTCAGTTACTTAGTTTCCTTGTTAGCAGCTACTTAGCTTGTTTCCCTTTTCTTTTCTCCTTGGTTTAAAAAACAACAACTCAGGGCCAGGAACTTCAGAAAAACAGGAATGCCCGGTTTCCCGGGCTTTCAGCCCCTTGCCTCCAGGCTCGCAGTGCCTGTCCCTGACAGCCACAGTTGGTGTGTTTGCTGCCTAGGTGAAGCAGGCATGCCACAAAAGTTTTGCACTGCCTCAGGCTCACGGCTAGAATGGCAGAGTGGAGAGGTCTCATGGACCTGCGTCAGGACATGAGGGTTGGGACACCCCCTCCTCCCCATTCGCCAACCGCGGCTTCGGACAGGGGTCCTTTCTCCAACCTCATATGGGAGTGCCCTGCCAAGCACCGCTCCAGAAAGCAGGAATTAAAAAACAAAACCAAACCCACAGCCATCCTACGGATAGTAATAGCACTGGCTGTGCTTTCAGCTCCCAGAGCTTGGGTTGCTAAGAGCTCCGGCACCGCTGCAGACAGAGACTGCGAGGGATGGCTCCGGCGCAGGCACTGAGTTGAGGTCGGAGCCCTGTGCCTCCACGCCACAATCTACAGCCATTCTGTGGGCAGGCATTGGGTGCCGGCACCGCCTGGACTGTCAGCTCCGGGAGCCAAGGTAGGGGAAAACCCCGTCACTGCTGGCACTGCTAGAGTCAGAGACTCTACAAGAGAGGTGATTTGACTCACAGGGTCGCAGACACGGGCCCTGAGGGGACAACAATCTACTTCTCAAGTTGCTACATCACAACCATCAACATCCGATAATTCAACAAGTTTGTCAGAAACACAACAATTCAAGATGGCCACACTATACACTATAAGCGACTGCCTGCTAAAAGCGTCAACCCAGCAGCCAGCATTGCAAGCCACCAAACAGGTGGTAACCCTCTTCGCAAATCTGGACTTCCTAATAAATACCAACCAGCCCACTCTAACAACAGTGCAAGAGCTGGACTTCATTGGGGCCCACAACAACTCTATCGAGGCAATAGCCTCACTACCAAGACAACGTTCTCTCACTCTCACCGGCCTCATACCCACTGCACGAAATAGCCCACCGGTATCTTCCAGGACTTGCCCCCAACTCCTTGACCACATGGCAGCCACAACATTTGCTGTCAGACACACCAGACTAAACATCTGTTGCCTACAAGGAAGGCTACATATCAGCTTTGTTTCACACAGGCACAGCATAAACAAGCACCCCACAATATTGGGCAAAATAAAGGACCCCCTTCTCTGGAGGGCAAAACTGACCAACATATGCGCGGGAGCACCCTTCATTCAGACCACAAATGCCTCACTCCTGGGATGCAGAGCACAGCTGCACCCACATTCTATATAGGGCCGCTGATCACCTGAAGAATCCCTTCAACATATAAACCTATTGGAACTTCAAGCTGTCCGCAACGCTTGCTCCCAATTCCTGCCACTCATCAAGGACAAGGCTATTTAAAGCCTTAGCTTGTATGTATTATATATTCAGACATGGGGGAGCACACTCACAGTACCTCTGTGTGCAAGCCATAAAACCCTGACGATGGTGCATCAGACACAATATCCACACACAGCAGTTACTCTCAACAGACAAATTTCTCAGGACTGCGAAGGGAGCTCAACAACACAGTACTCCTGCATGTATTTCAACATTGGGGGTTCCCCACAGTACACCTTTTTACAACTGCACAAAATACCAAACACCCTCGTTTTTGCTCCAGTGCAGGTCTTTGTGTGCAGTCGTTAGGCGGAACCCCCATACATGGTCTTCTTTGAGTGTAAAGCCTCCCTCAGGCCACACCCCTAAACCCCACACAGATAGAACACATTACACGCTTCATAATCTTGATTTTTGGAGGGCATTGGCTTCTTACATAGACAGGACCAAACCATCCCATAAATCACCCAGACTGTTTCTATCCATCACTGAATGCTCCAAATGGAGCACCATCTCTAAACAAAGACTTTCCAAGTAGATCCATAATCGCACAAAACTCTGCTATCATCAGTGCAACTGCCAATCCCTCATGGGGATTCGCTCACATCCCACTAGAGCCTTTAGACTTTAGACTTTAAGGTCAGAAGGGACCATTATGATCATCTAGTCTGACCTCCTGCACAATGCAGGCCACAGAATCTCACCCACCCACTCCTGGAATAATTCTCTCCCCTATGTCTCAGCTATTGAAGTCCTCAAAACATGGTTTAAAGACTTCAAGATGCAGAGAATCCTCCAGTAAGTGACCCGTGCCCCATGCTGCAGAGGAAGGCGAAAAACCTCCAGGGCCTCTGCCAATCTACCCTGGAGGAAAATTCCTTCCTGACCCCAAATATGGCGATCAGCTGAACCCTGAGCATGTGGGCAAGACTCACCAGCCAGACACCCAGGAAAAAGTTCTCTGTAGTAACTTCTAACATCCCATCATTGACCATTGGTCCTATTTACCACTGATGGCAATTAATTGACCTTTGACTAAGATCATGTTATCACATCAAACCAACCCCTCCATAATTTTATCTAGCTTAATCTTGAAGCCAGATAGGTCTTTTGCCCCCACTGCTTCCCTTGGAAGGCTGTTCCAGAACTTCAGTCCTCTGATGGTTAGAAACCTTCGTCTAATTTCAAGTCTAAACTTCCTGATGGCCAGTTTATATCCATTTGTTCTTGTGTCCACATTGGTACTGAGCTGAAATAATTCCTCTCCCTCCCTGGTACTTATCCCTCAGATATATTAAAAGAGAGCAATCATATCTCCCCTCAGCCTTCTTTTGGTTAAGGTAAACAAACCAAGCTCCGTGAGTCTCCTTTCATACAACAGGTTTTCCATTCCTCGGATCATCCTAGTGGCCCTTCTTTGTACCTGTTCCAGTTTGAATTCATCCTTCTTAAACATGGGAGACCAGAACTGCACACAGTATTCCAAATGAGGTCTCACCAATGCCTTGTATAACGGTACTAACACCTCCTTATCTCTACTAGAAATACCTCGCCTAATGCATCCCAAGACCGCATTAGCTTTTTTCACAGCCACATCACATTGGCGACTCATAGTCATCCTGTGATCAACCAGGACTCCGAGGTCCTTCTCCTCTTCCGTTACTTCCAACTGATGCGTCCCCAGCTTATAACTAAAATTCTTATTATTAATCCCTAAATGCATAACCTTACACTTCTCACTATTAAATTTCATCCTATTACTATTACTCCAGTTTACAAGGTCATCCAGATCTTCCTGTAGGATATCCCGATCCTTTTCTGAATTGGCAATACCTCCCAACTTTGTGTCATCCACAAACTTTATTAGCACACTCCCACTTTTGGTTCCGAGGTCAGTAATAAAAAGATTAAATAAAATTGGTCCCAAAACTGAACCTTGAGGAACTCCACTAGTAACCTCCCTCCAACCTGACAGTTCACCTTTCAGTATGACCCGCTGTAGTCTCCCCTTTAACCAGTTCCTTATCCACCTCTCAATTTTCATATTAATCCCCATCTTTTCCAATTTAACCAATAATTCCTCATGTGGTACTGTATCAAATGCCTTACTGAAATTGAGGTAGATTAGATCCACTGCGTTTCCTTTATCTAAGAAATCTGTTACTTTCTCAAAGAAGGAGATCAAGTTGGTTTGGCACGATCTACCTTTTGTAAAACCATGTTGTAATTTGTCCCAATTGCCATTGACCTCAAGGTCCTTAACTACTTTCTCCTTCAAAAATTTTTGCAAGACCTTGCATACTACAGATGTCAAACTAACAGGCCTGTAGTTACCCGGATCACCTTTTTTCCCTTTCTTAAAAATAGGAACTATATTAGCTATTCTCCAGTCAAATGGTACAACCCCTGAGTTTAGAGATTCATTAAAATTTTTTGCTAATGGGCTTGCAATTTCATGTGCCAGTTCCTTTAATATTCTTGGATGAAGATTATCTGGACCGCCTGATTTACTCTCATTAAGCTGTTAGAGTTTGGCTTCTACCTCGGATATGGTAATATCTACCCCCACATCCTTATTCCCATTTGTCATGCTGCCACTAAGCTCCTCATTAGCCTCATTAAAGACTGAGGCAAAGTATTTTAGATATTGGGCCATGCCTAGATTATCCTTAACCTCCACTCCATCTTCAGTGTTTAGTGGTCCCACTTCTTTCTTTGTTTTCTTCCTATTTATATGGCTATAAAACCTTTTACTATTGGTTTTAATTCCCTTTGCAAGGTCCAATTCTACATGACTTTTAGCATGTCTCACTTTATCCCTACATGCTCTGACCTCAATAAGGTAGGTTTCTTTGCTTATCCCTCCCATCTTCCACTCCTTGTATGCTTTCTGTTTTTTTCTTAATCACCTCTCTGAGATGCTTGCTCATCCAGCTTGGTCTAAAACTCCTGCCTATGAATTGTTTCCCCTTTCTTGGGATACAGGCTTCTGATAGCTTCTGCAACTTTAACTTGAAATAATCCCAGGCCTCCTCCGCCTTTAGATCCATAAATTCTTTAGTCCAATCCACTTCCCTAACTAATTTCCTTAATTTATTAAAGTTAGCCCTTTTGAAATAAAAAACCCTAGTCTCAGATTTATTTTTGTTTATCCTTCTATTTAGTTTGAACTGAATTAGCTCATGATCACTCGAGCCAAGGTTGTCCCCTACAACCATTTCTTCAATGAGGTCCTCACTACTCACCAAAACCAAATCTAAAATGGCATCCCCCCTTGTTGGTTCAGCAACTACTTGATGAAGGAATTCATGAGCTATCCATGGCTTCCCTGCACAATGTACCTATCACGGACATTTGTAGAGTTGCTAATTGGGCCTCAGCCCATACCTTTAGACAGCACTATGCCTTAGAGCAACAGACAACATCTGATACCTCCTTCGGATGCTCTGTACTATTGGAGGTCATGACTTCAACTCCGAAGCCCCTCCTTCCATTGGAGGGCACTGCTCTGAAGTCAGCTAAAGTGGAGTACCCACAGTGACAGCACTCGAAGAAGAAGAGAAGGTTACTCACCTTGTGCAGTAACTGAGATTTTTCGAGATGTGTGTCCCTGTGGGTGCTCCACTACCCTCTCTCCTCCCCTCTACTTCAGAGTTTCCTTATTAGTCTCTGCAGTAGAGAAGGAACTGAGTCGGGGTTGGTCGTACAGCATCGGTTAACTGCCTGCAGCAGCGCGAGGCAGGGACCATGCATATGCGACCCAATCGGGCGCTGCTACCAAAAGTCTCCGACTACGAGCGCAGGGGCACACAAACACCTAAAGTGGAGCACCCACAGGGACACACATCTCGAAGAACCTCAGTGACTACACAAGGTGAGTAATCTTCTCTTTATAACTAAGGTCCCATTTCAGTAAACTTCCTTTTTACAGAAATTTGTATAAGATTACTAAACCCCCCAAACATTGAAGTTAAAACTTTTACATACTGTAAATAGAACTGATCAAAATTTGGAATTTTTCTTTTGTGGGAAATGTAAAAGTTCTGAGATTCCCCCAGGGTCTGGTTTTGTGGATGGATCCTGTGCGCCAAGTCGCAATGCCACTCACTGAAATTTGGCTTGGCTGCCACCCCACTCCCCCCTTGACAGAGGGTTGGCCGTGCCAAGCCTGAGGTGTGTGGCACTGTATCCTGGCACTTGCCCTCCCCCCTCCATCCCTTTATACCATAACCAACAAACCATCAGAAGGCTTGCAGTGCCCCCCCTTCCTCCCCAAGTCTGGTGCCCCAGCCGAGTATAACCACTGTTTCCTGGGGTATTTGGAGGGGCGGGGAGGGCTGCACACTGAAGCTTGCCTAGGGCTACAAATTGTCCTGAGTGGCCTCTACCTAGAAACTTGAGCTCCTCAGCAGCTCAGGAGGCGAGCTGGCAGGACTGCAGGTAGAGTTTCATCAGATGTTCAATGAAACCGATGCGTTTCCACAAAATGCTAAATCAGCATTTTGAAAATATGTCTATAAAATTATACATACATATTCCTTTCTAGCTGTTATGTATCTGCTTGCTTTCTTGACCTTGTCTTGTGAGTGTAGTTTCAAATAGATTTGGGGAAAATTTTATTATATAGTACGATCTAATTTCACCCCAGGAGAAGTTAATGGAATTACACAAGTGATTAATTTAGCCCTAGCACTTGTGTATTTATAGCTTTGTTTTTATTAAGGTTTTAAGATGTCTATTTTCTTTTATCACTTATATTGTTATTCTTTGGTATCAAATTATCACCACGTAACAAATGTTAATCAAAAATAAAACCTTTAAACCGTTTTGTTTTTATCTTAAAATAACTGACAAAGAGACAACTGTTTTCTTTAACTTTTGTGGTTATTGTTTAAGTGTAGCTCCTACTTCCAGAACAGATGGCATACAGATAGTTACTTGCAATTGCAGCTTGTGGGTCATATCTTCATATGGCACAGCTGGAAATACATTCTTGTCCATGGTAATATTCTCAATAATAGTTTACTTGTCAGTATTATAGTAATCACTTTTTCTTCTTCAAGTGCTGGTCCCTGTGTGTATTCCACTGAGGGTACGCATGTGCTCTATGTGCCCAGAGCCAGAGAATTTTGAAAGCAGTGACTGTTGGTCCTCAGTGTGCCTTGGCTCTCCTTGTGCCTCCAACCGAGGAGATAAAGGGTGGGGCGGACTGACCCCCTCTTCAGTTCCTTCTCACTGGTGCATGGTCTGGGTTGGAACTTCCAGTGTCCGAAGGTTCAGCTTGTTTCTCTGTGGCAAATATATTTTGATATCTGTAAATAGTTTTTATATTCTAGATATTTAAAGTTTTTATCTGTCTAGTTTTACTGTTACATAGTTAGTCTCCCTGACCTGGAGAGCACCCCCACCCATTAAACCCAGTTTGGGTAATCAACTATGTCCAGGATTCCAGGATTCAAAATGTGTGCTTCCTGCCTGCAATCTTTCTCGTTCCGTGACGACCACCAACGGCTGTTTGTACTGCCTCAAGGAAGCCCACACTGCGACAAGGTGCAGCATCTGCTGTTTGTTCTCTAGTTGTACCCGGGAAAGGTGGGAACTTTGCCTTAGGAAGTACCTGATGGAAAAGGCCATGAGGCCTCAATCAGACCCAGGCAGGAGGACTTGCCTCTGCCCTGTACACCAGTCTGACTCAGCAAGGAGTGTGTGTCCTGCCACAAGGTCTGAATCAGGAGTGAAGGAGTCTACCCCCCCACAGATTCCTTGGTGGGGTCTTGTAGGGAGAGCAGGGAGCATTCTCATAAGCATGAAGCTGTCTTCCTCCAAATGCACTTTGAAGAAGTCTTTTCCAGCCATGCCTAAACTGGGCACTAGCTCAGCCCAAGAGAACTTAATACATCCTAAGTCTCAGAGGCATGATAAGAAAGCTCACAAGTCTAGTGCTCCATTGACTCTGGTTTGTGATCTGGAGGTCCTGGTGGTTCCAGTACCTCCCAAGCACAAACCCTGGCACCAGCTGTTTGCTTTTTGAGGAACCCCCATCAAGCAGCTGTTCGCCTCCCAAACAAATGGGAAGTGCAACATACACTGTTCCAGAGGAGCCCTGGGTCGCCACCACAGTGCAGCTCTCTATTCCTTCTGTGGTCAGATCATCTGAACTATGCCTTCCCTCCACTATCATGCATGTGTCAAGTTTTGTGCAAGATACCACTGGACAGGGCATAAATTTGCTCCCATTGCCCCCAACTGGCCCAGACAGTTTTGGTTCCAAAGTTTTCTTGGGCACTTATTCCTGTGTTTCTCAATCTCCTGACTCAGGTGAATGACAAGCTCAGGCATCCCAACCCATGACTGTTTCATCTCAGAGCCTGGTTTTTGGATGGGAATTGTCCTTAGAGAAATCATGTTGTGAAACTGTACAAAACACCCTTTCTAATAGTAGGAAGGATTCCACTAGGAAATGTTACCTAGCCAAGTGGAAGCATTTCTCTATCTGGGCACATCAAAGACCTTCCCTGTGCAGTTATTCAGTGCTTATCATCTGCCTTTACAGGACTACTTGATCTTCACACACCCTCTGACTAGCAGATTCTGCAAAGACCTAATTACAACCTTTCCACCTATTAAAGAAAATCTTACTTCTCATTGGGACTTGAACCTTGTTCTCTGTGTACTCACTAAGTCTCTTTTTGAACCATTAGCTTCTTACTCCATGTCTCTCCTATCCATGAAGGTCACATTCCTGGTAACCATCACCTCAGCAAAGAGGGTTCGTGAGCCTGCGGCATTGATGGTGAATTCTCCTGATATTCCATAAGGACAAGGTTTCATTATGGTTAGATCCTAAATTCACCCCCAAAGCAGTTTCTGAATCAGTCTATCCACTTATCTGTGTACTTCACAAAACCTCATGCATCCTCAGAAGAAAAGAGGCTCATTCCCTCAATGTTCAGTGGGCCCTAGCCTTTTATCTGCAGAGAACAAAAACAATCAGAAAAGCCCCTAGAATATTTGTCACAATTGCGGAAAGGGTCAAGCTATATCCTCTCAAAGAATCTTGAAATGGGTCTCAGTCTGTATTTTGCTCTCTCAGCTGTCTAATCTTCCCCCTCCTTATGGGGTAAGAGCTCATTCCATAGTAGTGCAAGCAACATCTCTGGTGCCTCTACTTGATATTCGTAAGGCTGCTATAGGGAAGTCAGTCCACATGTTTGCTAGACACTGTGCCTTGGTACAGGACTCCTCTGCTGATGCATCTTTTGGAACAGCAGCCCTTAGTTCGGCTCTGCCATCTATGACCTCACACTTTCCTGCTATTTGAGTACTGCTTGCCAGTCGCTGACAGTGGAATACACATAGAGACCAGCACTTGAAAAAGATGAGAAACTTACTTATCTTATAGTAACTGGAGGTTCTTCCAGATGCTTTGTCCCTATCTGTATTCTACTACCCACCCTCCTCCTCCTCTGCTTCAGTACTTCTTTGACTTGCAGTGGAGAAGGAACTGGAGAGGCAGTTGGTGCATGTGCAGACCAATGGATACTGCTTTCAAAATTCTCCAGCTCTGGGCACATGGAGTGCATGTGTACCCATAGTGGAATACTGATAGGGGCCACACATCTCAAAGAACCTCCAGTTACTATAAGGTAAGTAACTTTCTTATATACAGAACAGATGGGCCATTCCTTTGTAGATCTTCAGAAACTGAGGTTATAGGAAGCTGCTCAAATCGCACTGCACCTCCCCCTCCCCCACCTTCTTTCTCCCTGTGTGCAGAAAGGAGAAAATATATTCTTAGTGACCTTTTTTTTAATTAGCACTTAGAAGCCACTAGAAATCGAAGGAACCATAAACTGCAGGGAAAAGCTGATCAGAGTTTATGTTGCTAGAGAACCTGCCTTTTTTTTTTTGGCAGGTGAATCAATTGGCTACTCACATGGCTGACTATTGAAAACATTAGGTACTCCTCATTTTGACAGATGTCACTCTGAGAAAACAATGCTGTCATCAAAAGACATTTAACATCTTATTCCACACTGCCTCTGACCACATGAAGCTTTTCTATTTTTCAGGGGCATTGTACTTACAGGAAGAAGACCCAGGAATACAAACAATACAGATACCGGGGTGAAAAATATAATGTAAAGACAAAGGTTGCTTTTCTGTACTTGAATTTCTCACTGTAGAGTCAGCATGCCCGACTAAACATACCATCATTTGACTGAAAATATTTAGTATGTGACTTACACAGAAATGAATCTAAAGGGGTTCTCAGATAAGCCTCTAGCTGCACTGTTTGCTTAGAAAATTGTCTATATGCATTAAACCTCATAATGTGCTCTTAGGATACCTTGGGACATCCCATGGGTGTGTTCATACAGTAGCTCAAGTTCAAAATGGTAATATTTACTGTACAAGAAAGAAAAGTTATGAGCCATTACATCAAGGGTCTAGTTACCATGGTGATAGGCTAGAAATCTAGGTAGGTATGTATGTAAATAGATTGGTGTTGACATCACACACAGAAAAATGATGAAATTTCACCGTGGTCTGTCTGGGTCCCTCTCACCATTTTTTTCTTCACTTACCCTTTTTCCTTTTCTCATTCCTTTCCCTTCATTCCTCTCTTCAATCTGAACCATTTTCTCCTGCCTTAAAAAAAATTAAAAAATTAACAGGGCTCTCTGTTTTGTACTGACCACATCCCTCCTTGCCAAGGGGTTTAAAAATGTGGAGTGATATAACTTTCTGTACTCCCCAGCCTCATTGCCCTCATGCCTCTGCAAGCCATTGCCATTCACACTTAGTACATCTCAAATGTTACATTCTGTGCACTTGCTGCCCCATCTTCTGAAGATGAATCCTGTCTATATTTTCTAACCAATGTTCTCTTTGAGAAGGGCCAAAACTGAAGTAGTTAACTTGCCTGCCCATGGACATTACACATATGCTCGCTATTCATAGAGCATTACATTAGGGGAGGGGCCATCTTTCTACCTTGGATAGCTCTCCAGATTGTAATGGGTGATCTCATAACCTTATCTAGAACATGTCCAAAACTCTTACATTTTGCAAATGAGCTGGAAATTTTTCAAGACTCCTGGTATTGCTAAAGTCAGAAATACCCTAAATTGCCTTCCTTGTGGTCCTTGTACTTTCCGATCCAAGAAGTGATTGATGGAAAGGATTTTTTTTATCTCCATCGTTAGTATAGTGTCTTCAACCTCTGAAATGTTTAGTTTGGTTAAATTTGTGTGCAGAGATTAAGGTAACTTCTTGGGGGTTTATTAAATTCATTGGGCTGTCCACAATCACAGATTCTGCTAATATGCATTGTCAGACAGCGAAATGCCATCTCAGAAATTGCCATGTTTATTCCAGTGTATTTTTTCAGTAAAAAGTTTTGTCATCAAAAAATTGTGTTTTGACAAATGAAATTTTTGGGGAAAAAATGGTTTTGGGTGGAATTATTTAATGTAAAACAATTAAATAAGAAATTTTAGTATAAAAATGGTTTTGGGTATTTTCAATTTTTTTTATTTCAAAATTGTGGGGAAATGCCTGTTTTCTCTCATTTTTTCCCCTCTTCTCCCTTTTTCTATTGTAAAAGGGGGTGGGGGCTTATGTGATTTTTTTTTTTGTGAAAAAAATGAGAGAAAATAAGAATTTCACTTTTAAGCATTAGTGTTAAAAATATTACCTTTGTTTCTAAAAAGTTAACGCTTTTTCTCATTTAACACAAAATAACACTAACTTTTTTTAAAGTGGAAAAAAAAGGCAGGAGAAAATGTTTTCACTACCATCACCACTTTTTTACATACACACATTCTCTCTCTTCCCCCACCTCCTCTCCCCTAAATTTTTCAGTGGTGGGAATGAAAGAGAGAGAGAGATTTTTTCCCATCAAAATGTAGCAAAAAAATGTTGAAATGCAAAATTTTGAAATTTTCATTAAAAATTCAGACAAAAAGAACTAAATCTTTTTTTGAAAAGTTTTCATGGAAGATTAACAGTTTCTGCCCACTTAGTTTTGGGAGTGTCAGCATCATGATGGTGCTCTCTACTGGCTAAAAGTTTTGTTTGTTTGGTAAAATATCCAAATCAGCCACAAGCATCTAATATTCTCATCTTTCTGCATTTAGAGGTACCCACTGTAAGGTTTGTTAAGCTATTGTCTTAATTCTGTTTTTCACCTCTCAAATTCTTCCATTTACCCCATTTTCTTGGTCTACTATTTCTTCTAGTGTTAAAATAACTCCTGTACGGTTGATGAAAGGATGAAATGTCACTTAAAAATTAAGGTTCATGAATGGGTGCATTAATTTTGTAGCTGGAATGAAATAATTTACATAGTAGAAGACTTTTTCAATTCTTAGCAAGAACTTTTAAATTCCCCATATTTCAAAAATTAATGCAGTGTATAGAGATGATCTTAATTTATTCAGAAAAAATATAATTTATTTCAAACAGCTCTTTAGGGAAGGAAGATACATTGCTACAGGACATAATTAACATTTATAATTCAACATAATTTCAGTTTTTATTCTTGTATATACTTCCGTGTTGGTTCTTTTAGTAACTTGTCTTGTTGTTATTTCAAGCCTCATATAGTTATCTGTCGTCTCCTTTTATGTTTGTATACAGCCAGTCCTAAGTCACAGATTAATTGAAACTATTAGGGCCTAATTCACTAATTCTTTACTCCAGTTTTATGGTCTTGTAACTCTGTTACACTCAGTTTGAGTAGACGGAACTCCACATAACAACACCTTACACATTACCTCTGATTTTGAGTTCTATTATTTTTTATATGAATGTTACCAGTTTGCTTTTTGTTCTGGTAGTCTTTGAATATTTTTTGAGTGTCATTATTATTTGTTTACAGGATGGTTTCACACCTTTGGCAGTAGCCTTGCAACAAGGCCATGACCAGGTGGTTTCACTGTTGCTTGAAAATGATACAAAGGGAAAAGTCCGTCTTCCTGCTCTCCACATTGCTGCCCGCAAGGATGACACAAAGGCTGCTGCTCTGTTGCTGCAGAATGACCATAATGCAGATGTGGAGTCAAAGGTTAGTTGTAAAAAGCAATAGGCTGAGACATGCCCAAAGCGATGAACTAACTACATGGATTATACCAAGCGAAGAGTTCCTTTAAGAAAGTATTTGCTTCAGGAATTACATTTGTCCCCCCTCTATTTTCAAATTATAAGTAATACAGTTTCATTTGTATTTTTTTCTCCTCTGTTTAAAATCAGGGTTAATATCGTGAGTAGAGAGCATGTAAATAGAAAAAAAAAAAACCCCAAGAAAAATACTATTCAAATGATTGGTTGTTTTTGAAATGAAGGCTAGTATCAGTAGTGTGCAGTAAAGAACATGTAATTAATAAAATAGTCATATGATTAAAATTGTGTGTAATCCTATTACTTTAAAACCTCTTGTAGAAGTGTAGCAATTAACATTTAAAATAGATAATCATTCCGTTTCCATACGGTCTAGCTTCCTTTCTGTGCCGATTGTGCTTTCATCATGGCTTCCCTGCCAGACAGCTATCATGAAGCTTTTTGCATCCATGTCATCAGTGGTCAACTAACCGTTCATTTTTTCCCCTCTTTGCTTCCCAATGTGTTAACCTAGATGCTGGTGAATAGAACAACGGAGGTATATATAAATATATATATATGCATCATCACTCTTTCATAACTTAGTGCTGCTGCATCATTTCTTTCTCCTCCGCTCTGCATTGCCTTTTATAGGATAGATACCTGCTTTAGACTAAACAAAGTAGCATGTGCTAGAGAAGACTGTAGTTTAGTTACCAGGGCTTTCTGCAGCTAAAACTAGGGTTTTAAAAGTAAGAGTAAGCATTTTTTGGAACTATTTACGATAATAAAAGAATCATATTGCGTAAAGTGAAGGTTTCTGAAGTTCTAATACTGTAGATGTTTATCATCTGTGTGAAGAGCTGCAGACAACCCTGCCACATTGTGCATCCAGGACTGATTCTTTAGGCATCTGCATGACACTTACCCTTGATGGTGTCAGCAAATAAAATGATGTTAGAGTGGTACTAAATCTGCAAAACTCTCAAAGTGAGGAAGTGAAAGCTAGCATGGCTAAAAGGCTTGCTAACAATTTAGAAATGCATCTCGTTCCCATAAGGTTTCATACTTTTGGGAGACTGATTGAATTGCTGCATGTTTTAGCATTTTTTTAAAAAGGAAGTAAAATTACATAAATATGTAAAAAAAGTTGCTGAAGTGATGTTATCAGCCAGGCATTTTCTAATTAGGCTGACAACTTGTGGTGTCTTAACATAACCCAGTGTGATTGCCCACAGTGGGAGAGTGATCTTTATAGTACTAACCCTTGAAAAAAAAGCCACATTAATCATTTAAAATGGTCTTTGATGTTGTTTTAATTAGCATTTCCTTTGAATTTATAAAATCTAGTTAGCAAGTATCATGAAGTCATTTGCTTCTGAACTTCTGCAAAGAATCACTAAGAAAAATTTTACTTGCAAGGCTAAAATAATACAGATAACAAGTAGATATTTCTGGTTAGAAATTAATTTATCTTCTTAAAAGAAGGATAATTTTTTTCATTCAAATGTCTTCTGATGTTTATCTGGAATAACTAAGTCTTATCCTAGTCCTGCTCTTGTAGAATAATTGTGTTATTTTTCCCCCCTCTTTTGCTTAGTAATATGATTTCATGTAATCTGCCAGTGAGCGAATACTAGGACAGAATGGAATATTAACATGCATATTCTGCTTGCTAGTTTTTGTCAGTGCTGTCAGACAAATATTGCAGGAACAAAGAGAGATTAAAAATATTAATTACATTTCTTTTTCCCCCCCAGAGTGGTTTTACTCCGCTCCACATAGCGGCTCACTATGGAAATATTAATGTTGCTACATTGCTATTAAATCGGAGTGCTGCTGTGGACTTCACTGCAAGGGTAAGAGTAAAATCTCACAGCTATGTTCAATTTGTATAAGGAACTTTTTGAAACATTCCCATTCAGAGATGGGGACACATGCATTATTCTTACTATGGCTGTAGACTCTGTAGACCAACTGTTGTGATATAATTGTAAGTTTCAGTATTGGTGTAGGAAAGATAGGAAGTATGGCAAGAGACCACCCTGGCTTAACCAGAAGATCTTCAATGATCTGAAACTCAAAAAAGAGTTATACAAAAAGTGGAAATGAGGTCAAATTATGACCTATAAATAAACAACACAGGGATGTAGGGACAAAATTAGAAAGACCAAGGCACAAACAAGATAAAACTAGCTAAGGACATGAAGGCTAACAAGAAAACATTTTATAAATACACTAGAAGCAAGAGGAAGCCCAAGCACAGTGTATGCCCATTACTCAATGAGGAAGGAAAGACAATAACAGAAAACGCAGCAATGGCCGAAGTATTAAATGCCTTTTTTGTTTCAGTTTTCACCAAAAAAGCAGTGATTGGATAAGTAGCATAGTGAACATCAATGTAAATGGGATAGCATCTGAGGCTAAAGCAGGGAAAGAACAAGTTAAGAATTACTTAGATGTCTTAAAGTCATCAGGGCCTGACTTAAGGAACTGACTGAAGATATGTCTGAGCCATTAGTGATTATCTTGAGAATTTGGGGAGGATGGGAGGGATTCTAGAGGACTGGGAAAGGGCAACTATATAGTACCTATCTCTAAAAAGGGGAATGACGACACCCAGGGAATCATAGACCAGTCAGCTAAACTTCAGTACCCACTAAGATAATGGAGCAAATAATCAAACAATCAGTTTATAAGCACATAGAAGATAATAAGGTGATAAGGTGACAAATCATGTCAAACCAGCCTATTTTCCTTTGGCAGGGTAACAAGCCTTGTGGATGGGGAGAATAAGTCAATGTGATAAAGCTTGACTTTAGTAAGGCTTTTGTTACTTTCTCACATGACCTTGTCATAAACAAACTAGGGAAATATAGTTTAGATGAACCTACTATAAGGTGGATGCACAACTGGTTTGAAAACCATTCTCTGAGAGTAATAATCAATGGTTTACAGTCAAGCTGGAAGAGCATATTGAGTGGGATCCCACAGGGACCTCTCCTGAGTCCAGTATTATTCAATATCTTCATACATTATTTAGATAACGGTGTAGAAAGTAAACTTTTAAAGTCTGAGGATGATACCAACCTGGGAGGGGTTGCAAGTGCTTTGGAGGATTGGATTAAAATTCAAAATATTCTTGACAAAATGGAGAAATGGTATGAATTAAATAGGATGAAATCCAATTAGGACAAATGCAAAGTACTACACTTAGGAATTGCTCAAATACAAAATGGGAAATGACGGCATAGGAAGGAGTACTGCAGAAAAGGATCAGGGGGTTATAGTGGATCACAAAGTAAATATGAGTCAACAGTATAATACTGTTGCAAAAAAAAGCAAGTCTCATTCTAGGATGTATTAGCAGGAGTGTTATAAGCAAGACACAAGAACTAATTCTTCCACTCTACTCAGCACTGATAAGGCCTCAACTGGAGTACTGCATCCAGTTCTAGTGGCCATTAGGGTGTCCCTATTGAAAATGGCTGCCATCTCCAGTTGTTTCTAATGAACTTGAAACTAGGATGCCCTTAGTGAATATAGGGTGACCAGATGTCCCGATTTTATAGGGACAGTCCCGATTTGTGGGTCTTTTTCTTATATAGGCTCCTATTACCCCCCATCCCCATCCCGATTTTTCACATTTGCTGTCTGGTCACCCTAAGTGAATATGACAGTTGCATCTTCACTTTGTGTGAGAGAGATCCAGCCAGCACACAATAAAAGACCTGGAAATCTGGAGGGGTAGGAAATAAGACTAGATGTTTGGGAAATGTAAAGAAAGCTAGGAAGGAGTCTTGTGGCAAGAGACACTCTAGACAGAGGAATATGAGGGAGACTGGTTCAGAGAAATGTAGGTGGGTCAAGGAAATGTAGAACAATAGGGAGGGAGAATACAGGGGCAATGGAATGTGAATGGCAGGCGGGGACAAAGGAATGTGTGTGGGAAGGGAATGAGACTGCAGGGACAGGGTAATATGGATGGTAAGGAGGGAGAATGCAATGGGCAGGAGACTTAAGGGTAAGGGACAATAAATGCAGAGGAAGCAGGAAACTGGGAGAATGATAGGGTGTGGGGAGGTATGGGCAGGAGACTTTTTAATTTTTTTTTTAAAATGTTAGTCTTCTGTCATTTACATCAGGATGATTTACACTTTACAACCAAAAATACTATATTACCACTTTGGGGGGCGATGGGGGGGGATAGCTCCGTGGTTTGAGCATTGGCCTGCTAAACCCAGGGTTGTGAGTTCAATCCTTGAGGGGGCCACTTAGGGAATCTGGGGCAACTTGGTCCTGCTAGTGAAGGCAGGGGACTGGACTCGATGACCTTTCAAGGTCCTTCCAGTTCTATGAGATAGGCATATCTCCATTTAAAAAATGTATGCACCATGAGACATAGAACACTAGATAAAAAGTGTAATATTGTTCTGAGTAGAAATTTCCATTTAGTTTGATGTGTTTCAGATTTCCAGCCTATCAATTACCATATGATTAAGTAACAGATTTTTTGGCAAAAGATTTATAATAAATAATGTAAATCTATGAAAAATAAAATAATTGTGTTTATTTAAAAATAGTTATTTTCTGGCCTAAAGGACTTAACAGAATGTCAAAAACTGAACACTGAACACTTTCAGATTCTTGGCTTGTACTTCCCTATGTTCCTTGCACATATCTCCCATCATTATCATTAGAAGTTGATGGGGAGGGTGACAAGACATGATTGAAGGGTTTGAATAGAGTACAGTAATTTCTAATTATGATTTGTGTCATCCTTTCATCCATAAGCTATCAGTAGGTATTGAGGTGAAAAGGGTTCACTCAGATTCTGTTGTTGGCTACAGTGTGTTCACTGCAGTATTATTCAACATTTTACTGCATAATTTAAGTTCCAGAAGTTGAATGACACTATCTTAGGGCCTGATCCAATCCCTCTTGAAATCAATGGATAGACTCCCAAGGGATACTGAGTCAAACTCATAGTGCAATGTTAAAAGTGAAAGGTCAACTCTAACACAGGTCATGAATGAACTCAGTAGTCTCTGGCACAACCTAATGACTGTTTTCCACATTGCTAGAACATTCCATCATTAACTGTAATTTACAGTATCTGCTTAGGAGAGGCCCAAGATTGGAAAACAGGATGTTCACAGCTAAGATTAAGATGTGTTTGCAAAGGTTTCTTGGAAGCCTGCAAGCTGCTAACCATGTTATCCATGGCTTTCACTAGTAATATTGGGCTCTTATTTTCATGACCACTAAATTTACTAAAATTAACTGCAGTATTAGGAAATTTAAAGCTGTCATGAAGCTCAGTCTAAAATATTTGACAAGTGCTAATTAAAGGGGCAAGTCCCAGTTCAGAAACTAGGGGAGAGATTAGTGTTACTAACCAGTCTCATACAAGGCCTAATATATTAAAATAATCATAGATCTTATGCCTCAGCAACTCAGTTTTGGATTAGGGACACTGATCAAGGAGCAGATCAAAAGCAGTAAGAAAAAAACCCTCAGTCTTCTGAAGTTCCATGTTTTCCCCCCATCAGCTGTTGTCATGAGCACAAAAGCAAGCAGACTATTCAATTAACTGAAGAAGTGCTGACACAGGGATGTCTGCCTGGAAGAACAGTGGGGCTGACTGGGTGACTCAGAGCCCTGAACTGCTTCTTGTGCTTATGAAGCTGGGCAGGAGCATCATCAGGACCCATCTCTAATCACTTTTTTGTAGTTGGTGTCTGGCTGCAAAATCTAGAAAACTTGGCAGTGACCAAAGCAATCAGAGTAAATAACAGTGTAGAGTTGAGTTTGCTTTTTTGTACTTTTCATACTGCAGGTAGTGAAAATGCTTTACAGAGAGATGAGGTAGGTACTCGTACAGCAGTGAATTTATAGACAAATGAAGCAACCGTTATATGCGAAGAATACTTTACAGACCTGAGCACTAGGCAATAGTAGCCCTAGCTTGATACTCTGCCTACTACGCTGCCAGACTTCAAGAGATGACAAAAATGACCTGTACACACTAGTTTCCCCACTGTTACCTGGACAGTGGGCACCTTTTACTGTTATTTTTATTCAAATAGAACCCATAATATTCTGGGTGTCACACATACAGGCACCCAGAATATTATGAATAAAAGACCCAATCTTGAAGATCTTACAATCTAAGAAGACAAGCAACATACTGAGGGTGTGGGAGAGGGGTGCAATCAAAATGCATGCAAACTTTTTTATATATCATATGGAGATTTTCAAAGGCAGAAAGGGCAGGTAGACACCCAATGAGAAGTGGGTGCCTAGATGTCCTTTGTGCTTTTGAAAATCTGCCATTTTATATATTTCTTTTTGTTAAATACATATGCATCAGTTATACTTGGCTGCCCTTCACCCTAACCATAATTAGTAGTGTCTTGTAGGCATTATGGAAGCAGAGAGTTTTGAAGAGGTATTTGGAGGACAGAAGGGCGTGACCTTATGAATCAATTCTCAGAGGTCATTTATGGACAGAGGGCAGTGTGACAGAAGGTGCAGAGACAGATGTGGGAGAAGTGGCTAAATGGGCAGTCAAGGGTAGCTAATATATTTTGTGGAAAGAAAGTGGGAAAAGACTGGACAAAGAAGGGTGGGGGAGAGCTATGAAGGGCCTGGAGGGTGAGGGCAAGAAGCCTGAATTTGATGTGGTATAAAAGGAAGTGGAGGTCTTTAGGAAGGGGGAGGACTTGGCTAGAATAATGGGCAAGAAAGAGGATCTTAGCAGTGGTGTTTTTAATGGGTTGAAGGGAGGCAACGTGGGTGTTAGGGAGGCCAGAGAAAGGAAGTTGCAGAAATGATGATGGGAGAAGATGATGGCCTGACAAGAGTTTTTGCTGTGCGCATAGAAGGCTAACACCTCTGTGCCTATAGCAGTGTTGCTGTACTGTCAGTAGCAGTGTCGCTTGTGAAGCAAGGCAGCCATTGCTCTCCTCACCCCTTGCCAGCCAACATCTTCCTGCCTCTCAGCTATGCTTCCCACTTTTCTCTGTACTTAAAAAGAATAGGCATAGATCCAGGGCCTCTTACAGGTATTACAATCCCTGCAGATCTGGGCACCTGTTGGCTGTGTGGGCCCTTGAAACTGAGAATTGGACCCGAATTTGCTTCAGTTCCAGACTCTTTAAATTTGATGGTTGATGAGGTGTGACTTTGGACCCTGAGCTCCAGCAACTTCCTCATATCTATGTATTGCCTCAGTCCTGATAGGGGCCTCAGGGAGATGGAATTCCATCGGCCACTCTGGGCCAGTGGGAGATTTTCTCCAGTACTTTCCAGTATAATCAGTCCCACATCTCATCTGATTCCTTCTGCCCCGGTTGCAGAGGCTCAGATCTGGGGGTCTCCATAGATAGTCTCAATTTAAACTGAGATAGTATCAGAGGCTCATCTTGGCAATTCTCAGATCCATGTCAATCTGAGATGAGAAGGGCCCATTCTAGTTCTTTTGACACCTCAGACACAAGCTCCCTGGATCACTCTTGTCTCCTTTAATCTTCCTTCAGGAAATTTCCTTCGGATAACATTGCCTACTCACATTAGCATATATCAGTGGCACTTAAAAACTTTGTTGGTGAATGCAATATTCCAGAAAGGGAGCATCTCAAGTTCTCGATCTGTTTGCCTCCAGGACAATACCAGATGTCCTCTGTACAATTATTGAGTGGCAAGCTAGTGACAGACGCATTCATCATGGTGTGGAGTGATGTGTACCTTCTAACTGATTCCTCTACTTCCTTGAGTCACCAGAAAGGTGAAGCATGGATTCATAGATACAGCATAGGCTCTCCGGTTTTGATATTCACATCTCTTAGTCAGTGCATTAGACCATCATTCTTCTTTCCATCATCTGTGGACTTTGTATGTCAGAAGCAAGGTCAGTCTTCATCCAGTCCCAGAACCACCACTCCTAGCAGCCTGAATCTTAGCACCCTGGAAGGTACACATCTTGAATACTTAGACAAACTGCAGCAGGTTTGTTTGGAGTAAAGGCAGACTGCTACAAGTAGGACACATACTAAACTAAGAGTCTTTGTCATATGGGCCAAATGCAGAGACATATATTTTATATCTTCAGTTCCTTGTATTCTGGACTGTTTGCTCTCTTAAGAAAATAAGGACTTGCTCTGTTACTATTAATGTTCACCTTCCATCTATAGCAATTTATCATTCTCTTTCCCAAGGACAATGAATTCATGTGAGTATGAAGAGTTTACTTAGGGGACTCATGTCACCATTTCACCTTCCTGGGTTTTACAAGACTCTTACTTTGAGTCCCTAGGGAATGTTTCCTTTAGAACATCTCCCTTGAAATGATATTCCTCATAGCTCTTTCATAACCTAGGAGGGTTAGTGAAATACAGCTACGTATAGTCCATCCTCCATTCCCAGGCTTCCATTAGTATAAAGTCACGTTGAGCCATCACCATAAATTCTTCCCTGATGTACTCTCTGAAGTAGTCTTGTCTTAATCAGTGTATCAGCCTCCCTGTCTCCTTCCTGAAACATTAGAGTTTAGAAGGGGAAGGCAGGCTGCATAAGCCGGATATAAATAGGGTGCACTGAGTGACAAGTCTCCAAGGTTGTTTGTAGCATTTCGGACACAAGTCCATGGGGGAGTCAGTCTCTGTTTACGGATTGTGTAAATGGATTAAACTCTGTATTCAGTCCTGTTGTGGCCAAGAAGGTGAGCCTATCCCGTTAGGTCTATTATAGCCTTCCTTATGTGATTCAGGAATGAATATCTCTACCTCTGACTTCTATAAAGCTGCCTCATGGAGCTCAGGTCACACCTTCACCTAACACTCTCAATTTAGGAGATAACTCTGATTCTTTTTTCAAGAGATCAGCCTTCATTTAACTAAGCAATTCTCAACCCTCCACTAGGGACTAATTGCTCAGCAGTGTTATGAGAATGGGGAATCTGCAGAGGCAATTCTTGATGAAGAAAGAAACGTTCTTCATCGGAAACTGGAATGTAGTGCATTTGCAGTTTCATACTATTTCACTCTCTTTCTTTGCTGTTTCAGTCAGGACTCCAAATAGTGCAAACGATCTAAGGAAAACTGAGGTCCCTTATCACCTGGATCACCTGGATCGATCGGACTGCAGCTGTCGTTAAGACTGCGCCAATCACAACACATCTGCCATTCTTCTCGCACTCTTGCCTTTCTTCTCCACGTTCATCCGAAACGTTTAACGATGTCATCTTCCCATCTTCTTGGAGGCTGACCGGGGGGTCTTTTCTGTTCTCGTGGGTACCACTCAGCAATGATTGCGGTCCACCTGTTATCCATGAGCCGTGCTGTGTGGCCCGCCCATCGCATCTTGTTATGTCTGCTTTCCACGACAATATCTTTCACACCGCTGCGTTCTCTGATGATTTCATTTGGTATACGATCCAGAAGGGAGATTCCCAACATAGCTCGTTCCATTGCCCTTTCAGCTACCAACAGCCGTTGCTCTTCTCTCTTCGTCAGTGCCCACGTTTCACTGCCATACAGCATGGCTGGCAGCACTGCTGAATTGAAAATATTTTTATGTGTGGTCTTGTCAATTTTTCCTTTGAGGACGTCCTTGATGGAATTAAACGCACACCATCCTGCCCGAATCCTTCACGAGATTTCTCCGTTCAGGTCTTGGCGCATATTAATTTCTTGGCCCAAATATATGTACTGTTCCACTTCTTCGATGTCTTCTCCTGTTACCGTTATTCGGGCTTTTCATAAGACGTCTGATTGCATATATTTCGTTTTGCAGCGGTTCATTTTCAGGCCGACCTGACTACTTTTCTTGTCGAGTCTTCGTAGCATGCTCTGCAGTTGGTTGGTGCTTTCGGCAATTAGTACAATGTCGTCTGCAAATCTGAGATGAGATAATCTCTCTCCGTTTATGTTGACACCACTCCTCCAATTGATCTTGTTCATAACCATTTCGAGGCAGGCGGTGAATAGTTTCGGTGAAATTGTATCTCCTTGCTTTACGCCTTTCTCGATTGGGATGCGGAGGGGAGTTTCCCTTATATGACCTCATATAAACATTCAGGTTTTAGTGTTTTGAAGTGGGTTATATAGGCAACATGAAATACTGATAGCCATACTGCTAAGTAGCAGAATATCATTAACACGCTGTAAGGAGCTGGCCGCAAATAAGTGTCAGCAGCATGACAAGAGAACCTGTTATTTTCCTTATTATTTGTTTTTTGTCTTGTATAATTGTCCTTTGCAGTAGCATACTCCCCTTTTCTTCTATGACATTTTTATTTCATGCATCTTGAGACCAGAGAGAAAATTCTTAAATAGGGCAGGTATTACATAAAACTGAGAAAAAAGCTTAAGAATTCTGGGCTACTTTTGAGGCTTCCTGGGGGAAAGGAAAATATATATCATTTTCTCATTTCAAAAGAATCACTGTCTATCTCACTGCAGTCTGTGCATGCATGTCAGGTGCCATGAAAAATGTAAGATTTAGTCCTTTGCAATGACGGTGGTACTGTGGCATCTCAAAATTCTAAACAAAGGAAGATTCCTGGGGTAGTGAATATTGAATTTTCATAGTGGACATTGTACAATGTATATATGTAGCCATATGATTGTATAGATAAATAAAACATTTCACTGGCAGAAAAAATATATTGTGCAACGTTATGACTGAGAAATTAAGTACTGTGGCAGAGCTCCAATCTTGTCCCTGTGGGTGCCGCACTTCTAGGCAGTTTATGCTAGCCTCAGAGGATGGTGAGAGAACTCCCACAGTCCCTGTTGTCCCTCTGGGCTTATTGCAGAACAGTTTAGCCTCCTGTTCTGCCAGAGGCCTGTCTTCTCCTTGTAGTGGCAGGTTGGTGGGGGGAACCCAGGCCTGTCCTCTACTCCGGGTTCCAGCCCAGGGACCCTAATGGTAGCAGCTGTTGGCAGCCAACCTCTCACTGCCAGAGTTGCTACAATTCCCTGGGCCACTTCCCCACAGCTCTCCTGCTTCTCACTTCTTCACCCTTACCTTAGGACTCCCTTACTGATGGCACGAGCATGTCCTCATTTACTCAGTCCTTCAATAGCAACAGCACTTCCTCTGCTCTGGCTCCCTGGCTCTTCCTCAGCCTGACTGGAGTGAGCCCTTTTATATGCTCAGAAGAGCCTTAATTAGGGTCAGGTGTTCACTTCACCCTAATGGCCTCACCTGACTCTTTGCAGGTTAATTAGAGTCAGGTGTTCTCATTAGCCTGGAGCAGTCCCTGCTCTGGTCAGTTAGGGAACAGAAAACTGTTAACCCAATGGCCAGTATATCTGCCTTCTACTATTCTGTTGTACTAAACTGGCCTGGGTCTATCACAGTACACAAAAGCTAGAAATTTAGTAATACTTCTCATAGTATCTGTAGTGACAAGGAGAAAGGGGATTTCTCCTAGTTCTATAGCAAATTCCTGGTATGACAGTCTGGAAGTCATCAGCTGTTCTTTCATGCATTCCTCCAATGTCAATATTAAACCTGTCTCAGATCCTGCTCTCAATCCAGAAGTAAGAGGAGGGTCTTATTAAAATCCAAACTAATTCTAATATTTTGATAACAAATTGGATTTGAAAAAAAATTAGGGCTGTCAAGCAATTAAATAAATTAATCACGGTTAATCATGCTGTTAAACAATAATAGAATACAATTTATTTACATCTTTTTGGATGTTTTCCACTTTTTCAAATATATTGATTCTTCTTTGAGTGATTGCTCGTATCAATTCCAATTAGGTGTGCACGCGCTGCGTGCACAGCCATCAGAAAGTTTTTCCCCTAGCAGCATCCGTCAGGTTGGCTGTGGAGCCCCCTGGAGTCGCGCCTCCATGGCGCTCAATATATGACCCTGCCGACCCGGCACCCCCTCAGTTACTTCTTACCGTCCGTGATGGTCGTTGGAACTGTGGCGTCTTGCTTAGCAAGTTCTCCACTTTTCCCTAGCTTGATTCTCATAGTAGTTGTTCTTGTTCTTCCTTGTAGTTTTGTTTTTGTTGTAGTTAGTAGCAGTTGGGTTGGGGGGTCTCCCGCCATCCCGACTGCTTTCCCTTGGGAGGGCTCTCATGCCCAAGTCCCCGGGATTCAAACCCTGCAAATCCTGCTCCAAGCCCATGCCAAAGGGCGACCCCCACGACTCTTTTCTGAAGTGCCTGGGGGAGGCTCACCAAGCCGAAAAGTGCAGGATCTGCAAGGGAATCTGCAAGGGGGTTTGTCCTAGGACCAAGAAGGAGTGGGACTTCCATCTTAAGCAGCTCCTTACGGAGGCGGCACTTAAACCCCAGCCTCCTTCAACGCAGCAGGACTTGGCACCAAGTTCTTCGGTGTGCAGCGCCCCAGTGGCAGTGGTGGAAGCGGCACCGCGGATGGACTCTGGCTGAGACCCGCGGCACTGCCACTCCCCGGTGCCGAAACCGGTGGCTTTGACCTGGCATCGCTCCCACTTTGCAGCACCGAAGTGGCACCGGAAGCAGGAGAAGCGTGTCTCTCCTGTGCGGAGACCCACCCCACTGGAGCCGGCCAATGGAGCATGTCCCAGAGAGGAGCGCCCGGGCGCTAAGGCTGTGAATGCAGCACCATCGACTTCGGCCCCACAAGGGGAGCCATTGAGTCCAGTGCCGTTGGACTCCCTGACCCACAGCATTGTGGAAGTGCAGATGCCATCCACTCTGGACACCTTTGCGACTGCGAGGGGCCTCATCACCATGACGGCACTGGGGTCTCCTCTGCTCCATGCCAAGCCTCCAGTGCCTCAGCATGTGACACCGTCTCGAGACAAGCCAGCATTGATCCGACCGTCTGCACCATTGGCACCGTAAGTCGAACCTCGGTGCCGTTTAAGATCCCGGCACCACTCCCCGTCACGGCACCACTCTCCGTCGTGGCACCGGTCGCACTCGCGGCACTGCTCCAGATCATGTCATCCCTCCCGGTCACGGCGCCGCTCTGTACGACAGTCGCCTTCGTGGAGTAGGTCCTGAACTTGGTACCGGTCACAATGTCATTCACCATCTCAGCACAGCTCCAGGTTGCGGTACTGCTTTAAGTCCCAGCACCGCACCTTCTCATGGCACCACTCCCCAGCCTCACGACGCCGCTCTCCAGCTTCTCAGCGCTGCTCGCCGGAGCAGGTCCGCATGGCACCACCCTGGCCCTCGCAGTCCAGATCCCGTTCCTCAGGCTCGGAAACGGGGTCTTGGTATTCGGAGCGGGACTGGGGCCATTCAGACCATGGACGCCCTGATGTAGGGGCAGGTGCACAACATGGGCCTGCAGGCCGAGGAGATGGTGGAATCGGAGGACCTGGTGGTAGACATTTTGGCCCCGGAAGGTCCATCGAGGGTGGCCCTGCCCCTCACCAAGATCATTCAGGCCAATGCCAAAATCATCTGGCAGACCCCTGCCTCCATTCTCCCTATGGCTAAAGGGGTCGAACGCAAGTACTTCGTGCCCTCGAATGGGTACGACTATCTCTTCACACACTCGCAACCCTGCTCACTGGTGGTTGCGGCCGTGAATGAGAAAGAGAGGTAGGAACAGCAGGCCCCAGCACCCAACAGGCACTCCTGAGCCATTATAACTTCAACTCCTGGAACTCAATGCTCATATTCAAGGAGCTTGTGCCACCTGAGTCCAAGGAGGAGTTTGGGGCCCTTGTTGATGAGGGCAAGATGGTGGCACGGACCTCGTTGCAGGCCTCACTGGACGCTGCAGACTTAGCAGCATGTACCTTGTCCTCGGCCATTGCCATGAGGTGCACCTCATGGTTGCAAGCCTCAGGCCTACTGCTTGAGGTTCAGCAGATGCTGCGGGACCTGCCCTTTGATGGGGAGGGCTTCTTCACAGAACAGACTGACTCTCAGCTGCATAGCCTTAAGGACTCGAGGGCGACTATGAAGTCCCTCGGTTTGCACACCCTGGCAACCCAGCAAAAGCACTTCAAGCCCCAACAGCCACAACAACGCTCCTACCCTCCTCGGCCAAGGCAGGTCTTTTGCAAGCAGAGGGGACGGAATGGCAGAAAGAAGCCTTCCAACCCTCCCATCAGGACAAGGCCAGGGCCCAACCAAACCATCGTCAGGCATTTGAAGGGTTGCCCGAGTACGACATACCAGACTCAACTCCAGATCCTTCCCTGCTCTTTTTGAATCGTTTATCCCACTTCCACTGTGCGTGGTTCCAAATAAACTCGGACCGCTGGGTCCTTCACACAGTGGAAATTGGATACTCTCTCCAATTCTGCTCCCACCCACGCTTCCACCTCCCTTCCCCGTCCCTCTTCAGGGACCCCTCTCACAAACAACTCCTTATTCAGGAGATTCAGGGGCTCCTTGCCATGGGAGCAGTAGAGGAGTTTCCACGGGAGCTAAGGAGCAAGGGGTTCTAATCCCGTTATTTCCTAATCTCCAAAGCCAAAGGGGACCTCAGGCCCATTTTGGACCTGCGCGGGCTCAACAACTTCATGGTAAAGCTGAAGTTCCACGTTGTCTCTCTAGGCACCATTATCCCCTCTCTGGATCCTAGAGACTGGTATGCCGCCCTTGACATGAAGGATGCGTACTTCCACATAGCAATTCATCTGGCGCACAGGCACTTCCTGAGCTTCGTGGTCAACCGTGAACACTACCAGTTTATGACCCTTCCCTTTGGCCTTTCAACAGCCCCCCAGATCTTTACCAAGTGCATGTCAGTCATGTATGCTTTCCTCCATCGATGGCAGGTGCAAGTATATCCCTACCTCGACGACGGGCTACTTCGGGGCTGCACCAGAGAGCAAGTGCAGTCCCAACTCCGCCTGGTGAGCTGTACGTTCGAACGGCTGGGTCTCCTCCTCCTCAACGTGGAGAAGTCGACTCTAGAACCGACCCAAAGGATAGAATTCATTGGGGGGTTCTGGACTCCGTTCAAGCTGGGGCCCTCCTGCCAGAGTCCCATTTCCGAGCTATCACGGGCATCATTCAGGGCCTTCAGCAATTCCTGACCTTGACAGCAAGAGGCTGCATGAGTCTCCTCGGCCATATGCCTTCTTGTACATATGTGACTCAGCACACAAGGCTCCAGCTCAGGCTGTTGCAGGCATGGCTCACCTCGGCCTACCGTCCGGGGCAAGACAGCTTGAATTCAGTGGTCAAGGTGCCAGAACATAATCTTGGCCCCTTTCACTGGTGGCTCGACCCCCGAGCAGTGTGCGGGGGAGTCCCCTTCCAGAGCCCACAGCCCTCCTTGTCTCTGGTTATGGACGTGTCAGCTCTGGGATGGGGGGCACATATGGGGAACCTCCAGACCCAAGGACTGTGGTCACAGAACGAGCTCTCCCTTCATATCAGGGGAGCTAATGGTGGTGCGCTTGGCTTGCCAAGCCTTCCATGCCCAACTGCAAGGTCGCTGCGAGGCGGTTCTAACAGACAACACCATAGCCATGTTTTTCATCAACAAGCGGGGGGTGGGGGGGGGCGCATTCCTCCCCCCTCTGCCAGGAAGCCATTCGACTGTGGGAGTTCTGCATAGCCCACTCCATTCACCTCATAGCATCCTTTCTTCCAGGGATCCAGAACACGCTGGCAGACTGCCTCAGCAGGTCCTTCCACTTGCACAAGTTGTCTCTCCAACCGGATGTCGTCCACCCCATCTTCCAAAGGTGGGGTTTCCTCAGGTTGACCTGTTTGCCACCCGATGCAACAGGAAGTGCCCAGCGTTCTCCTCCTTCCAGAGTCACAGCCTGGGCTCCCTCACAGACGTGTCCCTGCTCCCCTGGAAAGGTCTCCTGCTCTATGCCTTTTCTCTGTTCCCTCTTGTGCACAAAATCCGCAGGAAGGGGAAAAGGTGATCCTGATAGCTCCAGTGTGGCCTCGACAGCACTGGTACACTGTCGGTGGACAGCACTGGAGCTGTCGGTGGACGTACCAGTCACGTTGCCTCTCCTCCCCGACTTACTTACTCAGGACCACGGTCGCCTCTGTCATCCCGACCTACAGTCTGTCCACCTCACGGCTTGGGAGCTGCATGGCTGAACCCCACAAAGCTTCAGTGCTCGGACCAAGACAGGCGAAGTGGAAAAGATTTTCGTGTTGATGTGACCAGCGCCTCACTCGCCCCCCCTCCAGGCGCCAATACCCCTTATCTTAGAGTACCTCCTGCACCTGAAACAGCAAGGCCTGGCGGCGTCCTCCTTAAGGGTTCACCTCGCTGCCATCTTGGCCTTCCATCCGGGCGCGTCTGGCCGCTCTGTCTTCGCCAACCCTATGGTTGGTCGCTTTCTCAAAGGCTCGAACCGTCTATACCCTCAGATCCATCAGCCTATCTCTGCGTGGGTTCTTAATCTGGTCCTTTCGAGGCTCATGGGGCCCTCATTCGAGCCGCTGGCCATGTGCTCCCTCCTGTATCTCTCCTGAAAGATGGATTTCCTGGTTGCTATTACGTCCGCAAGACGCGTTTCCGAGCTGAAGGCCCTCACCTTGGAACCACCTTACATGGTCTTCAACAGGGATAATGTGCAACTCAGACTGCACCTGGCCTTCCTCCCAAGGGGGTGTTGAGCTTTCACACCAGCCAGGAAATTTTCCTGCCTGTCTTTTTCCCTGCACTCAAAAATAAAACAATGTAAAACTTTAGAGCCTACAAGTCCACTCAGTCCTACTTTTTGTTCAGCCAATTGCTCAGACAAACAAGTTTGTTTACATTTGCAGAAGATAATGCTGCCCGCTTCTTGTTTTCAATGTCACCTGAAAGTGAGAACAGGCGTTCGCAAGGCACTGTTGTAGCCCAGCATCGCAAGATATTTACATGCCAGATCTGATAAAGATTCATATGTTCCTTCATGCTTCGACCACCATTCTATAGGACATTGCATCCATGCTAATGACGGGTTTTGCTCGATAAGATCCATAGCAGAGCGGACCGAGATATGTTCATTTTCATCGTCTGAGTCAGATGCCACCAGCAGAAGATGGATTTTCTTTTTTGGTGGTTCGGGTTCTGTAGTTTCCACATCAGAGTGTTGCTCTTTTAAGACTTCTGAAAGCATGTTCCACGCCTCTTCCCTCTCAGATTTTGGAAGGCACTTTAGATTCTTAAGCCTTGGGTTGAGTGCTGTAGCTATCTTTAGAAATCTCACACTGGTACCTGCGATGCGTTTTTTCAAATCTGCAGTGAAAGTGTTCTTAAAACGAATAACGTGCTGAATCATCACTGGAGACTGCTATGAAATATATGGGTAAAACACAGAGCAGGAGACATACAATTCTCTCCCAAGGAGTTCAGTCACAAATTTAAATAACTCATTATTTTTTTTAATGAGCGTCATCAGCATGGAAGCATGTCCTCTGGAATGGTGGCCAAAGCCTGCGGGCATACGAAAATTTAGCATATCTAGCATGTAAATACCATGCAATGCTGGCTACAAAAGTGCCAGGCAAATGCCTGTTCTCACTTTCAGGTGGCATTGTAAATAAGAAGCAGGCAGCAGTATCTTCTGTAAATGTAAACAAACTTGTGTCTCTTAGCGATTGGCTGAACAAGAAGTAGGACTGATTGGACTTGTAGGATCTAAGGTTTTACATTGTTTTGTTTTTGAGTGCAGTTATGTAACAAAAAAATACTATAATTGTAATAAAAAATACTATAAAGTGAGCCCTGTACATTTTGTATTCTGTGTTGTAATTGAAATCAATATGTTTTAAAAAGTGGAAAATATGCAAACATATTTAAATAAATAATATTCTATTATTCTTTATTATTGTTTGTTTAACAGTGCGATTAAAACTGCGATTAATCATGATAAATTTTTCTAATTGCAATTAATTTTTTGAGTTAATCACGTGAGTTAACTGCGATTAATTGACAGCCCTAAAAAAAATTAAAACTACAGAGGTGGAGGCATTTGTTACAGGCCATTTAAAAACCCCATTGGGGGCCACAAAGCTGACCTAATGCTGGTTTGTAAAGTCTTTTTTTGAAGTACATACATTGTGGTGATGAGGCAGTGGTCTGGTTGAAGAGGCTTTATACTCCCTCCACATCTATACTTTGGGCAGTAATCACTGTATAAGTGTTTGGAACCAGCCAATCAAACCAAGTCATTTTATAAACCGATTGATACCATGTAAATTGACTGTACGTGACCAGACTGTGATCAACCATTTCATGAGGGTGTGGGAGAAGGGGAAGCACAAGAACTGATTACAACAGTAGTTTCTGTGAGGAGGGGCTTCTCAGTCCTTGCTCTGGGAAACAAATCACCCTGAAGGGGGCAAAGAGGACATGAAACCATGGTCCTGCCCCTCCAACACCAGCCCATAGATCATGGCAAGTATGACAGAGAGAGCAATCAGTGCCATCCAAATGGATAGTGCAGAACCCACACACACCGAGCAGCCCCAGGAGAGATTGAGCCTCAGCACAATCACTCTCAATCCTTGTGATATTCAGATAGTTGATGGGCACAGAATACTTAAATGTTTAGGGTATTTTATATATAAATGTCTATAATTCAAAAAGCTGGGTACCCATCTGAATAATATAGGGAGGGCCAGCTGGGTGATCTTAGTCCCCTCTCCTGACCATACAAAAATGTGGGAGCACCAAATGCAATTAAAAAGTGGTGCATTTAAAGGTGATTGTAGGAATTGCTCTTCCACACAGCTCATGAACAACCTTTGGAACTCTCAGCGACAATATATTATTGAGATATTATATTTTTATTTTTTATATTTTTATTTATTATATTTTTAATAAAAATGGGCATATTTAGTCTTGAGAAAAGAAGACTGAGGGGGAACCTGATAACAATCTTAAAATATATTAAGGGCTGTTATAAAAAGGATGGTGATCAATTGCTCTCCATGTCCAAAGGAAAGGAGTAATTGACTTAATCTGCTGCAAGGAAGATTTAGGTTAGATATTAGGAAAAACTTTCTAACTATAAGGATAATTAAGCAGTGGAATAGGTTACCAAGGTAGGTTGTGAAATCCCCATCATTGGAAATTTTTACGAATAGGTTGTCATGGGTGATCTAGATTGACTTGGACCTGCATCAGTGCAAGGGGCTGAACTAGATGAACTGTTGAGGTCCCTTTCAGCCCTACGTTTCTATGATTCTATTACTGGTATCACCCACAATATGCTACGTGTTGTGCAAACACAAAAGAAAGTACGGTCCCATCCCCAAAAGGCTTGCAGTCTGAAACAAACAAGGGATAATTGTAAGGGGTATAAATGGGAATCCACAATTGGTTTAAATAGAAGAAAAATTATAAGGATGTAATATCTCATACTTCAAGTTATAGAGCAGTGACTAACTGCATGCCTATAGAAAGTACTTCAAGTCGTGAGCTAATGAAGTCACCAAAGGAAACGGTGTTAAGGGAAATAAGAAGGGGCATGTATACATTATATGCTTTTATAGTTGTTTAGCTTATTGTGATATGTGGATGTCACATCCTGTAAAATATTCCTATAAGACACAGTGACACACTGAGATCTAGGAATTGCCATAATGAATCAGACCTGTCATTCATATAATCCCAGTATCCTACCGCTGACAATACCCAGCATCACATACTTCAGAGGAAGGTGCAAGGCACCCTGCAGTAGGCACTTTAGAGCAGAGCTGCACCAGTGTAGGACATTTTTAAAGGAGTTTTAGATTTTGTACTGCAGCGAATGTCTTCAATAGTTCCCTGATTTACTATTCTATCTGAAAAACAAAGAGAGAAAGTTATAGAAGATCAAACAAATAAAAATACACTGATAAGATAGCAGCTGATGTGAGTTGACTAAGGAATTCAAAACCTTTCCTTTGGTGTCTGCACTGTTTGCTGATACCAGAGTTTTAGCATTAATAAACTACACCAAAGCTGCACATGTTATGAGGCTTTATTTTTATCTCTAGATTCTGGTGTCAAGTACAAGCAACTCAGGTTTCACTTGCCTGATTATGTATTGTCACGAGAAACCATAACTGAAAATGTTGCTTGAGCTTTATTCTCTCATTAGTTCATGTTCATAACTGCCATGAATGTATTTTTACTGATGGGAGAAGAAGCCACTAGTATAACACAGCTGGGCAGGATTTATTCACTACTGGCCCGGTCCTTCACTGAAGTCAATTGGAGACATTCCATTAACTTCAATGAGCATTGGGTCAGGTCCTAAATTGTTCCTGAAATAGACTGTATTTAAATAACACATTATCCTAAACTATTCAGGAATCAGGACTGAGGCTACTTTCAGATAGCAGAGCGTGGAATCCATCTACTCCCCCACAAATAAACAATTCAGATAGAAGAATGGCACTTTTCAATTCTGAATGGAAAGATTATACAGCTGCTTTAAAGTTTTCCCCCAAGGTGAAATCACTGACTTCATCCATCTCATTTTTTTAACTTTACCTCCCATCATTTCCTCTACACCCGCCTTCTATCTAAAGAAAGCTAAATATAGCTCCCAGCTCTGCATTCATTAATCCAGTTTATGAACTGGCTGAATAGGTCACTAGAGAATGACTCTCAAAGGGGATGTGCACACACTGCCGCTGCACTTGTACCAGCCCAGTAAAGAGGAACTGAACTTTGATCATTCACAAGCTAGTGTGTTTCACTAGACCACTTAGTTTCCTTAGGTTTTGCTCATCTCACTGTCTTGATTGCAGCTGTGCAACATCATCTTTTTAAAATCTGCTATACTGTTGGTCAGGAATTTGAGTCATTTGACCTAGATGCATTTTGACCAATAGCATAGTCTTTTTCTATTATTACAAACAAATGGTACATATATATATAAATATTTAAGAGTGAAAGTAACCTGTGTTATGTCACAGCTCTCATATATGCATTTTAGATCTGATCCTGCACCATTTGAGTCAATAGGAGTTTGGCAAAGATGGTGCAAGATTGGACTCAATGTGACTATATAGTTTATAAAAAAAAATATGTTATTTTTGAGTTAATCATGATCATTTTGTCAATACAAAGGGCTTTGTCATGAGTTTATTGATAACAGAATCAGAAATAAATGCAGTATTTTCTTCTATGTCATGTAATATAGTTCTAATTTACCATAAAGAAAAAAGGTTATATATTTATTGTTTTATCTTTGTTTTCACATGTCCCCCAGACTCTCTTGTAGAGCCTGATTCTCAGATACACTAAGTATGTTTTTCACTATTCTGGCACTATACACGGGCCTTAAATTGAGCATGTTATATTTACGCTCACCTACAGGCCATTGCCCAGAATGGTGTAAAGCAGCTTTGCAGTAAATGAGATCCATACCCTTAATTTTTAGTTTTTTCTGCCTTTTTATATACCCTCCCCATTTCTTCACACATACATAAAGAAGGTGTTTTCTTTTCCAGTCCAATCAGGTTATGAGAAAAGTCAATTGTTTTAGGCCTGATAGACTCAAGTGCTAGTTTTAGTGGGAAGATGGAGGTCTCTTTTTTATGTCCCTTTAGCCTCACTGATATCTTTCCTCTTGGGAAGAGGGGGAAAGGAGGAAGAATATCTTAATGATTCCTACACTTTCCTTTCCTCTGTCTTCTCTGCCAGGCAGCTTTCCCCCGTGAAGGCTAACAGTTCCCTCCAGTGTTTGGCTACTGTAATGTATTCACCCATTATTATATCCACTGTCTTCAACACCCAGCTCCAAAATAAATGGAATTAATTATTTTAAAATGTAACCCTGAAGTTGCATGCATTAGCTTCACAAATGGCCACACAGTTATATCATCTAAGTCTTCACTCTTCCCTCCCTCCTGTCCCATATGTCTCCTTGGGGTGATCTCATCTTAATGCTGAGCCCAATCTTGCCAACAGTACCAAACATAGCGCTTACTACCAGGTGTAGTATCATTCTTGACCCCACTAATCAGATTCTTGACCCCACTAATTCCCCTTTGGATTGCTCCAGCACCACAAAGGGGACTTAATACTGTTCTAAATGGACAGTTAAGGATTCCCTCAGCATGGGGGAATTCTTGGCTGAAATAGAGGGCATGTTGGGGGCTGGATGAAGTATGTCCAACTTCATCCAGCTTGGGGGAGGGATAGCTCAGTGATTTGAGCATTGGCCTGCTAAATCTAGGGTTGTGAGTTCAATCCTTGAGGGGGCCATTTAGGGATCTGGGGCAAAAATTGGAGTTTGGTCCTGCTTTGAGCAGGGGTTGGACTAGATGACCTCCTAAGGTCCCTTCCAACCCTGATATTCTATGATTCTATGTCAGAGCATGCTGCTCTCCAGTGATCCCTGCTGGCATAGTGGCCTCAGGGGGTTGTTAAAACATGGTGCAATTTAGAAATGTCTTGAGGCTGCTCTAAGTTACAGTGGCTGAACCAGGATTGGGGGGCTGGACAGGAAGCATACCTTTGCCTTCTCCATTTCATGGACTCCAAGCACTGTCCCAGCACATCTGAGGACTCAGCCCAATGAGACTGTGCCCAGCAATAAGGATTTGTCCCAGTACTAAGTGTTTGCAGGCTCAGGCTCTTATATTCTAAGTTTACTGAGACAGAGACTCAATCTTTGTCTGTTTTATAAAGCACCATGTACGTCTATGGCACTATATATGAGCAATAAATAACAAAATAATTATCTTGAGTTTGCGTGCATCTTATAATAATTAGCTGATTTAAATATAAATATTTATTTCCTGGGTATTGTACTATATATGCTTACTTTTAGATCTTCTGGCTAAGGCAAAGTGTACTATTGATTTAACATCTGAGACATCCTTATCTTGGGAGCTGTATTCTGCCCTGGCAGGTTAATTGACTTGATGCTCCAATGATCCCTAATATTGTACAGAATGTATAGAACAGCTATGTCTTTGTCTCCTTGTGAAAATGTAATATATCTGTGTGATAGTGTTAATACGATCTTTCTGGTACAAAGTAGCCCAGGTATAGGTTAACAGTGAAGCATTATGTAAGTCAAAGGCATAGCATGCTCATGTAGGTGCTCAACATACTAATCAAGTACAAGTTAGCTTGCCGCATTCTGTGAATATTGTTTTTTGTGCTGGTGTTCTAGTCATTCCACTCACCTGCTATTTTGAGAAAACATGTCCTGAACAGTCTGTTGGCTGGGTTGTACAAATCTACCATACTGTAGCTATTCAATGCATTGAGTGCATCTCTGATGCATAAAGCCATAGGACAGATGCTCTCAGTAAAACTTAACCGTTCTTCCTCAGTCATCAGGAAGTTGGTTTTATACAGCCAGCTGTTATTACTATCCCCAGAACAAAGATGATCATGTTCTTTAAAATTATATTAATCTTAGTATTGAGGCTACATTTTCTATTTAAATCTCTTTATGTTCACTTGACTGTATATGATTAAGGCTATGATTGTGGCACAGAGATCACAGTGTTCACAGTAATTGGGAGTTTAAATAAAGTCCGTGACCCCACAGGGGTCTGGGCTCAGGTCCCTACTCCAGGTGTTGTGACCTGGCCTAGTCTCTGTCTATGGAGAGAGGAGGATGCCGCAAATGTGAGTGGCACTCTTGACTACAGGGCCATTTCACAACACCTGGAGCAGGGAGCTGCGAGGTGGAGCTGCCGCTGCGGGTTGAGTGTGGGGCAGGCTTGCTGTCCGACTCCTACCCACCCCCACCTCCCGTCAACCCCCCGCTGTCTCCCTTTCCCTGACTTATCATTTTCCCCCACACCTCTGCCATGAAATTTATTAACAATTTCCATGACCTATATCTGACTGAATATATACACTATGTGGACTTCATAGACCATGATATAGAGAACCCACCAAAGCATGAAGAAACATCTGAGCTACATGTAGTTTAAAAGGGTCTGTGAATGTGTTATATAATTGTCCTCAACGTGTAGCAAAGTGGCATACTATTGTGCTGCTAAACATGATTCAGGAACAAAAATTAAAATGCAGACAGTCTGACTTGAAGTGTAACTATCACAGTATTTACCAGAGCAGGTTGGCTAGAGGTGATTGCTATGGTATTGTACATTGTCAAACCCTAGATGTCTGTAGAATTTGCGGGTAATGCTCAGTAATGAATGTTTACGAGCACATTGTTGCTTTTGAAATAGGGCAGATTGCTAGGAATCTGTTTTGTCTTATGATCATTTCCTTGCGAAGTGAAGCTCAAAAAAGCTTTGTGGAGTATGGGTCTTTAGTATAGTGGTTCACCTGTGTAGATGAATGCATAGTCTTTCTAGTCTTCTAACCTCATAGGGAAACAAAGCTGTATTTGTCTCAGCAGTGGTTGTAAATGAATGAATTGATGAATTCTATGAATGAATTGCAATGCTGAGCTAATAAAGGAGAATCATCTGAAAGTTTACTTTATATGCTTTATCTCCTACAGAATGATATCACTCCATTACATGTTGCATCGAAGAGAGGAAATGCTAATATGGTCAAACTCTTACTTGATCGAGGAGCTAAGATCGATGCCAAAACAAGGGTAAGATTAAATGTGAATGATCTGGGTGGTATTATTTACAGGTTTATCCTTTTGGCATGTATGTTTGTAAACAAACAAAAATATTCACTTGGCAAGCTTTGGTGAGAGTACAGAATTATCTTTGGTTTCTATACAGTCATTACAAGTGGGTGCTAGTGTTTTACCTCTCATTCAAATAATGTTCTAAACACCTTGTTACGTTAAAGCTCAGAGCTAACTTCCATGCGGGCAAAGCAATACCTGTCTTTTCTCTGACAGCTCATGAAGGCTACTTCTAGGTGGATCATTTGGAGGCACGAATAATTAAATCTACCAGTGAGTGAACCCTGAAAGTGTGGTTTTCTATTCAGTTTATAGATGCACCCCAGAATTTGAGTGGTGGAGGAGCCCCATCTCCTATAACTTTCCCAGCCCCCATAACTGCAACAGCATAGCTTCTCCGTGTGCTCTCAGAACTCTTGAGGGAGACTTGTCAGCTCTCTCCTGTTGCCTGCAAAAATCTTTGTTGGGAATTATAGAAGCCTTCTCCCCACACTTTACATAGAAATCTCCCCTCACCCCCATGGGTGAAATGTGCTAGGTTAACATCCCTGAAATATGGAATTTTTCTTTTATCCATTGAACATGTAAAGCGCAGACACAGTAGTGTCTTTGTCTGGAGGGGCTACCTCATAGAAAGAGAGGGTAGTTTGTCTTCATATCCCATTTGGTGTTTAGCTGCTTTGCTGAAATTGCCAGCAAGGGTGCCAGATGTGGCAGTAGTTTCTGTGAGGTAGACACCTGTCCACCAAGGATGTAGACTGACGTAGGACATCAGAGCATTTAGGTATATACCACTGAACAGTGATCAGGTGATAATCATTGTATTTAAAACTGGTTGAGGCAGGTGCTTGGGTAACTTATTTATTCAACTAGCAAGAAGTAATTTACAGAGTAAACTTAGAACTGATGCTGCTGCAATCTTGCCTGGCTGTATTCTCTGCCTCACTCACTGCAGTTGCTTGTTTGTGTGCATGAATGTGGCAACAATATGACCTGCAAGATGTTTGACAACTTTACTCTTCGTTGTCCACCATTCCTCTGATTCCTCACTGACAAAATTCAAACCAGTACAGTGATTTAACTTAAGAACATCTTTTATGTAGTTATTACAGTATAAACAGCTTTCAATTAGTTTTTTGTATGTTTTAACAGTCTTCCAGATCTATTGCAAAGTGTGTTTAGGCACATTCATGTCCTTAGCTGACTATTCATTCTCTGTCACTTATTCACAAACAGGATCAATTCATTAAGTTTTTGTTCTTCTTGGATATCTGCTCTCACTTCAGTATTCTTTTCTACATGTTTATTTTCTTTCTTGCATTCTCAGTTACCATTAGCAGATGTTTATTTCTTTGTAAAATGTTTCCACTTTCTCTGATCAGTGAATATGAATGAGGTGATATTTCTTTAATCAGTGTAGCTTGTTCTAGCTCATGTCCATCTCACCATATTCTACCAGTCCTTGTTGTTGTTGTTGTTGTTTTTAACTGTGGTAAATGTTATGTGCCTCTGTTATAGTTTTGTATCTGTTGTATCTAATCTCTTTGCCCAGATCACAGGAATTATTTATCATCCTGGTAATTGAATGTGTGTGTACATCCATTATATAGAAGTTTTGCTGGTGATTTCTCACATGGAAGCTATGTAGGTGTGGAGTGCTAAATTTGGATTTTTACTTGCAAGGATTACTGTTTTGAGCAAGTTATTCTTTATACAGTCAGTTTCCACATTCTGTTTATTTGTTAGCTTTTTAGTATATATGAGTCACATGTCATGTTGAAATTCAGAAGTTTTACCAATGTCCTAGAATTCCCTTTTCTTGAGCTGTAGTCCATTGTCACAGTCCTTGGATGCATGACATGCAAACATGGATTTACTGTACCTGGTCCTAACTCGATATGTGATATACTCAAGGGTCACCACTGTATGATCAGATGGTCATGTTTTCCCATGGCAAACAAATTCCTTTTGACTTTATACCATAGAACTGTGGATTGTTCATTTGGTATTGTAAATTCTTTTCATTGTGCATCTCAGTATCTCAGACAAATTCTGCAGTTACTCACTGTTCAGCTATGGCCAAAATACTACTTCTCCAGCACTTCTTTTTTGCTTCATCACAGCAAAGGTGCCCTTTATGTATTCTTTCCAATATTTCTTCTCGTCACTGTGGGAATTATTATTTTTGAAACTTCTATGAGTACTTAGGAAAATGCAGGTGGAAAGTGTTATTTCTTCATCAATTGCCTATAGTTTGTGTTATGGCTTGCAGTGTTTTATCCTTAGCAGTGTATCTTTCCAGCTCCCAGGCAATAAGGCACAGGATGATTTTATCATGTTCACATGTACTGTTACTGCTTGTTCCATATCTTCTGGGTGTGTGTCAACAAGTGGAACATATGCTCTTGACATCGTATCAACAATTATGAGGTGACCTCCTTGCTGGAATTCCAGAGTCGCATCATATACTTTTGTACTCAAAAATAATCACTGTATCCTTGGAGATATTTTCTGGCGCATTGCAGCCAGTAGTTAATGCTTTTTTTTTTCTCTGAAGCTATGACCATTGAGAAAATCATAAAATTTTGTATAGCCACATGTATATCTTTTTTGATGTTCACTTTTATTTTCTCTGCCATAGCTCTAGCAGCTTATATTGCAAGCAGCTACCCATTCCCATAGTGTTGTACCAATATAGCTCCCAGCCCTGCTTTTGAAGTATTTGTGAGAAGTTGATCTCTTGCAGTGAGTCAAAAATTGCAGAACTGGTTTTGAAGTCACTACGTATCCTCAGATTCTCTTCCATGCTCTGCCATTCAGACCATTGTGTGTCTTTATGAAAGTATTTTCTCGTTTAAGATGTTTGAACTACATAGATTAATATGAATTTACTAACATGGGTCAACATTCCTTGCAGTCGCTGAATTCCATTTTGTATCTTCAGGTCTCTGTAGGTTCCTTAGAATCATCAGCCATGACAATACCCTTTATGGTCAATTTCTCTCCTTAAGTACTAATTTATTTGAAATTGACACTTGGCCTTGTTTAGTTTAAGGTTACTTCCTGAAGTTTCCAGTAGTCACTATAATCATCACTGACACTCAAAAGTGATGCTGCCCCAGACTGTTATGCAATCAGTGTAGGTTTTCTCTCCTCCAACATCTTCCTGTGTGCAGTGTAATATTTCCAGTGCTGAACATACTATGAAAGGCAATTGCGAGAAAAGTGCCAAATGGTACATTGATTGTGTGAGTGCAAGTCTTGGAGCTTTCTGTGTCCAAAATGCATCTAATATGCTGAAGAATTTGGCTCCTGAAATCTCAGCAAATATTTCATTCCTTGTGATCAAGTAGAAATGTTTTCTCTTAATGCTAGTTTTCAGCTTTTGGGGCATCATTCCCAACATTTGAATGCATTCCCTTTTTATTGTATAATTACTGAGTAGTGAACTGAGCTTGTCAAGTCGCCTGTTCTGTGAATGATGCCATCTACTGTCATGTTTGGCAGCTCTTCCTCTGGTCTCTTTTTGCATGGCAACTACAACAACCTTTTCTTCATAGTCTGGTAACTGTATTGTGTACCAAGGGATACCCCTTTTCTATGAACCAATCTCCATCTGATGCAATTAGCGCTGGTGGAACTGGTTCAGATTTGTTACTAGAGTTGTTATAGAGACTCTGTGATGTTCACCATCTTGACTTGGCCAGGCACCTCATGTGTAAGCCCAAAACAGATGTCTTCCCTTAGTGTAACACTTCAGTTTCTTGTTTTACTCTTTGACCTTTTTAATCATTGATAGTTCACACTCACTTTGTTCCTCGATATAGGATTTTAATTGCACTTTTGACTTTTCTAGTTTTAGCATTTCTTTGAATTTTTCGGTTTCCATATCTGTTAGTACAGTCACTTGTGCTCCAGTGTTTTCTTTGCATGTCACATGTAGGCCTTTTGTGATTACTTTTATTAGCCATTCTTTTGAGTTTGTACTGTCTTTCTTTACTGTGCTTATGAACAATTTTCCCCCTTCTGTTGAGGAAGCTGCACGTTCCAGCCTTACCCCAGGCATTTTTCTGTTTTGTCTGCACATTTTTGCAAAGTGGTTGGACTTACTAGTTTCCATGTTTGCCCAAAAACTGTACATATCTTTTCTGTACATCTATTTTTACTTAATAAATGATTACTTACAGTCATTTGTTCTGTGCCTCTGTCCATGACTTTTTTATTTACATTTCTCTTTATTCCACTCCTTGACATATGACTCTTGCCTTATTTAAGCACTAGATCCATGCCTCTGATTAGCTTTTCACATACCTTTTTATTGTTGAACCCTCAAACCAGTTGGGCTTGAATGAGGGCATCTTTTACTATTCCATAGTCACAAGGCTGGGTTTTTAATTTTAATTCGGTGGCAATCTTCTCTCTTGTTTCACCTTCTCTGGAAAATATAACTTTCATAAGTAACATTTTTTCTAGGAATATAGTGATTCTCCAACTTTTTCATCACTTCTTTAGAGCTTTCTTCCGCATCCTCCTCCTGATTCTTAGAATGAAATGCATTCTGTGTATATCCAGTGCTTCTTCACCAGTCGGTGTCAAAAACAGTGCTTTTTGTGTGTGTTCGTCTTCTATTTTAATAGCCTCTTGAACTTTAATGTACAGTTCAACTAGCTGTTTAAACCTTTTCCAGGTTTCATCAGCATTCCCCATAACTTTTAAGGTGGTGAGAGATTAACACTTTGAGGTCACACAGTCTCGTCAGCAGCCACTTTAATCTGACCCTTCTTCCTTGTGTAGCTAGCATCATTTTCATAAAACATTTGAAACCTGGTGGTTGTTTTCCTGGATTCGCCTGCACTCTATGCCTGGATTCGCCTGCACTCCATGCCTTTCTCTTCTAGTACCATGTTGTATTTCAGCGATAACTGACAGATTTTTAGGGTCATTTATTTAGTTAACTAACAACCAGATGTGTGATAGTAACTCCCTCTGCCCCTTTCCTTTTTCCTGTTCCTAACCACTCCTGAGTCTCAGGGTATGTCTCCACTGCACAGCTAACCTCGGCTCTTACCTGGGTTTTGGCCCTGACCCCTGTATTATCACACAGAAAAACCTCTGATTTGGGTTTAGACGCAGGGGTTGGGCTACATTATCCATCTGAGATTATGGGATGGGTATAGCTCATGCTGGAGCCCACCTACTTTGCAGCGAGGATGCAGGCAAAAATTACTTGAATGCTAATAATCCCCCAGTGCCTTTCCACAATTCCCCCCGAAGGACCCAGTTACTGGGGAAAGAATCCAAAAGCACCTCAGCACAAAGAACTATGGAATATGCCCCAGACACACAGCAGTGCAGAAACAGTGAGGACACAGTAACATGGGTAAGGCTTTGCTATGGGGACAATCACACCCAGGCTAGGCTTACCCAGGTGCCAGTCACCAGTTTAACTGTGTAGTAGAGACATACCTTCAAAGAGCTACCAAATTGGGTGAAGTTTGGGGCCATTTTTCATTTTTGGCTTAACCTGTGCAATTTGCCCAATCCCCAATACACCCTCGATATTCTTAAAAAGAAAGGAATTAGTAGGATTTGCTTAGCTTCTCCTGATCATGCCAGGCTGCTTGAAACACTCCTCATTTTACCGGGGGCCCAATTTCTGGCAGTTAGTAATTGAGTGAGCATTTTGCATCTGGAGATGCTGCCTCATCTAGACAAGAACTAGCATCTTGTGGTCTGAACAGTACATGGCTCTGCAGAGGGGAGCAGTAGACTGAAGATAATTCATGAAATAATTTATTTATGAAAATAATATTTAAATATTTCACAGAAGATGGGAGAGATAAGAGAGATGCGCAGAATAGAGGTAGATTGGGAAAATATAAAAAGAGAAGAGGAGATAAAAGGAATATATAGTGGGTGTAAGGAAATACCAGTTCAGAAGCAACATGCCTGCCTAATTCCCATGCTGAACAACAACACCACCTAATTGTATGGATCTAATGCTCTCCCTACTACCCCCACAAAAGGGTCATTGCAAGACAATGTCTCTCTGTCATCTTTACAGTCACTTTACTTTTTCCCAGGAGCTACCCTTTTGTAATGTCCTATATTCAGTGCAGCCATATAAGTATGTTGGGCAACAAAGACTTCAGTCGTCGTCTTCTTTTGTATAACAACATGCCCAGTATTGGAGGTTGTGTGTTTGAATGGAAAAGGATGGTCAAGACTGTATTAGGTGATCTATAGTTTAATATATTAGTTAAATTCCTGGCATGACCCATTTATGCAAATGTTTCATGAGAGAGAGAGAGTAGAATACAGTCACAATTGCATATTATTCATGTAAAAAAAATATTCCCTTCTCTCTGGCAGAAATGATTAGGTAATTGAGGAGGTTTGTAGGTGAAGAGGAGTGAGACTACTAGAGAGAGTATCAGACCATTAGAAAATCTACGAAGAAAAATACCAGAAATTTCATAAACACAAGTTAGTCCTCCAGGAACACTGATAGTTGAGCAGAATTCCATGCACTTATTTACTTTGACTCAGTTAAATCTGGCCTTTGCCATAGTCGCCACTGCATCATAGAATCATAGAATCTCAGGGTTGGAAGGGACCTCAGGAGGTCATCTAGTCCAATCCCCTGCTCAAAGCAGGACCAACCCCAACTAAATCATCCCAGCCAGGGCTTTGTCAAGCCTGACCTTAAAAACCATTAAGGAAGGAGATTCCACCACCTCCCTAGGTAACCCATTCCAGTGCTTCACCACCCTACTAGTGAAAAAGTTTTTCCTAATATCCAACCTAAACCTCCCCCTCTGTAACTTGAGACCATTACTCCTTGTTCTGTCATCTTCTACCACTGAGAACAGTCTAGATCCATCCTCTTTGGAACCCCCTTTCAGGTAGTTGAAAGCAGCTATCAAATCCCCCCTCATTCTTCTCTTCTGCAGGCTAAACAATCCCAGTTCCCTCAGCCTCTCCTCATAAGTCATGTGCTCCAGCCCCCTAATCATTTTTGTTGCCCTCCGCTGGACTCTTTCCAATTTATCCACATCCTTCTTGTAGTGTGGGGCCCAAAACTGGACACAGTACTCCAAATGAGGCCTCACCAGTGCCGAATAGAGGGGAATAATCATGTCCCTCGATCTGCTGGAAATGCCCCTACTTATACAGCCCAAAATGCCATTAGCCTTCTTGGCAACAAGGGCACACTGTTGACTCATGTTCAGCTTTTCGTCCACTGTAACCCCTAGGTCCTTTTCTGCAGAACCACTGCCCAGCCATTCGGTCCCTAGTCTATAGCAGTGCATGGGATTCTTCCGTCCTAGTGCAGGACTCTGCACTTGTCCTTGTTGAACCTCATCATATTTCTTTTGGCCCAATCCTCTAATTTGTCTGGGTCCCTCTGTATCCTATCCCTACCCTCCAGCATATCAACCACTCCTCCCAGTTTAGTGTCATCTGCAAACTTGCTAAGGGTGCAGTCCAAACCATCCTCCAGATCGTTGATGAAGATATTGAACAAAACCGGCCTCAGCACCGACCCTTGGGGCACTCCACTTGATACCAGCTGCCAACTAGATATGGAGCCATTGATCACTACCCATTGAGCGCGACCATCCAGCCAGTTTTCTATCCACCTTACCGTCCATTCATCCAGCCCATACTTCTTTAACTTGCTGGCAAGAATACTGTGGGAGAGTGTATCAAAAGCTTTGCTAAAGTCAAGAAATAGCACATCCACTGCTTTCCCCTCATCCACAGAGCCAGTTATCTCATCATAGAAGGCAATTAGGTTAGTCAGGCATGACTTTCCCTTGGTGAATCCATGCTGACTGTTCCTGATCACTTTCCCCTCCTTTAAGTGGTTCAGAATTGATTCCTTGAGGACCTGTTCCATGATTTTTCCAGGGACTGAGGTGAGACTGACTGGCCTGTAGTTCCCCAGATCTTCCTTCTTCCCTTTTTTAAAGATTGGCACTTTTTTCCAGTCATCCGGGACCTCCCCCGATTGCCATGATTTGTCAAAGATAATGGCCAATGGCTCTGCAATCACATCAGCCAACTCCTTTAGCACCCTTGGATGCAGTGCATCCCATTGTAGAAATGCTTCTTATGAAGTACAAAATACCATTTAAAAGCAAATAACAAGGTTTTTGTCTGTTAAGCATATACATAAATATTTGGAAGTCAGGCACAAATTCCAGGTCCTTGTTTCCTCTTCAACAGTTTTGTGAGTCAGCTTTCTATGCAGCAGAAGTTACAGTGTATGTTACTGGCCAAATCCTGGTCCCACTGACATCAATGGGACCAGGCTTTGTCCCTCTTATTGTTATGTCAGTCAGATTTAGCTATTTGGATGCCATTTTGGGAGCTGTGCATATAATCCACTGTGTATGGCACAGAAAGTGTATATTCCATAGTATCTGCTTTCATGTTTCACAAACACACTTGTTTTCTAGAGATGAGTGAACAGGTTTAGATAAAATAAGAACCTTCAGCCACAACTTGTGATGAATTTGAACTGAATCTTTCTTGAGGTTTGAATAAGTTCAGCTAACATTGTCCATTCATTATTCATTTCCATGAGTCTTTGCATTTGCTGCTGTTAGATGGTACTAGAAGCCACTGTGCTAAAATACTGTAAGAAAGGGCTAAATCCAGATCCCACTGAAGTAATTTTAATTGACTTCAGTGGAACCAGGATTTGGTTGTCCTAATCAGAAGTAAGAATAAATGGAACTCCATAAAAACTGCTCCACTATTGAAAACTCAAGAGGGTCACATAATATTTAAGCATGCCGACTTTTGGGTCATTATCCGAAATGAACCTCTGAATGTTTTGTGGTTTTCTCATCATTACCATAATTTCCCTGTTGCTCCTGTTATAATCCCTTTGTTTGTTTTAAACAGTTACTCTTACTCCCCCCACCTCTTTTGCGTAACATGCAGCAGCAGGTTTCTGATTTCTATGCTGAATTCTCAAGCATCTTTGTCAGAAAATAAGAATTATTGTCATGCTAAGCCGTACCTAGGTGCTGCTGTGTGAATGCCTATCAAGGGCAACTTTTACAACATAGTTTGTAAGTAACATTCTGAGTGAAGATTAGTTAGTACCTCATGTAACTCATTTATTGAACATTGCCCTAATGATTTCCCCCCCATCTGTCTTCCAGAATAGATTTTAACAAGTAAAGCATACTTAGTGAGGTTGATTAAATTAGCTTGACTTACTTTGGCTCTCTGATACTGCGTGTGTCAAACTGAATTTGTCTATGTAGCACACAGCAAGCACATTTTACCCTGGATTAGCAAATAAGTACTTGTAATCTTTATTCAACTGATTAGCAGTTAAATCAAAGGCCAGCACTCATATCTACATGAAAACATATGGTACATGCCATATTAAGATCTATCTGACAATATGTAAGCTGCTGCATAGCCACTGCATAAGAAATAACAGAATGTACAGTAACAACACGATTGTTTTGTTTATTGTATAAATAAACAACATGTTTGTTATACAATATGTATTTTGAATATATGAGAGAAGCAAATCTTATCACCCTCCTTTCCTTTGCAGCACTGATGGTGTGGTTTGCAGTAGAGCGCAGTTGTTTGCAATGGGATAAAGAATAGAGGAGGGTTGGAACAGGCCTGAGAGGCAGTGGATACACTGCTACATGAATCCACATGCTTAGAGGGCAGTTAGGTAGCCAAGGGGATTAATACGGCCCTGAGGCTGCAGTGGCTACCACATAGCAGATCTTTTGTGGGGAGGGTTCCTTCTACCTCAATTCCCAGTGGAATTCCCCTGTGCACAGCGTATGTACTAAGGTTGTAGGCAGGTTCTAAGATTTGTCTAAAGTGTTTTAAACATGCACAGAATAATTGTGCAATACATAATATTTCAGCTGTATAACGCTGAGCGCTGATGGCTGGATTAGAAAAACACACAAGTGGGCCCAGTCCCTGCATCTGGTCACGCTGTGTTTGGTGCATGGCCCGAGCAGTGGGCAAAAGTGTCTGTAAGACACCATGTCATGGGGTTAATCGGAGGCTGGGCTGGTCCCCAGTGCAGCTTTCAGGTCTGCTCCAAGATATACCCAGCTGCAGCCCCCAAAGGTTTGTTTTGTAGCAAGGAGTGTTGGAGTACAGGAGGGTTCTGGCCAATGTTCCCTCTAATTTTTGACAGGCCATGTGCGCAAAAAATTTCTTCTGTGCAAATTTTTGTGCATGCAGTGTTTTGCCATGTGCGCGGGGTTTAGGATCTGTGTGCGCGCGCACATGCGCACAGCTTAGAGGGAACAGTGTTTCTGGCTATGTCAAGGGGAATTGGAATAAGCAGCTCTGTGCCACTAGGAGATTCTGCTGTGCAAGGGGGCTCAGCTGGTCAGTTAGGCTAGCTAAGTCTGCTTTATGTTGTTGATAGTGGCTGGAGAACCTACGGTTGCAGGGGCATCCCAGTTTGGGATGGGGAGAGAGGCACCAGGGAAGCAGGGAGAGTTCTGGCCATACTAGCTCTGTTCTTCAGTCTTCCTCCGTATTAGATGAGAGTTGAGCACCCCTCAATGTCGCATAGTCTGGGGTGGACAAGCAGAAAGGCTGTTTCTGTCCCGGGGGGGCCTGCTATTGAGTTGTCTGAGCAGTTATTGTTTTTAGCTGGAGGCTAGTTATTCCATGCAACAGCACTAGGGGGCACCCGAATCCCTAGCCCTCCTTTCCCACTCCCTCCTCTGTATATATCACCCAGCAGGGAAGAGGAAGAGATGGCTGATCCCCCAGGCTCTGCCTTCTCCCGCGACAGCCAGTGATCCCACGCTCACGTTAGCCAGGAGGAGATGATGGAGGAGGAAAAAGTATACCCTTAGGAGGCATACCCACACTTGGGTGGGCCTTACTGGCCTGTGAAAAGAGGAATCAGGACATTGAGTGGGTGCTGTGGAAGTGAGACTGGGTGCTGGAAGTATGTCTGGGGGAGACTGGGTCCTGGGAGTGGGATTAACAGTAGTGTAATTGAGAGCAGAGTCTGACCCAGTGATAGAGGTTAAAAATTACCTGTGAAGCTCCAGTGCTGCTGTTATAAATCCTACTTAATGTTTAATTTCTGCAGACAGTTTATTTTTATTATAGATAGATGATAATTTTAAGAGGCTAAAGAAAGAGAAGCAGCCACTGAGCTGTTGTGTGCTCCTGTTGTTGAAATCCTGTATCTCGGTACAATTCTTCCTGCTCTCCTACTGGCATTGTAGGAGTTCCTCTCCAGGTTCTCTAGAGGGATAGATAATACAGATGATATGATTTATCATGTCAGTGCATACTTAGAGAGTCCTTAATCTGCAGATTATTGTCATTATCATTTGTAATGTTTTTTCTGAGCCACTGCAGCCTATCATATCAATGGGAGTTTGCATCCTAATACATGTGATATATTTATGCTTCACATATGATACTGAGCATGCACAATAAATAAGAAAACTAGAATCCTTGTGACATATGGAATACGGCCTTGCTGAGTGTACAACAGCCACTTTTTTTCACAATATCTCATTTTATCATAAACCCTTAATCTAAGATCCATACATATTAGAAACAACAGCCTGCACATTGTGTGGTTTTATTCACTTAGTCTATAATGTAGCACTTAAAAAAAACCCAACAAAACTTTCACTCCCAGTCCTTGCCTTTTCAGTTCAAAACATTTTTGTAGCCAAATTCTCTCTCTGACAAATGGAGTTTCAGTGTAGATCCACTGGCTCAAACATGTATCTAAATTCCATACTAATATAATTTTGTGCTAATGCATGCAATATGGACCAAATCAAGCCCTGGCTGATTCAGCAAGGCTGCCTGCTGCCTTCTCTTCCACAGGAATTCTGTTGGCAAGGGACAGGATTCCACAGCTTACTTGGCTGCTTTACTGGGGCCCAATACAATTTTCATTAAAATCAGTGGAAAGAATATTGTATGCACCGCGTTATCTGTGGCCAGTATTTTCTGCTGAACCAGCCTGGGGTCTTAACATGTCCCTAGTTCTCAGAACTTGTTCTTCTGGAGACATAATGCATTATCAGGTGGACCTCCTAGTGCACACTGTGTGCTGTGGATGGATCCTACCTGGCCTCATCCATCAGAGGGAGAAAAAACTCTCTATACTATACTCTTAACTCCTGTGCCACCTCATCATATGGCATGTTAGCCCTTTCTGGTACACCATAATTTAGTGGAGATAGGGAAATCCAGTAGTTATGAAAATTGAGACTGATGGAACAGCTACTGTTTTCTACTTGAAAGTATTTCTCAATTGCTGCAATTCTGTCATTGCTGTAGAGTCCATTGATCAATGTGTGACTGTTAAATGCACTTTCTACATTTCATATTGTGAGGCAGTGCCTTTGTTCTGTGCCATTTAATTTCCAGAATTACAACGTAATCGTGCATAGGTTTTGTTAATATTAGCCCTTCATATGTGTGTTTCCATTGTGAGTGTATATTCACATAGAGTAGAGCACTCCTTATTGTCAATAAAATGTATTTCATATACTTTAAAAGAAATAATGATAGAATTCTCTAACACTTACTGGACAGTGTATTTCTATCTTTTAGGGATGATCATTAGCATGTAGTAAAGTTAGTGTGTCTTGGAGGATTGAGGAATCAGGTCTTGGCTCCAGGAATAAATGTATGCAATATACACATTTACAGAATAGGATAGTGAGTGTCACTAATGTAAAGCAACTTAACTTCCTTAAAGTATCAACATCATTGTTACGCAGCTTCCATTTCCCTTCCATATTTCTGCTTGATTGACTATGCATACCACACACACCCCGGATCCCATTATACCATTGTGATTGTATTTGAATGTGTTTTCCAGCTGGTGATGTGTCCTAGAATGCAAAATTGCTCTAGTGGAGTAAGGATCTGGAAGATTTCCCAACCCCATGACATAAAAAATGTCTCATTGGTACATTTTGTGCTTAAACTGCTTTGGTGTCCTTTTAAATAGCCTGGCTTGAAATGCCTAGAGAATATGGTGATTGGCGCTGTATACATACCTAAGACAGCTAGATAAAGTGACAACTAAATTCCACGTTCCTTTGTTCTTGTTTACAGCTAGATGGTTGAATGGTAAATTTCATTTGATGTTGGTGAGTTTCATTTCCCTTTCGCCCTAGGTTTTGGAGTGGACACTAGTTTTGTACTGTTGGTTACTTGCATGGATACTTTATACATGATCTATCCCAATGAAACTGCTGGTATGGTAGTGGTGTGATACTTCTGAGCAACATTTTGGTAAAGCTACATTATAAACATTTGCTAGCAGATGAGAAAGTTACAGTTTATGGCTAGTTAATATCTCTTTCCTATAACTGTGGTCATATATTACAGTGTAATACAACTTTATTTTGTATAGCATCTTCCATACAAACTGTGTCCCCAACTGCTTTAGAGAATTAAATAACACAAGAAAGCAGACAGTGTATGGTATAACTTACAGAAATCATGGTAAACTAAGGATATCTTGGGCCAGATCCTGTTGCCTTTACACATGCAAATAGTCCTTTGGATCTTCCTCCAGTTTAAGTCAGTGACAAATTCTCATTGACTTCATCAGGAGAAAATCAGCTCCATCCATCAACCTAAATGGAAGCACTTGCACAAATAAGGCAAGCAGAGGTTGGAGCAGTATTGTGGAAAAATTAAAGCATTCAAATTTGTCGCCAAATACAAAGGGCCAAGACAGTTAGAGATTTTAAGGCTCTCTGAATTACAGCTAACTCTGGGCTGCCACTTACTCTGAGCAGATCATAAATTGATGATTTATCTTAGAGAAATAAATTAAGAAATGTCAAGGAAGAAATTATATGATTACATGTGAGAAAAAGTTTCAAGCAATAACTACTTATCTTAATGGTTCTAAGATGTTTACTACAGTGTGTATAGCATAGCACCTTTAGATTTGTGTGTTAAATACTTTGAGGTAATAATCAGTTTTATGAAACGGTTGTAACATTTTTTTAGTCAATACAAGCTATCTGCATTTTGGGATGGTATTTATTAGGCGCTGGTGAAAAAAAGACTCCTTCCTTCATATAAAATGATACTTATTTTTTGATTATTTAATTATATCTTTGTTATGGGGAAAAGCTCCATAGAAGTATTTAGTGCATATACAGTATATATGCTATGCTGCTCCATCTCCTGTGGATTTGTTTTGGTTATAAAAAATAAGAAGGTTTGCTATGACTGAAAATGCTTTATTTTTCTTTTTGATTTTCCTGGAAGCCATGACATTATTATTTGTAACAGGTGTAATGTCATGTGGCACTGAAAAAGTCAATGCTGACTTTACTCTGAATTGCTTGAGGCAAATACAGTATGTTCCATCCTAGTATTCAGTGCATAAAACAGATTATTTAAACATTGTAAGCAGCGTACAGGTCAAGAAATAATCAAATCAATTTGTAAAAACCCTGTAAATCTCAGAAGATGTCATCATCTTATTTAAGGAAGGTGTTTTTAAATGAAAACAACTAGTGCTGGGCAAATAAGTGTGATAGAACTTAAAAAACTGTCCCCAAAAAGGGAACGTGTTTGGACTATCTACTCCTATCTACTCTATAAAAGATAGATGATAGTTTAAGCCCAATTTTACAACATGGGTTTAAGACATTTTGCTCAGGGAGTGTGGACCAGTCAAAAGCAAATTGATGCCATTTTAGAATACCATTTTCAAGTCTAAATAATGTGTTTTTCAAAATGGGAATCTCACACATTTGCCTGGTCCACACTGACTAAATCATGGATCTGATTTTGTAAAATGTGTGCATGTCAAAAATCCATGTGCACGAAATACCTAATTTGTACCTGGAATTGCCACATTTGGACACACATCTTAGGAAGTTGAAGGCTGTTTGTGTATGCCGTCTTGGTAAATGCATGCACAAATTAGATGTGAAATTGTATGTGCAGTTTTAGAAAATCACACTCAAACGGTGTTTATTTTAAACCCGTCATAGGCTGAGCCTATTTTTAAAAATAAATTCAGTGAAAACAGATTTATGTAGTATAGCTGGGGTCTGAATTACAAATTGACCATACAGTTCTGCTGTCATCCTAGTTGTATAGATGCAAGAGCTGGATACATAATGAAAACATAAAGAATATTCTGTTTGAAAATATCATGTCATTTGTGGAATAAATTATTCAAGAAATGTTATTTGATCTGTTGTATTAATTATGCATTACTCTCATATTGTTAACACTCAAAAACTCAATGCAATAATACGTACTTAAAATATGAACAATATCTGAAATTAATGGCTTATGATTCTTGTATTTAATAGGACGGGTTGACACCTCTCCACTGTGGAGCAAGAAGTGGACATGAACAGGTTGTGAAAATGCTTCTTGATCGTGGGGCCCCCATTCTATCCAAAACCAAGGTAAATGGTCTTGTGCACCCATTGACTAGAATAACCTCTGAAGATTCTCTGGATGTAATTATGTATATCTTCGATAGATTAAGTCTCTTATGATAATGGTCTAGCTTCTTAGCAACTATTTAAAGTAACTGTGTTGGAGACCCTCCAAACTGAGTGTAGTTTGTAGTGTGCTTATGTGCATATATCAAACAGTATGTGGCCTACAAAGTGATTAAATAACTGCATTCAGCAATGTGGCACCTAACACTACAATACTAGACAAGCCCTAGACTAACTAAACTACGTATTAAAAAACTAGTAGCTGAAAGCCCATGTTGTCACACATGTGTAATTCATAAAGTCATGTGTAATTCATAAAGTCATGTGTGTAAACAAGCCAAAAATGGCTGAGAACTTTAAAACTGAACAGTAATAGGCCATGAATCATAGTGATGATTGAATCTGATGATATTCCAAACAAAAAGAGTTCTCAACCCTGCTTGTAGTTATTTCCATCACTTCACACTGACTCAACAAACATTCTTGATTTCAGAATGATGTTTGGGGGTTTTGTGTGGGGTGGTAATGTTGTTGTGTGAGTGTTTGTGTTGATTTGTGTGTAGGGGGAGTTGTATTCAGAGTTTTGTATTAATTTGCGTGGGTGGTGAATGACAGGAGTATGCTGGTGTGAGGGGCTATGTGTATTTGGGGTTATTGTGTATGCTGGTTGTGTTATGTGGGTGGTTTTGTTGATTTCTGTCAAGGGAGGTTGTGGTCGGAGATTTGTGTTAATTTGTGTGGGTGGCCATTGGGTGCATGGATGTGCCAGTTGGCCCAAGTAATCCACCATATGTGCAGTCTCCCTTATACAAATAATTCAATTGTGACATGGAAATTAGCTGTAGAGTAGGGGTGGTGATTTGTTGAGTTACCTCTGATATCACAATAGTCTAGGACTCTTGGCATGGCATAGGTACATGCCTTACTGTAGCTATATACCACAGGTGTAATTTGTAAAGTCAAAATGGCTGAGAACTTAAAAATTAGAAAGTAACAGACTGCGAAACCATATGATGATTCAATCTGGTGATATTATTAACAAAAAGCGCTCCCAGCCATGCTTGTAGCTGTTTCCATCACTTCACACCAACTCTACAGGCATGCAGTGACAATCCTGAAATCTTATTATACAGAGACACATAAGAAAAAGTGAAGAAAAAAACAGAAGTTCTGCTGCTTGGGCTTTCTCTCTGATATGTTAATTTTGACAGAATTTGTGAGGTAAGCTGAGAGGCAGAATACCACTGAATGACATTCAGTTGGAACTGAACTACAGTATTGTCCTCTGGAAAAAATACTTGGCTGAGTTCTCTTCTAATCAAGTAAGAACTTCCTCGAAACAGGACAAATCTTTTGGAAAGAATTTTAACTTTTACAGCTTTCAGATGGCTCATAGAACTCTTTCAGAGTAACAAAAAAGCCTTAAGTCTGATCCATGAAAAAGTTCTTATTATTTCCTAGTAAAGATTGTTGAGTACACTGTAGGCCCTTTTCACATTATTACATCCTTAGTTTTATTCATATGGGAGGCACAATGGCCTAATGGACAGGACATGAGACTAGAAGTCAAGAGACCTCAAATCAAATCCTGACTTTGCTAATGACTTGTTGTGTGAGACAGTGTGCAGGTGACTTCGCCTCTGTATGCCTGTTCCCATGGTTTTTTAAAAAATGAAGTTAATGAAACTCCCCCTACCCTTTGTAAAGTAATTTGACAGCTACAGATGAAGGATGAGCTATGTAAGAGCTACATGTCATTATTTTTACTGATTCTAAAAGCCATTTGTCTTTGCCACTCAGCAGTTTGCTATAATATTTTGATCTCTCTGGTCTTTTGCTACTTTTCTCAAACATCATATGACCATCAACCTCTTGGTTTCTGTTTTCCCTCCCAGATTTCTGCTGAACTCCTTGGCCCTGTATGTTCTCCTTGGCAGTAGGACCCAAAGTGCTCTTTACAAACATCAGTGAATTATGCCTTACAATGTGGCTGTGGTAGAGAAGCATTTGCAAGTGGAGAGATATGAGCGCAGAAATGTTAAATGGCTTGCCTGGGATCATATAGCATATCTATACTGCAATAGAACCAGGAATAAAACATGTTCCCAGTTGTGTGCTTTAACTACAAGATCATCGTCCATCATCCCTCTAGTTGTCTACTGCTGAGATTCTTTATTATCCAGTCCCAACCCCTGGTCTGTGCTGTTCCTTCTGGATATCTGCTGCATTTCTCTGGTTCTCAAAGCTTTTGTCCAGACTCCTGCCAACTCTTCCACTTAGATGTGTTCCTTGGCCATCTCTGCTCCTATTTTATAATCCACCCTACTCTCCCTCAGCCTCTGCTCCTCATATCTGTTTGCTGTATTCTTTCATCTTCTGCTGACCCCTTCTCACATCATCCTGTGTTGTCATGGCCACAACACTCCCTCCGCTATAGCTGCCTCTGAGACTTGGAATTCCTTCTGTGTATTCCAAGTAATCCCATCCTATTAAGTTATACAAGGGCAATTTATTCACTCTTGTTGTTAAGATAATAAACTACACTTTTCTCACTTGAAGAAACTGCTCATTTCACTATTTAACAGAACTGTGTTGAACGCTCTTCGTGACTCTTACTGTAAACAAATAGATTAGGGGAATTCTTTACACCAGCCATTCTCAGCTGTGGCCCAGAAAGCTTAATCACGTTGCACTAACTCTACATTAAATATCTTCCAAATACCAATTTTCTATGTAAACAATTCCTGCTGAGGTGTGGCATGACACTGGGAGAGGCGCCCACAAAATAGTCTTACTTTTAAGATTTGGTCCAGTCTGAGACCCTCTGCTTTTATACATTAAATATGGTTTAAAATGAAGTCATGTTTGCTTTCACCTTCTTCTACGTTGCTTTTAAAAACATGTTTACTTTGCATTTCCTCCTTTATTTATAACTTTTGTCTTTCCTATTATTATATGGTCATGTTTTTAAAAAAGGTGAAAAAAACAGTCCTTAGCTTCAGAAAGTCTGTGAACAGCCATTGAGTAGTTACATTGGTGTTTTGCTTATGCTAACCATGGTCACATGAGGGCACCACATCTGTAAAAAAGAGTTTTGATTTCTTTGTGGTAGTAAGCATGGTGTATTTTAGATCTAAAAACCATATTTCAACCATTTAGATTATCACCAACATTACTTTTTATTGTAGTAGCAACCCAACTGGAATCAGTTTTTGTAAAAATATAATTGAATACTGATTAAAACTTTACCAGAGATTTTTGACTTTGGATTGATAAATCTAAATCTCTAAATACATCAAAGTGAAGAAGGTAATTTTAGGTACATTATCTGCTTAAGGCACCAATATGCATTCATCCAAACAACATCTATTTTGTTCCTGCCTATTTTTTCTTGTTTTAATCCTAACACCATGAAATGGAATCAGTAATTCAGAATTCTGAGTTATTTCTTTGTATGGTTTGTGCATACAATCTATTTTTTGTATGTGTATATATAAAAGTACATTGTTGCTTGAGTTTTGTGAGCAGTATAAAACATTTTCATCACAACTATTGTTCATAAAGATGAATGTCCAACAGATTTCTCCATAGAAAAATGGCTTTTCGATGCTTTTCACTGGGCCAAATCCTGAGTTTTTACTTAGGGCAGGTCTACACTAGAAACTTTTGCAGTTTTAGTAATGACCATTAGGGATGGTGGTTTAAGACATTTCTATATTGTTAAAAGCCGAGTGTAGGTACAGTTATATAATATTGTCATAAAAGTGCTTTGGCCAATATAGCTTATTTCACTGAGGGAACCGTATAAGCTGCATCTACTCTAGGAGGGGTTGCTAATAGATGTTTGCAGGTATAGCTATGTCGGCAAATGTTTTCTAGTGTACACCTGACCTTAGTCTTTACTCAGACAAACTCAAAGTTCCATGGGAATTTTCCCTGAGTAAAGACCTCAGAAGTTGACCCAGTGCACTTAGTTTCTATATAATGCAGTGTGGGATTTCTCATAACAAAGGAGCTTGTAAAGTTCTGTTGCAAAGAAACTTTTCAGTGACAAGCGTACAATTCTATATGTCTGTCCATTTCAATTTGTTTCTTTTTGTTTACAGAATGGTTTGTCTCCATTGCACATGGCAACACAAGGAGATCATTTAAACTGTGTTCAGCTTCTGATTCAGCACAGCGTGCCTGTTGATGACGTCACTAATGACTATCTGACTGCACTGCATGTTGCCGCCCACTGTGGCCACTTCAAAGTTGCCAAGGTTCTCTTGGACGAGAAAGCTAATCCTAATGCCAAAGCACTGGTGAGTACGCAGTGGGTTATTAGTCACAGCTAAACAGTTTTCTAAAGTTGCAGTGCCTAATATTTGAGAGTTATTTTCTGTTGGTTGAAAGGTTACAGGGTCTGACATTCAATGAGAATGCTGTATTTCTAGAGTTCAAGAAAAGTTACTGTAGCTCTAGTTTGATATTAACATTTTTTCTTGTGCAGTCTGTGTAACTGTTGATTATGGATAGTTAATGGTGATTTACGTAATTTCTAGTGTAACCAGAGCCACTTTGCATTTTGATATTTATTGTGATTCTCTAATTCTGAGTAGAATGAGAGACTGCAATCTTAACTGCTGCAGTTGTCAGCATGGGAGAAATTCTGATTTTCTAAACATTTGCAAAGAGGAAATGAATAAGTGACATTTAAAATAAAGAGGATATTTGAGTACACAAAGTTCTGAAATTTGCAAAACAAGAATAAATAATGTAACAAATATCTACAGTATTCTTAGAGAGTTGCATCTTTATACTCACTTTTCTACATTAAAAACAGAACAAACTGCCTTTTAACACAAATAAACTGTTTCCAAATTTGTGTATATATTGTTTTAAGGTGTTTTCATCACTCACTTTGTAAAGAAATATGTCTGTATAAATATACCTTTAATAATCATGCTAAACAAATTTGAATTCTTACAGTAATTGTACTGTACTTTGATGCTGTACTGAGCTCAGGTCAATGCTGTTAGGCTGTTGATTTCATAAGTACTACATGAGTTCTGTACAGAACTACCAACCTCTACAAAATCAGGGTCGGTTTGATTCTTTTTTTACAATTGGCCTGATTGACAAGGTTCCTTGCTCTCTCTTCCATATATACCCCATATCTTATCTTCATTGTCTTTGGGGGAAGGCTATTGCACTCTGTCTGTCCCTCTGGTGAGTGCAGAATGCTGCTTGGCTTCTAGTCCTGTAATATTTATTTGGCTGCATTCTGAAATTACTGAAGTCTCTTTAAATATATGTCAGAATATCTTGGGCAGGGTTGCTGGATGGCCGCCAATCACTTGTCTGGATCAGATAGCCATAAATCTCCTTATTTCCCAACTCATTCACGCACAGGGTCAGATTCTATATTCCAGCTAAGGCACAAGAATTGGGGAGGGAGTAAAAATGATTTTCAATTGTACCTCCTGTATTCTGGGCCCCAGAATAACCTCAGAGCTGTTCTAAGTTGTCTTGTCTTATAGCAGCTTCCTACGGACCATTATACTAATAAAAAAATAACCAGAATGCAATGCACTCTGATCAAGTTGCTTCTTCTGCTGATACTTCTATGATGTGCTTTCTATGCTGGACACTTCAAAAGACAGGGAGCAACACAGAGATGTTTCGGTATTTCTATGCCACACAAAGTGCCCCCTTACATCCAGATACTCCTGGTGGCCAGTTGTGTCCCAATTATGCTTCATTTTGCCCATTTTAAAAGTTCTTTAGTACTAGTTTCTCCTGGTCATTATCCTATATTAATGGGCCCAGATAAATGGAGGCTCTGTTTATACTTAAGTGGAACATACACTTGCACTGACCGAATGCTATGAAGGCATGTGTTGTATCTAGTGTTATTGTAGCCATGTTGGTCCCAGGGTATTAGAGAGACAAGGTGGGTGACGTAATATCTTTTATTGGACCAACTTCTGTTGGTGAGAGAGACAAGAGCTCTGTGTAGCTTGAAAGCTTGTCTGTCCAATAAAAGATATTACCTCACTCACCTGTGTCTCTGTGAAAGCAGATGGCATTCTATACTACTGTAGCTAATATAGTTAATTTTCAACAGATCTGAGGCCCCATTCAGTAAGCTGTTTTTAAAACTTCTCTGTGGAAGCTCTTTTGATTTGTATGTGTCACATTGAAGATACTATTGTAAGCAGCACTTTACCAGCCTTGGATATTCTGGATAGCTTGTTTTCTTGTTTCACTTGGTTTCTTTTCCGTTTTACCATTTCATCACAAATAAGGTGGCAGTTTTAAATGTGCACTATACAGGTTGTAGAATATATTCTATTAATAATATATTTCATGTGAAAAAGTGATCTTATTAAAATTAAATTAATTGACACAAAAATAGTGAAAGAAAAAATAGTGACAAAAATAATTCAGTAAAACAAGCTTTAGTAATGGCATAGATGGTGTAAGAAAGTATTTCCTTTCTCATTAACAGAATGGTTTCACACCTCTTCACATTGCCTGCAAGAAGAACAGAATTAAGGTTATGGAACTTCTCCTGAAACATGGTGCATCTATCCAAGCTGTAACTGAGGTAAGAAGCATTGTTTGCATGTATGGCTTGGTTTCTAGTGCCAAAGCAGCACTGTTCAATTAGATGATACATGTGCATTGCTTAACCAATATACACTATTAAAAGTAAAAAATGATTTTCAACTAGATAGGAACAGATTAACAAATGCAAATAGAAATATACTCAGTTGCACTATCGGATCAGAACACCTACATAATGAATTTATTTTAAAATACAAAGATGATATCTGATAAGAAATGGGGCAGATTTTTAGAAAGGATCTCCGTATTTCTGCCTGCAGTTTTGTACACATGGGGTGAAAATTCACCCCTGTGCAGAGGGTCAACACAAACCCTATTTTGAAGGGTTATGCGTAGGCCCCTACCAAATTCATGGTCCAGTTTGGTCAATTTCACCGTCACAGGATTTTAAAAATCGTAAATTTCATGATTTCAGCTATTTAAATCTGAAATTTCACCGTGTTGTAATTGTAAGGATCCTGACCCAAAGAAGCTTTGGGGGGGGGGGGGGGGGGGGGGGGGGGGGGGGGGGCGGGTTGCGAGGTTATCGTAGGGGGGATTGCGGCACTGCTACTCTTACTTCTGTGCTGCTGCTGATGGCAGCGCTGCCTTCAGAGCTGGGCAGCTGGAGAGCAGCAGCTGCTGGCCAGGAGCCCAGCTCTGAAGACAGAGCCGCCGCCAGCAGCAGCGCAGAAGTAAGGATGGCATGGTGTGGTATTGCCACCATTACTTCTGCGCTGCTGCCTGCAGAGTTGGGCCCTCAGTCAGCAGCCACCCCGCTCTGAAGGCAGCGCAGAAGTAAGGGTGGCAATACCGTGACACACGCACACCTCTAAAATAACCTTGTGACCCCCCTGCAACTCTCTTTGGGTCAGGATCCCCAGTATAAGAAACGTTGGTCTCCCTCCTGTGAAATCCCTATAGTATAGGGTAAAAACACACAAAAGACAAGATTTCATGGGGGGAGACCAGATTTCACGGTCCGTGATGCATTTTTCATGGCCATGAATTTGGTAGGCCCTAGTTATGCCGTTCATAGGCCTTGTGCTAACATAGGGATGAAATTCATCCACAGTAATTTGTGATTACAAATCAAATAGACATCAGTCTGCTATTACTTAGGGCTGCATATGATTGTGCACACACAATTGCTGGCAAAAATTTAGAGGCCGAATGAAACCGCGTTGGAAATTTGATCCTATTTGTGTGCAGAGCCCTGTCAAGTTAAGAATAACAGTCACTTGTATAAAGGTGAGATAACTATACAAGGAGTCAAGTTAGAAAAAGGATTAACTGTTCTGTGGTGGGTTTTGTACCTGGTCACCCCTTTGATTCCGGGGGGGCGAGGTTAACCCTGCCTCCCTGCTCCTATGACGGTTCTACTACCTCCCCGGTAGTCAGGGCTGTATGGCCCAATGGTCAGAGTCCCTCTAAATCTTCTTCCCCTGCTGGGATAGCGCAGCCTAGCGGCTGGAGTCCCTATAGTGTGCTCCTAAAGCAGTGTGGCCCGAGGGCCAGAGTCATAGAATCATAGAATTTCAGGGTTGGAAGGGACCTCAGGAGGTCATCTAGTCCAACCCCCTGCTCAAAGCCGGACCAATCCCAACTAAATCATCCCAGCCAGGGCTTTGTCAAGCCTGACCTTAAAAACCATTAAGGAAGGAGATTCCACCACCTCCCTAGGTAACCCATTCCAGTTCTTCACCACCCTACTAGTGAAAAAGTTTTTCCTAATGTCCAACCTAAACCTCCCCCTCTGCAACTTGAGACCATTACTCCTTGTTCTGTCATCTTCTACCACTGAGAACAGTCTAGATCCATCCTCTTTGGAACCCCCTTTCAGGTAGCTGAAAGCAGCTATCAAATCCCCCCTCATTCTTCTCTTCTGCAGGCTAAACAATCCCAGTTCCCTCAGCCTCTCCTCATAAGTCATGTGCTTGGACTCTTTCCAATTTATCCACATCCTTCTTGTAGTGTGGGGCCCAAAACTGGACACAGTACTCCAAATGAGGCCTCACCGGTGCCGAATAGAGAGGAATGATCACATCCTTCGATCTGCTGGAAATGCGCCTACTTATACAACCCAAAATGCCATTAGCCTTCTTGGCAACAAGGGCACACTGTTGACTCATATTCAGCTTTTCGTCCACTGTAACCCCTAGGTCCTTTTCTGCAGAACTGCTGCCCAGCCATTCGGTCCCTAGCAGTGCATGGGATTCTTCCGTCCTAAGTGCAGGACTCTGCACTTGTCCTTGTTGAACCTCATCATATTTCTTTTGGCCCAATCCTCTAATTTGTCTGGGTCCCTCTGTATCCTATCCCTACCCTCCAGCGTATCAACCACTCCTCCCAGTTTAGTGTCATCTGCAAACTTGCTAAGGGTGCAGTCCACACCATCCTCCAGATCGTTGATGAAGATATTGAACAAAACCAGCCCCAGCACCAACCCTTGGGGCACTCCACTTGATACCGGCTGCCAACTAGACATGGAGCCATTGATCACTACCCGTTGAGCGCGACCATCCAGCCAGTTTTCTATCCACCTTACCGTCCATTCATCCAGCCCATACTTTAACTTGCTGGCAAGAATACTGTGGGAGACTGTATCAAAAGCTTTGCTAAAGTCAAGAAATAGCACATCCACTGCTTTCCCCTCATCCACAGAGCCAGTTATCTCATCATAGAAGGCAATTAGGTTAGTCAGGCATGACTTGCCCTTGGTGAATCCATGCTGACTGTTCCTGATCACTTTCCTCTCTTTAAGTGGTTCAGAATTGATTCCTTGAGGACCTGTTCCATGATTTTTCCAGGGACTGAGGTGAGACTGACTGGCCTGTAGTTCCCTGGATCTTCCTTCTTCCCTTTTTTAAAGATTGGCACTACATTAGCTTTTTCCCAGTCATCCGGGACCTCCCCCGATTGCCATGATTTGTCAAAGATAATGGCCAATAGCTCTGCAATCACATCGGCCAACTCCTTTAGCACCCTCGGATGCAGTGCATCCGGCCCCATGGACTTGTGCTCGTCCAGCTTTTCTAAATAGTCCCGAACTACTTCTTTCTCCACAGAGGGCTGGTCACCTCCTCCCCATACCGTGCTGCGGAGTGCAGCCGCCTGGGAGCTGACCTTGTCTGTGAAGACAGATGCAAAAAAAGCATTGAGTACACTAGCTTTCTCCACATCCTCTGTCACTAGGTTCCCTCCCTCATTCAGCAAGGGGCCCAGACTTTCCTTGACTTTCTTCTTGTTGCTAACGTACCTGAAGAAACCCGTCTTGTTACTCCTAACATCTCCGGCTAGCTGCAACTCCAAGTGTGATTTGGCCTTCCTAATTTCACTCCTGCATGCCTGAGCAATATTTTTATACTTCTCCCTGGTCATTTGTCCAATCTTCCACTTCTTGTAAGCTGCTTTTTTGTGTTTAAGACGAGCAAGGATTTCACTGTTAAGCCAAGCTGGTCGCCTGCCATATTTACTTTTCTTTTTACACATAGGGATGGTTTGTTCCTGCAAACTCAATAAGGATTCTTTAAAATACAGCCAGGTTTCCTCGACTCCTTTCCCCCTCATGTTATTCTCCCAGGGGACCTTGCCCATCAGTTCCCTGAGGGAGTCGAAGTCTGCTTTTCTGAAGTCTAGGGTCTCTGTTCTACTTCTCTCCTTTCTTCCTTGTGTCAGGATCCTGAACTCGACCGTCTCATGGTCACTGCCTCCCAGGTTCCCATCCACTATTGCTTCTCTACTATTTCTTTCCTGTTTGTGAGCAGCAGGTCAAGAAGAGCTTTTCGCCTAGTTGGTTCCTCCAGCACTTGCACCAGGAAATTGTCCCCTACACTTTCCAAAAACTTCCTGGATTGTCTGTGCACCACTGTATTGCTCTCCCAGCAGATGTCGGGGTGATTAAAGTCATCCATGAGAACCAGAGCCTGTGATCTAGTAACTTCTGTTAGTTGCTGGAAGAAAGCCTCGTCCACCTCATCCCCCTGGTCTGGTGGTCTGTAGCAGACTCCCACCACGACACCACCCTTGTTGCTCACACGTCTAAATTTAATCCAGAGATTCTCAGGTTTTTCTGCATTTTCATACTGGAGCTCTGAGCAGTCATACTGCTCTCTTACATACAACGCAACTCCCCCACCTTTTCTGCCCTGCCTATCCTTCCTGAACAGTTTATATCCATCCATGACAGTACTCCAATCATGTGAGTTATCCCACCAAGTCTCTGTTATTCCAATTACATCATAATTCCTTGACTGTGCCAGGACTTCCAGTTCTCCCTGCTTGTTCCCCAGGCTTTTTGCATTTGTGTATAGGCATTTAAGATAACTCACTGATCATCCTGTTGTCCCTCTAAGTCCTCTTCCCCTTGTAGGATAGTGCGGCCCAGCGGCCGGAGTTCATCTATCTCCTTTGAGTTAAGAGAGGGGTTGGTGAACTATGTCTTCACAAACCAAGGGGCGTGGGGTTTAGAGATCCCCAGTAGGGGAGCCCGGGCCCACCCGCCTTCACCAGGCTCCAACCCAGGGCCCTGTCATTGATGGCGTGATCCGCCACGGGTCAGCGGGGAATCCTACCACAACACGCTGCCCTCAGAATGGTGGGAGATACCACTCCCTTCCCTTCGTCACTTTCTACCAATTCTCCAAAAGTAGCCATCCCTGTGGCATCAGAGTCTTTAGGTTCCTCAGCCCCCAGCACTCTCTGGGGTTCTGACAGCTGCCAATCTCTGGTCCCACTTCCTGTCCCCTCAGCTCCCTCCTGTATGAGTCGCCACTGCTCCTGGGCTGGAGCTTCCGCTGGGCATCCTCCTCCCTCAGCTGCCAGCCCTGACTGAGCAGCTCTGCAGGCTTTTATACTTGACTCCCTGTTGGAGCATGCCCAGCAGAGCCTCAGGGGTGTGGCTTCCTCTACCAGCAGGGAAGGGTTAACCCTCTCAGTGCCACTGCGGGGCCAGTCCGCCCCGTCACATATTCCATTAAGGAAATTAAACAAGCTACACCTGGGAACAGTTTACCTCTCAGAACTTTCAAGTGTGAATTTGTTTCCATTTTTTAAATTATTCAATGGAAAATCAAACAGTACTTTACCTAAATGATAGGGTGACAACTGGAAAACTTTTCTGCACGAGGATACACTTTCTTGACTAAGGATCTAAGTAGTGCTTCCTTAAAGGAAGCAGACATCTTGGTCTCCCTTAGGGAGGCTTTAAGCAATGGCCGCAACTGGTTTGTACTAGCTAAAGGGGACATGAATCTGACTTTCAGGTCATAGCTTGAAGCCCCATCAGTACATGAGATGCACAGACTGAAACTTAAGCAAAAGAGACACTGTGTTTCTTCTCCTCAATTGTGGCTTTCTAACCATGAAAATAGGCAGCTTGTATTGCTGTGTGGTTAACTGATTTTTCATTTCTGGCAGTTCAGAAAAATAGGGAGGGAAATTTGGTTCTGGGCAAACTGTAACTCTTTTTTTTTTTTTTAATTTTAGGCATAGTAAAAAAATAGTAAAAGTTTCATTTTGGGTCAAATAAAACATTTTATTTGGGGGGGGGTTCACCTTTTTAATAAAAGCAAAAGAAATGAAGGGCTAGGTACCAAAAAACCAAAAGGAGGAAGTGGTGGTGCCCTTCTTATACTCAACGGCACAGTGATTAGGGTACTCACTTGAGATGTAGAAGACCCATGTTCAAATCCCCTCTCTGAAACGGGCTTGAACCCAGGTATCCATCTTCCCAGGTGAGTGCTCTAACCACCAGCCTGTGGTGCACTCCAGCATGGCTCTCTCAGACTGTGAAGTTGTTCCACTTTGTATAAAATACTTGAATAATTGCAGGGTAAGATAGAAAAAAAGAATGACTCTGTAGCCTGGTGTTAGGGCACTCACCTTGGAGGAGAGACACCTGGATTCTTGTCCTCCTCCAATGACTATTTAATTATTTATACAAAATAGAATAGCTTTGGAAGGGAAGACTGAGAGAAACCTGCCCCAAAATATCCTTGAGCCTCATGGTAGGACACCTGGTTCAAGTCTCTGCTTCAGAGTGGGGATTGGAACTGGATCTCTCACCTCTCAGGTGAGTGTCCTAATATCTGAGCTATTGGATATAAGAAGAGGAGGCATTTGCTGCCTCCTCCTGGGTTTTTTGTGACCGGCACCTAAATCCCCTTGTGAAAGTGGCCTGAAAAATGGAAATGTTTCATTTTCAATAAAGTTGAAACAGTTCATTTTGAAACTTCCAAAAATATTTCTTTTTTTAATTTCAAAACAATTTTCTGAAATTGACATGAATTCACACAATGTTTGGGTTGACCCAACTATGAATCTTTTGGCCAAAAATGTAGCTCAGCTGTAGTAATTGGTCTGAATTGAGGTGATCTTATCCACAAAGGATTAGAAAATACAGCATAAAATGCTCAACTCCATTACCTGGTGAAGACAGCCCAGATTAATAAGGTTATCCACAACTCAGAAACAGTTCTTCCAACAGGAGAATTGCAGGTGTTATGGTGGAAGAATTCTTTCTTCATGTCCTGCACAACCACGACATGGATTTTAAAAACACATTATACTTCATTTGGTCACCACTAGTGCTCTGTCTTCCCTTCCACTTCTGTCATGAGCCATTAGTATATCATAGTGACCTGTGATGGTGAAGCTGCAGAAGAGGATATTTTGAAGCCACTACATTTGCAGTCATGAACAAAGGTGATTTAATCTCTTATGTGGCTATCAGTACATTGGCCAGACAGCTGCATAGTGTTCTTCACTGGAGAAATCTGAAACCAACAGGTCCTTTTGTCAAGAGTAGGAGGACAGAAAAAGTTGGTTCCAAATGTGACTTGTCTTATGTCACCATTATTGTACAACTGTTTATTAATACAGATATTTTTTGCAGATTCCATACCTTTTTATAGATCCTCCATCTTGCCCCCATCCTCCACTGAAAATTTGCCTTTTTTGCACATGGGTTAATGTTTGTGATGAAATCTGATAACATTTATTTTTCTGATTAAAAAAAAAACCTTTAAAAATTCTTTCCTGTAAAGTGTTATAACAGAAGGTGAATAGTAAATAATACAACTAGTTAGAGCAGTGGTTCTCAACCTATTTTTCATTGTGGGCCGCATATGCGGTCCACAAAATGTTAGCTGGGCTGCAGGTTGAGAACAACTATGTCCCCCACCTAATCCCTCCACACACACAAATCCCTATGCTCAGCCCCTCTGCCGAGAGACCCCTCCACAGAGTGGGGCCAGGAGCAGAGAGCTGGGTGTGGGGCAGGGCTGTGCAGGGGAGAGCTGTGCGGGGATCACCCAGGACCTGGACCCCCCTGGCTGCCCAGACCCTGCTGCAGTGGGCCAGAGGGCAGACAGCCACACAGACCCCTAAGCCCCGCTAGCTGCCCAGACCCCAAGCCCCACAGCAGGGCAGCAGCCAGCTGCCTGGACCCCAAGACCTGCTGGCACCCAAACCCCAAGCCCCACTAAGGGGGCAGCCAGGACCCTGACCCCGAAGCCTGCTGCGGAGGGCCAGGTGGCAGCCAGCTTCCCAGACCCCAAATCCCGCTTTACGGGGCAGCCCAGAGCCCCGCCATGTGGCAGGCGAGCTGGCAGCCCAGACCCCAGGACCCACCAGGGGGACATCTAGGAGCCCGGACTCTGCCGGGACCCCAAGCCGCACTGCACGGGGCCGGCGGTAGCCCGCAGTAGAGTAGCCCGGAGCCCATGGCCTTTCGCACACAGCTAAGCTGGGCCACAGCTATGTGCTAATTGGGCCACTTGTGGCCCACGGGCCCTGGGTAGAGAACCGCTGAGTTAGAGCTAGTAACAAACTAGATCCTTTGGGCCACATCCTCTCTCATGCTGCCTTTTCCAGATTAGGAGACAAACTTGCAGTTTCCTATTCACTGTTCTGATGAAATGGGGTCACCAAAATCAAGAGATCTTCTGAGATCCATAGAGATCTGGTACCTCTTTATAAATGATATCCTTCCCCTTGCAGCACAGCTCCATTAGAGAACATACAGACACTTGCTGATTTCACCAGCTGCAGCAGCTGTGCAGCTGCAGGGTGTGAAGGGGTATCTGGGGGTTCTAATGCTGCTTGGAGAACTTGATTGGATTTCTGATGGGGAAATGGGGTCAGTGGGGAGTAGCAGGGAGTGTGCCCAGGTGAGTGCTGTCTAGCCTCGGGGGGGCGGGGTCCCAGGGGCCGGGGGGGGGGAAGGGCAGCCCACAGAGTTCTAGTGCTGGAAGTCTGTATAGTTTCAAGGAGAAAGGAAACGTTCTGCAGAGCTAGCACTCTTCCGCACTCTGCAGTGGTTTTGAACTTGCCTCCTCTCTGATGGAAGTAGATGGGTAACGTTGACCAATATGATCAACGGGCATTTTCATTTACTCAGAAAAAATTGGAGGTGGTGTGGATGGAAGTGAATCTACTGTTAAAGTTTAGCATCTAAATTTTATCCATTTTTTTCCTGTCAATATTGGTTTGTACTGAACTTTACTTTTTTATCCTTTAATTTCATGTTCTAAGCTATATTTTTTTGTACTTGAATTTATTTGTTTCCTTTATATAGATGTTATATTTTTCTTAAAAGCTTAAATTTTAAGTGTAAGCTAATTTTCACCTTCTCGTTTTTGTAATTTGTATTCATGCATTTCTTATTCTGAACTTCAATGTTTATTATTTATACCTCTCAATCCTAAGCACATATAAAGCCCCTATTCTGCATGTGCTTAAAGCTAAATATTTATGTAAGTCTTTCCATGATCAAGGCCTTGTTCAGTCATTTGAAAAACAGCAAGCGCTTGGGTCTATTGATTTTTAAACTATTCAGTGTCCCCATGCTTTGTTCAAAGAAGATAATGTAAAACTAGCAAGTTAATGTTTGTTTGTTTGTTTGTTTATTTTTAGTCAGGCCTAACGCCAATCCATGTTGCTGCCTTCATGGGACATGTCAATATTGTGTCACAGCTGATGCATCACGGAGCATCACCCAACACTACCAATGTGGTGAGCAATGGCTTTCTTCTCAGTAGCATGGAAACACATTTTTAATGAGCTAGAATCTCTGATATTGGTATTTATTTAAGGATACAATACTGTAAGGTGTTGACCACCTCTTAAAAGGTAATCAGCACTCATAGCTCCTGCAGAAGTCAGTGGGAGTTGTGAGCGCCGAGGATCACTCAAGAGGATTTAAAGGATCCTGCGAAAGTTTTGCTTTAGGCCTGATCTACACTTAAAATTTAGATTGCCCTAGTTATCACTGCTGAGAGCCATAGGTCAGCTGAACTAACCTCTGGTGTAGATGCAGGTAGGGCAACAGAAGAATTCTTCCATCACCCTAGTTTCCATAGCTTGGGGAGATGGATTACCTACGTTGACTGACAAACGCCTTCCGTCGAGGTAGGAAGCACCTACACTCCGGCACTACAGCAGCATAGCTGTGGTATTGCAGCTGTAGTGTCCTTAGTGTAGACATGGCCTTAGTTTTATCCTGAGCTGATTATATAATCTACTTATTTGCTAACCTAAAGAATGAGAACTCACTCACTATAGCTTAACTTAGCACATCTAATTTTTGAGAAGTGCCCTTGACTGCTTGAGTGCTGCTTCCCCAGAACACCAGAGGCCTTACCTTTTAAGGCAAGTTCTGTTGTTGTCAACAGATTGCAGCAGATTGTCAGGACATATTGTATGTGTCCATACAGCTGTACAAGTGCACTTTTACTGGAGGAGCACTGTGTGCCCCAAGGCTCCCAGGGAAGTGGTGTTTAGGTTTGTACTTGACATTGCTTTAGGAAAAAAGACGGATGTAAATTTGAACCCTTCTTTTACAATTTGGCATGAAAGTCTCTCTTCAAAACAGAGAGATGGACACTGTCAGAAGAGAACACTGTATAGATGGTTTGTTCTGTAAACAATATTAAATTATGCACACAAGCAGCACCATCTGTAACTTAGGCAGCATTTGAATTAAAAGATCCAGTTAAGTACAAAAATCAAGAAAACAATATCCCTCTTGAAATCATTCTGGTTTCCTTGGATATGCTGCTTTTGTTAAGCCTTGGATTTGTGTACTTAGTAATGATTTTTTGTGTTCACTCAACTGAGTGCTTGTCAGATCACAACAGACATTTGGGTCATAGGGCATAACAGCAGGAATGTAGAGGAAAATCAGCACATCTGAATACATAAAATTTGCAATCATTCTAAATGTTTGACCAACTGAGTGGTCATTTAATTTGACATCATTTTAACATTCTAAATAGACTACAAGTGAACAAGAGCTTTGTTTTCTTTTCAACAAAAGGAGAGAACACTAATGTACTATCCTATTAGCAAACTGATGCTGGAATAACTTACTTCCCAAGGTACAGCTCTAGAGGTCAAATATTGATTTGCTTCCACATTCTGCTCACAAACTACTCCTTAAAAAAAAAACCATGTGGTGATTATTTTAAATTGCATCATGAGGTTTTTTGTACTGATTAAACATGGTTGGTTTGTTTTTTTACTGAATCTTTGGCTATGTTTTGCTTTCACCACTACATGTTAGAGAGGAGAAACAGCACTACATATGGCTGCCAGAGCTGGCCAAGCAGAAGTTGTTCGATACCTAGTACAAAACGGAGCTCAGGTAGAAGCTAAAGCTAAGGTAAGGTGATATTCCATGTATAATAAATAAACAAAGGGTACACTTAGCAAAGCCAGGAAGTTTTGTAAATTAAAGTGAAACATTTTTCTTCCCAGCCTCTGGGGAGGGAGCAAGGAAGTGAAACCATGTGCTGGTCTTTATATTGTGGTAATGATCTTTTTGTTTCTGTTTGGTGCTCAGATACTATGGTGAGTGCACTACAAATGTATAGATAAGGCAGACGGTGTCAAGCTGGTACCGATGGTCATTTCCCCCCTCAGTTTTACTGGATGGGGGGAAATTGCTTTTATTATGTGCGGAACTATCATCCCTGTGCCATAGGCATCTGCTGTCATTTCACAAAGCTGTGCTCTGTATACATTCAAAAAATAAGTATACTTTGAAAGAGTGCTTCACAAAGAACTCCATATATTGCTGGCATCGCTGGAACACCTAAAAGACAGATGTAGCAGCCTTGCAGAGTGGAAAGCAATGAGGGTTGGACTGCCAAGTCACAGTCAAGTGAAAAATACAGTGGTTTCAAAGCAATAGTAATTTACCCATAGGAATTTCTCCATAATAGATCAGGTATTAAGGAGTGGGTGATTGAAGTAGGATGTCTCAATTGGAATAAGGTGCTGTCACCAAAGAATGGAGAATTAGGTAAATGTTGGTAGTTCCTAGTCTCTTTGTGGGGAGGAACAAGGAGAGGTGGTGTGACATGGTATGATGATTTGTTGAAGACAACTGAGATTGCTTGGAACCAAGATTGTGCAAAGTGGAAGTGTAGGAAAATGTCAGTACATAATTTACAGAAACAACTAATGAAAGAAGGTGAAATTATCTGGTAGGCTCATGGTTCAAGGAGAAGGTGAAATTATATGGTAGGCCCATGGTGCAAGGTCACAGACTACGATCAAGTGACTCAATCTATTTATTTGTCTTCACTGAAAATAATCTGTGAGGCTATTCTCAGAGCAACCTCCAGTTTTGGTTCCCCCCCCCCCCCCCCCACTGCAGAAGGGATATGGACAAATTGGAGAGAGTCCAGCAGAGGGCAACAAAAATGATTAGGGGGCTGGGGCACATGACTTATGAGGAGAGGCTGAGGGAACTGGGGTTATTTAGTCTGCAGAAGAGAAAAGTGAGGGGGGATTTGATAGCAACCTTCAACTACCTGAAGGGGGGTTCCAAAGAGGATGGAGCTAGGCTGTTCTCAGTGGTGGCAGATGACAGGACAAGAAGCAATGGTCTCAAGTTGCAGTGGGAGGGGGTGGGGGGTGTCTATGTTGGATATTAGGAAATACTATTTCACTAGGAGGGTGGTGAAGCACTGGAATGGGTTACCTAGGAAGGTGGTGGAATCTCCATCCTTAGAGGTTTTTAAGGCCTGGCTTGACAAAGCCCTGGCTGGGATGATTTAGTTGGTGTTGGTCCTGCTTTGAGCAGGGGATTGGACTAGATGACCTCCTGCGGTCTCTTCCAACCTGAATATTCTATGATTCTATGACATTGCTGTTCTGAAATGAGTCACTGCAATCTCTATAAAAGAACATGGATTTCAATGCCACATAATTTTTGTATTATGCTGTTAAAAAAATTATAATTGAACATAACCAAGTATAATGGGCACTCTTCTTTATTTTTAAACAGATTTGAAACTTTTTACCAGTTTCTCTGGAGTTTCCCATTATTGAGACGGAGACTATGAAAGGAATTGCTCACTTCTAAATAAACACAAAAGATGTGTTTTAATACATAAAATGAGAAAATTAAGTGCCAAAGATTCTCACTCCATCCCAAAGTCCTTCTGGTTTGATTAGATATAGCAGGAGGTCATAGAAAAGGTTAAGATCTTTGGACTAGATTTGTAAAGGTATTTAGGTGCATAGTGGGGTTTTCAAAAGCATCTAGTTGCCTAAAACTCATTGATTTCAATGAGTGTTAGGTGCCTAGATGCTTTCAAAAATCCCACTAAGTGCCTAAATACCTCTATAAATCTGGTCAAGGGACAGATCTAAATCCACTGTAGCTTTGATGAGGCCCTTAGTGCAATATGGCCCGCAATATAATTTCATGGTAAAATTATGCAATGCAGGGACAGATTGAGAAACTTGAATACCTTATTTTCTGTTCTTGGTCACATTGTGTGTGGGGAACATTTTCTGTAACAAAGCACCTTCAGGCACTATATCCCTTAATCAAATGACAGAGAGGAAAAACAGCATGGACTATTCAGTAGTTTTAGCCTTGATAGAATTAATAGTCATTTACAATTGCATAACAACAACATCTCAGCAAATAATGTCCTTACGCAGACTGTACTGTATTCCTGTCATCTTTATATTTAGGATGACCAAACGCCACTACACATTTCTGCCCGACTGGGAAAAGCTGATATAGTGCAGCAGTTGTTACAGCAAGGAGCATCCCCGAATGCAGCCACTACTTCTGGGTATACACCACTACATCTTGCTGCTCGAGAAGGACATGAAGATGTAGCCTCAGTTCTTTTGGATCATGGTGCATCTTTAGCTATAATTACAAAGGTAAGGGAGTTGTAGAAGTGACCACTCGAATGCTTTAAAAAGTTTTGTAATAGTTGCCAATGAATTAGGTGTAGGAGTCACATGTGCATACCAAGTAACATAGGAATTAACTACATTCTATTATCTAGGAGGATACAGAAAACATGTTTTCCCTTCTATGCTTGATTTATAATATAGCCTAGTGATAAAAACATATTGATTTTTTAGTGTCACGGATCAGTTGTTCTCATGGATATCTATAATCTGCTTTGATAGACTTGTCTAATTTTTTAAGACTTAACTCAGCACATTTGTCTAGCAATGCCTATCGTGTGTGATGAACACTGACTGGCAGAAGTGCAACATGAACTCCAGAGATGGAGTACTAATTTCTAGGTTGTTTACCATAAGACACAAACTTTTCTACTCTTCCAAACATCAAAATGTCTGCCCTTTTCCAGGCAACCTATGATCATGATTCCATTTGGGTGTATATTGATTTCATAGTGAAAGGAGTGCACAGCTGAAATTTTCACCAAGTAGCGTAGATATGAGTCGTTCCAAAACCATGTCCGGGGCCACCAGTGACCCATGGAGCACTTGCTGGTGGTCAGTGGAAAGCTACTCTGATTACATAGTTGGCTGCTGCTCCTTGTGTCCAGCTGCTTCAAAGGTGTCTGGGCTTTTCCCTGCAAAGAAGAACCTCCAGGCCCATGAAGGCATCTGGAAACAAAGAAGAGACAGACTACCTGCACCTACTATGTTTCACAGCTATGTAAGAGAAGGAAAGGAAACAAGAAGTAACCTGATAGGCCAGAGCCACCTGTGTGACTGGAACTGCCAGACACCTGTGGGAGAGGAATGTCCAAGGCTATCATGTCGCCTTTTTCTCTTACAGAAAGGGTTTACTCCTCTGCATGTAGCTGCAAAATATGGAAAAATTGAAGTAGCCAACCTTCTGCTTCAGAAGAATGCATCTCCAGATGCTGCTGGAAAGGTAGGACAGAAAAGGCCACTGCCCACTTCCATGTACATACCCATGTACCATAATACCATAGCAGCTATTCACTATCACACAAGCACTTGCTAATATCCACTACCACAATTTTGGGTATTATTGAAATATTCTGTTCATCATCATATAGCTATATCTCTGTAAGGTCAGCAATCCCATGAGAAATGGATTTTAACATCATTAAGGGCAATACTGTCATTTCTTTCATGTGTCCGCCCAGGGAAATAAGAAAGTGTAAAGCGCTTCCTGACTCCCCTGCTCAGCCAGAGCACAGGGAAGAGATCAGGGGAATAGGACTCTGCTCTCCCTTCCCCCACGCTGGTAAGCAGGGAACGGGAAGAGCCAAGGCTTCACAATGTGACAGTGCTGAGACAGCATGGACAGGAAAATGGAATGGATCAATAGCGGTTTACTTACACCCTTGGGCAAAGGGAAACTAGGACAGGAGCTGTGATTCAAAGTCCCAGTTCCTTTCCTGGTCTGCTCCTGGGGCAGTCAGATATGTTCTTCCCCTTCCCTCTGACCCTGGGCAAAGTCACAATCTTACCCTAAATGAGCGTGTGAGCAGGGTGTTCACAGACAAGGAACAGCTTTTGTCTGTTTTAATGTGTGTTGTCTCAAAAGTTAATGGAGAGTTTGGAGACAGAAATGAATAATATCACTGTGTTCTCACCGTATCTAGTTTCACCTAATTCTCTCTGCACTCCTGTGTTTTCACTGATGGTAGTTATAACAATGCTTGTTTGTTCTGCATATGTTTTTAGAGTGGTTTAACTCCACTCCACGTAGCTGCACACTACGATAATCAGAAAGTGGCACTTCTGCTCTTGGACCAGGGAGCTTCACCTCACGCATCTGCAAAGGTACAAATGTTGGTCAATGTAAGGGAACAGCAGACATGCTTTTGATATCATTTTTTCCCATTATCTCTGTTTTGTCTCAGCATTATTCATTATGGCTTCCAGTTACAGTGCACCCTGTTGACCCTGTTCATTAATGTCTTTCATCCACATAAGGATCTGTAGGCTGGTAGAATGACTCAGTGGAGGGGGAAAGAGCGACAACCAACAAGGTCTTTTCCCCCAAAGGATAAGGTTTATAACAAGGAAGTAGAATTAGTTAACAGAGTAGAACCCCCACCCAGCTTGGGTTTCAATCAACTCCCATGACCACTTAGTATGGAGCCCCCCATCCTGCCTCCTGCTAGGCATTCTCCCTAACACTATCTCACACACAACCACATTTATATCCCTTCCCCTTAGCATCTGTGCTAAGGTAGGTGCGGAGAAATGAGCTGGGGTTAACTCCCTGTTCAGCAGATGCCAGGTAATAGCCCTGCACTTTGTCACAGCATGCTCAGTTTGAGCATTAATATTCTTCATAAGCATAAGATCTCATTATAGTATTTAGAAATAGGAAAAACATAGCCACAGCCCTGAACAGATTGCATTTTAATATAGACAGGACAAAACAAAACACAGCACAAGAATTTAGGTGAGGGGGAGATGGGGGTAATATATAGAGAGCGACATCTGTATTAATGAGCCTAAAATAATAATATATATGAATATAAAACTTAAAAAGGGGTGTGGGAAGTCTAATGTGCCTGAATCCATTATGGGCTCTTCTGAATGTCCCACAGCATCCCCATAACTCAGAAAGCCCAGGGTAATACAGTTTTCTACATCTGCCATTTATAGCCAGTGTGTCAACATCAGTAAATAAAACAGGCCTGAAGCATGCTTGAATACTATGGTGATGGGCATAGTCCTAAACAGCATCCCAAACAACAAATATTGAAGATGAAGATTGTGTGCAGAGGCCAAAATCATATATGCACAAACTACACCTCTTGATTGTCTTCCTCTGCAGTGGGACCAAATGCAAACATGACACACAAAGTCTTTCTGCATGACTAAAGAGGAGACAGATCACAGAGGGAAATGTAGTCTCTTATACATCATATTTCATTGATATCAGGTGGCGCCTCCCACTTGCCCCCTCATAGCCTCAAGGTGGCCCTGCAAGCAGCCCCGTGCCTCAGTTTCACTTTTGAGGGGCTTCTTCAGTAATGCACACAACAGATCAGTTTCACAGGTCCTTCAGCCAGGATTCTATTTATTTTCCAAGCAACACAAACCAGAAAGAAAACAACAACATAAAGCAAGTCCCAGATTTTTCTGCTGGAGCCTGCTTGCTCCCAGCAGCCTTTGTACTCCATTCTGTTCTGTCTGAGTGCACGCACACACACACTCTCTGTTGTCTGTCTGTCTGTCTCTCTCTCTCTCTCTCTCTCCAGCTTCCTGCTGCCCTCTATAGGGGAATCAGCTGGTCCCTGCTCAGGTGTTCCTCCTGAGTAACCCGGGTTGGCTGGCCGTCTATCCCTTAAGGGGCAAGGCACCTTGTTCAGTCACATAATGTGAAGTGCACAAGGGAAGTAAAGTTAAATAAACAGAGAAACAATGGTAAAGCCAAAAATCAATAACTGCTATAGGGATGTGCCAACACAGTGCCCCAGGAAGTGAACTGGGGTGATATCTGATCTTTTGACATCCCAGCACACTGATTTTAAATGCAGCAGTGAAAGAAACATCCTTCTGCAGGTGACTAGAAATTACTGACCTAGTTTTTGCTGAAAGAAACATAACTGTCATAGAGCATGGCTCTCCCATATGGTCAAGGACTGTGGCTTCACCAAATGCCAAGAGCTTCTGAAGCCCATACCAAAATGATAAAATTACAGTACAAGGATAACCAGAATCTCATATTAGGTCACCTCATTCACAGATCTGTAACCAAATAGGTTAGCAGCTGCCACTTGTGGTTTTTGGTGCTAGCTGTAAGGCTTCTTAAAACACATCATTTGTTAGTAGTTTACAGCAAGCGAACCACAGCAATACATTGAGCTGAGCATAAATACTAACTGAAATTAACAATAACATGCTTATGGCCTGAGGCAATATGCTGTGCAGTCAACTAATAGATGATGTGATCATGGGGCAGATGAACTCCTATTCCTTTTGTAAATTCAGTCTGATAAATAAATGTGTAATGTCGTATAGATCATCATTAGCACCACAATCAGCTTCTTCAACAATTGTTTTAGCCCTGCTGTACCTCTCTAATATTGACCTTTTGCCTGTCCCATCAGACTGGCATTACAATACTCACTTCAAAAAGTGATCTGTGAAAGAGCGAATTAACTGATTAGTTGTAGTCCCAGACCCCTGGTGGAACTAAAAATTGGGATGGACAGTTACTGCTGATGTTGCTGTATTTTGCTCTACACCTACTTCTTTTTACAATGTTCATTCTGGGTCTTTGGTTTCAGCAGTTATTTGAGTTCACTATCCATTTTGCAATCCTTCTCCTTAATTCTCTTCTCTAGTTTTCAGTTGCCAGCTCTGTCTGTCTATCCTTACACTCATCCCTTGTTTCTTCCTGTTAAAGTCAGAATAATCAAACACTCCCCCGCAAACATCTCCCTTCCCCTGTAAGTCTATTTATTGTGATAGAGTTGGTAAGATGCAGATTGAGAATGAGCTGAATTTTTACTTGGATTTTCAGCTCTCTATTTGCGTACTCTTGGCAACCTACAACTTTCAGTTTCACTGAGTAAAATACAGTTATGAACATATGAAAATGCATTTGCAAAAAAGTAATCTCTGCTTTTATGCAAGATGTACAAAATGCACTGGTTTTCCTTTACAAGTTAGAGGCTGGACATATTTGCGAAGCTATTAGGCATTTACCAGATGTATTTTCAACTGTTCTATGTGTTTCTCTTGTGCTGAAAGTCCTTTTTACTCTTTTTAAGAATGTGAACTATTTTTCAAATGAAAATAGAATTTATGAACTTTGTACTTCTTTTTATTTATGTATTGTCTCTGTGTCAGAAGCTTGGCTGTAGGGGGCATGTAGCCAATGGCTAGGAATATGCACATACTTTTGTGATCAGGTTCATAGCTAGACTCAGAAAGTTCACTTTTATATTTGGCATCAGACTGAGATGGATGTCCTTGATGAGGTTGGAGAGAAAGGAAACAGTTCTTTCTCTTTGGTCAGAAGGATTGTAAACTGTACCCAGCCAATATTTGATCTGAAGGCTGGTTGCCTTCAGGCAATAGTAATATGGTCTTTCTACGCCCTCCCTGCTCAGTGGCGCTAGCTCACTAAAGTCAGAAAAAGATATTTTTTTCACAGACAGTAGTTTTTGGTCCTACGGCTAAGAACCAAGTTAAAGAACCTGGTTTACATTCAGTTTAAACAACGTCTCAGCTAAACCTGTGTCCAATACAGTTTCCAACAGCCAGTGTGAAAAAGCTAAAACTGGGTTTGAACAGTACTGAAAACTTGTGTTCTACCATCGACCCTGTCTGCAATGATTGATCAAACATATCTGAAACAAGGTTAGCTAGAAATGTGAATGAGTGGACTTTAAATACACCTATGAAAGGTGGCTCAAATGGTTATGAAGTTTTTGTTTGTATATTGCACTGCTCTATATTAGGGCTACATTTTCCACATTTAGAAAGTGTCATTCACATTTCTTTCAATTCTGTTATTTACAGACATGATTTTAAAATAGTTATTAAAGTTCTGATGTGTCACTTTTTAATATGGTCAAAGTTTAAGCTCATTCATGTCAGGACTGAATTTTTAGAACTGATCATTTAAGGATAATAAAATCAAATATGTACAGAAAAGTAATTTACTGTGGTATTTCACAGATGAGCCTGTAATCAGATGTTTTATATTGACAGAATGGTTATACACCACTGCACATAGCTGCCAAGAAAAACCAGATGGATATAGCGACTACATTGCTTGAATATGGTGCTGATGCTAACGCTATTACCAGACAGGGTATTGCCCCTGTACATCTTGCATCCCAGGAAGGCCATGTGGACATGGTGTCATTGCTTCTTACTAGAAACGCTAATGTGAATCTTAGCAACAAGGTAAGTTTGCATTTATTTATTTTTTTTGCACCCAGGAAAAAAAATATGGTAACTAATAAGAAAAGGGGCTAGCAAATGAATTTTGCATCATCTGATTCTATGAGATTTGAAATTTACAAGCTTGACAAGTCAAACCAATCTAAGTATCTTCTTTGATAATGTTACCAGTCCAGTGGATTGGGGGAACTGTAGATGTGATACATCTTGGTTTTAGTAAGGCTTTTGACACAGTCCCACGTGACATTTTCAGAAGCAAACTAGGGAGATAGAGTCTAACCGAAATTACTGTAAGGTGGGTACAAAACTGGGCTGTCAAACTAAGGGGATGTATCTAATGGGGTTCAGCATGGGTCTGTCCTGGGTCTTGTATTATTCAGTATTTTCATTAGTGACTTAAATAACAGAGTGGAGAATATGCTTATGAAATTTGCAGATGACACCACGCTGGGAGTGGTTTTGAGGACAGAACAAAACAAATTCAAAAATTGAATTTGACACACTGGAGAATTGGGCTGTCATCAACAAGATGACATTCAATAAGGACGTGCAAAGTACTACACTTAAGAAGAAAAAATCAAATGCACAACTACAAAATGGGGAATAACTGGTAGGTGGTTTATAGTGGGTCACAAATTGAATATGAGTCAACAATGTGATGCAGTTGCAAAAAAAGCTAATGTAATTTTGGGGTGTATTAGTAGGAGTGTCGTATATAAGACATGGGAGGTAATTGTCCCACTCTACTCAGCTCTGGTGAGGCCTCAGCTGGAGTACTGTGTCCAGTTCTGGGCCTCACTCTTTAGGAATTGTGTGGACTAAGTGGAGAGTCCAGAGGAGAGCAACAAAAATGACAAAAGGTTTAGAAAACCCAACCTTAAGAGGCAAAATTTAAAAAACTGGGTATATTTAGTCTTGAGAAAGGAAGATTGAAGGGGGAACTGATAACTGTCTTCAAATACATAAAGGGCTGTTATAAAGAGGATGGTGAGCAATTGTTCTCCATGTGCACTGAAGGCAGGACAAGAAGCAATTGGCTTAATGTGTTGCAAGGGAGATTTGGTTTAGATATTAGGAAAAACTTTGTAACTATAAGGATGGTTAGGCAGTGGAATAGGTTACCAAGGTAGGTTGTGGAATCCTCATCATTGGAGGTTTTGAAGAATAGGTTGGACAAACACTTGTCATGGGTGGTCTAAGTTGACTTGGTCCTGCCTCAGTGCAGGGGGCTGGACTAGATGACTCGAGGTCCCTTCCAGCCCTACATTTCTATGATTCTATGAAAAGCACAGAGGTGTTTGAATTTGGCATCATTTCTTCTAGCAGAAAATAGAACATAGTAAGGGCCATATTAGATCAGACCAATTGTCCATTTTTCTGGTATCCTGCCTTTGACATTCGCCAGTACCAGATGCTTCATATGAATATGTAAACCCTCCCCTTCTCCCCTGTAATGGACAATACTGTTGTGCCATGCCTATTGGGGAAGTTTCTTCTTAACTCCAGGCTATTAGTGGACTTGGCTCCCGCCATTTTATCAGATCTATACATGTGCCTCCCATTAAGCAGTGGTAGCACCTAACTTTGTAAAGATAAGCTGATTTTTTTATGGGCTATCAGCAGTATGGTTGTCTGAGATTTTGTTCTTAATGTAAGTGATTCCACTTCCCCTGGGGCATTCCATTATAGCACTGCAACTTTCCACATGCTTTCTCCTGGGAATTGGAAAGGAAGTGAACTGATTTTCTGTTTATACATCTGCCAAAGGGTTTACAGCTGTTAAGTCTGCTCAGTGATAATGTCTACAGTAAATGTGCATCCTTAATTCCCTAGATGCCCTCATCTCCATCACTGTAATTGTACAGTGCGGTTTCTGTGTGAATTTATCTGACAAGATTAGGAAGATGAGAGTGAGAAATTTCTCTCAAAAATCATTCCTTGCTCTCGGCAGGTGGAATGGCTCAGTGTCCTCTGAGTCTCTGGGTGTGCTTCATATGACACTTGGAAGCCTATGCGTCATTTCTCCTATTCTAACCTTAAAACTATTCATGGTCCTTCATTAGCGTCTATGGCTACCCCTAAACGCAGATGCTGGCTTTTATGTGGTGACCCACTGTACCTCAAAATAACACCTTGTACCCTCATATTCACCACTTGTATATGGTTATGATATATTTTGGACAAAGTATGCCTTGTGAGGTATCATTTGAAAAGTCGTAATCTGTTACGTATTACTGTCCTGTTAATGTGTGTACCATCATAATATATGGAGTTATGAGATTTTGCTGTATGTTTGTTACTGAAACATGTGAGTCTGGGGAATGTCCACAGACTAGCTCTTTAGAAATAACAAGAACTATAAACAAAGAGCTGTCACCTCATGCTGCATGTATACAGAAGGTGCAAGCAAGAATTTGCAATTCATATGAAGGACTGAGTGCAAAGCACATAGGCAATGAGGCTGCCTGACCCCATGACACAGCAAGGACTTTTCCAATAAAAAGGGTCAAGATATAAAAAGAGGGAACAAAGGCCCCTGGCCACCTCTCTTCCCCCACCTATACTGAAGGCACCAAGATTGTTTGGAAGACAGAAACATCATTGAACTGGGGGGAGGGATCCCCCCTGTGCTAACTGGAATACTTTCCAGTTAGCACAGACTGCTGTAAGCTTTTGGGTAAGAGAAACCTTATTCCTTCACATTTGACTTAGCTTGGTAAAGTTTAGGAATTAGACTGCAATTTTATCATTTTTTTTCTTTTTCTAACCAATTCTGACCTTTTATGCCTATACCAGCTATAATCAGTGAAAATCTGTCTTTCTGTAGTTAATAAACTTATTTTTTGTTTTATCTAAGCCAGTGTGTTTTTGGCTGAAGGGCTTGGGGAATTTACTCAGGTTAACAAGGGCTGGTGCATATTCATTTCCTTTGCTAAAATGACAGAATTTATGAGCTTGTATTGCTAAATAAGTTACTGAGCAGTACAAAACGGTACACGTCTGGGTTGCAAGGCTGGGACTGGGGATATGCAGGGGTCGCCCTGTATGTAATTCAAGAGTGGCTGGGCATAGCATTCTGGTATTGTCTGGGGGTGACTTGCATGCTAGGGGCCGGGGGGACTGGACGGAATGGCAGCTCACACAGCAAAGCAGGACCTAGTGCACACCAGGCTGGAGAGTTAAGGGGGCACAATGATCCACCAGTTCAGATTATACTCTGGGGCATGTCACATTGGCGCAGCGAGCAGGGTGAAGTGCACAGCCTGTTGTACTGAGTGAGATTTGCACTTCATACACTGGTGTAGTGATTTTAAGTGAGACTGTGTGGTGGCTGAAAACAATCAAGAAAAGATTACACTTTTGTTATTTTCTGTTTGATTATTTTTGGAAAGGGAAATAAGTGCAGAAAAAGCATAAATATGAGAGAGTGAAGCAGTTACAAAGTTAGAGCTGTACCGATTGCAGGTAGCAGAAAAAGAGAGAGAACATCAGAGAACCTTGGAGCTAAAGCAACTGGAGGTGGAAGCCCATCAATGAGCCCTGAAAGAGAAGAAAATAACAGCTGCCATAAAACAGCATATCAATGTGCCTTGGAACTGAAACAGCAAGAAGCCTACTTACACATTCATTTTCATATATAAGAGAACACTGTAAATAGCAGGATTTAAATCTGAGTGAGTGTTGCTCCTAGAAAACTGACAGGAATGAAAACAATTGTTTGAGGTTTCTTTTAATCTCATTCATATCAGGAGAGTGAAATAGCCAGGAGAAAATAACCTTGAGCTTTTGTGTTAAAAACCTGTAGTATAATATCTACTCCGTATTTAATATTACATAAAATAATGTTCCTTGTATGACTGCTGTACCTTGTATAGGAAACATTAGCTCGCTGTGTATTTGATGCTTTTAAATTCTAGTGTCTTGTAATTGAACAAATTTAAACAGAAAACAGACAAATTCTGCCCTCATTTACAAGCTGCAACCTCATTAAGATCAGTGCAATTGTATAAGTGTTACTGAGGGAAGAATTTGGCTCATAATGTTAATATGTCTCCTCTGCAAGATGATCATTTGTTGCCCCTAATTTACAGAGTGGACTGACACCACTTCACCTGGCTGCTCAAGAGGACAAAGTCAATGTGGCAGAGGTTCTTGTTAATCAAGGGGCTGTTGTTGATGCACCGACAAAGGTAAGATTAATCAACACTAACTAATGTGTAAAAATATCTGAAGAAAAAATAGAGAAAATACATTACACTCACTTAACGGAAGTGTTTAAAGTCTGTGAGTCCAATTCACCACTACAATACTCCGGGTTTATACTAGTATATCTGCAGTGATATCAATGGACTTACATTGGCATGAAACTGAAGTAACAGTGGTGAATCAGCCCCTGTGAATAACCAGCTAGAAAATACACTTCATATATTCAATGTTATCCAACTTTCCTTTACATGGAAAGAACAGTCTGTGGGAAGTATGTTTATTTTTGCAATCTTGTCTGATGTTTGGATCAGTTTTGATTTAATCCCATTATATTGTTGTGTTTTGACTGAAGAAAGTAGGCATCCAGTAGGATTGGACTGCATTCTTCATTTAAGCAAACTCGCATAAATGCCAGAGTTTTCACTATCTTGTTTTTCACCATGTAATACGGTCCCTTAGCACCCATTAGTGTTCTTTGGTATGTACTACACGTACTCACTCCTGCTCTATCCAACTGGCATTTGAAAAAATAACAACAAAATGGTTATTTAAAGTGTCTTGGGTATCATTGTAAAAGCACTCTTTCAGGAGAGCTGTGTTTCAAGCAACATAAACAAAGTAAAAACAAATTAGGCATTCCTGATTATTAGAAATGTTGTGTCCCTTAGTGAGTTCTTGTAAAGAGTAATAGACAGTCACCAATGAAACCGAAGTCTTCTGCTTATCCTGAGCTAAATACTGAATAATGTAACCTTCCATAAACTATTCTTTGAGTGATACCAACACTGGTCTGCTGTAGGATGACTCAGTGTTTATGTTTGCACACTTCTGTATTTCTTAGTAGACACTTCCTTTTGCCAAATTATCGCATGGTGAGCTATTTAATGATACAGGCAGCTATCTTCTAGGAAACGGAGTTGACATCATCAAACTAATTTTGTCCAGCATCCAAAATTCAGATTTGAGCTGGATTCTCATAAAGGAAACATAAGCATACTAAACACTGAGTTGTTCTACTGTACTAATAAAAAGTTTGATTGGCAATTAAATGTTTGGTGGCAGGAAATGCTGTGATAATTTATCCTTGCATATACATCTCTTTTACTTTTATCTAATATAAAATACATACATACAAAAGGCCAAAAATGTCAAACTTGGTTGCCTAAAGTTTGACACCTAATTCCATATTTAGGCTTCTAAATAAAAGCAGCCAGATTTCCAGACGTGCTGAGTTTTTACAACTCTCTTAATTTGGAAGGCCACTTTTACTTAGGAGCCTAAATAGGGTGCAAAATCTTAGGCAATCAAGCTTGACATTTTTGGCCTAAGCTCCTAAATCAGAAATACAGTAAGGACTGGATTGCGCCTTGACTTGGGAGAGGGTTCTAGGAGCCACCCTTCCTGGCACGTCATCTCCAATATAGGGCTGTGGTCTAAAGCCGCAATTGAACGCACGGAGTTCTATCTGCATGTGTTGTTTACACACACTGATGGTATCTATAGGTGACAGTAATATTATAATAATAATTAGCACTTATAGAATGTTCTTCATATTTGAAGCACTTCAGCTTATCTAATTCTCAGAGCATTTCTATTAGGTAGATAAATCGGGATAATTCCACCTTAAATCAGCCCTGATCAAGGCCTTAAGCTGTAGCTATGGCTAAATCAGTACTAGTTCCTTCATTCTGAAGTCTCTATGAAGTCAGAATGGAACAAATTGCCCTCATAATCTGACCTGCATACTTTATACAAGATCCAGAATAGAAGTTATAGCAGTTCTAAGGTCACTAGTTATTGTGAGGCCAATCCTGCTACCTAAACCTACATTCTAACAATTTATGGATAGCAATGGAACGTACGTTGGTAAGTACGCTCCAACTTACCAGTTACGCCACAGATCACTGCTCTGCTTAACACACAACACTCAGATAAGTACATAGTGAGAAGAAGTAAATGTTTATTTAAGAAAGTATAAATATTCAAGTGATAGAAAATTGAAATATTGGAAACAAATAGTTATACTTACATTTTTCTTTTAACACGCGTTCAAGAATCTGGACTTACTTAACTAGTTACTGTCACATCTTATAGAGTAAGAGCTCACCCTAAATCCTTCCAGCACATGTTTGGCTGTGATCTTCCCTTCATAACACAAGTCACACTGTCAGCTTGCCTCCTCAGTGGAAAAGATCCCATGTGTGTCTTCATAGCCCCCACCCCAGTTACACCCCACAATCTGTTGTCTTTACTCATAATCAGGATGTCCCCTTGGTGGTTGCTTTTTTCCGTTGTGCTTCTGTCAGGGTTCCCTCCCCACTCTGAACTCTAGGGTAAAGACGTGGGGACCCGCATGAAGATCTCCTAAGCTTATTTCTACCAGCTTAGGTTAAAACCCCCAAGGTACAAAATTCCCTGCACCCTGAGAAATGCTTCTCTCACTGCCACCATCAAGTGTTTTAAACAGGAACCCTGGAAAGGAACCACTTGAAGTTCCCCTTCCCCCCAAAATACCCTCTCAAGCCTGTACACCCCCTTTCCTGGGTAGCTTGAGAATAATCTCCTAACCAATTGGTTACACAGTGATCTAAAAACCCACCCCCGGGGTCTTAGAACCATAGAAACCAGTCAGCTTCTTAAAAGAAGGATTTTATTAAAACAAAGACGGTAAAAATCATCTCTGTAAAATCAGGATGGTAACTATTTTACAGGGTACTCAATTTCCAAACTCAGAGCGATTCCTCCTCTGGACAAAACCTTAAAGTACAGAAAAAACAGGAATAACCCCTCCCTCTAACACAGGGAAAGCTCACCAAGCAAAACAAGCAAAACCTATTCGCAATGCTGACTAACTTACTTGAAATATGGAAGGTTTGATGAGGCTGGTTTTGGAGGAGATTGATTTTCTACAGGTCCTTTTTGTCTCCCAAGATCACACTGACTCAGACAAAGAGGCACACACAAAACCTTCCCCCCTCCCAAGATTTGAAAGTATCTTGTCCCCTTATTGGTCAGATGCCAGCCCGGTCAGGTGTCAGTCTGGCTACCTGCATTTCTTAACCCTTTACTGGTAAGAGGATTTTATAGCACTGCATCAGACCCTCTCCTCCTTCCCTTTATATTTACGACAGCTTCTTTCCGGTTGATTTCAAAATCTCTTGATTAGCATTCAGCTCAGTCTGTAGATAGGCCTGCATTGTGAAGCAAACAATACGTAATGCACACATAACCATCCCGAGAGAGATACGTGCCTCTTCCCTTTTACCTGACAGGATCATGTTTATCCCCTTCTGGTGACTTGCTTTAATTTAAGAGTATAATTTTCAGTACAGATACATAATTCCTTAAATATTATCCATACATACATTTCACAATGATTATGATGACCCACGAGCTCTTCGTGCAGACCTCACATACCACCCTCTGGTAAACTTAATGTGCATATACCTGACCCAGGGGATCACTATAAAACTATAAACACCCCCTGCACTCTTTTCCAGTTGGCACCTAAGAGGTTCATGGGTCACAATTCCTACCAAATATGCTGGGATAGTGGGCAGAATCATGGCTACACTATCTACATGTGCCACGGCTATGAGCATCCCTGCACTGCCTTCCTTAGCCACTGGCCAGTTTTTCCGTGAACCAATTGCTTCTGTTACACAGAAATATATTTGGCTTCTGTTGTGGAATGTTCTCCAGGCACGTGAGGTAATAGAGCATTACATCACGCATAGCACTGCCGTGCGCTTAGGGACCCAGACTGGGCCAGACACCTGGATGGAATTCAGGTCAGCTTGTGGTGCAAGGGTTTTGAATCTATCTGGAAACAAGATCAGGCATCTGCAATACAGCTAATACTGGGAACATGCCAGATGCAAAAGGAGATGTTAAGCTTCAGTCATTGAAGCATAAATGCCTGAACCAAAACCCTCTTTGTTTCAGGCAACCTGGTGATTAATGATACACAGCCTGGTTCTTCATCTAGAACAGCACTTTAGTATCTATAAGCATTGGCATGCCATTATCTTTTCAGTGAGGCATGCAGTTTTGCACTTGCATGCAAGGCATGACATCGCACGTACAGTACATGCAAGGTCACTCTGTGTCCCACTGGTGTCTCCCCATACTGGGGGGCACCAGCTAAAGGGGAAGACACATGACCACCCCATATGTCTCCTCCCCACCCTGCGCTCAGCCTGGGGCCCCCATGCTCTCTCTCCCCCGCCTCCATGTTACATGTGGGGGTGCGGTGGAGGGGAAGAGGAGCTCTGTCCTCCTGCTGCACTGGCTCCTCCATGTTTGGCCGCCCTCCCTGGCAGCCAGGCCCAAGTGGGATGGGAGAATATAAGATATTCTGCCCAGACATGTCCACCAATAGAATAGGGGGCACCTTCTAAGTAAGCAATATATGTATTCTAATATTAATTAATCTTTACAAGAAATATTTATCCATCATGAGTTCATGGCTCACTCAATTCTCAGGCCAGCATTCTGTTCCTCAAATCCCTCAAAGTTCACTTCAAACCTGCTTTTCGAGTCAACTATGTACATCTGATGGGTCCACAACAGATCATCAGTATACCATCATCTCCAAATTCTGTTGATACATTCTTTAGGGGAGGGGGGAAACCAAACCATTATTTCCTATGACTTATGGGCATATAGGCAGATCCTATATGTAATAGTGAAGCAACTAATTATAAGTCATGGCAAAGGGAAAAGTCTTCAGGCCTGATTCACCACTGTGTTACTCCAATCTTATGCTAGGGTAACTCCATTGATTTCAGTACAGTTGTTACTCTGGTGTTAAACTGGAGTAATCCCATTGAAATCAGTGAAGTTATTCCATCTTTATATTTGTGCAACACATTGATAAATCAGGTCCACAGTCTGCAGCCACTACTTTACAGGTGAAACTCTATTCAACTATCTATGAGATGCCCAGCATCAGCTTTACTTTCCCTGGTCATTCACTGCACCAGATCCCTCAAGGTGCTCACTTTGTCCTCTTGGAGATGGATCTCACCTGGTATTGAATCTTTCTGTAACCTGAAGTAGCTCAGTAACATTGTAGGACCTGCTGTCTTCACTTAATTAAAGGCAATATCTAAACTGCACACTTACCCCTCAACTGTACCTATGAATGTCTGCATTCCTCACACTCCCATCGTCCTACAAATAGGAAGTAATCTAAATAGTGCACTGTCAGTGGGATCCCTGTCTGCCAATTCAATGGCCACTCCAGGGAGGACCTGAAATTCTTAACTGCAGCACTGAAAATGAACCTGGTCAGTAGATAAAATTATCCAAAAGGAAAGAAAACTTAGTATCACATTTACTTATCCAAAGATTTAATCATGTTGTCTATAACAGGTCCATAGCATGTTCAAAGGACTAGTACATCACTGAGCATTCACCCCGGTCAATAACTGTGTTCACGAGTAGTGAATAGGTCTTTGTTACACATGCACTTCTGGGAGACCACATCTCAGTGGTAGAGAAATCCTCAGCTGTGGCCTGAGGCAGGAACTCATTGTTCAATAGCCAAGAGAAGTCCCAATGCAGTGCATTTTATCTTTCCGCATTTTTATCCACGTATCTAAGCAGAACAGTCATTTTTGGAGTAGCATTTCACACACAAGGCTAATTTAAATTATTAATGGTGAGGCCCAATTATCCAGTAGCCTTTCTTCTACCATGTTAAGCCTCACTCTCTGGTGCATGGGACCATTTGCCCCTTAGGGAGAACTTTTCCACCTATTTTCCTTCCAGCATTTGATCTGAGCTGAATGAGTCAGGTGTGCGTGACACAGCTTCTTAATTGTTACATAGAACAGGGATATGGAGGTCAGATTGCCAGGCTCTGGATAGCAGGCCAGGCTCAGGTCATCTGAGGACACCATTCTGCCAAATACCACTTGCTGCAGCCGCTGTTGTAGGAAGACGTGTGAGAATCTGTGTCCTCTATTTTATCGTGGACCCTGATGATCTGAGTTTATAATGAAAGACCTGACACTCTTTAGTGCAGTAGGAAACACCCCCGCCTCCCTTCTGTAATAACTACCTGACCCTTTCTTTTTGTATTCTATCCAGGTAGCAACTGGGCTATTGACTCATAAAACAGAGTGATACTACTATTATCACTCAGTTACAGTATCCATAGCAGGAGAAAGAATACTTAATATTTTATGGATGTCATTTAACTTCATGTGTAGCCACAGGTGCACTATCATTTTCCTCCTCAGGAATATTATCATCTTTAATCATCATTTATACATCTCTGTAAGCTAACATAGAACTTTACAAACATATATTGCTTGATGCTGCAATCTTTATTCTTGTGAGTACTTCCTACTCATGTGTACCTGTGCACTTGGATCACTGGGACTACTCAAATGAGTGAGGAATACTCAGAGGACTACAAAGGAAGGGAAGATTGGTCTGAGACACATTTTCTGCTTCAAAGGAATACTAAGGAAGAATAGTTTTGTCACTGCAGGACTTGCTGAGTGAAATTTTCTGGCATTTGTTATGTGTCAGAGTAATCGATTGTAGTCTGGTCTGACCTAAAATCTATGAACAGTCTCAGAAGTACTATCAGACCTAAATATCATATGCAGTTTGATTATAAGTCTTCAGGGCTTTTTTCTCCTAGGACTTTTTTATTGTATTTTGGAGGAAAATATGAAAGGAAAAATAGTCACTAGTTTTGCAGGCTGCACGTTGACAGTGTTCTGGGGTCCCTCTTTTGGTTCTGCAGCAACAGTTAGCTAAACACACGCTAATCCCAGAGCTCTGATGACTTCACTCAAGGATACTGGTGAATAAACAAAGCTGATTTGGCACAACAAAGCGATGTTAGTGGAAGCTGGCTTTTTCTGTTTTTTAAGCATAGCTACGTTTACTCAAGCTCCACTGGACAGGTAGGGGGGAAAGTATTTACTTAAGTTCCCATAGAATCTCTATGAATAGCAATTCCAAGCTTAAATAATAACAGTATAGCAGTAACAGTATACTACCGACCACCTGACCAGGATGGTGATGGTGATTGTGAAATGATCCAGGAGATTATAGAGACTATAAAAATAGAAAACTCAGTTGAAATCCCCCATTATTATTATCTCCATATTGACTGGATACATATCATCTCAGGATGAGATGCAGAGATAAATTTTGTAGACACCATTAATGACTGCTTCTTGGAACAACTAGTCCTGGAACCCACAAGGAGAGAGGCAATTCTTGATTTAATCCTAAATGGAGCACAGGATCTGGTACAAGAAATAAATATAGCTGAACCACTTGATAATAGCGACTATAATGTAATTAAATTTAACATCCTTATGGGACGGAAAATACCAAAAAGACCCACCACAGTAGCATTTAACTTCAGAAAGCAGAACTACATAGAAATGAGGAAGCTAGTTAAATGGAAATTAAAAGATACAGTCACAAGAGTGAAATGCATCCAGTGTGTATGGAAACTTTTATAAAATAGCATAATAGAGGCTCAAATTAAATGTATGCGCTAAATAAATAAAAATAGTAAGAGGACCAAAAAAGTTTCACCATGGCTAAACAACCAAGTAAAAGAAATGGCTAGAGGCAAAAAATCATCCTTTAAAAATTGGAAATCAGATCCTACTGAGGAAAACAGAAAGAAGTATAAACTCTGGCAAGTCAAGTATAGAAGTATAATTAGGAAGGCCAAAAAAGAAACTGAAGAGTAAAGACACAGAAACTAACAGCAACATTTTTAAAAAGTACATTAGAAATGGAAAGCCTGCCAAATAATCAGTGGGGCCACTGGATGATTGAGGTGCTAAAGGAGCACTCAAGGAAGAAAAGGCCATTTGCAGAGAAGCTGTATTAATTCTTTGCATCGGTCTTCATTGCAGAGGGTATGAGGAAGATTCCCACACCTGAGCTAGTCTTTTTAGGCAACAAATCTGAGGAACTGTCCCAGATTGAGATGACAGTAGAGGAGGGTTTGGAACAAATTGATAAACAGTCGCCAAAACCAGATGGTATTCACCCAAGAGTTCTGAAGGAACTCAAATATGAAATTGCAGAACTACTAACTGGGATATGTAGTCTTTCATTTAAATGAGCTTCTGTACCAGATAACTGGAGGATAGTTAATGTGATGCCAGTTTTTAAGAAAGGTTTCAGAAATGATCCTGGCAATTACAGGCCAGTAAGCCTAACTTCAGTACCAGGCAAATTGATTGAAACTATATTAAAGAACAGAATTATCAGACATATAGATGAACATGATTAGTTGGGGAAGAGTCAACACAGCTTTTGTAAAGGGAAATCATGCCGCACCAATCTACTAGAATTCTTTGAGGGAGGTCAACAAACGTGGACAAGGGTCATCTAGTGAATATAATGTACTTGGACTTTTGGAAAGCCTTTGACAAGGTCCCTCAACAAAGGCTCTTAAGCAAAGTAGGCAGTCATGGGATAAGAGGGAAGGTCCTCTCATGGATCAGTAACTCATTTCAAGATAGGAAACAAAGAGTAGTAATTAATGGTCAGTTTTCAGAATGGTGAGAGGTAAATAGCGATGTCCCCCAAGGATCTATACTGGGAACCACTGCAGTTCAACATATTAATAAATGATCTGGAAAAACAGGTAAAATTTACAGATGATACAAAATTACTCAAGATAGTTAATTCCAAAGCAGACTGTGAAGAGTTACAAAGAGATCTCACAAAACTGGGTGACTGGGCAACAAAATGGCAGATGAAATTCAATGGTGATAAATGCAAAGTAATGGCATAATCCCAATTATACATATAAAATGATGGGGTGTAAATTAGCTGTTACCACACAAGGAAGCGTCATTGGAGTCATTGTGGATAGTTCTGTGAAAGCATCCACTCAATCTGCAACGGCAATCAAAAAAGCTAACAATGTTAGGAACCATTAGGAAAGGGATAGATAATAAGACAGTAAATATCATAATGCCACTATATAAATCTATAGTACGCCCACACCTTGAATACTGAGTGCAGTTCTTGTCATCCCATCTCAAAAAAAGAGATATTAGAATTGGAAAAGGTACTCAGAAGGGCAACAAAAATTATTAGGAGTATGGAAAATCTTCCAGATGAGGAGAGAGAATAAACACTGGAACTTTTCTGCTTGGAAAAGAGATGACTAAGGAGGGATATGATAGATGTCTACAGAATCATGAATGGTGTGAAGAAAGTTAATCAGGAAGTGTTATTTACCCCTTCACATAACACAAGAACCAGGGGTCATCCATCCAAATAACTAGGCAGCCAGTTTAAAACAAACAAAAGGAAGTACTGCTTCACACAGCGCACAGTCAACCCACGGGGCTCATTGCCAGGGGATGTTGTGAAGGCCAAAACTCCAATGGATTCACAAAAGAATTAGATACGTTCATGGGGAATAGATCCCTCAATGGCTATTAGCCAGGATGGTCAGAGATGCAAGCCCATGTCCTGGGTATTCTAAGCTTCTATCTTCCAGAAGCTGGGAGAGGATATCAGGGGATAGATCACTCAGTAATTGCCCTGTTCTGTTCATTCCCTCGGAGCATTGGCCACTGTCAGAAGACAGGATACTGGGTTATATAGACCACTGGTCTGACCCATTATGGCCATTCTTATGTTGTTATGTTTTTTAAAAGGTAATGCAAAAATGGAATGTTGGTAAAGCACACATTTCAAAATACCCTTCAGAACATGAGGGTCCTTTAATAGTATATAAAAAACAAAATGTGCTTGTTTAGATTATTTTCACCCCCACCTTCTTTGTCTTGCTTTTTCTTCACTCTTCTTTCCGCATCTGAATATGTCTACACTGGAGCTGGGTGAAGATTTCCAGCTTGAATAGACATACCTGCTACACTAGCACTAAAATTAGAAGTGTAGGTGCAGCAGTGCAAATAGCGAGAGGGGCTAACCACCCCGGGTACAATCCCAAATGAAACCCTTGGTACATATTCAGGAGTTTAGCCACTCCTGCTGCTCACACCACTGTGTCTGCACTTATGTTTTTAGGTTCAATCAAAGCTAGCACAGGTATGTCTGTATGAGCTGCAAATAACACCTCAGCTCTAGTGTACACATACACTAAAAATTCTTCAAAACCTTGGATCTGTGTAGTTCACAGCCACCAGTGTACATCAGGAGTGATTCTTTAGAAGGCAGCGGAGTAAAACTAATCCCAGCAGATCCAATCCACTCCACACACACACCCCTCCACCTCCACCCCCACCCCCCAACTTCATGTCATCTGCTCCAGACCCTGCCACAGTTAGAGAGCTTTAAGATGCAACTCACCATTCACAGAGGACAACTTTGGAATCCCACAGCAAAAGCAGAATTTGTTTCATTTCCAGCACCAGCAGCTTTTCTTTTCTGTATTTGAATTCCTGGGAATGTAGGCCCTGAATCAGCAAGGTACCTGTGCCTAACTTTAGTAGCCACTGAAGTAAATTGAACCACTCCTGCTTATAGTTAGGTACATGGTTAAGAACCTTGCTGGATCAGGACCTTAAATCAAGACTTGGGGCGTGACAGTTTTTCCTTCAGTACTTACATTTCTAGATATATAATAACTGTGTTTATTACATGTATGTATTATCTTGCTTTCCTAGTATGGCCATAATGCTGATCACTGACGAGGGTGAATGCCCTTTTGAAGTTCATTATTATTTGGCTGTTGCACAGTGGCTAGTGTTATTTTAATGTATAAATTACAGAGCTCGCCTGAGAAAATAAAACCAGATACTGGATTGCCCAAGGGATTGGTAATGGGATTTGGAGCTTTCCTCTCAGTGTTGCCTGTTGGAAGCTAGCACAGATCATTAGTTATTGAAAATTGTTACTGTATGCTGGCTGTTGCGACCATGTGACAAAAATTGATTGTCTCAGTCTAGTTCCTGATTGGAAAGTGTCCGAATAATAAAGCCAACACTAAAGTGACATTTATTTGTACCCTTGGTAGAATTCTTATCAAGGATTGAGAAATGATGGTGATCAACTACTCTCTTACTCCCTGAATTGGACCTTCCAGGTCAGGGCTGAGGCAGGACAGTGTGGGAAAAGTTGTACTGCCAATATACCTCTTTTGTTGCTAACTAAAAGTGTTCAGTACCTTTCACAAGCACGAAGAAAAAAAATCACCATTTTATTTTTAATTAAATTAATAAGTAATTTTAGTATTAGAAGGAAACGGGAACAGAGAAGTAGTGGGATGTTGGAAAGAATGCTTGCAATACTTAATCACGGTTATTTAAATGTATCTTTGTTGCATATTATCTATCATATTATCGATTACTACCACAGTTTTTTGATGCATGTTAAACTGTCTAGTGGCCATTGCGGTCGAAATTTCCACACACACACACACCCCCGCAATAAAATGAATAGTTGGCTTTTGCAAGATACTTTATGGAGTTAAACCTTGATTTAGTAAAGCACTTAAACATGCTTAAACTTAAATATGTGCTTGTGTGCTTTGCTGAATCAAGGTCTTATTGGATTTGTGGTGTCTGGATCTAGAGGAGTTTTCAGCCTAATCAAAGACATCAGTGAAATTCTATTCAATTGTTCTGTGTTCATTTCTTAGCTCTCACTCTATCTTCAGTGTCTGACAGCAGCAGCAGAAAAAAACAGAGCAGCTTGAGAATCAGCATGAAGAGAGAGATGCAATACTTCAAGCTGTTAGGATTTATGGTTACTACCAGGGCAAATGAAGGATATTGAAAAGATACCTACTACATGGGGCTCTTGATACTTTTCTCCTCCCAAAAAGGAGGGGAATAGATGTATGTTTCAATACCATAATATAGAATTGAAAGTCCAATATTTCTGGGTTAATTTTTGGGATCTATTCTTGCTGCTTTTGAGAAGCACTCCCCATCTGTTAGCCCCCATGTTGCTGTCCATTCTTAAACTGACTAGAAGCAATGTAATCGATTGATTACCATGAGGTGACAAAATTAGGAGCTGCATTAAAAAAATCCTGATTTTTCTGGAATAAAATATTATTTACTGGTAAATCTGCTAAATTCCAGGAAGCTTATGCCAGTAAATATTGGTTTAACCCTAAAATCAAGATGCATCTGCATATGATGGTTCTATAGTTTAAAAATTGTTAACAAAACAAACATGTTTAACCTCCTGTTTACTCATCTACAATGTTCTGAGAACCCAGAATGGGGAATCCAGGTATCAGTGAGAATTGCTTTCTTGCTCTCCACCTTTCTTTGGCTGTGTAATCACAGAATCTGCCAGTTGGCATGATTCAGAAATCTTAACAGGATATCCATCTGCAATGAGGAAGTCAAGAAATAAATATAAATTTAGATGCCTGCCAAACTGAAAGCCATTTGGTATTGGAGTCCATACTGTAGCTGGGAAACAGAGGATATTCTCTTTGGGTCTCAGGTTTAAGTAGGCATCTCGTTAATTCGTTTTAATTTTGTGTTTTGACCCAACACAATTATTGTGGACATTGTTGCCTATTGCTATGAAAGCTGCTTGCTAATGGAAAGAAATGTCATTCTAAAATGTCCAGTGTATTCATTTGTGTTCCATGTTGCCTTGTCACATTATCCTATCTTTGCTGATGGTGGCACTACGTTGTATAGCACATGGAGCATGATAAGACATGACACAATATGACCACAAGGTACTGGAAATTTAAGAGAAAATCTTCCAGGGTAGCCCAGTGGTCTAGTGGCGGCACAATATGCTGCCACATAGGAATCAGAGTTCAGATTCAGAGTTCAGTGTTTTCCTCCCAGGCTGGCAGGTGCTGAGATTGCCACCAAGGCAGCATGCTGAACCCCAGAGGGGAGGTAGGGAGGGAGGGCCTCATGTCAGTGAACCCACCTCCCTTCCCCATGCTTGATAGGAAAAGCAGCATTAATGGCTTTAGTGAGAGCTGTATTTGGCCGTCATTTCTGGGACACGAGATAGCTGTGCTTTGAGGCCTCCAAGGGGAAAATAGTAGAAAGGAAATAAATGGGGGTGGAGGTCATTCGGAGTTCAAAAACTTCCCTCTTTTCTCTCCCCTACCCCACACACTTCAAAAGGGACAAAAAGAAAACCTTCCAAAGTTAGCACTGTACCTGGTCTCTGACTCAAATTTCTAGCTAGTCAGCAGTGAGAAAAGAGCCAGTGAGAAAGAAGTAGTGTAGGTAATTGTTCTCCTAGCAGCTTACAGAGGTACAACGGTGGGTGCCATTAAAATCTTGACATTTACCATTTGCAGTGGGTAAATTTAAAGTAGTACTTAATTAAAGTAGTCTACTTAGTAGTTAGACTTAGTAGTTTCTTTACATGTTACCTGATTTATGATTCACTGAAGTAAAGGCATGTAAATACATAAGCCATATTTCACAGTCATTGGCACATCTAACATTCCCTCAGGATGTTTTAAGATAGGGCCATTGGGCACCTTTTGTTTAAAATGGACATGTTGGAGTCTAATTTAAAATGATATGAAGAAAATACTGAATCCAAATGTGGCAACCATATACTGCTCAGAAACATACTTTCAGTGTAAACCCTGCAGAGCCATTCACATCTGTATTTTCCTTTTTCTTAAGAGTCATGGCTCAGTGGTCTGAACATAAGATAGGGAGCAGGAGCTCCTGAATTCCAATCCTGACTTTGGCATTCCCTTCCCAGTGCATCTGGGCAAGTCACTGAACCTCTGTGCCTCAGTTTCCTCCTTTGTAAAACAGAGAAGATAATCCTCACCTATTCAACAGCCAACTGGGTTAATCTTTGTAAAGTACCTTGAAAAAATGTTCTTTTTAGTTGCCCCTCTTCTGAACCGTCCTTCATTGCAGCCCCAGTCTGATTATAATGAAGTAAGCGTATTTATTAAGGAAGAAGAGATAATGTCTTGATGCAGGCAGATAAGAAAGGAGGAAATAATTGCTTTAGGAGGTATTATCTGATCATTTATATCACTTTGTAAGAATCCCAAATTCTTTCAGATCAACTAACAATATTCTCAATATAGTAAAAGACAGAAAAAGAGTGATGAGATGGGGGTGGGGCAGCAGCTTTGGTTCTCTCTGATTTGTTGCATTTTTATAGTATAACTTCACTATTTATGAAAGTATTTGTTACGATTCTTTACCTGTTTCAACACATCATTTAAATTATTTAAAATTTGAACGGTTTTTAAGGTGAGCAGCAAACAGATTGAACACTCTGATTCCCTGTTGCTACTTTTAAGTGAGGTTTTTAAGTAGTATTTAGGATTCTGTTTCTGAGCAGTATATTTATAGAGACAGGCTTATGTTTTAGTTCTTAATTAGAACTCATGCCAAAAAATGTACATGCTTAGCTATGTTCAATTTTATAAGGTGTTTTAGACATGAGACCGATTTCCCTTATTTGTTTAAGCGTCTCATGTCCTGACAGCAGCTCCTGGATTTTGCTGCAGCTCTGGTGGGCATTTCTGAACTGTACATTAATAATGAAAGTCAGGTAGGAAAATAACAAGAAGGAAAATCCATATATTCATCAGTGCAAAAGTTTTCCATGGTGCTCTGCTAACAAAACACCAGCTTCCACTGGTCTCTGAAACATAAGGCCCAGAACACATTGGGTACGTCTACATTGCAACAAAACACTGGTGGCTGGCCTGTGTCAGCTGACCCAGGTGTAACCCACACACCTTCTGGGTGTGTTGTTCTGTCCCATCTAGTGGCACTGAGACCACTTAGAGAGAGAGATAAAATGAATCTGCTCTACAGCCTTAGCTAACAGCCAGGTGGCTTTTAGCTCATGCGGTAGAGGCTCATGCACTAAGCTCCAGAGGTCCCTGGTTTGATCCAGCCTGTCAACGTCTGGGGTCTGTCAGCATTGCACAGGCTCGGGCTACAAGGCTATAAAATTGCAGTATAGCTATTTGGGCTTGGGCTGGAGCCTGGGCTCTGGGACTCTCCTCTCTCCCCCCTGCAATTGTATAGCCCCACAGCCCAAGCTCAGCAAGCCCAAGTCAGTTGACATGAGCCAGCCATGGGTGTTTTATTGTAGTGTAGACACACCCTTAAAAAACTAGACTTCATGCCTGAGAACTTCACAAGCAGGCTTTCTGCCTCCTCTAGGACTACTTTGTGCTGCTGGAGTCCACTCAGATCCCTAGTGGATCATATGTTATCCTAGGCTGCACTTTGGCTCTTCTGGTCAGGATGGAGTTGGCTGTATATTCCATCCATTTTTATTGTTTGTTGGTTTGTTTGTTATTGCAGTAGTGCCTTGAGGACCCAGTCAGGAATCAAGGCCCCACTGTGCTAGACACCTTGCACACACACACACACACACACACTAAAAGGATAGTCCCTGCCCCAAAGATCTTGCAGTCTAAGCATATGAGAAAAGTCTGTGAAATCAGCAATAAATATGCTCAACTTCACAAGAAATGTAAGGCAGCTTCCAGCTTCCCCTTATAGGTTCATTTTGGATAGGGAAGGGAAAAGGTGTGTTCTGTGGGGAGGGAGGGATAAGAAAAGGACGGAGCACATACCTGGCAGAGATCTTTTTCAGGATGTTTTTCCATGTGTTCCAAAACTAAACAAAACAAACCTACCCAGGGCTTTGCTGTTTTATATTCAGTTTATTGTCAGTAAATGCATAGAGTTGTTCACATATGGTAATTGCTTATGTTCATATATTTCTTCTTTTTAAAAACATTCCAGATGGGATACACTCCATTACATGTTGGCTGCCACTATGGAAACATAAAGATTGTTAATTTCCTTCTGCAACACTTTGCTAAAGTTAATGCCAAAACAAAGGTGAGTGAGATTTTCTTTTCCCTTCACTTGGTTTATTTTGTTTAAAAAAACCAAAACCCTCTCCTCAGAACCCTGCAAACTCTTCTGTTTTTCCACCCTTGGCAGAACGGGTACACCCCTCTACACCAGGCTGCTCAGCAGGGACACACCCATATCATTAACGTCTTGCTCCAGAATGGCGCATCGCCCAATGAACTCACTGTGGTAAGGGACAAGAGAAAAACATATTGTGGGTGGCTTCTTTTCTAGCATGTCAATGCTTTCCCTAGAGTAAAAAGTGCTGTGCCACTGCATCTCAACAATGGAAATGTAGAAGAATTGGGGGAGGAGGGAAGGAGTGTGAATAAAACAGCACAGCCAGCCTGTTATCTCAGCTATGAGACATAGCCACCTTAGTGCCCTACTTTTCCTGAAACAGCAACTACTTTAAAATGAATTCATAAGAGAATATAGTGAGGCTTGTCAGAATTCAATTTTTATTTCGACGGATAATATAGATGTTTATTTTTGAGCATTTTTCCCTATTTTAATCAATTTAAAAGTTCACAGTTACAAGAAATTATGAGGGTGGCAGCCATGAAAATTATTTAATGACAGTAAACATTGAGATTCAAAATGTTAAAGCTTTATAGCCATTAAAATACAAATTGTTAACATCGTATGTCAAAATATACAAAGTAAATATCCTTAAACTGAAGTTTAAGAAGTCCTCAGGAAGCATTTTTCTTACTTTGCCTCTCTTTAAATTTCATTATTACTGATGGAAATTTTTTTCAGCTGTTTGTGTCTGTGTGGTGAAATTGACATTTTCCAACATTTACTGATAAAAATTTAATCCTTTCATCGTACTGGTTATTTCGCTCCTTGCCATTTATGTAAACAGTTAAATGCCTAATGTTACATGTCTTGCTGCCGGAACTTTTTATTGCATTGACTTATAAACATTTTCTTTGAACTCTGAAGTAAATTTTTACTGAACTTATTACTTGTTCTTATAGCTAAGCATTGTTAATGCATATCCATTTTTATAAATATTTCAATTCTCAGAATGGGAACACTGCCCTGGCCATTGCAAAACGACTTGGCTACATTTCAGTTGTTGACACATTGAAGATAGTGACAGAAGAGACCATGACTACAATTGTAAGTATAGAATATTTCAATAATGAGCGTCAGACTCTTTCTTAATCTACAAAGTTCTACAAACATGGTATTTAGCTTTGTTGATAGATACCTGCTGAGACTGCAATCTGATTGTTAAAGGTGGCCATATATACTGTTAGTAGTATAACATCCATATGCAGTCAAATATAAAAAAGAATATCATATTTACAGCAAATTTATGAAAAAAGTGTTAAAATTCAGGTAATAAATATCACCAAAATGTATTGCACAAACCAAACTGAAATTACACAGTATAAATAACCAGGGTCCCAATCCTTCAACTAGATCTGCATGGGAGCAGTGTCCTGATCTAATTGCAAGCTTGGGGCCTCGGTGCAGTAACTTTCCTCATACAGCTTTGTAAACAAGCAGAAACCAGCAAAGATCTCCTCTCTTCTTCAGAGACCCAGTTCTGAATACCTGAAGTGATTCACTCAGTGCTCTCTCACCCACCAGTACCTTCAAGTAGTAGCACATAAAATATACTGTTATAGGGGCTTGCAACTGTCATGATTGTATTTAGTTTAAAAGCAGTTCTTCCAAACTGACAAAATTGGATGGAACACCACTAGAAGTGTTTGTACTGTAATTGTGGGTTGATTCTTGAAGGCAATTACAAGATTAAGTCCCAGTATTAACTGTTAGATATTAAAGGGACACCATCAACTTAAAAATCTCATTTCTGTTTGAAAGCATATTACTGTTGTTTCAGGTAACAGTGCCAGTGACCATAACTGAAAAAAGATTAGAGTGAAACATACCGCTCGGTTGTTTTCAGCTCAATTACATTTGACAGCACTTCATCTTTAATCGGGCTCTCTGTTTCTCTTTTAGTCGGTTAGTTAGTTTCTCCTGTTGTTTGTGTGGGTCTTTTGTACAGCAACAGGGGAGAGAGACAAACATTTTTAATAAGAGGAAAGTTTGATTGTAAAAGCATCAAAATTGGCAAGGGATTCAGAGGCAGGCATAGTGCTTAAAAATTACATTGAGCTCATTTTTTTAAACTGACTACATTTCAGGTTGATAGTATCCCTTTAAAAAGAAGACATCTAGGCCCTGGTCCTGCAAACATGCATCTGCATAACTTTACTCATGTTAGTATTCCTACTGAAGTAAATGGGTATAGTCACATGAGTGAAGTTACACACATAGACAAGTGTTTGCAGAGTCAAAGTCCTGCCATATTAATTTTATAACAAACCATAAAACATTTGAAATAGATACTTAAGGCTCACTTTATGAACAGGCCCAGTGCAGCCATTGTCTGATTTATTATCACATGCTACATTCTCTCTCAAGCAGGCCATTTCAGATTAAGCCAGTCTGAATGCCTTTGAATTTAGAAACACTTTTTACTCAACAACAGGTGATCACTTGTTCGAGAACTTGAATCCAGTTAAATTTACAACTTTCCAAATTTAGCACTGACTACAAATAGTTGTTAAATTCATGTTGTAAATTAAGGGAAGCTGGAATTTACTGATATCTAAGGAACATTTTTTAAATGCTTACGCACACCAGCCTCAAAAGGAGGAGATATCTAAATCTGGCAGTATAAGTAAGGTGAACCCATTAGAAATAATGCTAATGCCTCAAATATATTTTGTCTGACAGGAAACCTGTTTTTCACCTTCGCTGATGACCAGTTCCTAGACCCAGACCTTATAATTTAGAGTGTATGCACATAACTCCTTGCACAAGATCCATATATGTGTTTTGCAATAATAGTGATGACCAGTGTGACACCAGCTCTTGTTTGAAAGCTCACATGACATTCTTTGGTGAACCTGAATCCATGCACCAGACACAGGAGATTCCTGTACCCTCTATACATTCCCTCTTTGCCCCGTGCCAACTGGCACGAAGAGGTTCCTGGGTGACAGGCATGTTCTCCCGATATTGCTCATTGCTTAATGGTGTGATGACAATATCTTACGACAGTGGTCACCAACCCGTTGATCGCGATCTCCGGTGGTGTAGTGGGGCTGCCGCTAAGGCAGGCACCCTGCCTGCTGTGGCCCCACACTGCTCCCAGAAGCAGCCAGCACACTCCCATGACCCTGGAGGGGAGGAGTCTCCGCACGCTGCTCCTGCCTCCAAGCACCACTCCCACAGCTCCCATTGGCCGGGAGCAGGGAACTGTGGCCAATGGGAGATTTGGGAGCAGCACGCAGAGCCATATACTCCCCACCCCGGAGCTGCAAAGGCGCAGTGGCCCCTTCCGGGAGCGGTGTGGGGCCAGGGCAGGCAGGACGCCTGCCTTAGCCTCACTGCCTTAGCCTCACTGCACCACCAACCAGGAGCCACCCACAGTAAGTGCCACCCAGCAGAAGGCCAAACCCAACTCCCAGCCCTGTGCCCCCTCCTGGAGCCAGCACCCCATACCCCCTCCTGCACCCCAAACCCCTCCTGCACCTCAACCCTGATCCCCCTCCCATAGCCAGCACCCCACCCCCCTGCCCCAGCCATGACCCCTTCCAAAAGCCAGCACCCCATACTTCCTCCTGCACCCCAACCCCCTGCCCCAGCCCTGAGCCCCCTCCTGCACCCAAACACACTCCCAGAGCTTGCATCCCTCACCCCCTTCTACACCCCAACCCCTGTCCCAAGTTCAGCACAGAGTCTCCTCCCACACTGCGAACTCCTTGGTCCCAGCCCAGAGCCTGCACCCCCTCCCAAACCCCAACCCTCTGCCCCAACCCGGTGAAAGTGAGTGAGGGTGGGGGAGAATGAGCGACGGGGGTGGGGGGGAATGGAGTGAACAGGGCGGGGCTTTGGGGAAGAGGCGGGGTAGATCCTGAGTTGCCCTTAAATTCAAAAAGTGATCTTGGGCGTAAAAAGGTTGGAGACCACTGTCTTACGATGTCACTGACCCTCGTTAACCAATCTTCTCTTATTGTCTTTGGCTATGGAGCCATACCTACATAAATTCATATTGTTGGGATGATAAACACCAACATTCATTTGTACCACCTATATTTGTCTTAGTAAAGGAAGTGGATAGTTGTTCCCATATTTTTTTCTTTTTCAACTGCTGGCTGCTGTACAAAGTTATCAAAAGAAGCAATACTGAGACATCTTGTGCGATATTTGTTGAAACGCAAACAGCACAAGATGTTTTGAATTATCACATAAATCCTCTTCATAGCTACAAAGGGTCAGATCGTGAGATAACGATCTGCCTTGGTAAGGGGGAGTGTGTAGTTGCACTATCCCTGGAGCCCACAAGGGAGATTGTGACTCTACTCATACAGAGAGTGAGTAAACTGCTCTGGGTACTTACTTGGCACAGTTATGCCACCCAGCATGTGCGGAGATGGAGCCAAAGCTTTGCCCAGTCCCCACTCTGTTCTGCCTACCCCCACCTATCTCTCTCACAGGGAGGAGAATGTAGCGGCTTGTGTAGATAGCACCCAGGCTGCTATTCATGACATGGGGAGCCAGTAAATCACCATACTAGCTGGGCACAATCTATGCCAAAGAAAAACCATTTAAAGCAAGTGAATATTGGTTCCAAAAACCTGGCTAATTTCTTTCTTGAACTTTTTCCCCCTAAAACTACTGTTTAAAGCAAAAAAAAAAAAAAAAAAAAATAGGAAACAAACATCCTCCTTGTTTTTTGAGCAAACTGGAGACAGAAAACTGTTAATACTCACCTCTCACAATTGTGGTATCATCAGCTTACTTGTGAGCGGCCTATTAGCAAGGCGGTTGGTTGATATATAGAAGACATTCAGGATCAAAAGCTGACTTTTATCTTTGTTACTTCATGTGCACTTTCCCTCTTGTCACTTCCATAGCTGTGTTCTATAATTCATTAGCTTATATAAAACCTATATTGCTCTGTCTTAAAATGTGCTAACAAGATAAACTTCAGAACAAAGAAATACAGTTAGATATGCTGGATAATAAGCACCAAACACTGCTTCTAGATCTTTTGGGCACCTCTCTTCATACCTTCTCTAAAAGTTACTTATCTCTAGGGAGATTCTAAAATATTTTTCTACAACAGGAACAAGGCTTATTGAACAGCTGACACCATAAAAAAAGAGTTGTAGGAGAGCAGCATAAACAGGAACTTGTTATCCCAAGCTCAGGCTTGGAGAGATCTAGATAACTGTAGGATAAATATATTCACTGTTGCACTCTGAGAACTCCAAATACAGGAGGCTCATTCGTAGCCTGTACAGACGCTCCCTGATTTACGCAAGCGTTTCATTCCGGAATGCCTTGCATAACTTGAATTTTGCGTAAAGTCAGAAACATATCTCCAACCATTACGCAAAAAGCTTACGGAACTTTTTCTGTAAGTGCGAATTTGCATAAGTCGGGTCTTCTGTAGCTCGGGGAGCATCTGTACAACTAATGAACTAGTTGAGTTCATGTCACATAGGTAGGAAGGTATATTATTTAATATGTGTTATAAGTAGATAAAAGTTGCATTACATCATATTGTGAATTCAGGGGTGAAAGTAACTTACAGGATTTACTGGTATGCCGGAGTCCTGGGTGGGGGGTGTGGCCTCAACTGAAAGAGGCGTGGCCTTGACCGGAAGAGGTGATTTAAAGGCCCTGGGGCTCTGGCTGGGAGCCCGGGGCCTTTAAATCACCCCAGAGCTACCAGCTGCAGTGGCTGGAGTCCCGGGCCCTTTAAATCACCGCCGGGGAAGCCAGTACGGTCCGACATGGCGTACTCGCTCTTGCCGGTATGCCGGACCGGACCGTACTGTACCGGCTTACTTTCACCTCTGTGTGAATTAGACTACAAGAAATGTAAGGTACAAAAAGGACTGTACAGCCCAAAATGCCTTCTAGTTTAGACACAGCTCTAGTCATAGAAGCCCAGAAAATAGTTTACCAACATCTTGATTTTAATGAAATCAGTCACCAAAACGTTGTATGGTGCATTGTAGACTCTTGGCACTATGAGATGGAATCTGAATTACTGAGGGCATTAGATTCTCATGTCAAGTAGTTGTCTAATTTAAAGATCTTTTGAGGATGTTCAGCCAAATCTATCCCAGCTGTAATTCCATTTAAGGTGGTACAAAGGGTGAATATGGGTTAGTGTATTGTGATTTTTACCCATACTGTAATAAAACTCTAATAATGACTGAACAAATTCTGTGTGTGATCTTTGATCCATACAATTCAGTCTGTATAGACATGACTGGGGCAAAATCTTTGAACACGCATTGGCAGAACCTTCTAAAGCTGGTAGTTTAACTAAAAGGTGCTTAGAAATTCTTGAATAATTCCCACAAAACGAGTGTAAGGTCTTTAACAAGTTCTAAGCTGCCATGCTCATGAAGGAATGCTTCCATTATGAGGACAGAAGCCAGAGAGACAAACTTGCCACAAAATTATTTATGAAGCCAGACAAAAATAAAGTATATAAAAGTAGAGGAAGAATGACAAGCTTAAAAGTTTGGATCAAAGACCACAACCAGAATATTTTTAGTCATTTTTCCTCCTAAAACGTTGTTAATAATTTGTTAACTTTGTGTCTGATGACTGAGAAGTAACAGTGGTAGAATAAGAGGAAACAAATGTGAGCATATCTTTGAATTCCACTGAGCATTGGATACATAATATACATAATACATAATTCCACTGGATACAGCTATACCAAACCGGTACAGATTTTTTCTGTGGGATCCAAAACATCATTAGTGCTTGACTGCCCTCTTTCTTCAAAGTTTGTGGTTCCTTTAGGGTTTCAATATCCCCTTTTTTATTAAACCAGCAGGTCAGCTCTGTGACCATATATATCTATGTGACCACATATAGCTATTTTAAATGAAGATTTCAGGCATGCAAACTCAGCTTTCCCCAAATTTAAGTCTTCTTATACTGCTCCCTGAACCTGAATGAGAATAAATGAAAGAAGTAAAAATCAACCATCTGAATGCATTCTGTGCAAAATTTTCTGATGAGTATAACCATAATATTATTACAGTTGTCACTATGGAAAATATAGGCATTTCAAGGTAAGGTATGTATTTAAAAATATTGCAGAGGAAATTAGCTCCAAAAATCACAAAATACTTCTGATGCAGGAAGGAGGAAACTTCATGCAGCAGAAAAGGACTTAATAGTTTAGGGCTAGATTGTGCTACTCTTGCTCCCATTAAAGTCAATGGGACTGTAGACAGATTAAGGTACTACTTTAGGCTCCTATTTTTTAAAAATCTTGGTCTTAAATTCTTTCTTTTAGGTGATATGATCATCTTTTGGGTCCTCAGAACATCCTATTTGCTGTGTGAGCTTGAATATAGTTACATATATTGATATAACATTAGGTAGTTTTATAATTTGAATGTACAGTATTTCATAATTATATGCAGCTACATGTTAAAACTGCAGAAAATAAAATAAAGGTGTATTCTGCTAATTTCAGATCATAAATGTGGCCCGTCATGTATTTTAACTTATAAATATAACAATTGATGTTTTTCTGATGAAAATGTCTGGACTTTGAAATGATCTTATTATGTTTAACAGACTGTCACAGAAAAGCATAAAATGAATGTACCAGAAACTATGAATGAAGTTCTTGACATGTCTGATGATGAAGGTATGCAAAAAAAGGACATTTTTATTTACTTTTAAAATTGTATTTGTTGTGTCATAGATTGTTTGTTAAACTCTTCCCCCATCCCACTGGATAATTGTTGTTGCAAAAAAAAAAGTATTAGTTATGACATTACATTGTTTTGTTGACATATAAATGTTCTACATATATTTACTTATATTGTTTACTTAAATCATGCAGTTCGTAAAGCCTACACCCCTGAAATTCTCAGTGATGGTGAATATATGTCAGATGTTGAAGAAGGTATTTGTGCATTTTTGTATTGCGGTGATATTTATCTTCAACATTTTCATTTTATTTTCTAACTTTAGAAATAATCTCTTTTTTTCCCCACTAACTTTTCTTATTACCCTACTAGCAAGAATCAGTACGTTAGACCAGAGTACTTCGGAAAATTGTTTGATTTACTGCTAACATGCTAATTTTGCCCAGATCTTTTGCTTCACTATTTTAAAATCAAATTGCCACTAATTTCCTGGAATGTTCTTTCTGCTGCTGCTTCATAAATAGAGAGTTGTTTTAGTATTTTATTTTAAAAACTAAGCATTTGCCAAAGAGATAAATATACACATTCTTGGGAAGAAACAGCTGACAATAGGAGATAACTTCTGAAAGAATAGGGTATAAATTTTATATTTCTAGTGTCTACCCTCCACTATAAAGTGAATTCTGGGATTATTCATTTGATAGTGAGGACCTACCCTGATCAAAGGAGATTTCAGAGTAAAAAATCCCAATCATCATTTAGTGTAATGTCACATAAGTGCAAGTTACATTTGCACTGTATAAGACACTGTATTATACTTAAAAGAAGATGACTCCCATTTTGGTAGGACCACAGCAAGTGCAGTAATTGAGAATGTTGGGCATTACTGCCAATACAGTGCTAGACTCAGACACATAGCTGTGCAAACCCAAGAAGAGCCCTGAGAAGGTACTGTGGCTCAGAGACAGCCTAATTAATCAGGCTTTCTGTAGTGAACTCTATAGGGGCTGGAATAGAGCCCACTGGTCTTCAACACCATCTATGATTTTGAGCCACTGAACCATTCCACTGGTTTCTGATGCCAATCACCCTCTCTATGCTGGCCTGTTTATGGCTAGCACAGAGATGTCCTCCACAGTACCCAGATTATTTTCTTGGGGGTTAATAGAATGCAACCAGGAGCGACCAAAACAATGCCATTCCCGAAAGTCTGTTGTTGATGGGTTTGGTTTTGTTTTGAAATGTTCCGAACTGAAGGAAGCTGTCTAACTCCATGAGCCATGTAGTTTTACAGCTGGGTAAAGTTTCAGGAGTTTGATTATTCTCACTTTTGTGAAGCCAGATCTTTGGATAGAAATAAGAATATTCTCCTCTGTTCAGAAGCCTACCTGGAGGCTTCTTCACCTGCTTTCTCCCTCCATCTGTACAGCCACAGAGTTTAATAGGTACAGAGAGCCTTGCTCTTCATGCCTGGATGAATTTCTCCATCAAGCTGCAAATACCAAAGCACCACAGGGAGACCATAATCAAAAATCAAACAGAGTTTCTGAAATTATGAAGAAAGAAATGACAGTATTTTGTATGCTTCCCATTCTGTTCCTATTAGCTTGCATGATAGCTATAACTTCTCCCTGTGTAGTAGTAGCTACTATAGTAGTGGTCTCAGTTTTCCTCTCAGGTTCTTTATTTAGACTTTTCTGATTCCATGCTTTGTGACATGTTTATTTTTACTTTATAGTATTTTAAACTTTAGAAAATAAGACCATTTTAGCTAGTCACTATGTTGAAATAATGTTTAATTTATATGCTGAGGCTTTTCTTTTAAAATTTCCACCAAGATGTTCCCATTATTATAACTCCAAGTGGATAACAATGTTGTTATCCATTTGTGATTAAAAATAAGTTTTAGACTATCATTTATATTTGTATTCTTCACATTCCAATGCAAAATTATTGTAGCTGACTTGAACATCAGTATTACTCAAGAAAGAAATAATATTTTGTTGTATTACAGTGCTAGAATAAAGACTGATGCAGTATTTGAGAAATGTTCAAATATGAAATGATAGTCTCAGAATTTTACTGAAGATGTTGTTTTTATTAATGTGTCTGCAAAGACAAGATGCAAAGTTCGAACAGACTCACAGGAATAGCCTTGAGGTCTATGGAAAGCTGAAAAGTTTACTAACAATTATTTTTTAAAAGGTCAATTTAAAATATAAATTATTTTATGAATGACTAATAGTAAATAGATTGCGATAGTAAAGTTTGGATCATGAACCAAGATGCAACTCAGACCCATATCTAGTTACAGGTGACAATGAGTTTTGGAATCTCTTACTCCTAGAGCACAAGGGGCAAATACCCACATTGCAATACCCATCCTCCTAACTGGTAGTCTCCACATTAGAGAGACTTGGATACACTAGGCATGTCTTATGGGGGCAGGACTAAAGTGCATTGACAGATGTGTGGGGAAACAGTCACTTTGTTTGCCCAAATTATGTCTGGTTTCCAGTAAATGAATATTTACATGGCAGACGTGTAATTGATTTTCTCCACTGAGGGCAGATTGGTTTAGGAACAACCCAGATCACAAGGAAGGTTCTCGCTCTTTTTTTCCTTCCAAAGTTGGAAATATTCCAAACCTTAGTCATACATGCTTACTTTAGAAACTGTACCCAATGTGGATTGAATGCTTGTAAGCAGCTATGGTACAAAATAAGAAGCCACCATAGTCAGACACCTGGGTACGTCTTTGTTACAGGGTCGGACTCATCCCTGCGGCGCCTCCTGCTGGTTTCTTCCGGGAATTAGCTCATCCAGCCTCTGGAGCACCCTCTGCCGGCCGGTGATCCGCCTGACCACTCAGGCCCACAAGTCCCTCCCAGGACCCGGTGCCCCTGTAACTGGGGTGCTGCCCCCCAGCAGTACCCCCCAGATCTGGGTCTCCCCTCCCCAGGGGAACCCCCAACCCACTATCCCCACCTCGCCTCAGTCGTAGGCTACTGCCAGTCACCAGCTAGCCCCCGTGCCCTGGGGAAGACTGCAGTATCAGCCACTCATCACAGGCAAAGGGGGTTTGGACCTGCTGCCTCGGCCTACCCATGGGTTGCCCCTGCAACCCCAGTACCTAATTGGGCCTAACCCTAGGCCACAGCCTGGGGTTCTCTCAGGCCGGAGCTCCCCAGCTCCTCTGGCCTTTCCCAGCCCTGCTCCACCCTAGGTACCTGCTCAGGTCCCTGCAGCCAAGACCTTCTCCCTCTAAAGGCAGAGAGAGAGTCTTACTGCGTGCCCACTGCCCTCTTATAAGGGCCAGCTGGGCCCTAATTAACTGGCAACAGCTGTGGCTGCTTTGCTGATCAGCCCAGCTTTCAGCCTCAGCCCTCTCCCGGGCTGTTTCAAGCCCCTTCCGGACCTGCGCGGGGTTCCACCCCGCTACACACCCCCCACCTCAAGATCCCCTCCACCGGGGGTGGGGTGGGGGAGACAATTGTCCCTAGCGCCCCAGCATAGCTCGCAGCTGGGCTCGCAAGGAATCCCTCTCATGCCGCATGACCTCCATTGTTTGGAGCCACCTGCTTTCCTCTTCTAGGGTCGGGGTTCCCACCGGAGACCTCTCCGGTCCTATGTGGGTTCCCCCCTTGGTTTGGGTTCCCACCGTAGCCCTCCTGGCCCTAGTGTGGGTTCCTGGGTTTATCTGGGACCTCTCTGCCCCAGGCAATCCTCTCTCGAGGGCCCTGGTCATCACCACCCCCTCCTTCAGGGCAGTCTCGGACCTGGCCCGATCCTCTGGCCTCCCCTTCCTTCTCTGAGGGCAAGGCCTCTTGCTCTGGCCCCCTTTGTGGCACAGGAAGCATAGCCAGTGACTTCCCTTGGCCACCTCCGGGTGGGCCTGGGCCCTGCGAGTCCCCCAAGGGCACTCCCTCTTCCGATGCCCTGGTTCCCCACAGGCCCAACAAGTCTGGAGCCCCCCTGTTGGCTTCACAGGAGGCACTCTCGCAGTTCCATTCTGTCCAGGGTGGAGCCTCCTTGCTCCAGTCCAGTAGGGGCACTCCTTTCTCAAGTGTCCCCTTTGCCCACAGGCAAAACAGTCCTTAGCATGGGTCTCTCGTCCCTTGCGCCTGGTCTCTCATAGGGTCTGGGTGCCCACTGCCGCAGCAGCCAGAGCAACCCCGTCTGCCACTCGGCCAGATGGGCCGCCCAGGCCCTCCAATAAGAGCTCTGTTTCTCCACCATCTGTGACACGGTTGATCGCTCAAGTCTCTGATCCGGGCAATAGTCCCACAGTCCACTTCCCTGCCCCTTGTATCAAGGGCGGACCATCATGCCCGCATTCTCCACCACTTGTGACAGGGTTGGACTCATCCCTGCGGCACCTCCTGCTGGTTTCTTCTGGGAATTAGCTCATCCAGCCTCTGGAGCGCCCTCTGCCGGCCGGTGATCCGCCTGACCACTCAGGCCCACGAGTCCCTCCCAGGACCAGGTGCCCCTTTGACTAGGGGGGGTTCCCACCGGCAATACCTCCTCAGATCTGGGTCTCCCCTCCCCAGGGGAACCCCCAACCCACTATCCCCAGCTCACCTCAGTCGTAGGCTACTGCCAGTCACTGGCTAGCCCCCGCGCCCTGGGGCGGCCTGCAGTATAAGCCACTCATCACAGGCAAAGGGGGTTTGGACCTGCTGCCTCGGCCTACCCATGGGTTGCCCCTGCAACCCCAGTACCTAATTGGGCCTAACCCTAGGCCACAGCCTGGGGTTTTCTCAGGCCGGAGCTCCCCAGCTCCTCTGGCTTTCCCCAGCCCTACTCCACCCTAGGTACCTGCTCAGGTCCCTGCAGCCAGGCCCTTCTCCCTCTAAAGGCAGAGAGAGAGTCTTACTCCATGCCCACTGCCCTCTTATAAGGGCCAGCTGGGCCCTAATTAACTGGCCACAGCTGTGGCTGCTTTGCTGATCAGCCCAGCTTTCAGCCTCAGCCCTCTCCCGGGCTGTTTTAAGCCCCTTCAGGACCTGCGCGGGGTTCCACCCCGCTACAGTCTTAATGGAAAAATTAACACTAAACTGCTTCCCCAGATGATAAGTATTTTACTTAAATGTAGGGAGATTCTATTCCAAGTGCAAACTCAACTTTAATGTTACTTTTAAAGAAATTTCAGATACTGTACAAGGGAAACCTTAACGTATAAGAGCTAGATTTTTCCCGGAGTGCTATTGTTTGCTTCTGTGAAGGCTTTCTGTCATCTCCATATGTAGGCTTGTGTTTCAAACTCCATGAAGTCGCTTGGGGAACTAGGTTAGGATCCTGTAGCTGGTAGAGGTCAAGGATGGACTTGACTCAAATTCCCAGGCAGTCACTGATGTTGAAGGACAACCTATTGTCTGCCTCAGGGCTCTAGGTAACTCCTGCCCGAGCAGCCACATCCAACAGATTGAATGCATCCTGCATGGCACATGCCAGGATTTTAACCTTGTGGAGTAAACTAGAAGCCCTGCTGCTGCTGACGTATCAAGGCTAACTGATAGCAGGCAAGGAAAGTTGATGCAAGGGAAGGTGAGCTAACGCTGCAGCAGGGAGGAGGGAGCAAGTGGAGGGTATGCTGAGATGCAGTATCTGTACTTGCATGAAGCTCTTTCTTTATGTTGGCCCTTGGAGTTTCATTTTCTTTTTGGACTTGGGTAGGTGAAGACAAACTTTTCATTGTAAACAACAATTAAACTCCCGAAAAGCTGATCTAACCCATATGGTGAAGATTCCTATCTTGATGTGACTAGATGTCACACAGATCAGCCCATCATACACTAGACCAGGGTTGGGCAAACTTTTTGGCCTGAGGGCCATATCTGGGTATAGAAATTATATGGCAGGCCATGAATGCTCACGAAATTGGGATTGGGGTGTGGGAGGAGGTATGGGCTCTGGGCTGGGCATGCAGGTTCCAGAAATGAGGAGTTCAGGTTGTGGGAGGGGTCTCCAGGCTGGGGCAGGAGGTATAGGGTGCGGGGTGGGGAGGTGTGGTTGAGGGCTCCAGCTGGGGGTGCAGGTTCTGGGATGGGGCTGAGGATGAGGGGTTTGGGGTGCAGGAGGGTGCTCCGGGCAGAGACTGAGGGGTTCATAGGGCGGGAGGAGGATCAGGGCTGGGGCAGGAGGTTGGGGCGTGAGGGGTGGCTCAGGGATGCAGGCTCTGGGTGGTGCTTGCCTCAAGCAGTTCCCGGAAGCAGCGGCATGTCCCCCCTCCAGCTCCTACGCGGAGAGGCGGTTCTGCTGCTTGCTACCTCGTCCGCAGGTGCCGCCCCTGCAGCTCCCATTGGCTGTGGTTCCTAGCCCATGGGAGCTGAGGGGATGGCACTTGGAGGATGGAGCGGCGCCCCCTGGCTGCCCCTATGCATAGGAGCTGGAGCGGGGACATGCCACTCCTTCTGGGAGCCACGCAGAGTGGCCTCTGATCCTGCTCCCCAGCTGGGACGCTGGAGCAGGGAAAGCCCCAGACCCCACTCCCCAGCAGGAGCTCGAGGGCTGGATTAAAACGGCTGGTGGGCCGGATGCGGCCCATGGGCCATAGTTTGCCCACCCCTGCACTAGACAGACACCCTTCTAGGTCATCAGAGTATATTGTTGGGCCCCCAGGGCACATGGGAGGATCTGGAGGATAACAGGATGCAACTAAGAAAGACCAAAACATTGCCCTTCCTGAAAGTCTGTTTTTGATGGGGTTTTTTTGTTTTTAAATGTTCAGAACTGAAGGAAGCTGTCTAGCTCCATATGCAATGTAGTTTTACAGCTGGGTAAAGTTTGAGGAGTTTGATATTCATATTTATTCATACTAGTGTAGCCAGGTCTTTGGATAGAAATAAGAATATGCTCCTTTGTGTAACAGGTTTGTCACCTGTCCTTTTTCCTATGGAGCTGGCCTGATTTTGATGGGAAAAATATATAACAAACTGGCTACTATCTGTAGTATCAAATGACCTCTAAATAATGTTTGTACCTATGTTTATCCAGAGATTATTAATAAAGATGACATTTCTTCCTTCTTAAAACATAGTTTCAGTCTGTAGTGTAGTAGGAAAGAAGAGATGAAGGATACCAAGTTGTAACACAGCACAGAGGGATTCAGTCTTCAGACTATTTTTCTCTAGATACTTCATCTCTTAGTGTTACTTCACCTAGTATAACTTTGTCTGAAAATGTATTTTATCCTCAGTATTTCTTCTGAGTTCATATTCCTTTCAAACACAGTATTCTTGTCATCTGAGCCAGAAAGGATTAGGTATCAGTATCTCAACCTAGTTTTATTATACACAGCCAGATTGAGTTTATTTCATCCATTTTACTTGAGTCTCCCATAGAATTAAAAGAAAGCGTGTCAAATTCTTTGGAATGACCATGTCCAACATGTAATATTTTTTTATTCTACTGGATGTAAAAAAGACTATATAGCCTGATGAAAGTATTCTATCAAGGTAATCCAGATCACAATTAGATTAGCAATGATACAGGATAATCTCTGAAGTATAGTTTCTGCAGCTCAGCCGGAAGAGCCATTTCAACATTCCCAGCTGTAAATCCCCTTGCCATTAACATGCAACTCCTGCAAATGGTGTCTTGAATCTCAACATTTTTGTCCATCTGTTGAAGTGGCAGGGGGCCTTATCTTCACTTCTTTTCTGAAGGGCATATACTGTATACAGACAATGGTAGGCTTACTTGGCCAATCTGGCAAACATAATGTCTTCTGCAGGAAGTCCTTTTTCTCTGTGCCAGTACTACTACATATCTGCTTACAGTGTATCATATCCATTCATATTTAGATACATTGAACACTGAAACAATGCCTTTATTCTGGTTCCATTTTCCCAACTTCCTTTTTCAGTTGTCATTCTTGTTTGTTGAGTGACCTGTCCACCTTGTCTTCTTGAAGTTTGTCAAAGGCATCTATCAAATTAGCATCTAAGAGTAATACTTTGCCTTCAGGGATTACATCATCCAGAAAAGCACAAGGAGAAGGTGAGGTCTTGTCCCCATGTTTCCTGCACACTGGCTTGTGAAGAGGAACTGTCACTCTGGTGGGGAGCAATGCGTGTTATCCTTATGCATGGGGTACATGCACATCCCCTGGGTGCACAAAGCAACCTGGGAGAGATTGTGCTTTCTGAGGTAGAGTTTATTCCTAATGCTTCCCAAGGAGTAATACAGCTCCATACTGCCCCCTATACCATAGGCGCCGACTCCGTGGGTGCTCCGGGGCTGGAGCACCCACAGGGAAAAATTGGTGGGTGCTGAGCACCCACTGACAGCTCCCCGCTGGCCCTCCCCATACCCCTCTCCCGAGGCGCCGCCCCGCTGCACTTTCCCCTGCGACCCCCCCGCCGCACAGCTGAGAGGCGGGCGGCTGGGCTAAAAAAAGCCGTGGCTTTTCGGTGGGAGGCGCCTCCCTCCGGCAGGAACCCCAGAAGGTGAGTTGGGCGTGGGTGGGGGGGGGGGGGGGCCGGCGGGGAGCTGCCCGGTGGGTGCTCAGCACCCACCAATTTTTCCCCGGGGGAGGAGGCGGGGGCGGGGCCAGGGTGGAGTTGGGGCGGGGCTGGGGGTGGAGTTAGGGGGGCTAGGGCACGAGCACCCATAGCCTATGCCCTATACTTGGCTTTGTGGAAATCACAGTCCAACTCTAATGATGTAACTCTGTATGTCCCAAGCACAAAATGTTTGTATCAATTATTAGTCCTCAGGAAAAAGTTTCCAAGTCTAAAGTACAAGATTTGGACCAAAAGATCTCTTCTCTACTTACTGGGGAAAACAAACCTTTAGTGTTATGAACTATGTTTTCTCCATTATGGATTGTGTGGTTACAGTGTAACTGTCTCTTTTTTCTATATTTTTATAAGTGTAAAGCTCTTTTTGTAGTTTAAACATAAATTAGAATGGACAGAGGTTATAAACTATTTCATGTTCCTTGCCCCAGATGTAGGTTAACTGTATTCCTGATCCCTCTGCTCCAGTAGCCTACCATAAGCCTGAATTCCTGGTTGATTTTCCTCAAACATATCTCAAAAGTAATGTCTAGTAGAACCTAAAACAAGGTATTTACACAAATGGGTACATATTTAAGAATTTAAACAGAGATCATATAGATCTACATGGGAAGATCTTACAACATAATGCATTGAGAGGAGAATATTGCTACTTTTCCCATTACATCTAGTAGAGAAAAAATATACTAGAGAAAGGAAAGCAATTTTTATTTAAGATATAGCTTGAAGCCATGAAAATAGTCATCCCATTGTTGTTAATCTGACTCATTGGATTTATGTAGGCTCAGATTTGTTTGCACCTGTTGCATCTTTTCACTGGGAAAGATTTTTACTTCATCAGAGGATCTGAGGATCAAAATTTGTCTTCCAAATAATATTCTGCATCACAGGATGGTACGGTAAAGAAGATTTAATGTCCAGTACTTGCTGTTGAAGTTTGACCTCAGCAAATGTTTGTTTTATAATCAGAGTTGGGAAGTAGTCTTGGCATATTCCCACACAATTTCCTTTAGAGCAGGAATTACTCAGAGCTTCTGACCACCTTCAAAATCATATCCCTTACTGGTAGATTCTCCAGTGATGACAAGTGTGCTTGGATGGCAGCTGATTTTTCCTGAAATGGCACTGATGATTCTGAGGATCCTAGTAATGAAATGAGCTATATTTAAGCCCTCCTGCAGGTGTCCTGACTTTTTCTTAAAAACAGGCAAATTGTCCCATATTTTCTGTGTCCCTTTCCCCCCCCCTCTACCCCCCACCCCCATCAGTACTGGTGGGTCCTGCTACTGACTGGATCCCTGCCCACCAGCAGTTAATGGGCGGGGGAGGAGGTCTAGTGGCTGACGGGGGTGGATATGCAATGCTGGTGGCGGGGCACAGATGCAGCGCGGGGCCATCCACTCCCCCTGCCGGTCTCTCAGCCCAGCCCCTGCTGCATGCCGGCTCACAACCAGCAGGGCCCTGCCTCCTGTCCTGTTTCCAGCCGACGCTGGCTGCACGCTGTGAGCTGCAGTAGCTGGTGTGTGCGGGCAGGCACCAGGTGGCGGCTGGTTACGTGTCGCCTCTGCTGCCCACCCATCAGCCCTTTACAGGCTCCCCCTCTCACTGTCCTCTCCCTGCTTTGCCCCTTCGCCATCCCCCACCCCATTGCTCCTTCATATCCACTCAGTGGGGAGCAACCTGCTCCCTGTGCTGGGAGAACCAGCCCCTGGTCGGAGCACTCGGCTCACCAACAGCCTGGCCCACAGGCTCCTTCCTACCTCTGACTGGGCCGGTTCCCTGGGAAAACCCAAGACCCTCCAGCCCGGGGCACTGGCAAGGAGGAGCCACGCTGCATGTGCGAAAGCCCCACACAGCACTGGCATGGGGAAGCCTCTGCACCCCTCAGCTAAATCAGGCAAGCTCTGGAGTGGCAGCTGGGGCGGGGGGGAGGAGCCATTTCCAGCCTGTTCACACCCTGAACCTGCAGGCTCCACAGCAACCCGGGCCAGGGGCAGGGGCTTAGCATCCCCTTCACCTCCCACTCCACGCCCCCTTCCGGGTCCTGCCCCCAGGGGCTGCTCCATCCCCTAGGCACCCTTCCCTGCTGAACCACCTTTTTGGCAGGGTTTGCTGAAGCCCCTGCAGTCAGGTTCCTTCAGGGCCCTGGTGCACAATGCATCCTTAGGGCTTAACCGCTTCCTGCCCGGGCTGTAGCTGGGGGACAGGAGGTGGCCGGGTTATGTTGGTGGCCAGTAGCACCCTGGAGGTATTAGCTGCCTTTCAACACTGCATGGGCAGGAAGGGACAAGCTGCTTCCAGCCACACCTGAGGAGAGGGGAAGAAGAGATGAGCTCTGCAAAGACACGGGCCAGGTCATCCCTCCCATCCTGCGGTTGAAGCAGCTCCTGTCCCTTCCCTCCCGCACAGTGCAGAAAGGCTGCTGGTGGCCACATTCTGGTGTGAACTGAAATCTGGGGAGGAGGTGCATGTGACCCTGCGTGTCCCCCCCGAAAATGTTACCTCAGGAAGATGTGGCGCCTGGTACTAGGAGAGGCAGATCCGTCCCAGGGGCCCAGCCAGGCATAGAGGGTGAAGAACAGGCAGGGAGAGTTGGGTCGGTCGGTCAACACTGCTGTGTAAGAGAGGTGTACGTGTGTGTGTCACCTCTCCCCATGTGTGGGGGTACAGGGGTGTGTGTGTCACCCTTCCACATGTGAACCCTAAAGCCTTAAAGATAAGGTAAATAAAAAGAATCCAACCACGCAGTATTTCTTTTTAATGGGCTCAGTCAACTTGATGATAATCTGAATGTTTGTATTGCGTAGTTCTGATTGATTGCCATTGAACTCGCTTGAATATGAATAATTTTACTAGGTGTCCTGTATTCAGCATAGGGAAATATGGTCACTGCAAGTAAGGGCCTCTCCCACTTTCCTGATGGTCAGCTCTCTCCACTCTCCCAGCAATCAGCCACTCCCCTGAACCAACTCTGACCCCTTATCTTCCAGAGCTGCCGTTCTCCGCGGCCTACCCTCTCCCCACAGTCAGCTATTTTTCCCCCATGTGTATTTCATTTTCTCTCTGATCATTCTCAGTTGAATCCTTCCGATATGGAAATGGGGCTCTGGAGCTGAGCACCCTTGAATCTGGGATGAATTCAGATCTGGATCCAAACTTTGTGGCTATCCCTATCTATCTCTGTAGTGGGGTTGAACCAAACTATGGGTTTCCAAACGCCCCATCAGTATAGGAAAGTTTAATGCTTGACCTGGATCCATATTCGAACTCCTTGACTTGCGGCCCTCTCACGCTTCTCAGTAAGTGAATGTATACGTGAGCGCGCGGCCAGGGGACATTTTTTACTGCTTGACAGTCTGGGTGCTGGGGAAGTGCGTGTAGCTATGTGGTTATACGCGGGGGATAAGCCACAACAGATGCAGCCCTTTGAAGGCTCTGTAACGAGCACTGCAAGGCATCGCATTTTGATAAGAGTGGAGCCTTCGGGATCTAGCTCTTCACGTTTGATTTTCGCCTGCAATGCGCCTGTCTCCTTCTCCGCCTTCTGCTGCCAGCAAGAATGCGGCTGCAGCGGGGGAGGCTCAGAGCCGCCGCCCCCCTTCCCCCCCCCCGATGTTGTCTCGCCCCCACTCAGGCTGCTGCGCTGTGCTCCTCTGCTCCGGGTGTGCTCGCGGCGCGGAGAAAGGGACGCAAGCGCCCGCACAGAGGCCTTTGGAGATCACCGTCTTGCTCCCTTTCACACCGCTGCAAAGGCACCCCGAGTGGGGCAGCAAAGCAGCACAACACAGTGTGTGGAAAGGGTGGGGGAGGGGAGGGGGGAAGACAGGGGGAGAGTTTTCCAGCTGACCCAGAGATTCCACTCCCAGCCACCCACCCATCTCCGGTTTCCTGCGGCTCTCTCGTGGTGGCAGAATGACATTCCCCGTCCTTTCTCCCCACCCACCAGAGACGAGAGGTCTCTGTGTTGCAGACAGCCAGGACCTCAGCCATCGCTGGCTACTTGTCTTGTTGCTCCCTGACCAGGGCTGAAAGATTGCGCTGCAAGGTTCCGGTTAGCGCTGGAGCCAGATTTTCCTCCAAGCCCTCGAGTCCGCTTCAGCGCCCCAAGGCAACCCCTTCCGCCCTTTCACCTGAGAATAGCCATAAAGAAGCCTCTGCCATATCTGTTTCCTGCTTAGCCGAGATCTGAAAAAGCACTGTCAGCTCAGTGGCACTCCCTGATCCAACCAACACGTTAGTGTATGTACCCTTGTCTCTTCGCCCTGTGTCTGTAATGTCGCATTGATACGAGTTCAACTGGAATCTCCGGCCAACAGAGTACTCTGTGCCGAGCTCCGTTTTCCTTGATTTTAGGCAGCCCCAGTCAGTACTGTGTTACATGTTTAGCCTCTGAGCCTTCCCTTGGTTTCAAGTTACAGAAAAGCTACACCCTAGCAGTACCCCTATTTACATACAAATAACTCAAGTGCTTGCATTTATGTCGCCATTCAAGAGGGTTGCCAAAGAAGTTTTAATCCAACCAGAAGAAGCTTTAAAAGGATGTCTATAGAGTGATTAAAAAGGATTTTAACCTCAAATAAGTTGTCATTATTTTTCACTTTGTTTCATATTTGCAAAGATTTTTTTATCTGAGTTGGGAGGACAAAGATGCACATTTCTTAAAATACGTACGAAGAGTTCAAGGTGTTAAGAAGATCTCAGTTGTGTGGAAAGTGAATATGACCCACAGGGATTAGTTTGCTTGTGCTGGTTTGGAGATTAACTCCTAATCACTTCTTAAAGACTAATAGGACTAATAGGAATTCTTGGAAACATCAGGGGGAAAAAATCTTATAGACCAGACTGGTGAAAATGGCTTTCCAAAACAGTAAGACTTTTAAAGTTACATTTAGTATTTAATGTTTTTTTCTCAGAATGTCATGCTCTATGGTATATTACAAACATTTTAGCCTTTAAATTGTTACTTAAAATAATCTCTGTTGCTGCGTTGCAGTAGAAAGTTGATCTGTTTATTTTGTCGTTTGCAAAGCAGTAGCTGAAAGGGTATTTTTAGAATTGATTGGTAGTTTAAAAACAGAGCTCAGTCTGTGGTTTCCTGAGTTAAGTAAATGGAAAGTCTAAACTCTACTGAATGAAGAAATTGGAAAAATATAGCTGAGGTTTATGAATCAATCACCTTTGTGAATGCACCATTTGAACTCTTTACTCTTTTGTGCAACTTTTAAGTACTCAAAAATGTGTTCAACAAGAAAAGGGATAGAGTTTGAATTTATAAATGTAATAAATTTAGCTACAGTGCTCTGTTCTCTGTATTATAGAGCGGACAGGAAAGAAAATCCTAAAACCACAAGGGGCATATTTTAGACCTGCTCTGTCACTGTTGGAATGTAGTTTTCAGTATGATGTAATGGTGTTCCGATGCACTTAGTGAAAGCAAGTTAGTTTTTTAACCCTTTCTTACTGTATGTACTGTGTTCTTTTTAAAGAGCAGCTTTTGTTACTTTCAGTTTTCCTTTTTGCTATTTACAAATTTACTAGGTTTTTACTTCACAATTAATATCTAAACAGCTGTTAGTTCATATATCTAGCATTGTTGAAATTAGCACGGTCATTGGGCTGAATTTTTAACTTCAGATTCTTAGTAATTCAAGAATATTTTAGATATATGTTTTGCTCTAATCTGTGCTAGTATTAGTCATGATGTCACTCCCCCATCATATACAGTAATGCAGATTCTTGACAAATGATTTACTTTATCTTAATAAAATGATCTTACTGCTAGGAACCTCAGCATATATTAATGTAAAAACATTAAGAAAAATCTAATACTAATTCAAGTTTGTAAAATGTTTGGGAGAAAAATCAAAGAAAAGGTGAGCCTGGCCTTTTATTCAGTGTCCATTCAAACATGCTTCACTCTTCAATGTGAGTCTGCAAACAGATAAAAACTGCTATTCAAGATTATAGAATGACCTACCTGCCTTTCATTCATCTTCGTGTCTTTTTTTGTAAGGAGGGGGCAAAGACGTTAAATAGTGTTAGACCCATAGAGAGAGGCTTAGGTTGCAAGAACAATTGACTAACTTCATTCCCGGTATAACTCTTGAATCAGTGGAGTTATAGTATCAAGAACTTTGGCCCCTTATACTAACCACTTGTATAAAAAAAAATGTCAAACCTATGCAGATGGTAGATAATTGACATTCTACTATGGAAAAAAACCTCTGGGGATGTGATGTGATTGATTACTTGTTGGAAAGCAGTGGAAGGATATTATGAATTACTGAACACATGAACATTTATGTTGCATATAACTTCTGATTTCAGTTTGCTTTGATATTGACAGGTGAGGATGCAATGACAGGCGATACAGACAAATATCTTGGGCCGCAGGATCTAAAAGAGTTGGGAGATGATTCCCTGCCTGCTGAAGGATACATGGGCTTTAGTCTAGGAGCCCGCTCTGCCAGGTATGGTATTTGATGTTTTTAATTTTTATACCTCATCACAAGTATGATCTGTTTCAAATCCAGTGCATTTTTTCACGTTACCAAAATACATTTTAAATTAAAAATGGTGGTTGCATGTTTCAGCAGTCTGATAATCCCTTATGTTTAAAGTATACATTCATTGCTGTTTGGTTTTGTATTGTTAATTCATGTTGGCTTCATTGTGGCAATGATACAGAAAATTAATTGTTCATTTTTTCTGGTATCCACTCATGCTCTAGAAATATAAAAAGTGCTTCTTTGCAAACAGCTGGTAACCAACATAGAGCATCTGTCTAAAAGCTAATACAGACCATCTAGCAAAAACAAGTTTCTTTCAGCTATTAGCACATGTTTATATATTCCCTACTGTGCTTGCTTTATCAGATGAATGTAAACAGCATAGACTAAAACCGGAAAAAATGAATGATATTCATTTGGCTATATCAATACATTTGTTTCTTTAAAGGTGCAAATTAAGAATCAAATAGAAATATTCAATATAAACATATTCCAAAAACAAATTAAATTTTTACACTTTTATTGTTAACCCAAATCCATTACCCTATTTCATTTGCGGGGAATAAACAGATTTCTTGTTATGGAAAATAGGTCAATATTTCAAAACATATATTACAGAACACTATTGATTTCAACCCTTGTGTTTCTAGCACAGATGTTTGGATTGTTGAAAATTTTTGCTAAAACTTATTGCATTGTACAATTTGCTTGACACAAACAAAGCTGTATGCGCAGAGATTACTTCCACAATTGTGGACTAGCAGGGTGTTTACTGATAGTTGAATTATTTTGAAGCTAATAATTAAACCTCACAAGCCAGAGCCCTGAGGACTTTTTCCTATAGTTTAATGATCTGTTGTAAAAAGTTATTTCATTGTCTAACAGTGAATGGCACCTTCCATAAGGTAAAGCTTGATGTTTATTTTTCACTCTTGTTTGTTGTGGCTGCATTAGATATTGAAGCATGCACTTTGAATTTGCTCATTTAGTAATGCTCTGTATTCTTTTGTTTTGCTTATAATACTCAGGTAATGTAATAAATGTTTATATTATAATACAACTAGAAGGGATCTTACAGTACTCTTAAAAATAGCATATGTTAGAAGATGAGCAAAATTACTTTTAATGGAAAATCTAATAGTTGTATAAGGTTAAATAACATAGTAAATCTTAATTTTAAAATATAAATTATATTATGGACAAAGCCCATCAATAGACTGTAGTTTCAGTATGTGGTAAATATTTAAGTACATAGGTGGGAAAGTGGGGGGCCAAGAGAATGCAGGTAATGCACAAAATTCTGCTCTAAGATCTCCATGATAAATGTCAACTGTTACTCTGCGCTCCCCACCTGTGTAACTTCCATTCAGGTGAATGGAAAGCGGTATATCCACGGTGAGATCTCTCATCTATATCTAAGAATGGAATTTTACCTCTTTTTTTTTCAGTTGAGAGAATTCCAAGGCTTTCATACTTCTGATTTTTAACAGCACCATTATTCTTTGTTTCTGTGTAACTCATTTTTACATCTGCATATGTATATGTTATGCTCAGAGGAGACAAATATATAGTGTCTTTTCATGTAATTTATTACATTTAGCAAAAAGCACACTGTGACTTTATCCTATTATTGATTCTGAGTGTAACATTAAGAAAAAAATACATTAAATATGTCATCCAGCCATAGCATTTTGCTTTTTCCAGTCTGATTCCTCGCTTTCTATTTCTTCTGTTTCTTTTCCCCTATAAATTTCTTTAAATAGTCCTAAAATCAGGTAAGAAGGCATGACACTCTCATGACATTTCTCTGCTATTGCCATTGCTCATTTTCATTTTACTCAGCATTGTGAAGTGGCATGCCTTTTTGTGTTTTTTTTTATGGTGACATAACAAATATGACATGATTTCTTTACACTCTTTATAATTTAAAAAGTTTGATTAATGTATGCTTATAATAATAAAGGTTCCAATTCTGATTCCATTAAAATTAGCAGGGTGCAGTGTAATGAGAAGTTTAATGACTATTTTGAGGAACTTAGAAAAGTTCTAGTAACAAGTACAAGGTGCATGTAATAAATTGTAGAGCTTTAAATTGAAAAAAGTTACATGTTTAAAATCATATTAATCTTTCTAGATGCTGGTTTTTTGTTTGAATCTTTTTTTAGTCACCTAGCAAGCATGTCTGAACTTGTAGCATGTTTTCTAACACATACTATATGTATCTTCCAGGGCTAAATGTAATATGCGCACACATTTATTTTCTTTAGTCACAGCATATTCAGATTTGTCATTCTTAATTTCCAAAGTGTATAACATCCATTAAATAACACCAAAAACTAATGTATTTCCTCACTCTTTAATTGTGAACAAGGAACCTTTTTTTACAAATTACTATTTTTTTTATTAGTAGAAAAATGAATAAATAGGGTTTTCATAGTAAAGTTAAAAGTAGCTCAGCCCCAAAAAGCTGAGACAAACTCTGAAAATAGAACCAGTTTAAGACACTGATCCTGCAGTTTGATCCATGTGGCAGAGTCTGCACATACGCAGAACCCCAGTGAGGTCAGGATCCACCCTCAGGGATTCCATTGCAGGATCAGGGCCTAAAAGTGTTTTGGATATTTTTCAGAGCTAGCATAAATATCTGAATATATTTTTGCATAGAGTTAATCCCAATCCGAACAGCAAAGCAATAAGCAAGCGTTCATTGGGACTATTGGTTATGGGTATGATAGAAAAGGAAATAACATTGTAAAAAGTTTAATATTCAATTTTTTTAGTGTCTCGTTTATTCTACTTCAGAGATTATGTATATTTTATCATCTTTTGCATTTCCCTGGAAGTTGCATGTATTAATTTTTTTTTGTTCATCCCATTGTCATCTACATGTTCTGTGGTAAATTGTAAAATACAACAGCCTCCGCTCCTTCAGTTCGGATAGGTCCTACACTCTGAACAGAAGTTCCTATGCACGAGACAGCATGATGATTGAAGAATTGCTGGTACCATCAAAGGATCCGGTATGTGCTATGTACCACCTTGCTAGTGTTTGTTTTATCTGTATAAGGCCACGTTCTTCAGTCTTTTCACAATGCTTACTGAGACCACTACCATGTCCGTTAACCTGAATGGGGGAAGAAAGGGGTTGAAATAAGGACTAAAGGATTTGCTCGATTGTGGGCTTGATCTTGCAAGAAGCTGAGTGCTCTGGTTCTGATCCAACAAAGCATGTAAGCACATAATTAATGGTGAGCATGTGAGTAGCCCCATTAAAGTCAATGAAACTACTTGTGTAGTTAAGCATGCCCTTAAATGTTTTGTAGGATTAGGGCCAAAGTACTCAGCAGCTTGCAGGATTAATCCCTATGTCCACATGTGTTATTGCAGCCTTTTTATGCAGTAATATAAACCATGGACTAAATTCTGCCCATTTGTGCACTTGTGGGATGCCCTTGATGTCCCTAACACGCATCCAAAGGGAAGAATTTGGCCTTGTGGTTATGATGAAGCTATTTTCACTAACTTTTAGCATAGTTTGAAAGTTTGTATAATGATTAATTCAAGAAAAGTTGAATCTAGAGCTGCTGACGGTGTGGGAAAGAACTTATAAAAGTTAATAGTGGTTATATCTAGATGGTGTTTGCTCTGTTTTATGAGTTCTCAGAATTTGCTAGACAGACTTTTTAAAAATTTAAAATCAGACTGATTAATTCTAGTAAATTAACAGAAAAGCTACAGATTTGTTGAAAAGTTTAATAGAAATTTTCATGTCAGTTTTGGGGTAAAAGGGATAGCATAGCTGTATTGTGAATTATCTTCATAATACTCGACGTCTGATCCAGCAGATTTTTATTCATGCACTTAGGGTGAAATTGACCCCTGTTCAGAAGACCAGCACTTACCACTTAAGTTCCACTTTTGATTGTTAAACAAGTATTAAAGAAAGTTGTTGTGCTCCATTAATCTACTGTGTATTACAAAGGAGAACTAGAAAATGAAGCATAACTTATCAATAATTGTGTCTTAGATCTGTTGTGAAAAATATTGGGTAGCTGTACTTTTGAGGCAAACTCTATTCTGCATATGCTATCACAGACTCTACTTTCTCTGGAGGATCTCACACAGGACTTAGTTCTTGGATTAAATAGCAGCAAATCTGGAGCTCTCATTAATCCTGATACTGAGCAATACTGTAAAGCATTGATCTCCAACCTTTTTACGCCCAAGATCACTTTCTGAATTTAAAGGCAATCCAGGATCTACCCTGCCCCTTCCCTGAAGCCCTGCCTCTTCCCCAAAGCCCCGGCCCACTCACTCCATTCCCCGCCCCCCCCCCCGGTCGCTCACTCTCCCCTACCCTCACTCACTTTTACTGAGCTGGGGTAGGGGTTTGGGGTTTGGGTGGGGGTGTGGGCTCTGGGCTGGGGTTGAGGGGTTTGCAGTGTGGGAGGGGGCTCTCGACTGAGCCTGCGGCAGAGGGTTGGAGTGCAGGAGGGAGTGAGGGGTGCAAGCTCTGGGAGGGAGTTTGGGTGCAGAAGGAGGCTCCGGGCTGGGGCACAGTGTTGGAGTGCAGGAGGGGGTGCGGGCTCTAGGAGGGAGTTGGCTGCTTCCGGGAGCGGCGTGGGACTGGGGCAGGCAGGGAGCCTGCCTTAGTGGCAGCCCTGCTGTGCCACTGGAGATCGTGATTGACTGGTTGGTGACCACTGGTGTAAAGGCTGTCTAATCTTCATTTTTGTGATTTCAATTTTGTAACAGCGAATACAATTCACTGCAAGTAGAATTTTGTGCCCCCTAAGGCAGAGGCCAGGCTGAGATTTTCCTGAAAATCTAATACGGAATGTTATTTTAATTTAAATTAAATTGCTCTTAGGACTTTTGTTATGACCAGGAAAGGATCCAGAGTGTGATTATTATTGTAAGTTTGGGAAGGATGTGAATCACTTTGATGATAACCAGACATTTGATTCCAAATGCACATCTATCTATTTCAATTACAACATAAAAAGAATGTCCATTCCAGGTTCTTTGCACCATTGACTGATGATTAAAAGCATGATCCTGTCATGATGAAAACAGGAGTAACAAACCAACATTTTCTGTATAAAAGAAGTGATTCCAACAAAATCAGAATTTCCCATCTTGGTTCCTGCAAAACTCTAGTCCTGAAATACAACCTCACCTCCACCTGACTCCCCTCAGACCTCACCCCTGCCTCAACATCTGCCAAAATCAATGGGCTTAGGTCAACATATTTGGGCTATTTTGGCCACAGTGAAAGGAAGTTATTCTGAGAGTAAGGGGCCCACAAAAAGAACATCCGACTGGCAGTTGGCATATACCAATGGAGTTCCAGCTGCTCTCTGCTGCATCAGAAAAAAAGCTTGGTGTCTCAGATATACAAACCACAAAGAGCTTTATAGGTCAAAACTTACACCTTAAACTCCACCTGGAAACCAACAGAAAGGCAGGGCAGATTCTGAATTATTTGTGCTGTGTGCATATGCTGAGATACAGCACTTAGCAAAGAGCCACATTCTTCTGCAGCATCGTCCTGTTTGAGTGCATGTAAAGTGTAGTCCTATGCAGAGCTCATTACCATATTATAATTTTGCAGTGAAAAAGGCATGAATTACTGCATCAAGGTCTGCACTTGACAGAGAGGGTCATGGCCTCTTGGATGGATGCAAATGGAGAAAAACCATCATAGTCAGTTCTTCCTAAGATCATCTAGGAGCAGATGAAAATCAAGAGCCATCCCAGATATGGAAGTTTAAAAATCAGTCCATAGCAGGCCTGACTGTCAGCATCGAGTGGTAGTTTATTGAGAGATGTTTCTGAAGTCCTCTAAGACCAGTTGGACCTTCTCAATGGAAGCCTTGACAATCTTCACCAACATTGGACCCGATACTTCTCTGTTAGTCTTTATCAACTACAAAAGACATGGGTCCAAAGCACCATGTGCAACACTAGCCTAATGCAAGGAGAGAGTTCAAGTCTCTTCCTTCAGGGTCCTGCTGTGCTACCACAGATGTAGACAGGTCGGTCGGAATCTGAATGATTTTCTCTTCAGAATTATTTACTTCACAATGGCAGGCACCCAAATCAGCCTCTGGAGAAGACAGCCTAAATTAACCAGTGCGTCCACTATGTAGGACTTCACAGGTGGTTGCTGAATCTCTCCTGTTTGGGTAAGCTCTCCTGGGAGAAAGGATCACAGTTTGCTGCACCTCTCATATCACACAGCAAGGCCATGCAGTCATATCACTAGCAGGATTACTGCCTTTAGGAGCAATCAGTGGCATTTTGGCAAGGCCCCCCTGAAACCCTGCTGCTGATAAGGCCACCAATACAAAATGAAGAGAAGCAAAAATTCTGAATAGTGTTGGAGACAGGATTACAGCAAAACACAAGCGGTTATGGACACTAACATGTTTCCATTGTAGTGGGTCATGGAGCTCCTAGGGATGCTGTACGTACAGTTTGTCAGAATTGTGGGAAGCAAAGATACTTAGAAAAGGGCTCTAGAGCCCAGGTGGGCAGGCAATCCAGACAGATTTCACTCGATGGGAAGATAATGACCAGTGGTGGTTAATACATATGTCAGTATTGGAACCAGCACTATTTAAACTGCAGACAGGAAGCCTGTTAGCTCCACCCTATAGGATAAACTTGTGTGTCAATGAGGAGCTACTCAGGATTTAAATTGATATGGGAGAAGTACTTTGAACCATATTTCTTGTTCCACAGAAAGTTTCTGGGAGGTCAGTTTATAAAACAGATATGGTACGTACATCTTCCCAGATAAGAGACTGCAGCTAAGGGGGCATTATGGTGTCAGTGCAGTTCCATGAGTGAGATGTACTCCGTTATTCCTGAGGCTAGAAACCTGGCATTTTGAGGATGGGACTGCCTGGCAAGATGAAGATCTTTGTCTGAGTGTGGGGAATGGTAAAACATTTTTTAGGCGTTAAAGGCATGTGGTTGTTCTTTGTATCAGGGAAGGGTTAATTGAAAAGGGTAAGAGCCAGGTTACAACTGCAAGAGGGTACACAATGCAAGTCTAGTACCAGCTGGGTGAATTGCAGACACTGCAGATGAAGTAACATCCTCCGTATTGTTCACTATTTTGTGTCTGTGGCGCAGAGAGTTCTATTTGCCTTTGTGGAAATTTCAGATTTTTGATGACCCACCAGAGTTTGATCAACAGATACGTGCTGCCTAAAACCTGTGTGTCCACCTAACAGAAGGAACAGCATGCCAATCTGATCCTCTCTCAAAGTTATCTGTTGATGGCTGTAAATACTTCTAAGAGATCTGTTTTGATTGAAACCGATTACCTACTGTAGGTGTCTGCAGTTTTTCAGAAAATAATGGACCAGACAGTAGAGATCCTTTCCCTGGAGTTTATTATTTGGAGAATATTCTTACTGGACAAAGCACTAGGAAACACTAAGTATATTTGCAAGCAGTCTTACAGCAGCTCTGATGGGCAGGCTTGCATCTCCATCCAGGGCAATGTGCTATTTTGGGGACAGATTTTACTTAGGGCATAGGGTAATGGGAAAAGAAGTGGCAGTGAGTGTAGCTCCCTTCTTCACAAGTATGATGGAATTGTGGCATTTTCTCAGCTGCTAGTTTACTATGGCAAATTTTATGCTGGACCTATCGTCTAAGATATATGCTGTAATGGAGATATATGCTGTAATATATGCTCCATGACACTGGTCCCCTTAGTGCCTGCAAGTATTTAAGCTAACAATGGGGAAATTGCTAACTGCCCCTTTTTTGATGCATTTGTCATCAAATCTTGGCTTTCTCCCTAATTTTCGCCTGCTATGTTTCACCAGTGGGAATTGGTCAGTGATTTTCCCCCCACTGGGATGGGGCAGTAGTTTCACACCAGTTCCCCCAAAACAATGAAAAAAATCCTTGTTCCTGTTGCCTCCCGTACATTACGTTAAATACACAAATGTTGGGCTATTTCAGTTTGCATAATTTTGAAATAATAATCTGTCAGATTGGGGTTAGCTACATTTTGTAACTAAACCTCAAACCAGACCATGAACCTTTCGGGATTTACATTAATTTAGCTTTTATACCTATACAACCAGATGATAAATCATTATGTGGTTTTTTTTTTAAAAAGTCACATAAATCCAGGGTAATAGAAATTGATGGGATTGACATTTCCACATGAATTTGAGAGTCAAGGCATCCTGATGAAAATTTATCCTGTCTGTGGAATATGGAATAATTATTAATGCCCTGTTGAAAAGGATTAGAGAAACTGCCTGCGTTAAAAGTTAATTTGTCATTCTGGCTAGCATATTGTAGGTATTCAACACTTGCCATACTTTAGCATGCTACATGCCCATAATTATTGTTGTCTGCTTACTTGAATCATTGCACCAGATTATCTGAAGTAAGTATCTTACAGAAAAAACAGGCCCTATTAAAGAGCTAATCGAAAGAAGAGAAAATCAAAAACTATGTCTGATGTACAGTTGGACAGATGACAGAGCAAAGTTGTACCCTGAAGATTTTTAAATATGCTGTTACGGTATTGACTTTCTTGAAAACAAAGCCAAAATGCAAGAAACATTTAAAGAAAAAAACATTGAAAATGAGTAAAAGGAGGAATGCAGGTTCTAGCCAAAAACAAACACTTGCTGGTTGTTTATCTTGTGAAACCTTCTCAGTGGAGGACTTTCTGTCTGTGCTTGTATTTGTTGGATTTATGACTAGAACCGATATTCCCATTTAAAAGGATTCATTTTTAAATTACCTTTAATGCCAGTATATAAAGGTGGAACCAGTACTTTATTCCTAATGCAGAAATGTTTTCCTTCTCAGCTTAGACTTGAGTAATTTGTGTTCAAAGCAGTTCAGGAGATTTAGGTCTAAAAAACGTAAGATAAAAGATCAGATTTGTGTGGTCAGAGAGTACTTGCTATCTTTATTCATGTTTTGGGTACAACCAGAAATACCTTATTTATGAGAGGCAGTAAAATTTTGAGCAGAGTGATCTACCCAACCATTAGACAGGCTTTTCGTTTGGTACTGAGTGACAAGCACATTGACTTAGGGTACATCTATACTACCTGCCAAATCGGCGGGTAGTAATCGATCTATCGGGGATCGATTTATCGCGTCTCATCTAGACACGATAAATCGATCCCAGAAGCGCTCCCCGTCAACTCCGGAAGTCCTGCTCGGCGAGAGGAGGAAGCGCAGTCGACGGGGGAGCGAGCCTGCGCCACGTGGACACAATGTAAATACTTTCACTTTCGATCTAGGAAACGTCGGCTTCAGCTACGCTATTCTCATAGCTGAAGTTATGTATTCTAGATCGATCCCGGCCCCCCAGTGTAGACCAGCCCTTAGATTGATCTCTGACAGTGCTTCCTGCATATTTTAGTGGCATTCACATCACTTGCATTCCTCTCAGGAAATATGCTCATGCAGTATTTGATTATTTAAACAGTATAACTGGTTTAAAAAAAAAAAAGGTTCAACCATGGTGCACTTCACCAACGCAATCCGAAGAATCTATAGAGAAGGGGTCGGCAACCTTTCAGAAGTGGTGTGCCGAGTCCTCATTTATTTACTCTAATTTAAAGCTTTGCGTGCCAGTAGTACATTTTAACGCTCTGAGGTTCTGGCCACCGGGGTCTCCTGCCAGCCTGGGTCTCAGCCCGCTGGCAGCCGGGGGTTCCCTTCACTCAGCGGGCGCTGAGTGAGGCCGGCAGTGGGACCCCAACCACCCTAGGCCTCTAGGCCACCCTAGAGCTGCGGTGGGCTGAGCGGCTCAGCCTGCCGCGTGCCATCAAAAATCGGCTCACTTGCCACCTTTGGCATGTGTGCCGTAGGTTGCCGACCCCTGCTATCGAGCCACGACAAGGCATTATCCCCAAAATGCCTCTATATGGGACGGTGAAAACTGAAATGAGTTACTGCCCTGAAGAGAAAGTTCTTTTGAGTTCTACTTAATTCCTGCAAAAAGGACAATGTCTCTCTGTGATGCAGTAACACTTTAGGGGCCCAGCTGAAAGTCTGTCAGTCTTATGCTAGTGTGATTGACTTATCAATATTTGACAAGCTATGTAATTCAATTATGACTAAGGCTCCATGTTTGTCACGGAAGTCACGGTTTCCGTGACTTCTGCAGCAGCCAGTGCAACTGGCCCGGGAGCCACCTAAGCAGCTCGGGCAGCCCCTGGGCCAGTAGCACTGGCTGCTGCTGGGGAAGTCTCACCCCACCCCCCAGCAGCAGGAGTTTGGGTGGGGGGGGAGGACTGGGGGTTGGGGTGCGGGGCTCCCCAGAAGAGGGACAGGAACTCTCCTCCCTCAGCTCCTAGCGCCACGTGCCGCTTCTGCCCGCAGGCACCGCCCCTGCAGCTCCTATTGGCCGCAGTTCCCAGCCAATGGGAGCTGCAAAACTGGAGCTTGGGGCAGAATGGAGGCAGCACGTGGAGCTCAGGAGCCGGGTAGGGAGCCTGCCCTAGCCCCGCCAACCCTCCCCCACGGTGCCCCCAGACTGTGCTCCCCCTCCAAGCACCTGCAGCACCCCCCGGGCAATGCCGCCCCCAGCACCCCTGGCATCCCCACAGGCTGTTCCCCCTCCCAGCACTTGCAAACCACGCCCCCCCAGCACCCCCACACACTCTGAGCACCTGTGGCCCCCCTGGGCCATCCTCCATGCCAAAAACCCACAACGTCCCCCAGCCATCCCCCTCCCCACCCCGAGCACCAGTGGCGCCCCCGGCCGTCCCCCCCAGCACCCACAGTGACCCCCGGCCATCCCCCCCGAGAATCCCCCACCACCAAGTTTTAGTCAGACGTATATAGTAAAAGTCATGGACAGGTCGGGCCGTGAATTTTTGTTTACTTCCCGTGACTTGTCCATGATTTTATTAAAAATACCTGCTACTAAAATGTAGCCTTAATTATGACAGGAGGGGGCCAATATTATGCAGAGTTAAACAGTGTTTAAGTGCATGAATAGGGAGAACAGTAAAAAATTCCCAGGATAACTCAACCGATTTAGGTTGGCACACTGACGGCCTGATCCTGCAGTTCTAACTCAAGCTAAATATCCAATAGGATAGTTAAGTCAATAGGAGCTTTGCCCGAATAAGGATTACAAGCAGAGCTGCCCATTGGGTATGGCAAATCGAGGTGACTGCTCTGTGCTTTGTGGGGCCCTGCACTTCAATAACATCGTGAGGAGGTGGGTGGGAAGGTGAGGCAGGAGGCGGGCAGGAAGGCGAGTGGGCTGAGGAGGCAAATGGGAGGCGAGCAGCAGGCTGTCAGGGGGAGGAGGAGAAGCCCCCCTACCAGAACCTCCCCTTCCCCCTAGCGCCTCCTGGCTACCGGCAACCCGCCACTCAGCACTTCCCACTCCCTCCCAGTGGCTACCATCTGCTGCAGATCAGATGTTTCACGGCCTCAGGAGGCACTGGGGGGGAAGGGGAGGGGAGGGGAGGGCAGGGGGCGGAACTGGGCGGGGAAGGGACGGGGATGAGAAAAGGCAGGGTGGGTGTGGAGCCTTGGGGGAAGGGGTGAAGTGGGGGTGGGGCCTGGGCAGAGCCAGGGGGAGCACACCCCAACAGATTAGAAACTCTGTGCCTATGTTCCGGGGCCTGCATCCCCACTCCCTCCCAGGAGTGGCTTAGGTGGATTTCCCAGGAATTTTCTGCAAACAATTTTCCATAGCTTTTTCTTCACCTAAATACAAATTGAACAAAAGTGTGCAAGAGAGAGCTGTAATTAGGGATGCAGCAAAAGCAGAAAAAGAGGAACCTTAACATGCTGTAGGATTCATTTAACCTGCTTTGAGGATTCTATGTTTCCAAGGTCAGTAATTTGCAGCTGCTAGAGCAGAGATATGTCAGTAGGAGTGTGTGCAGAGGAAGTAATTCTAACTGTAAAATGACAGAGCTGAGATGTGCGGGGCAGAAATGTTTGACTTTTTTCATGTTGATTTTAAATATCTGTTTATCTTTTTGAAGCACCTGACATTTCCAAGGGAATTTGATTCTGATTCTCTCAGACATTATAGCTGGGCTGCAGACACCTTGGACAATGTTAACCTTGTCTCAAGTCCCATCCATTCTGGGTAGGTCGTTTAACAGATTTCCTTTGTCATTAAGTGTGAAACTGTACTGTTATGTGGACATTATAACCTTCTGAAATTGCTGGTAATGGTTCCAGTCCTACTCCAGTTAAAGCCAATGGCAAAACTCTCATTGACTTCAACGAGAACAGAGTCAGGGCTAAAGTAAATCAAGAATTACATAGAAAGAAAGAACTTGTATTTCAGCCTTCCACAAGGTTTCATCTGAGATGTAGGCATGAATTTCTGAGACAGGCAGGGATTTAATCAAAGGCCTCTCAATAGTGTTAATAGGAGTTGTGAGCTCAAGTCCTGCATCTTATCATGAAAATTTTCCTCCATGCTTAATTTCCTAGGTGCAAGGAAAAGCTGAAATCCCACAGAGACTTTCCTGTAATAAGCTTGTTTTTCTTTTTCTGTTGCTTATGCTTTGCTTTTAAATGTTTTAGGATGATTTTAGTTATGTTGTATTAAATTATTCTAAATATGAAATTAGAGAAAACAATGTGATGCTGCACTTGCTGTTCACTTTTCCATAAAAAATGAGAGCTCGTAATTTAATCATTTGTTTTATTTGCACCAAACTTTCCTTTTTCCCACCCCCCACAAAAAAAATTCTTTTGATGTTAATTACACGATTCACAATAAAGCATCACTATTATTACAGTGTTTCTTAATGGTACCACAAGTAATTGAGATATGGGTGATGTTTGAAATGCATATTGTAGAATTTTCCAGTTTAAAAGTATAAATAACCAAAGGGAATTCTGTGTCACACATGAGATTACCTAATATCAATATTTGTAGTAAATTTTTTAACAAGAACAGGAAACAAAATCCTGTATTCCTTTTCACTGATTTCTGCCCGCCCCCTCCTCACACACATACATTTTAGAACTAGCTTCACTTATTATAATGTAAAGGGTGCACTTTAAACCAACAAGCTCCAAGAGATTCAGAGTTAAGGGTAAGGTCCCAGTTCAGCCAAGCACTTAAGCATGTACCTAAGCAGAGTACAAATATAAAAGATGAGGACTAACAGGTAGAATTTTAGGTCCCAATCCAGCAAAGTACCTAAGCATGTGCTTAACATTGAAGTCAGAGCTTCAAGGAGATTCAGCTCTAAGACTAAATATTTACCCATTAGTATTGTTATTTTAGCTGAAATTGTCCTCCTGCAGAGACCCTAACAATCATGGACAATTTTTCATGGGCTTGACCCTGCATTCCTTGCATATCTAAAATTCCTAGCCATGTCTTATAGTGGGCCTCTACAACTCCATCTGCAGAGTACTTGCCAACTTTGTGCTCCCAGATTAGAGAGAACAAGGCACAATCATCTCCCGCTTGGCTGTCCCTTTTCCCCACATACACATACTCAGAAGAAATGATCTAAAATTTGTCCCATATTTTTAGTTCACAAAAAAAAGGGGGGGGGGGATTTTGGTGTGCAAGTAATGGAAGATCTAGCCCCAAATCACTGAACATTCGCAAAGAAGGGAATTATGGCATTCATTTCGAATTTTCTGGCTTCTCTCATTTTAAGTCAAGGTATTTTTTTCATGTTGTTCTTTAAGTTTAGGTAAGTCTTTCTGCCAGTGTGTGCTTTGTATCTTTCCCTTAATAAGCATTACACTGCTCAGAAATCTGCTAAGAAGCCTGCAACCTACAGATGGGTAAAGCACAAATTTGCTGGAGTAAACAACATAGGTTCTTACAACTTAAATTTTTCAGGTGTAACCCTGTATACCCACTTTTCCCCATGTCTGCATGTTGCATCTTTTGAACCCTTGGTTTCCTTGGCTCAGTGAAAGAATTAGTACACCAACATTGGCATTATTATAATAAGAAACACAGAGGACCTGGATCCTAGGCTGTAAATGTACTATACGTTAGATTAAGCACAGTGCATTTCCGTATCTATGAACTTTCAAAAATTCAATTTGAAGAGAAATGTAATGGATGGCTTATGGGAGTTACATCTTTTTCAAATGCTTAGCTATATATATCTTCATATACTTTACTTCGGAAAATAAACTGCTGTATGCAAGCACAGTAGTTGATTTTCCAAGATACACAGTGAAGCATGCTTGTGGGTGTGACACAAATTCAAAGAACCCATGTCACATTGAATTCTGTGTTGACCTATGATAGGCACAAAAGCTTATGGAGTCTTTTCAGTTCTCCAAGCACTCATGCAACTCCCAGGAATGATAATGGAAGTTATAGGCCCATACTGAGAGGAGACATGACCCTTAAATTAATGCTACATTTAGGAAAGATTTTTTTTCAGTGTACAGCGTATTGTGTATTACAAAACATGATATATATAAAATGGAAGCCAAATCATTTTTAAAGTTGGCCCTCAAATGCATTGCTTTCATTATTTTTCTGATGGTTACTTTTCTTTGGCTAATTATTGACATTTTCTGTTGCTTGCTTCTAATTATCTTATATTAATTTTTCCCATTTGCTTTCTAAATTATTTTGCAGCTATTCCTCTCCACTTCCCCAGTATGATTCAAGGTGATAACTATGTCCTTTCTGTTAATCCTCATTTTGTTTTATTTATGTCAACTCTCTGTCCACAGTCGAAGTGTGCGTAGATGTTTGTAGTGCATCCTCTTATATCCTCTGTCTTTTGTTTATTTTAAAGTAGAATGTTCACTCTTTAGCTTTTAGCTTTGTATTTTAGAGATCATACTTTAGCTGACCTTATTAGACAGGCCTTAAATTAGGTAAACATCAGCTACTAATCCTTTCAATAGAAACAGTGCATGAGGTATTATTTGAAAATATTATTCAGAAGAATTATGTTTTTAAAAGGGAAAATCACCACTTTGAAAACTAAATGAGTAAAGTGTTATTGGCAATAAATACATTTTTCATATAGCCAGCAATGTGTAAAGATTGGATTGTTTAGGCTTAGTATTTTGGTAACTGCTTGTAGCTTGTGCTCTTTCTGATCCTGCTTGGGTTTGCCACTAATGCACTGTTCAAGTGTAGCATATTAACCAAGTGAATAACATTGCCTTAATCTTTCCTTTTATATGGGATTGTTTGATTACATGAATATCTTTTGTTATATTAATTAAGAATTGAGTTAACATATACAAGTATCTGCATACATGATGGACAGTTTTCCTATCTGTGGTGCAACATACTAGGACAGGATTAACCTGTGTGAGATGTGAAGCAACCAGGCCAGGGACCACCCTTGCCAAAACTCACAGGCAAATCCTCTTCGAACTCCAGCCCTGTTGCAGTATGCCCGTCAGCGGCTCCCTCAGCGGAGTATTCACAAAGTGTACCTCTCTCAGGTTATGGGTGAACAGCGACAACAGTTGTGTTCCACTTGGCTGCCTCTTTTTCCTGTGTACACATATTTAATCTGAATTAGCCCCATATTTTTAGGGGGCAAAAACCAGGGAAACCTAAAAAGGCAAACAAAGCAAAACCGTAAAAGAGTCCCTTAATATTTCCCTCTCTGTGACCAAGGTCTGTGTGCCCTTGCTTAATATTTTACTTTGTTTTGTAAATTTTAATGGCAATACTCCCTGAAACCTTTTCATGGCTTGTCAGCAGCTGGCTTACTGCCCATTAGATTTGAAGATCGTGCCATGGACATTTCCCTGAGTGTGCTCTGTGAAATCCTGCTGATATCATAGTGTTGGCCATCTACCAGATAGAGCAATCTTAGGAAGCAAGGGCAACATAAACATGTAGGGCAGGACATGGGCTATTTAAGATAAATCACAGATGGAAAACATAAGTGCTCTATGACCAAAGGAAGGTGATAAGCAAAGCTCCTAGCACCTTCAGAGCTCGTTGGTTAGAGCCTTATGTTAGCATACATAGTATTCTGCTATTGACTTCAGCCTCACAAAGTCAAACAAGTTTAAAGCCAACAAAGGAAGAATTAACTCACTGACCCAAAGGTCTAATTTCATTGTAATTTTTCATTAGTTAGTTGATACTGTCAAAAACAGTAGGTAAAGAAAAAATAGATAAAGAAATATTGTAGAGAGAAAATATAGGATTTAAAAATAAAACAAGTTTGTTATAATTATATATTGGAATCACAAATAGGAACTGATTAATAGGTGGATCCATTGAAATGTACTTCAGTGCATTTAAGTATGCAGATTTTGATATAAAGAGAGTTTTTCACCCAAAACATTATGAAGGTAGAAAATTAATTTAAATTGTCAATATTAAGGATTATCACAAATTACACATCAGATATTTTAAACTTCTGAAGTACTTTTATTGACATGCAGATCTAAAACGTACAGAGAATGTTTGATCAGCTATTTTATGAGGACTTTTCCCTCTCAGATATATTTATCTCCCATTCCATGTAAACAAAAGTTGACTGCTTTTACGGTATGTAGGGATGAGCCCACTTGCAAAGTTCTGATCCAGACCTCAAGTCCCATATAGTTATGGGGTTCTGTTCTGGTATGGAGGTTTGAGCCTATATCTACTCATATGAAGAGCATGTAAAATAAGGTGAATCAGTATTCCACACTTTACTACTGTGTTAAAGTCCTCAAACCTTATGAAACAATAAGTAAAATGGTAGTGTGAACCTATAGAAAGTTCATCACCTTCCCATCCTATGTAATCTTTTATTCTTCAGTTTGGGGGGAAAAAACAATGTAATTGATTTACCTATAACACAGCATGACTGTTTTGTTTTTCTACTCCACATATTTGCTTCTTCCTTGCCCATCAACTTATGTCCTATAAATCAAGAAATTCAAGGGCCTGATCATTCACCCATTTTGTGCAGACTTTTCCCACTGAAATCACTAAGAATTCTGAGTATGGAGTATTTTCAGGATTGGACTGTACAGTTTAGCTGTTACTTTTGATATTTTGTCTGTAATCAAAAGGAAATATCAGTATCATACAGAAGCTATAATCTGTAGTTCCCAGTGCTCTGTGTGACCTTTTCCAGTGAACAACAGTCTCCATGGCTTCAAGAGGCTCTTTCCCTTCTATGGAATAAATGTATAGCTCTTGTTCTCACTAGAAGAAAGGTAAATTGCCAGAACTACAAAGCTGAATGGATTCATCTGTTAATTATTTAAGGTTTAATCCTTAAGTGCAGGAAGTATTAGCAACAGCATGGAGAAAATTTCATTCCATGATTCCAGCTAACAGCTACTTCAGGGTTTGCACATTACACACAAGGAAAGAAACAAAACGTTATTTGTATGGAGAGTTAGTTTATAAACCATACACCAAAGATGTAGATCCACTACTGCAAGTTCTGTTTAAAGATACAGGTGCATTGCAGCTTACGCATATTTAACATGCGCAAATTCAGCTTTGCGCGGTCGGGAAAAAAATAGAAAAATAACAATTTAAAAACTGTATCTGTAGTGTGGGCGATTCTGCCCGCCATTCAACTCAATGAGCTTTTGATTATATGCGGGTTTCACTTTACACGCTGACTGTGGAACGTAACCCCAGCGTAAGATGAGACTCGCCTGTAGAGTGGTAATCAAGAAATTGCATTACATTATATTTGGAGAGGTGGGATGGTATTACAGAGCCACTGAAGGGATTTGGGCTCCCAATTTCTATTAATTTCTAATTGAACTTGGATAGCAAATAATAATAATTATTGTATTTATAATATGCAGATGTAGGGTGCTTTATAAATAAAATAATAATTGGAGTCCTGAACAACAGTAATAACAAAATCGCTTTGCTGACTTTGAAAAACATACTCATGGAGCTTAGTAGGAGGTCACGGTCTGCTGTCTGCTCTGGGACTCGCATCTACTTATTGTGTTTTTGTCATTTGTGTCAAGGGCATTTAGAGATTTAGGATTAATAAATTTAATATTTTATCAAATGAAATAAATAATAATACATTTAGAGTTTGTATTTAAAGTTCAAATAAATTGTCTTTTAATATCTCCCATTTTAAAAAAGTTTTAAAAATTTTTTATATTACAGTTTCTGATACATATAACTGATTTCCTTTTAATTATTTACAAAGCTGGAAAAAAACACACAAGAGACAAGGGTTTAGAGAGACAAAACACAATATTCCCTGTAGCCTAACCTGTTTACAACAGACATCCATGTCAATATGAAGAGTGGTGAAATAATAGATTTTAGAGTGGTATAAATGTATAGAAAATTTTATGCTTGATTTTCTGATTCATCTGTATTCACCAGAACCATTTAAAAACCTTGTTCATCACACCCACAGTGTCAGTATTCACATGGCAAAGTGGGAAAGTGTGCTTTTAAATGGGTTTATCCAAAGGCTTTTGAAAGACTGAGATCAAAATATAAAAACATGGATTTCTGTTGTCCTTAGCCTGTACTGACTGGTTGTCTTGTGCATGTGGGACTCACTACTTTGAATTATAGAGTGTAGCACAACATTTAGTAATAAAGAACCATTATAATGCACTAATAATACACTAATAATTTACGTAGCTGTATACATAATCTCTTTAACCCTAGGTTTTTTTTCCTAAATACTCAGTAGTACTTGAATCTTCCATCATTATGCTACTAAACCATTAGAAATGTGTGAGTTTTGTTGGTTATTGTTTAAATTTAATTATACATTTAAAGAATCCTGCTAACAGTTATGGTATAGGGGACGTTTGTTTCTTAACTATCATGTTAGCTGATGCTTTCATTGTAATATTTTATTTTATTAGACTTTTCCTGATTTAGATGAAGTTTTCCTTGTTTGATTTCTGACCACTTTAATGACATGTTCTCCCTTTCTCTACAGTTTTCTGGTTAGTTTTATGGTTGATGCACGTGGGGGCTCAATGAGGGGTAGTCGCCATCATGGAATGAGAATTATTATTCCACCACGCAAATGTACAGCACCCACCCGCATCACCTGCCGTTTGGTAAAGAGGCATAAACTGGCCAGCCCACCACCAATGGTTGAAGGAGAAGGATTAGCCAGTAGACTGGTTGAAATGGGGCCTGCAGGTGCACAGTTTTTAGGGTGAGTTGTTCTATTAATCTCACTGTTAACATTCATATTGCATTTTTCATTTCCTTCATCTTGTGGATGTAAGTAGTTAAATATTGAAACTACTTAATTTGAACATTTACGGTAGGCCTCTGTACTGTATACAGACTCAATTCTGGCATTCTTACCCAGGAAAAAAATATCTAATTTAAAGGGAGTTTTGCCTGTTTAAAAACTGCAGATTATGCCAAAAGTAAATAAAGCTATGAAAAGGCCAAATTCTGCACTCAACTACTCATGCCTAACGCCCTCTGAAGTCAGTCAGAGTCATGTATATGTATCAAGGACAGAATTTAGTTCTCATTCTGTGTGATGAGTAGAATACCAGGTAAATACGACTTTCATAAGAAGATTCACTATAATTATGTACCATTTTCCAAATGTAGAGCAGTATTCTCTACTCAGCGTGTGTGCCTATCGCCCTCCAACACTAATGGGAGCTGCACGCCTACATCCAGTGGGGAAAGGACCACTGTGCATGATTCCAGATAACTTAATATAGAGCATCATTTAATGCAAATGCTAGTAACTGCCATATTTCAAAGCTAAAATTAGGAGAAACAATCCACTATGATGTGGTTTTTTTTTTTAATTATCAATTTTGTTCATTACCATAAGTGGCACCCTGGTGAAAACTGCCGGTTCTATCGGGAATGACAGTTTGTTCCTAATTTCCCCTTCTTGTTTCTCTTCCTGCTGCATGGATGTTATTCAGTAAACTGCATCTTCCTACCAATCCTCCCCCTCTAAATGAGGGTGAGAGCATGGTTAACCGAATCCTGCAGCTTGGGCCTCAAGGAACAAAATTTATTGGGTAGGACGCTTATAGAAAAAATACAGAATGTCTACAGTTTTTTTCCTTTCTTTTGTTTTGTTTTTGTTTCCAATTTTTTGTCATTCCCATAATTTTTTTTCTAGTTTCTAAAGCTTTCAGTTGATTTATGTCACTGAAAGAAAATCATAGTGGCTTGATTTATTATAGCGCTGCTACTGTAACTATCTTGTGCTTTAGGCATGTGAAATTCACTGCAAGCATTCTGCTTTCATAACTTGTTGTGCTTTTGTAATTTTTTTAAATTTGAACTGTTTCAACTGCATCAAATACATTTTAATACACAATAACAGCCCTTTAATTTCAACCTTGTGGTAGAGAAGGTATTTACAGGGTTTGAGTCAGTCTATTTCAGGAATAACTCTGTCAAATGTTGATGCATATGTTGTACCTATTTTTAAAATATGAGTATGTACAGAAAAAAAATGTAATTGAATAAATTATTTCATTTAACAAGGCTGGAGAAATGGTAACCGTTTAAAACTGAAGTAGGCATCAGGTTGAAAAAAATAAACATGAATTTTGGTACATTTAGGGAAAACAAGTACAATAATCAAACAAGTTGCAATGTTTATTCTAAAAAAAAGTTAGAAAATATTCTCATTGTTTGCATTAGAACATTATTGTGAAATTTATTGTATTATGTTTTTAAAATATTGCTTAGAATCTATTGCTTAGAATACCTGTTTAATACCTTCTCACTGAGTATTCTTGTTAAACTTCATGCACAAAATTGTGTGGTTCCTAAATATTTACAGAGACAGTATCTGATATATTAACCTGCAAAGATTGTATTAAAAAGTTCATTGGTTCTTTTTAACTTGAGAAGCCCATGTAATCAGTGTCTTAGGAAAATAAATACCTTAAGAAACAATGTAATTGATTTTTTGGCATTCATCTACTGTAGGTGGGGGGATAAATCCTCTGCATTTTTATCAGCAATCAAAGGAGTAAGATCAGAATAACAGACTTTGGGTATTTTTAAAAGCATCTAAGAACGTATTAAATAATCTGCCTTTTTTCCTATTTTTATTTAAATTGCTATTGTCTAATTCCTACTCCTTTGGTATTTAATGCAAAGAGATGGACTTAAAACTATTTTGTATCTTTATTAATATCAGCTGTATCTATGATTTCCATAGTTAGATTACTAATTGATTTGTTAATGTTTGCACAGCACTTTGAAGATATAAAGTGCTATCTAAGTATTATTTTTCCCCATCTTCTAATGTTACTTTTAATGGAGTTACTGTGAGAAGGTGAGGTTCTTTACAATCTCTGTAGGAAAAAAATGATACTGTCTATTTAAATGTCTTAAAGCTGCATAATCCATAGTGGTTCACCTATTGTATGATTGCAGTCAGTTTATTTTAACATATTTTAAAATGCTTATCTTGTCTATAAAATGTTTAGCTAAAATGTCTATCTTGTTAAGGAATGGCACATGAAATGAATAGCAGTTTCTGTTGATTACTCACAGTAATCATTTAATTACGCACTTGAAGTCCTACGTGTAAGGCACACTGTCAGGTAATTTAGGTGTAGTGTTTAAAAAAGTTGTTTCACGGTAGCTAATATCAATATATTTTTCATTTTATTTAACCCAAAGAAAGCCATTTCGAAAGAATTTAAGCAATTTGCAGCACCGACATTGCAACTTTGGGCTAATGCATGAGAACCAGAAAGTGAAACAAACTAGAAACAACCCATGTAGTATCCCTAATCTGAGTGAACGTAGAACACTAAATAATTGGTGAAAAACAAATTGGATTTTAAAAATGTTCAGATTTTGTCCTTACAGGGCTGTGAAGTTGTTTTGTCATTTGTTTGTTTTAATGCCCATATACACACACAACTTCCATCTCAGTCAACAGCAAGTATATGTGTACACCAGGACAGCAGTATTGTGTTTGAGCTTGACTGTGTCCCTTTAAACACTCGGTCAAATATGCCCACCCATCTCCCACTAAAGTCCATGGAGTTGTGTGTTCATATCTGAAGACCCAGTTATGCCACATATATGTCAGGATAAATAAACACGGAAAACCATTTTTACCTTAGTTTCTGTCAATTTTTGTCATATAAACAACTGTTTTGAAACCCTTGCTTATATTCATAATGGTATGTGATCTGATTCATAAGCTACATATTAATAATATTTTACAGTTTTGTAGCAAAGGATTCTGCCGCTTTGACAGTGTTTAAATCATTTTTACCATAACGATACTTATTATTGTCAAATTAACATAGTTTTAGTAAGGATTTAATATGTAGAGGAAAATCAAGATCAATAGGGAAAATATTTGTGATAAAAAGTAATATGGATTCCTTTTTTGTCTAGCCCTGTCATAGTGGAAATCCCACATTTTGGATCAATGCGAGGAAAAGAAAGAGAACTGATTGTCCTTCGCAGTGAAAATGGTGAAACATGGAAGGAACACCAGTATGACAGCAAACATGAAGACTTAAATGAAATTCTCAATGGCATGGATGAAGGTAAACATATTTCATCAAAGCTTTAACTGGGTCAACATCAGCAGACAGAAAGCAGGGCTAACATAAAAATGTAATCTCTGCTATTTGACTTCTGGAGAACGCATGGCATTACAAAATAAAATAATGAAATGAGCATAGGGAGGAATTCCATAGCATTGGCCTTAATTCACTCCCACCCCCAGCTACCCAGCCCCAGGTTCCTCACAATGCAGAACACTAAGCTTTTCTCTGAAGTCACTCCGGGTTTACATGCTTCCTTGTGACTTTAAAAATAAAATAACATATTTACCTAAAACAGAACACTTCAGAATAACATAGTGACTGCACTGAGGAATAGTCCCATTATTAAGAAGAGTCAAATTAAGGCAATCCAGGGCATAGGCTCACCCCAAATAGGGCCTGTACCTGGCACTGCCCCTGGCTATGGCCCTACTCCTGTGCCCATGGCCTCAACTTTACTTGGTATGGTGCTAGCAGGAGACACCCACACAGCATCACCACACCTCCTTAGGAAGTCTGGGCCTCCTGCTCTGTCAAGACATTGCTCAATCTCTATCTGGAGGTGGGCTGTTGTCATTCCTGAGGAAGAGAAGACTCAGCCTGCACCTAATTCAGCAGAGGACTCTGTTTGAAGAGCCCCCTGCTAACACAACTCCAGCAGAACCATGATGGGGTGGTGGCAATGAGGACCCACTTACCCAGAGTCCCCAGCTGGCGTAGTGGTGGTGGTGGGACTCTCGAGAAGCTGGTAGCAGAGCTAACCCATTGAAAGGAAAGAGGTAGTTCACCTCCCGCAGAACACTTGTTTAAAATGTCTGCAGCCTCAAGCAGACATCACTCATCACCCATGTCAGGTGCTCCTCACAACCATGAGGACTAGAAGGACACTTTTTAAAAAAGGAAAGCTCAGATACAGTACTCAAGTTGTCATGTGACACCAAGAGCAGGGCTCTGGGTATTTGCCTGTTATGTCTGTGCCTTAATCCAGCCGTGTATCTATGCAAAGTCCTTTCAATATGTGCATGTATTTACGCAGCTGGAACCCACAAGGCCTGAAACCTCAAAATCCATTAGGTTTTACACTTAGTGACCCATTTCCTCCTGGCCCCATAAGGGTATGCCATTGGTTTACCTGAGGTTGGTCTGTGGGCTGGACTTCCTGGTTTCTGCAGGAAGATATCATTACCCAGATTCTCCCCCTGCTTTCAGGGCTTGAATACTTTCAAGGAACTACTCACAACTAATCTACAGACGAAGAATTATTCGCTGGAAGTCTTCAGTAAATAAATTCTGAAAAGTGAAAAGTTAGTAAAAATCTTAAACTGGTGGACAGATAATTTTAACAGAAAAACACTGTATTTGGTGATTAAGTTATTTACTACAAATTATTCACCCAGATCTACATAAAAATGAAATGTCTGTAGTTCAGTATGTCATCACGTACTGCTGTACTTTGTTTTTAATTATTTCCCCTTAAATCATTTCCAAATGCATGTTGTGTTAGGAAAAGAAGACTAATATTATTTTTCTCTATTCAGACAAACCACCCTCATAACACTATATTCTGTGTGACATGAAATATATCCGTAAGAGTTCAAAAATATATCCAAAACTCAAAATTTCTCTTCAGATTATTCTGAAACTGTTGCTAAAGGATTTCCACTGAGTTCTTAAAGAGTAGATATAAAATCCCTTGACTAGGTTATTGTTTTCTTAAAAGCATCTAAAATAAATAAATTTAAAACTTCCTACATTCAGGAGTTTGTGGGAAGAGCACAGAGTGGCTCCATGGCAATAGAGATGGGAAAGGCTTTCAGCAAATTTTCTTTTCCTACATTTCAGTTTGGAATATGCTTATGACACCAAAAAGCATGACTTTTGTTGACCCTTTCAGGCATTGCTAATGTTATTATCTCTAACTGTGATAGAGATTGGTTAATATTTGGATGTTAAACAGTAATCTCAATTTTGCCATAGAAGGAAGCTTCTTAAATCGTTTTCAAGTATTTCCTGGGGCATACTAAGGTTTTTAACTATACTTTTCATATTATCAAATCTTTCATATATTTTTTGCTGGTATTCCACTGCTACAGCTTTTCATATCTGAACATGCATAAAGTATCCCATGATTCTGTGTATAATTTTTGGCTTAATTTTTTTTATAGAAAGTCACAGTCTGTTTGGGCACAGTTGTAGTTAGGGAAAAGCTTAAAGCCATTAGTACCAAATAACCAGATTGTAGAGGACAGCAGCAAATGTAACATGTATGAAGCCTATGCTTCAATAAAGGCTTTTCTTTGTTGAGCAGGTGATCTTGAGTAAAAAAGAAAGCAGAAATTAAGGAAAAAAATGTGACAGTGTTGTGGTTGGTTTCCTGGATGTTTGGATATAAGGGAGATGGGTATGTTGACTGGTTTCCTAGACATCAGGGATGGGGAATAGCCAAATGAGTTTCTGCTTTGAAAGCGCACAGGGTGCAAAAGTATTTGAAAATGAACAGCAGCAAAGAGCCGTGTATTATGCCGATAATTTCTGCGACTGTTTATTTTTAAATAAGTGTATCAGAACTTATGAGGCACTGTGGCAAAGGCACTGCAAATACTGTGTCAGTAGGTTTGGAATCCAAAAATGTAATATACTTCATAATATAAAGGTACTTAAACTCAGTGAAGCCGACAAAATAATTAATGCAGTCCCAGCACGATACAGCATGTGTACAAATTGCACTGGGATTGAATGAAGGCAGCACCCAGTGCAAGAACTCCCTCCCGCTACCTGAGATGTTATGTGGTACATAATGATTCATCATTTAGCAGCAGAAGCTTTGTTGTACTCTTTTGCATTGTGCTTCTCTGTTCTTAATAGTTAGGTAGGAAGTCCAGAGAAAATGTATTGATCAGCAGCTTGATTCTGCATTCTTTGCTCTTCCCACATTCCTACTGACTTCATTTGGAGTGTTAGGGGTACAAGAAAAGTAAGATTGGGTGCAAAATGCATCTATAATTCTCCAAATTGCACCATCTATAGTATTTACAAAAATTCTCCTCAAAGTGCATGATGTTACAAATTGATGTGTTGCAGAGTACAGAGAGAATTTCTGCATAAAATATAACCCTCTATGGCAGGGATCTCAAACTCAAATCACCACGAGGGCCACATGAGGACTAGTACATTGGCCCGAGGGCCGCATCACTGACACCGTTTCATACAAAGATACAAAAGCCCTTCCCCTCTCCCTCTGGCCCCGTCCCCACTACACCCCTTCCATGAGGGCCTGCAGCTGCCCTACCTCTTCCCACCCCTTCCCCGCTCCCATTCCAACCCCTTCCCCAAAGTCCCTGCCCCAACTCTGCCGCCTCCCTGCCCCTATTCCAACCCTTTCTCCAGCTCCCCGCCCCAGACCCACCTCTTCTCCGCCTCCCCTCTGAGCACGCCGCATCCCCGCTCCTCCCCCGTCCCTCCTGGAAAGTCCTAAGCGCCACCAAACAGCTGTTTGGTGGCGGGAAGTGCTGGGAGGTAAGCAAAGGAGCGGGGAGGCAGGTGAGGAGAGCTATGTCGGGCCGCAGGAAATAACTCCGTGGGCTGCGTGTTTGAGACCCCTGCTCTGTGGGGATCTGGGACTATAGCCCTAATTCCTTAGTTTGAAAAACATAAGCTCCTACAGTTAGAACCAAGGAAAAATCTTTCTTAGCTGTTAGTGATTGCAGTACTCTTTCCCTTTCTGGGATCCAGCCACTAGAGGGTAACACACATATGCATGGCATTACAGAGCATACAATGAATGCAGTGTTATTCCTTTGGAGTAGGAAAGGAAGGTAGGAAAGTAGGATTCGTTTGCCACCTCAAATCCCAAGCCACAGCAAAAATTACATTTAATTTAAAAATCAAGACATTCAGTTTTGAGATAGAGGGAAAAAAATACTGAAGACGTTCCCCCAGAGCCTTGATTTGTTGGTGCTGTTTTGTTCATGCTAGCTTAATTCTTTTCCATTCAGAAGTTAACACTGGGTTTGTTACAGTTAAATGATCCCTCATCTGTGATATTAAAGCTCTTCCATAAAGTGCTATGAATGTTTTCATTTATATTAATATTTTACTGGTTAATAACAAAAACACACCTCCGAATTAGAGAGCTGTCTGAAACAAACCCTTGAATCTCAACACCCCTGCTCTTGGAGGATGTTTGGATCCAGGTGTGAACTCTGAGTCTAGAGCCCATGTCTAATCAAAATAGAAAATAAATGATAAAGAAATTGGCGTTAGTGAAGTGATCTGTCAGAATTATAGGTCAGTATCATCTTTACAAAGAAGTTTTGCAACCATCTGAACAGACAGATACTCTCTGGAATTGTTCATGATTCTGTTAATCATGTAACTGGAGAGTGTGTCTCCCCCCGCATTCACTTGTTCCTTCCGACCTGTGTAATAAAGACTGAAAAGTCATATTATATACCTAACTCCATAATATACTGTCTTTTCAAAGCTACGGTCTATTTATCTTTTTGCTGTTACCCTAGTCAGGATTGATAGAAATCTTCCATCATTATCTCGCCATTGCTAATGCTGTGAATGGAAATGTGCTCAATTATTTACTGGAAATAGCACCATCTACTGGGGAACTTAGCTATCAGGCTCAAAATAATTTAGAACCAGTAGATAATACTTGGAGGTATTAAACATATCCTTGAATAATAATCAGTATATTGCCTTTGGTTTTGTGGCTGGTCAAAGAAACTTAATGGAAATGGGTCAAATTTCACCTTTGTGCCACAACTGTTACTTTCTCTTAATTTCTCTGCTTAAGTTAGTTGTGGTAGCAAATTTTTTCAGATGGGCTATTTTTTGCAGGTGCAATTTGTACCCATATTTGTTGTACTTACAAAATGTTTGTGTCTGTAAACAAATTGTGGGTACAACTAGTCTTGTTTGGGTAGCTAATTAACTGACGTGCACTTGCACATCAGATAATGAGCACACAAATGCTGATACTTGTGCCTACAATGTAATTGCAAATTTAAATTATACTTTGAAAAGGGAGGCTGGTTTATTGCTGGGGGTTTTTGTTTGTTTTGTTTGTGTTTCATATGTAGGTCTATGAAACTACTGATCAAACCAATGTGAACCCAGTTCCTTACCTGAGGTTTAAAATACCACCACAGCTCATGTTGCAGTGATTTTTCCATTGTTTCCTGGAAATCAAATTAAAGCATCTAAATATAATACAGTTTTTGTACATAGAGATAGCTATGTTGTGCATGATAATGAAAGACATTGTGTATAAACAACAAAACCATAACAAAGTCTGTTGATTTTCAAGATGCCATTTCCCCGTTACTTGTATCACTTTGAATGGGTCACAATGTGTACATGATTGAAATTGGGAGGGGTGGTCAGTATTTTCTCATCTTTGAGTCCCCTGTATTTCCACCATGATGGGATAACCTACACGTTTGCTGGTACTCTATATTGGACAAATAGAGATGCAAAACCTGAAAGCTGTACAATTTATGAATGGGTATTTGCTTTTCCAATTGCAGTACAAACCCCATTAAGGTGCTAAGGGGACAGCCCTGAGTACTAAATGTACTCAGGGTTGCCCCCTTAGCACAGTGAAAGCAAGCTCTTGCTTGGGGCCTCGCATTCCAAGCATGCTTTGTAGGCTGCGCCTATCTCCTTCACTTGCACTGAGACCAGACAGGGAAGAAACTCCCCAGTCCCCTCTGCAGCAGGAGTGACAACAGTTTGACTGATCCTTCCCTCACAGAGCTTGGGGCCCAGAAGGCTTGCGCTGTTAGTACCCCTTCTAATACTGTAGGAACACTACTAATGCTTTCTCAGTTCCACTTTGGCCAGTGCTGATCCCCAATTCCTGCCTCCTGCTCCCAGCATATCTCGCCTACAGCCACCACCCCCCACGACCTCCCACTCCATGCATATAGTATAGCAGGGAGACAAACACTGATCACAGAGAAAAGTGCATTACTAGATAGAGCACTCTGATGGACAAGTGCAATGCTGCCATGTCACAATGAGAGAAGAGCGATAAGAGACTGCTCTGAAAAAAATTGCTTTATAGGCTCTGTCCTTAGCATAACCTAATAATGACCGTCATGAGGAAAGAGAGGTTGACCTAATTTTCAGTGCCAATGACCTACCCTAGAACCTTTCTATGTAGAAAAGCAGATGTGGTAAAGGCAAAGCAGTTTGCCAGTGGAGAAATGATGGAAACAGGTCACCTGTGTTTAGACCAGGCTTATGATTCAGAGATCAAATGGAGAATACTTAAAGTGGATGTGTCAAAATGTATCTCTGGGTCAACATTATTTGTTCTTATCTGCTTTTTCCAGAGCAAGTCAGACAGATAACTGCAATAGGTATGTGCTGTATATTTAGAAAGTTTTCACATAAATAGGTACACAGATTTACTCACATCTGTATCTTAAGGAAGATTGAGAGCAATAAAAGATACTTAGGTGTAGTGGTTAATGGAAAAGTTTGGGAGTCAAGTGTCCCTGGATTCTGTTCCCAGTTCTACCACTGACTTGCTGTGTGACCAAAGGACAATTGCTTAACCTCTCTATGCGTCGCTTCGCTTCCCTTCCCTTCTCTTTTGTAAAATGGGGATAATACTCTCCTTTTTAGTAAAGTGTTTTGAGATGTGCAGCACTAATGTGATGGTGATCGTAACATACAAAATTCATGATCAAGGTGTGTTTAGGAAATGTGACCTCTCCGAGGACTAATTTTCCCTATTTCGTTAAATCTCTTTTGCCAGAGCTACATTTTTATGTGTTTGGTTTATGGGAGTCAGAGGTGGCTTACTGTTGCTCCCCCCCCCCCCCCCCTTTTTTGTGTGTGTGTGCCAGAAGCAGCATCCGGGACAGGCTTCCAATGTATTATCCAAAGCATAATCCTGCCCACTCATGCTTCAGCTCCTCTGCAGGGTTTCTTTGCCACTCTGCTATACCAGTTTTCAAATCTTCTGATGCCTGGAGGCAGGAATTCCTGACAACCTCAAAGGATTTTAAAATACACTTGCAGAAAACCAACTTTTCTACTTCAGCATAATTAAATCCTTCTTCTGTCTTGGTCCAGTATTTAGCACTGAGCTTAAATTCTCAGAATGAAAAGTTTCCCTTATGGGAGAGTGTGTATGATTAACAGTGAGAACAAACTGCCAATTGTGAACTTGAGGACCCGGATTGTCCCTCCAGCCTACTCAAGCCATTACTCCCAGAAGCTGCAAGCAGAAAGCTTGTTTCATTAGAGGACTCCAGATATCATCTCTGAGTCAGCATTAATGGAAGCTGGCATAGTGACAACAAAAGATATCCTTGCCTGTTAGCCTGGCATACTCTAGAGCAGGGGTCTCAAACTCAAATGACCACAAGGGCCACATGAGGATTAGTACATTGGCCTGAGGGCCGCATTACTGACTCCTCCCCCCCATCCTGCTGCCCTCGGCCACGCCTGCACTCCACCCTTTCCATGAGGCCCCACCCCTTCCCCGAAATCCCCACCCCAACTCTGCCCCCTCCCTGCCCCCAGGGGGTGCAGGAGGGGTGTGGGGTGTGGTGGGGGCTCAGGGCAGGGAGTTGGGGTGTGGGGTGCAGGAGGGGTGAGGGGTGCGGCAGGGGGTCAGGGTTCAGGGTGCGGCAGGGGGCTCAGGGCAGGGGGTCGGGGTGCAGGAAGGGTGTGGAGTGCAGCAAGGTCTCAGGGCAGGGTGCAGGAGGGGTGCGGCACGGGTCTCAGGGCAGGGGGTCAGGGTGCAGGAGGGGTGCGGCAGGGGGTCAGGGTGCACAAGGGGTGCGGGGTGCAGCAGGGGGCTCAGGGTTCAAGAGGGATATAGGGTGTGGCAGGGGGCTCAGGGCAGGGGGTCGGGGTGCAGGAGGGGTGCGGGGTGAGGCAGGGGGCTCAGGGCAGGGGGTCGGGGTGCGGGCTCTGGCCCGGCATGCACTGGGGGCAGGTTCTCTGCCTGACTGCCTGCCCTGCACTGCCCTGCTCCCGCGCTGCTCTGGCAAGCTCCTGGAACCTGGGGGAGGAGGGGCACTGGGGTCTGTGTCACTGTTGCATCCAGGCACCGCCCGCAGCAGCTCCCGTTGGCCGCGGTTCCCTGTTCCCAGCCAATGGGAGCTGCTGGGGGCAGTGCCTGGATGCAACAGTGACACAGACCCCTGTGCCCCTCCTCCCACAGGTTCCAGGAGCTTGCTGGAGCGGCGCAGGGGCAGGGCGGCCAGGCAGGAGCCTGCCCTGCCCCCAGTGCGCGTTGGGTCGGAGCCACTGTATGTAAACGCTGGAGAGGGATGCGGGGGGGCTGTGGGGAGCTCGTGGGCCACAGAAAATAACCCCACGGGCCGCGTGTTTGAGACCCCTGCTCTAAAGCAATGCAAAGTGCAGTTTATCCAGATTTTCACATAAATCTTTGAAAAGGAAAAACATCATTTTTAGCATTTAGATTTTAATTATTTTGGAATTATAGTCACTCTTACAGGTACAAAAAAGGAACATATCTCCTTACAAACTACCCTATAAAAGCCCCCTACCAGTGGTGAAAAGCTCTTATTGCACCTTAAACCTGCCATTGGTTCAGGACTGAATAATTTCTGTCCTGCCACTAAGCCCAAAGCAATTTTTGGTGGAAATTCTACATTTTGGGGAAAGGCAAGAAATACTGTGTATGGTAACTTGTTTTTCTTTTGAAATGTCATAACTGTTCTGATTGATTAGTGAGCAGAGTGCAGGTAACATGGTAAAAGTTGCCTGATAAATACAATTTATCACGACTGCAATTTACCACGGGGATTTCACCAGCACACATGATAGGTATTATAGGCCAAATCCTTTTCCCGATGAGGCTGCTTTGTACTACTCCAGCAATACGAAGCAGCCTTAAAATTGATCAAAGTGACCAGTGATTCTACTGATTCTCTTCCAGAATAAGAGCATGTTGGGAGCCTGGCCAGAGAGTGCCCAGACACATGCAGCTTGCAGCATATATGTATACTATTGACAATGTGATTTAAATTGCACTTATTTCTAAGTTCATAAGTTTACTACTCATTTGTTAGATGGCCAATGAAGGAACCCTTCTCCTTTTCCTCCTCCTCCCCACATTATGTTAAAATGTGTGCGTGCTGGATTTGGGTTAAGTTGGGACTAGTTTTAAATATATGGCGATATGCCTATCTCATAGAACTGGAAGGACCTTGAAAGGTCATCAAGTCCAGTCCCCTGCCTTCACTAGCAGGACCAAGTACTGTGACAAACCAAGTAGCAGTGACCCATAGCACTGAAAAGTCTCTGCATGAGCTGATAAAGTTCCTCATCACTGGAGGCACTAAGGGCTTGTCTACACTTAACGGAGGATCAACACTGCGGCGATCGATGCATCGGCAGTCGATTTAGCGGGTCTAGTGAAGACCCGCTAAATCGACCGCTGATCACTCTCCCCTCGACTCCTGTACTTCACTGGATCGAGAAGAGTAAGGGAAGTCGAAGGGAGAGCATCTTCCATTGACATCGCATAGTGCATACGTAGAGCTAAGCTATATTGATTTGAGTTACGCTATTCATGTATCAGAGGGGTAGCCCTGTTAGTCTGGATCTGTAGAAGTGACAAAGAGTCCTGTGGCACTGTTAGTCTATAAGGTGCCACAGGACTCTTTGTCGCTTCTACGCTATTCATGTAACTCAAATTGCGTAGCTTAGATCAACTTTTCCCTTTAGTGTAGACAAGGCCTGATACGGGCAATCAGTTCAGAGTGACTTCAATGCCTATGTGGATAACAAGTGTTAGAATCAGCTCAGAATTTATTGGCTGCTATGACAACCGTGAGACTATCCCAGGTGGTTACTGTCTCAGATTACATAGCTAGTCACTCTCTAGAGCTGTGTGGGCAGGAATTGGAAGTTAGACAATTGGAAATTAGGCCAGTGTTGAGGACTGACCATGACTTTTTGCATTTTTGATGTTGGGGCACACCTATGCTGCCAGGGCAAGGGGACGCATTTTGATGGCCTGGCCGGAAAGACCCTGAGCATTCCCTCACCTGAGTGACAAGTGAAAAAGAGTTTGATGATCTCATTGTCAGGAACATCAAATTCACACAAATGCTAAAAATAAAACAATCAAAACCTGTTTGTTCTATTTAAAAAAGCCTTCTTGGACTTTTGAGTCTGGTGTGGAATTCAGCTTTTCCAAAATACAGAATAAAGCTGTGTACTCATAAATATATATGTACAGTATTTGCAGATAGATTATATGTGAATAATTTTAATGTATTTTTCCCCACAGAGCTGGATAGTGCTGAGGAACTAGAGAAGAAGCGTATCTGTAGAATCATCACGAAAGATTTTCCTCAGTACTTTGCAGTGGTTTCACGAATTAAGCAGGAAAGTAACCAAATTGGTCCTGAGGGAGGTGTTTTGAGCAGTACAACTGTGCCTCATGTCCAAGCATCCTTCCCAGAGGGTGCTCTAACCAAAAGAATTCGAGTGGGCCTCCAGGTAATAAACCACACCGGCAATGGTCATTTTAATATGCAAAATCTAGAGCTGCAATTCTTAATCTGTGGGGTGCAACTCAAAAATGAGTCTCAAGGATATGTCTAGTAGGTGACACCACTGACTGAGAGCTGGTAAAGCCTGTGGTGAGTAGGAAACAAGGCTCCTGTACCCCACACACAGGGCTCCTGCACCCCACCTCCTACTGGGGCTGGGGATGCTACCTGCCCTGCTTCTATCTCACCACCTAGTCTGGGAGCTGCTCCACCACCTACACAGTGCTCAGCACTGCAGCAGAGGAAGTGGCTCCCATGTTCTTTATCTTCATAGCACCAGCCGTGCCAGTAGCACCAGTATCCGTCCTTCCTACCCTTTTGTGTGTTAATACAGATACATGTACATGTATACATCTAGGAACAAAGACTGTAGGCCCTATTTACACGATGAGGGACTCTATTCTGAAAGCAATGACTCTGAAAAAGATTAGGAGGTATTGGTGAATATTCACTGAACGTGAGCTTCCAGTGCAATGCTGTGGCCAACAGAACTAATGTGATCTTTGGATACATAAAGGGAAATCTAAAGTAAGAGTAGAGAGGTTATTTTACCTCTATATTTGACATTGGTGCGACCGCTTCTCAAATACTGTGTCCAGTTCTGGTGCCCACAATTCAAGAAGGATGATAAATTGAAGAGCATTTGGAGAAGAGCCACAAGAATGATTAAATGATTAGAAAACATGCCTTTAGTGATAGACTCAAGGAGATCAATCTATTTAGCTGAACAAAGAGAAGGTTAAGGAGTGACTTGATCATGGTCTATAAGCATCTACGTGGGGAACCAATATTTGATCATGGGCTTTTCGGTCTAACAGAGAAAGACAAATTCAAACTGGAAATAAGGTGTAATTTTTTAACATTGAGCATAATTAACTATTGGAACAGTTTTCCAAGGATTGTGGTGGATTCTCTATCACTGACAATTTTAAAATCAAGAGTAGATGTTTTTCTAAAAGATCTGTTCTAGGAATTATTTTGGGTCAGATCTATGGCCTGTGTTATACAGGAAGTCTGAATGATCCCTTCTGGCCTTGGAAGCTATTAATCTAAATCCTTGTAGCACCAACTCTCCACCCCAGCCAGGAGCTCTGCATGTAAGCTGTAAGGAAGCTGCAGTGGGCCCAGAGAGAATTCCTGTGGCAGATAAGCTTATGGCTAGTATACATAGCACTATGCTGTCCCCTAAAGAACAGGGCTATGCTTGGGAATGGGAGTGGCTGTAGTGCTTAACACTATACCTACTCTGGGCTGCAGAGCATCCCATATGCATCTGTGGGGAGTCTGCTGTAGAGCAGCCACCATCTGCTTTTCTGTGTTAAGCCAGGGCCGTTCGTATCACTTTCAAGCAGAATCCAGGAGGTGCAGAGGTGCTTTAAAGCTTCCTTAAAAGTGCAGCACAGAATCTAGAGAAACCTTCCTTCTTGCTGGTTTCTGCTAATTATCATTTGGGGGGCGGGGGGGTGTTGACATTTTTCACAATAAAATTATTAAATTATTTGTCCAGTTGATTTGGTGGGTTCATTAAATAGGAGTTTAGTTTTAGATTTCTTTGCTCGGAACTTGTACTGGTGAAACATTTTAACCATCATCTTTGCAGATCACCATACAGTGCAGTTGGATAATGGACCAGGTGACAAATCAGTGCCCTGTTGTCTAGTGAGAAACTTTCAGGAAAAGTAATGAAACAATTTGATTCATGAAAGCATCCAAAATGTCTGATTCAAAACTTATCCAAACTTCTTTATTCTAGAAATTAGACTTGAAATTGAATAAAAACAGATTTCTTATGAGATTTCTGCTACTTTTTAGTTTGAACATTAGAAGTGAACAGAAGTGACGCAAGATTGTGTTGCTTTTCTCACTGTAATTTGGTGCATTAATGATCACTGTGTAGATAGAGCCCCAGGAAAGGCACATTTTAAGAAGGCCAAGGAAGAAGTAAAACAGGACAAACCGAAAATAAAAATAATTGAGTTCTCATTTTGGAAGGATTCTGCTTGGCTAACATAGATTTTTATCTCAAGATATGAAATTTCTTCTCTATGTTGACAGGCTCAACCAGTTCCAGATGAGATTGTCAAAAAAATCCTCGGAAACAAAGCAACTTTCAGCCCCATTGTCACTGTGGAACCAAGAAGAAGAAAATTTCATAAACCTATAACAATGACAATTCCTGTGCCACCCCCTTCAGGAGAAGGTGTGACAAATGGATACAAAGGAGACACCACACCTAGCCTTCGACTTTTATGTAGCATTACAGGTTAGGCAAGAATCTACTCTTTGCAAAGGTTACTATAACAATAATGCAGCCACATTCATTTGTTATGCATTTCGAATGTAGCTTTCCAGTGAGGAAAGCCATTGATAGTTCCAAGTATTGGAACCAGTAGGATTAAAAGTAGTACTCAAGTGCCTGATGCAAAGCTCATGGAAGTCATTGGAAAGACTGCCATTGAGTCAGTGGGCCTTGACTTTGGCCTTGTGTCATTGTCCATGGTAGAGGAAACTTTACAGCAACAAATATTTTATGACATTTTATTAAGTGTTCAATATGAAGCATCTTTCCATTGACAACTGCATACCTATAGATAAAAATCCAATATGGATGCAGTCCTGATCCTATTGATTGCAGTGAGAGTCTAGCCACTGAGTTCAGTTGAGCCAGGATGTTACCCAGAATATGTATCTTGCTACATTAGAATCAGTTTCAGATGTGTATGTATTATATCACTATTCAGATGTATGAGAGCAATAGTAACTAGACTCCTCTGTTTACATGCGAAGCAAAAGAACTCAGTGTGGAAGTGTTCTTTTGCAATCTGTTTAAAAAAAAGCTTGAAGAGTCATTGTACATGTTTGGTTTTTAAAATAAAATTGTGCATGATTTACGTGTGACTTATTTTCATAGGAGGGACTTCACCTGCTCAGTGGGAGGATATCACAGGAACCACTCCATTGACGTTTATAAATGACTGTGTTTCTTTCACGACCAACGTTTCAGCCAGGTATGGGAATGCAAAATACCAAACAGACCCAATTATTTGTTTCCTTACATAGGAAAAATAGGGTTTTTTCCCACAGCTTTCCATGATTCTTAAAGAAGGTTTATAAAGAAATAATAGGTCAGATCCTTAGCTGGTGAAAACTGGAGTATCTATTGACAGTATTGATTTATATCAGCTGATGATTTGGCCCAATAACTTGCTGTACTATTTTTAATAGAAAAAATAGCTTACTATGACTGTCTTTTATTGGTAGTTCACAGGCTTAGCAAACTGTTGGAGCTATGTACATAATTCTTCAAAAAATAAAAGCTGTTTTGATAGGACATTAATGTTGCACCGCTAAGCATTCCATATTTAAGAAATGTCATGGAATTTCAGACTGCACATGAAACCTTAGCTCTGCTCCTTATATGCATTACAAAACAGTGTTTAATGACAGTTTTCACATACTGTTTCTCTAAAATTACAATACAATACCATACAGGCTTTTTGTATAATATTTACAAAGTACATAGCTGCTCTCACAAACACTCCTTCATACCTTTAGTACATTTCTCATTATACTGCTATGTTTAGCTACACCCAGAAACCAAGCCTGGAAAACTTTGGCCAAAATGTGAATGATTTTGAAAGTTACAAGCAACTGAACTCAGGAGAACTGGAAACGGTTGTGCATCCTTACTATAGCTAAGCACTTGCTGCCACACTTGTTATACTAAATAATATTTCTGCACAGCCTTTCTTGCTCTCTGGGATAGCATGAACTATACCCTGGGTGATTTCCCACACAAACCATCTGAGCGTATCTGTCAGGAAAGGAAAAAAATCCCTCTTTCTTTGTGCTGGTTTTGAACATTTACGTGACAGTGGTTCACATGTTCCTGAACCACTGAGCTGCACTCAATCTTTGGATGGCCAGCAAACAGGAAATACAAACCAAAGACAGCAAACCGAGTTTATATAAAATTGTTTGGTTTGAGGGATCATTACATACATAACAAGCTCTTTTATACTGTGGAAGAATGCCTTCCTCTGCCCCCCTAAAGTCCCTAACTTGTGGAGGTACTAATTGTCACCATGCTCCTAAACTTAATCAGAGAAGGAGACAATATATCTGTCCTGTAGCAAGGCCTCCTTTCTTGCATATGAATTTATGTACCATGAGTTTTCTATACTGCAGACCATGGATTTGGCTGTACATTATTCAATATGGCCTCCCATCTCACTCTGAGTGCAGCTGATAGTTTATTTTAATGAAGATTAGATATGGGTACTGGTGAACCTCACAGAAGTACAATGCTTCTTTGATCTTCACTCTTACTTATTTTGCTTACTTTTCTGTCCCTATATCCCTTACCTGAAATAAGCAAACAGAAAATAATAAACCAGTAACCACTTTGTCTGTTCTCCAGCCACCACACCCAAAACTCACTTAAAATCACTACCAGTATCTCAAAACAATCAGCTGTGCACAGACCCTGCTCGACTACGCCACTGTGACGGGTTGGATCACAGAAAACGCCTTGGGAACTGCCACCTGATGTGCTGAGACTACCCTTGAGCCTGTTTCCCCTAGCAGCTTGGGACTTCAGTGCCCTGCCTGGTTTGAGCCAGACCCGCTAGTCTGCTGCAAACCCAGACCCAGGTCTGAACCATGTCCCCCAACAGCTGCAGGCTTAACTGAAAACAGCTTAAGAAGTGTTCCTGTCTCCAACACTCAGATGCCCAACTCCCAATGGGGTCCAACCCCCAAATAAATCCATTTTACCCTGTATAAAGCTTATATAGGATAAACTCATAAATTGTTTGCCCTCTATAACACTGATAGAGAGCTATGCACAGCTGTCTCCCCCCCCCCCCCCCCCCCGCCCCCGCAGGTATTAATACATACTCTGGGTTAATTAATAAGTAAAAAGTGATCTTATTAAATACAGAAAGTAGGATTTAAGTGGTTCCAAGTAATAACAGACAAAATAAAGTGAATTACCAAGCAAAATAAAATGAACACGCAAGCCTATGCCTAATACAGTAAGAAAACTGAATACAGATAAAACTCAGAGATGTTCCAATAAGCCTCTTTTGCAGACCAGCCTCCTTCTAGTCTGGGTCCAGCAATCACTCGTGTGAATACCCCGTGGTTACCGTCCTTTGTTCCAGTTTCTTTTAGGTATCCTTTTCAGGTGGAGAGGCTATCTCTTGAGCCAGCTGAAGACCAAAGAGAGGGGTTTCCAGGGGCTTAAATAGACTTCCTCTTGTCGGTGGACACCCCTCCCTCCCCCTGTGTAGAATCCAGCTACAAAATGGAGTTTTGGAGTCACATGGGCAAGTCACATGTTCATGCATGACTCAGAACTCACAGGCAGCAGCCATTGTTCACATGCTACCTTGAATGTCCTCAGGTAGACTTCTTATGTGGATTGGAGTCTTCCAAGATCCATTGTCTGTTAAGTGTTTCTTGATTGGGCACTTAACTTGCAAATTCCTTTCTAAAGAAGCTGACCAAATGCCTTACTACGGCTACTTAAAATCAAACAAGTACAAACCCAATATTCATAACTTCCAGTACAAAAATGATACATACATACAAATAGGATGAATATATTCAGTAGATCATAACCTTTGCAGAGATATGTTACATGGCCTATCTAGCATAAAACATTTTCCAGTTATGTCATATTTACTTTTATAAGCATATTTCCATAAAGCATTATGGGGTATAACGTCACAGCACTTAGCCACAAAAATCACACCATCTACCCAGGTTTGGCCTGAAAGTTACTCAGACTGAGCAGTTACAGGAGACACCAACAAAGGGTCACCCAAAGATGCAGATTTCACCAGCCCAGACCTCACTTTCACTCATCTAAAGCACTGTAAGGAAAGCTCTGCCTTTGCCAATGGGAAATTTGCAGAAACTGCATTCATCCAAAATGGCTGGGGAATCATGGAAGCCAATGAACACAAGGATTTCTCTTTGTCTCCCCTGAAAAGTAATCTCCTTTCTGCCCCATCACTGTTAGCAGAGACCACAGTTGTTCTTTGCTGATGCAACAGAGTTTCTTTATAAAGTTTTGGCCAGTGTTTGTGAAACAAACTCCTGTTGTCTTTTCTCTTTCAGATTTTGGCTTGCAGACTGCCATCAGGTACTAGAAACTGTCGGCCTCGCCACACAACTTTATAGGGAATTAATATGTGTTCCTTATATGGCCAAGTTTGTGATATTTGCCAAAATGAATGACCCCGTGGAATCTAGTTTGCGTTGCTTCTGCATGACTGATGATAAAGTGGACAAAACTTTGGAGCAACAAGAGAATTTTGAAGAAGTTGCAAGAAGTAAAGATATCGAGGTATATTTCATATTAACAGCGGCTCAGATCATTCCCTTCCTCCAGGGTTGTAGAGAGTCTATGCTCTGGTTCCACTCTACAAGAGCAGGCAGGGTGCCAGGATAGCACAAAAGAGGTCCACAACCACTATAAGACAGCTACATGAAGGCTCACAGTGAGCAGGGGTGAAAGTAACTTAAGGGACTTACTGGTACGCAGGGACGGGCTCCTGTGGGGCTGGGGAGGGTGGGTGTCCCTCAGGTGGAAGGGGCGGGGCCTTTAAATCCCCGGGCTCTTTAAATCACCACTAGAGCCCCATGGTAGCAGTAGCTGCGGTGGCGGCCGGGAGCCCTGGGGCTCCAGCGGCGATTTAAAGGGCTTGGGGCTTCCGGCTGCCGCCACAGCTTCTGCTATCATGGGGCTCCGGCAGCAGGGCTCTGGCGGTGATTTAAAGGGCCTGGGGCTCCCGGCTGCTGCTGCTATCTCAGGACTCTGACAGTGATGTAAAGGGTCGGGAGACCAGGGACCTTTAAATCACCGCCAGAGCCCCATGGTAGCTGTAGCTGCGACAGCAGCTGGGAGTCACGGGGCTCTGGCAGTGATTTAAAGGGAGCCCAAGGCCCTTTTAAATTGCCCGCCTGGGGAAGCTGCCCCCTTCCAGTATGGTCGGCTGTGTACCGGCTCTTGCCGGTATGCTGTACCGTACCGTACCGGCTTATTTTCACCTCTGACAGTGAGGCTGTGTGAAGAAACTCTTTGAAAGTGCGCTAAGCAGGATAAAGGGGCAGGACTTGAGAAACCATCTTTACATGGGTCCTCCAGTCCTTCTGCCTATTGGGAGTGGGGGGTAACGCAAAGGACTCTGGAGTAGCTGCTGTAGAGCAGCTGCCAGGGGTGCTGGAACAGTTTTTATAGCAGCGGTGCTGAGAGCCATTGAACTAAACTGTAAACACTGTATATAATGGAAACCACTTCAAATCAGGGGGTGCTGCAGCACGCTCCCCGCTCCCTCCCTCCCACCCCCCACCCCCACCCCCCCGTTCCTATTGCAGCTGCACTCCTGTTTCGTATCTTGGTGGGTTAGAATTCCTCCCTCCTTGTCCACATAAGGATCTCCAGCACACAGTTGAGTTATTCTGGCTGGTTTGTTTGGAATTTTTGAGACAAAGGGTGTTTCTTGTGAAAAAATCATGTAATATATACTTTCCCCTCAGAGAATCCTATGCTGTAGCTAATTATAAGGATATCTGTATCTATGGAATTGGAGCTATAATTTTAAAAAGTAACTTTAGCCATTAGAATGTTTTCAAAAATAGTTTCAATTAATCAGCCACACTTATAATGTCATATTATACGTACCACAGTACTGTTGAATTAGATCACTGTTGAACATGTGTTAAGTCGATGCATTCCCAGCTAAATGAGGAGTTATGATGTTGGAAGAAATGGTGGTATATGTTTGTGCATGTACCATTAAAATAGATTTTACTCACTTTCAATTTCTGTCTTGTTGCTTTGATAGGTTCTGGAAGGAAAACCCATTTATGTTGATTGCTATGGAAATCTGGCCCCTTTGACAAAAGGGGGACAACAGCTTGTTTTTAATTTTTATGCTTTCAAGGAAAATAGACTGCCATTCTCTATTAAGGTAAAAATAAACCCCACAGAATTCTTCGTTGAGAAAATGTTTTCCTCGTGTAGTAATATTGGTTCTGTCTAATATGAATAGTCTGCCCCTGAGAAGTAAGTAAGTATTATAATTTATCAGGTAGGCAATTTGGAACAGAGTTTATAAGTGATTTGCATGAAACCATAGAAGGAGTCACTGTCAGAGCTGGGATCAGAATACATGCTATTATGATTCACAGTCCTTTGCCAGAACCATGCCTCAGACTAGACCTCTTCTCTTATGCCTTCTAGATGCAAGGTACATTATTTCATGGGGTAGATCATCTACCCAAATTACAGGAGTGAGATAATACATGATCCAGATTTTCAGCCGTAGCCTCTTCTTTTTACATGTGCAGTTGACAGGCTTCCAAAAAGTGGGTGCACACACATATTATGCATATGTAATCACCTATTTTGTGGGTGCAAATGAAAGTCATGGTCACTTTTGTGAGTGCAAGTCATTGCATACACAAAACTGGGCAGAGAGAAATGCAGGTGGGTTGAAAACTCAATCCAACTTACCTACAGGAGTATTTCTCCTGGAGTGGTGCAACTCAGCATGGTGCCTTGCACTGGTGCTGGAAACAATTTTGGAAACTTGTTTGCAGTGGAGCAAAAACCCGAGGCTGGCGCAATAGTCTAGCTGTAGTTACAACTTTCTTCCCCATGAAATGCTGCAAGTTGGGTTCTGGCTGAGGGCACGTCTTTGCTACCCGCCGATCAGGCGGGTAGTGATCGATCTATCGGGGATCGATTTATCGCGTCTTGTCTAGACGCAATAAATCGATCCCCGAACGCGCTCCCCGTCGACTCCGGAAATCCACCTCGGTGACAGGCAGAAGCGGAGTCGACGGAGCAGCAGCGATCGACTCGCCGCCGTCCTCATGGCCAGGTAAGTCGATCTACGATACGCCGACTTCAGCTACGCTATTCACGTAGCTGAAGTTGCGTATCATAGGTCGACCCCCCCTCTAGTGTAGACCAAGGCTGAGTTCCTTTGGTCTTCAATTGGTGTGGTTACTAGATAGCTTCTTATGGAAGGGAACACCACCTGTTACTCTGCAACAGCTTTCTCTAGCTGTCCAAACTAATTCTGATGGTCTGCAATGGGAGCCACACTCAACACTCCTTTTGAGAGAAGAGGTCCCCTCAGGGACTTTGACTTCTCACGTTCTTTGTGTGATGCAAAAACATATATTTCGAAGAATTAAGTCAAACTATTGTATGATACATTTTTCTAGATTAGAGACACCAGCCAAGAGCCTTGTGGTCGTTTATCATTTTTGAAAGAACCAAAGACTACAAAAGGACTGCCACAAACAGCTGTTTGCAACTTAAATATTACTCTTCCAGCACACAAAAAGGTATTTCTGCCAGCCCTCTTTGTTTTGTTTTGTTTAACTTTTAGTTTAACTTTTTTTGCTAGTAATAAAGAAACCCTGTGAAATGCTAGTAATGGGAATGCTTTGTAATATGATTAAGGCTATTATAAATGTATGTTGTATTAGTTTTTTGTATATAGAAAGCTTTAAAGTCTCTTGTTACTGTGGTGTCAAGTTCCTATTATTTTAATGATTGGGTCCTCTGTTTACCCTCATGCTTCAGCTTACAGTTCATAGATTTTATGCATTTAGTAATGTCGTGTTTATTTGCACTTGATGTAAGATTTTTTTTCTTTTATGTTGACATTTTGGGTTTGCTTTGGCTTATAAATCCGCTTGCATTTTGTGTTCCCAACTTGGTCCTTTTCATATCCTGATATTCTTTTCCCTGCTGTCCATTATAATATTCCTTGTCTCTGCAATGCACCTTGGAACCAAAAGGAAACAGAGTCAGATCAAGATGATGAGGTAATATAAACACTCTCTTCTGTTTTTATTTTCTTCAGAATTAGTGCAGAAAGATAAATATGTTCTAGAAAAGTGTTACAGTATCTTTTAATTATAGCAGTGAATATTAACAATATATACTACACATCTATGTTCTGTTGTCAAGAAATAAAAGTGCAGGCATGTGATGAAATAAGATCATATGTTATAAATTTAAACGCAGTATATGCTAATATTCTGAACTTCAGCTCACTTTATGCTTAGAATTTAAATTATGTAATTTATAACATACAAGCTAAATTCATCCTTCATGTAGCTGAAGTCAGTGGCATTACATACACCAGGGATGAATTAGGCCTCTTATGTTAATAAACATTCAGTTTTTCCCTAACCTGTATTTCTGAATACCCTTTAAACATTGGCCTATTGTATTTTTATTCCTGAAAATAACCCCTATTAAAAAAAAAAAAAAAAAAAAGAAGGCAAAATAACCAGGAGTAATTTCCAAGTATTTTAATGTATCTATTTTCAAATAAGCTCCAAATCTCCACAGCATAAAAATCCACACCTTGTCACAGTTTTTAACAGAAAATATCTCTCTTTAATAATCTTCATTAAGTTGTCTCAGGTCAGGAGATGAAACTTATTTTATGCACTAAGGGATACAGTGAGTTTTAAGACACTAGAAATAGAACACTTAGTACAGAAACATCAGATACATATCCATTTTACCAGAAAAAGAGTTCCTTGTGTGTAGCCCTCTGTTTCTGACTGCTAGTAAATAGCATTAGCCACCTGCTGACTAAAATCAGATAAGAGTCAATACATCAAAAAGCTAATCATGTAATTTAGTTTTCATTTGACTTTTGCCTGGTGAGTTATTTTCTAGGTATATGGTGGGGGAGGGGATAGCTCAGTGGTTTGAGCATTGGCCTGCTAAACCCAGGGTTGTGAGTTCAATCCTTGAGGGGGCCATTTGGGGATATGGGGCAAAAATTGGGGATTGGTCCTGTTTTGAGCAGGGGGTTGGACTAGATAACCTCCTAAGGTCCCTTCCAACCCTGATATTCTATGATTCTACGATAGGTATCGCAATAGTTTTCTTTCCAAACAAACTATATTTTTGGAGACATAATCAAATGAACTGGTTTCTGTGAATGATTTTTAATATTATTAAATAGAGCTGCAAAAATACCACAGTAACTGCTATGCCATTAGACACAGTAACTTATGATGCAACTTACTAGTTAGCAATTGTATTCTGCTTTCTAATATACATCTCTGCATTTTGTGCATATTAAAAAAAATCCCCTTTCATGCCTTTTTTGTCCTTAATGTACTCACTTTAAAGCAAGCGTACATTGTGGTTTATATGTTTTCAAGACAGATTAATGTTGGGAGAGGTATTTGATCAGCCTAAATTATACTCTTATTAATGTTTTATGTCTGTATCTGTAGTCTTTTATGTTGATGCTTCTGTTTCTATTCAAAATACAGAAAAATAAATCATGCCATTTTAGGTAGTATGGAAGAGATTACTAAAAGATAATGGGATTTTGCAGTATTTAGGTAATATGGGGCTAGACTGTGACTGTAGACAGTGCCCTGAACTAAATGTACTGTGTTCACAGCACCACCTCAGAAGTGTATCTGGGAGGTGACACATCCCTCTGAGTTACAATTCCTGCCCTGCTTTCCTGCCTCCTCCAGAGGATTAGTAATTTACTGCTGGTTTATATTACCAGCTAATCATTACCCCTCTCCCTAAAAATGTCAGCTGCACTGGCCAGAAAGCAGGAATGGAGCCAAGGCTTTGCCCATTGCCTACCACCTGCTATATAGGGGGAAATGCAACCATGTAGCCCTGCTTCCTCCTGTGCACCCTCGTCAAGCTGTAAGAGTGGATTCTTATTCCCTTGTGTGGGTGTGTAGTCCAAGTATGATCTAGCCCACTATACTGAGATATCATAATCAAGCTGTTCACAATGTTTGACTGGTACCAAGTGGAAATGTGTTTTGTTGCAGACGGAGAAAACAGACCGGCGTCAAAGCTTTGTCTCTCTTGCTTTACGTAAGCGCTACAGCTATCTGACTGAGCCTGGAATGAGTGAGTTCCATAACAAACCTACTAATACTGTATATACCCTACTTTAATAAGAAGAGACATTTTTTCTATAAATGTTGCATTTAGTGTCCTTTGAAAAAAATAGAAAAAATTTTTATAGCTAAACTTTTGGATGATCTGTGAGCCTCTGCATAGTGAGAGCTTGGAGAATCCTTACTGGTAAGCAGCATGCTCCAGTTAAAGTAAATAAAAAATAATCATAAAAAAGCCACATAATTTATTGGCCAGAGCAAGGGCAACTGAATTGAAAAGTATTTTCCAAAAGACAGTCTGTGCCTCCGCCCTGCAAAACGTTAATTAGTTAAATCTAGCTGTATCACAGTGATGCATTAGATACAGTAATGGGCAAAACTCATTGGGGTTGGAAGGTTCCTTTCAGATAAAATGTTTGACTTTTTATTCAGTTTATTTGAGCTCCTTCCTATTTTATAGCTTCTTCCTATCGCTCCTCATTTTTTCCCATATTCCATAGAGCCTTTCCTTCTACTCAGTCATAGCTTTCTCTTCTACCCCCATCTCCTTGACCTGACCCATGGCCCTGCTTCCTTTTCTCTCTTTAAGTACAACAGTGTCTCTGACAACCTTTGCTTCCCTCCCTAATCAGAATGTGGTCATTCTTGTGTTTTTCTCTTCTGCTCCAGCAGCCAGTCAAACTTCTCATTCCCTGAACTCCAGTGGCCCTTTGATATAATTTCATAAAATCCATTTACAAATCTAATCAGGTCTGGTAATTCCTGCTGGGAGCTGCTGTTTAAAGATCTTGTGTGCTCTGTGGAGTTTTGAGGTGCTCCAGAATGCATTGTGCTTCTCAGACACTGGAGAAGACCTGAAGTATATAAGATCTGATGACAGCACCTGGCCTTAAGAGACTACCAGACAAGCTGAGACCTCAAAGTGGACTCTGAGATATCATCAAAGATTTGTTGGGAATTAAGAGAGACAGAAAGAAAGGTTTGGCTGTGGTGTCTGGAATGAGTTTGGAGCTTGTATATGGCTTTTTCAGCTGGCTCCCCGTGCGAAATTAAAAGAAATCTTATATTGATTTTCCAAAAGTAAAGTCACAGTTGCAAAAAGAGGTGGGGGAAAAAAACCTTAAATGAAGTTGTAATCCAAGAATGGAGGAAGGGTTTAATCAAGCTATAAAAGTCTCTCTTCAATCTTTTAATATTCAATTTCCTATTGATTTGTAGAATGGTAGATGATCTACTCCAGACTTTTAACTCAAGTACGTTTTCCCAGAAGTTTGGAAAGAAAAACATTGTTCTTGTTTTGCTTTCTTTTCACTTTTTCATTTTCACCTCCAAAGAACATGTCTTAACTCAAAAATCAAGACTGGTCAGCAGACAGAAATCCATAAAGTCACATAACCAGAGGAGACAAAACCTACTAGCTAGAAGCTGATATTTAAGATTAAGAACTCCCAGAGGGCACCAAGGAAAACAGACTGGTGATAGGCCCAGCACACTAAACCTTGCCACCATCCATCGTGGCTGCTAGAGGGGTTTAAAGTGGCTTCCCACCAAAGTGTTGTCCTTGGACTTGGATGGGTCATTTTCATATTGTCTTTGGGACGTTCTCCCTCTCTTTTACTCCTCTCCCCATCTGCTCAGATATGGGAAGTACCAGTTTCTCCTTTCCTCACCTCTCTCTGGCTGCTAAAAAAAGAGAAGATATTCAGTTTGGACCTGCACCTACTTTCAGTGAAGCTGACAGCAGAACTCCCACTGATTTAAGTGGACTTTTTTTCTCCGCCCCCTGCTACCAGAGTCTGTGTGACAGGGGGACAATGGTATTTCACTGCTGAGGTGTTCTACTCGTCTTTAAGGTAGGGAGGAGAGCACTGATCTAAGGGACTCTGCTCTGCCCTATACAGATGTGTCAGGCAATTAGGGAGCACTCCTCTGAACTATAATCTGGTCTCTAGTCTGGCTATATGCTTCAAGTAAATTGTGAATAGAGCATCATTCTGTTGGGCAGACTTACATATGCTCAGTCATCATTTTCATTCACCAGTGGCAAGTGAGGAAGTGGGAATAACACACAATAGGATATGCATTAGGTAAGAGATCTCCACATGTTATGTGCATAGAGGGGCGTGAGGCTAAAGGCTAAATTCATTCAGTACCCAGGAAGTGCAAGTATGTAAAACAACTGCACTCTCTGAAATATGCTATTCCACTTAGCAAATGACATAACTGAATTTTTTATTTTTTTTAAATCAGTAATAAAGCCATATTTTTCTAGACCTCACAGTTATCTCATAACTGCAAGTGCCATTAACTTAGACAATGTGGTTGCTTCCTTGGCCCAGTCCTTTTTCTCAAGGATAATATGAAGTATAGACAAGGCATTTTTAAAATATCATGAATACATGGAGAAAAGAATATTTGCAATTAGGAGAGACTGCTATTGGATTTATTGTCTCACTAAATTGTAGTGGTTCGACTGTCGTGATACAACATACCAAGAGTCTAGTGGCATTTACAGATACTTTTAAGTTTAGAGCAAATTATTTTTATTTCATTACTGCCCTTCACTCTTGTTTTGGCTTATTATTTTTTGGATTTGTGACTGCTTTTGAATCTTGGCAGCTACTCCTAATAAATCACTGTGGTAGAATTTATTTAATGGAAGTTTTTCAGAGAGGGGAAATGATAGAATAAGGAGTGCAGACTTTAATTTTTAAATCATTTATACCAGTATGCTTGCAATGGCTGTCTTTTAGAATAGACTGTGCCAGTATGCCCAGTATTCAAGCTCTCTTCAACCTAAATGTTCTAATACTACAATAGCATTACCTAGTCAATGCATCTATACGCCTTTGCTTGATATTTGTAGGCCCACCACATTTTCTCATTACACGATATGGGCCTATGGCGTGCTGGACATCTTTTTTAGATAAGCTTGTGTGACATAACTTTAGTAACTTAATGTTCGTCTTTTTTTCACTGTGAATTATTGTCTAGCTATAAGACAGATCAAACAGCTTTGATAAATTGTCAGTATAACTTCAGACAAAGGTTTGTGGAATAGGTAGCTGGAATATTTTAGCTCCATTACTAACACCAAGTAAAGAAATTGTGCCTAAAAGTTATTTTACTTATTTGTGAAAGAATTCTCCAAATGTCATTGCTGTATCAGAGGATATGGAAGCTGTAATGTCATTCCCAGAAATACTGCCTTCTGGATTGGTACCTCCAGTGAGAGACTTCAAAATCTGACTGGCCCTACTGATTTGGTTTGCGATGCCTGTGAATACGTTCGGCCTTTTTGGGGATGCTCATAGTTAACAGATTTGTCTTGGCCAGATCATCTCTACTTACTATATTGTTCTTCAAGTACTTATCTAATGTTACCTTTTGAGAAATGTAAAGTTGAACAGGTCTTTCTTTGAGCTGATACAATAAATCTCCTCAAAAGGAGCAAGACGCTACATCTTGTAGAAAAAGTGTACTCTTCTTTTAAATGCTTCTTATGAAAATATTTATTTACATGTTGTGCATAATACAGCATATAAAATGTATTACTTCATTTGCTTGTTTTGACATGGTATACTATGCATGAGTAAAGTGTTTGAGTTGCTTTGCTTGCTCACGTTTATCATAAATCATATTTTCCATTTTTCATGTATGACAAATGCTTCTTAAAATCATTTCATTTAAAGTTTTACTTTAGTTTGCCCAAACAAAAGGAATATCGCATGAAAAAAATGCAAAAGGTTCCTTTTTTTTAACTCTTGACTCAGAAAAGTTCTTGCTCTTATTGGCTTTGTGAGCGTGAAGCATATACGAATTGTGCATGGATAGATAAAGATTTGAATTTATTCCAGTTGCTTCACAGTTTGCACATCAATTGCCTGTCACTTAAAGGTATTTTGGGTTCTGCATGAAATAGTTATGAGTGGTTTTCAAAAAGGATTTTAGCTATTTAATGTCATTCTACACAAGTTTATATTGTTTTATATAGGTACAATATATGTTGTTTAATGATACTGCTAAGGATAGAACAATAGAAATTACTAAAAGGATAATTGTAATAGTTGCACAAAGCTAAGACATACCTATACAGGCAAAATGGAACTGAGATTAATATTTCAAAACTAGCACATCAGAAAGTCAATAAGGAAGTAAGAGAAGAATTTTGGTTGTGGTTATTATTTTTACCATTATGGATTCCTCCTTTTGTGTTTTCTGTTTTCCATTGTTTGCAATTTGCTTAGTGTCTTTCATTTCATGTTGCTTTTTATTTTGGATCAGTCATAATTATATGACTCATTCCTCTTTTTTTCCTTTGTAATTGTTCTTTTTGCCTATTTCATTCTGATTCATACAAAAAATTGTACTTGCTCTTTGTAATATTACAACGTTTACTGACCAATTTTCTTCTCTGGTCTCTCTGTTTTTCAATCATTTTTGTTGATTTTACGTTTGATTTTGATTTAAAACTTTAAGAAACAGTTGAACGGAGTGCAGGAGCAACAAGATCCCTACCTGCTACTTATTCATACAAGCCATTCTTTTCAACGAGACCATATCAGTCATGGACAACAGCTCCCATTACAGTGCCTGGGCAAACCAAATCAGGCTTCACTTCTCTATCAAGCTCTTCCTCCAATACTCCTACAGCTTCCCCGTTAAAATCAATATGGTCTGTTTCTTCTGCTTCTCCAATCAAATCTACGTTAGGAGCTTCTACTACCTCTTCAGTTAAATCTGTTAATGACATAGCATCTCCAATTAGATCATTTCGGACAATCTCTTCACCAATAAAAACCGTTGTATCACAGCCTCCATATAATATCCAAGTTTCTTCTGGTTCTTTCATCAGAGCTCCTGCAGTAACAGAAGCCACTAATTTAAAAGGGATGGCATCCACTTCAACATTTCCTTCTCGGACATCTCCAGTGACTACAGCAGGGTCTCTTTTGGAGAGATCATCCATCACCATGACACCTCCAGCATCCCCCAAATCGAACATTAACATGTATTCTTCAAGTTTGCCATTTAAGTCTATCATCACGTCAGCATCACCACTTTTAACTTCACCTTTAAAGTCAGTGGTGTCTCCTGCTAAGTCAGCAGTTGATGCTGTTTCATCATCTAAAGTCATGATGACTTCATCTCTCTCATCACCCGTGAAACATATACCTGGGCCTACAGATGTAGTATTGGTTAATGGATCCGTGTCACCTCTGAAATATCCATCCTCTGCCAATGTAATAACTGGATCCAAACCTGCAGCTACGTTTCAAGACAAGATCTCTGCAGCTACAAATTCTGCAAGTTGTGCTGTTAATGCAGCCGCTGATACAGTTGAAAAAGTGTTTCCGACCACTGCTACAATGCCATTTTCTCCACTCAGGGCATTTGTGTCTTCAACACCATCTGCTTTTCAGTCAATGAGAACTCCTTCTGCAGGTGCACTATATACATCATTTGGGTCAATATCTGCAACTACCTCATCAGTAACTTCATCAACAATAACAGTGCCCGTATATTCTCTAGTCAATGTTTTGTCTGAACCAGCATTAAAGAAGCTTCCAGAGTCTTCACTTACAAAATCAGCAGCTGCATTACTATCACCTAGTAAAACACTGACTACAGAGACACGTACACAACCTCACTTTAATCGAACTTCATCTCCTATAAAATCATCCTTGTTTTTAGCACCTTCTGCTCTTAAATTGTCTACACCATCTTCTTTATCCTCCAGCCAGGAGATATTGAAAGATGTTGCTGAAATGAAAGAGGACCTAATCAGGATGACTGCAATATTGCAGACAGATGTAACAGAGGACAAACCATTCCAACCTGAACTAACAAAAGAGGGTAGAATTGATGATGAAGAGCCCTTTAAAATTGTTGAGAAAGTAAAAGAAGACTTGGTAAAAGTTAGTGAGATACTGAAAAAAGATGTGTGTTTAGAAAATAAAGAGTCGACCAGAGTGTCAAAAAGCGATAAAGGACACTTATCTGAAGATGAATGGGTAGAGTTCAGTACAGAGGAGATTGATGAAGCAAGACAGCAGGCTATAATGTGCCATCCTGTTCCAGAAAAAGTGCAAATTAAAGCTAAAGCCACATCTGAAAAGGATTACAATTTGACAAAAGTTATTGATTATTTAACAAATGATATTGGTAGTAGTTCATTGGCAAACATAAAGTACAAGTTTGAAGAGGGGAAAAAAGATGAAGAGAGACAAAAACGCATTTTAAAACCAGTGATTGCTTTACAGGAACATAAACTTAAAATGCCTCCAGCCTCCATGAGGCCTTCTACTTCAGAAAAAGAATTATGTAAAATTGCAGATTCCTTTTTTGGAACAGATACTATTTTAGAATCTCCAGATGATTTTTCTCAACATGACCAAGATAAAAGTCCTTTGTCTGACAGTGGCTTTGAAACAAGAAGTGAAAAAACACCTTCAGCCCCACAAAGTGCTGAAAGCACAGGGCCAAAACCACTTTTCCATGATGTACCCATCCCTCCTGTTATTACAGAAACAAGAACTGAAGTAGTTCATGTTATCCGCAGCTATGAACCATCATCAGAAGAGATTCCAGAGCAGCAAACAGAGGAGTTACCTTCATTGAAACCTGCACTTACTTTAATGGAGTTGGAACAAAAACCCACTGGGTCTATTAAAGAAAAGGTTAAAGCATTTCAAATGAAAACCAGCAGCAGTGAAGAAGATGACCACAAGTGTGTTCTTAGCAAAGGTGTCCGGGTGAAAGAAGAAACTCACATCACTACTACAACTAGAATGGTTTATCATAAACCTCCATGCACTGAAAGTACCTCGGAAAGAATTGAGGAAACAATGTCTGTTCATGACATAATGAAAGCCTTTCAATCGGGACGTGACCCTTCCAAAGAACTGGCAGGTCTGTTTGAACATAAATCATCAGTAACATCAGATGTTAGCAAGTCTGCTGAAACTTCACCACAACATGCAGAGAAGGACAGCAAAATGAAACCCAAACTGGAGCGTATAATAGAAGTCCATATTGAAAAAGGTAATCAAGCTGAACCTACTGAAGTCATTATTAGAGAAACAAAAAAGCATCCAGAAAAAGAAATGTATGTATATCAGAAAGACTTACCTCGGGGAGATATTAACTTAAAAGGTTTGGAAAAACATGATACTTTTCCTTGTTCTGATGAACAAGGTCAGCAAGAAGAAGAAGAGCTAACAGCTGAAGAGTCACTTCCTTCTTATCTGGAATCTTCTAGAGTAAACACTCCTGTATCCCAGGAAGAAGACAGTCGTCCTAGTTCTGCTCAACTCATGTCTGATGACTCTTACAAAACACTGAAGCTTTTGAGTCAGCACTCAATAGAATACCATGATGATGAGTTATCAGAATTAAGAGGGGAGTCTTACAGGTTTGCTGAGAAAATGCTTCTTTCAGAAAAGCTAGATGTATCTCAGTCTGATACTGAGGAGTCAGTTACTGACCATGCTGTACCCCTTAGTTCAGAGTTACAGGGGTCTGATAAACGATGCAGAGAAAAAGTAGCCACTGCCCCCAAAAAAGAAAGTCTCTCCAAAATCTATAAAGATGTGTCTGAAAATGGTGTAGGTAAAATGTCTAAAGATGATCATTATGATAAAGTGACAGTGTTACACTACACTGGAGATGTTAGTAGTCCAAAACATGCCATGTGGATGCGCTTTACTGAGGACAGATTAGACAGAGGTAGAGAAAAGATGATGTATGAAGACAGGGTGGACAGGACTGTTAAGGAGGCAGAAGAAAAACTGACTGAAGTATCACAGTTTTTTCGGGACAAAACAGAAAAGCTGAATGATGAGCTACAATCTCCAGAGAAAAAGCAACATAAAAAAAATGGCAAAGAAATACATTCTAGTCATAGCTCTGCCAGCAGCAGCCCTGAAAAAGTACTGCTCACTGAAATAGTGACATCAAGTGATGACTGGAGTAAAGTGCGGCAGTATGGGCATGATGGAAAGTGTTCTCCAAAAGCCGATGAAAGAAAAGCAGCAAGTTTGCCCAGCAGTCCCGAAAGAAGGATTCTTGCTCAACAAACAGGGGACTATAAACAAACTATGGAACACAAAGGAAATGCTCAGCAGAGTAAAACAACTGAAGCTTCACAGACTGGATTTCAGCTAAAACAATCCAAGCTTAATTCCATTAGACTTAAATTTGAACAAAGTATAAGTCCAAGGACTAAAGATCTATCTCAAGAAGAAAAAAAACAAGATAGTCAATCCAAAATTCCAGTAAAGAAGTTACAAGAAAGCAAACTACCAGTGTATCAGTTTTATGCAAGAGAGAAGCACCCAAAGCAAATAGATCTGACAGAAGGAAATACATCATTGCAAAAAGAGTTTACTACTATGAAATTGAAAGAAGATAATGTCCAAGGTAAAGGAAAAGTTATAGAAGACATTTGTGCTTCAGAGGTACAGAAACAGAGCACTGAAACATCAAGTAAAAGTCTGCCAGAATATACTTCGGAACAGCAAGATAAGGACTTGGCATATAGCTCAGACTTACCAGCTAAGGGACATTGGGACAAAAAAATCTATCGAACATGGGAAAGTCCTGGTGCTTCTAACCATAAAACACAAAAAGAAAAACTTTCCCATGTACTTGTTCAAGATATTGTAAAAGAAAACCATGTTGACCACGCTGAGGCTAAAACTAACAAAAAGAGTGAATTTATCACTGTGACAGAGTGTGAACACAAATTGCCAACACATGGATCTCATTCAAAGGAGGTGAAGGAAATGACTGTAAAATCTCCATCAAAAAAGGTTCTATACAGAGAGTTCGTTGTCAGAGAAGGGGAACACACCAATGAAATGACAGATAAAACTTCAAAACGAAAGGAATTGACTGTGTCCCACATTCCAGTCAGAATTTCTGAGGAGAAAAGAATGTCATCTCCTACCATTCTTGATAGTGTTTATGATCAGTCAAAAAAATCAGTATATGAACTGTCAGCTAAAGTGTCCCGGTCAACTATGATTAAGGAGCAAGTTCAGAGAGAATTTGATTATGTAGAAGATGAAAAAATAAAACACTCAAAAGTCACTAAAGTTACCAAGCAACAAGGTTCCATAGTGTTATGTCCTCCTATGGAGGAAACTGAAATATCCCCTAGCAAATCACCTGATTCTTTAGACTTTAGTCCTGGAAAGGAATCTCCTTCAAGTGAGGTATTTGACCCTAGTCCCATTGATTACTTGGATAAAGTTGCACCTTTAGTAAATAGTGAGGGAGTGAAAGAGATAAAGACTTTGCCAGTTTATGTCAGTTTTGTTCAAGTAGGAAAGCAGTATGAAAAGGAGGTGCAACAAGGAAATGTAAAAAAAATTGTAAGTCAGGAAAGTAAGACAGTACAAGAGACTAGGGGGACATTTTATACAGCTAGACAGCAAAAACAACCGCCTTCTCCACAAGGTAGTCCAGAAGATGACACACTAGAACAAGTATCCTTTATAGATAGCTCTGGGAAAAGCCCTTTAACACCAGAAACACCCAGCTCAGAGGAAGTGAGTTACGAGTTTACCTCTAAAACACCTGATTCTCTAATAGCTTATATACCAGGCAAGCCCAGTCCCATACCTGAGGTTTCTGAGGAATCAGAAGAGGAAGCAGAGGCTAAGTCAGCCTCTGTAAAACACACAGCAGTGGAAGCACCAAAAATTGACAAAATATTGCCTAATAATATAAACAAAGACTCTAACAAAAGACCCAAAAGTAACAGAGTTGCCTACATTGAATTCCCACCTCCTCCACCATTAGATGCAGATCAAGCTGATTCAGAAAAGAATCATCGTTATTCCCCTGAGAGTGAAATGGAGATGACAGAAGTAAATCTGCAAGATGAACACGACAAATGTCAACTGGCTGAGCCAGTCATAAGAGTACAGCCACCTTCCCCCGTGCCACCGGGAGCAGATGTCAGTGACTCTAGTGATGATGAATCGCTCTATCAACCAGTTCCATTAAAAAAGTATACTTTTAAATTAAAAGAAGTTGAAGATGACCAGAAAGAAGCCTTAAAACCCAAAGTTTCTGACAAGAGTCAGAACCAGAAAGAGTTAGGGCATCCCAGTTCTGGAAAACCTAGTGAGTTTGACATTGATCTTGAGTCACCCCAGAATGACATAGCACAAAATGGGACTAATGACCAGTCTATCACGGAGTGTTCCATAGCAACCACTGCAGAATTCTCTCATGATACGGATGCAACTGAAATTGACTCTCTTGATGGTTATGATTTACAAGATGAAGACGATGGTTTAACTGAGAGTGATTCTAAACTTGCAGGTCCAGCAGTAGAAACCAGAAAGGATATATGGACTACAGAGGGAATTTTAAAACAGACTGATCGTTGCTTTAGCCAAAGTAAGCTGGAAGTTATTGAGGAGGAAGGAAAGGTAGGCGCTGAAGAAGACAAGCCACTTTCAGAAGGTCCAGGTTCTGAAAAGAATGCAGATAAGACTGAGCAGAAGTCAGGTGCACAGTTTTTCACCTTGGAAGGCAGACACCCTGACAGAACTGTGTTTCCTGATTCGTATTTCAGTTACAAAGTAGATGAAGAATTTGCAACACCTTTTAAAACCGTAGCTACCAAAAGTCTAGATTTTGATCCATGGTCCAATAATCGAGGAGATGATGAAGTGTTTGAAACAAAATCAAGGGATGATGAGGCTAAGCCATTTGGTCTGGCAGTAGAAGACAGATCTCAGGCAACAACACCTGATACAACTCCAGCCAGAACTCCAACGGATGAAAGTACTCCAACTAGTGAGCCCAACCCCTTCCCATTTCATGAAGGGAAGATGTTTGAGATGACTCGCAGTGGTGCAATTGACATGAGCAAGAGGGATTTTGTTGAAGAAAGACTCCAATTTTTTCAGATTGGTGAGCATACTTCTGAAGGGAAGTCAGGGGACAAGGGGGAAGGGGATAAAAGTACAGTCACTGCCATCACACAGCCACAGTCAGGGGACAGCATTGTAGAAACAAACTTAGAGAGACAAGTAGAAACAACAGCAGTTGAACATAAGCTCATCATCCAGGCCAGTGGAGATTGTATGGAAGCCACACTTGGTAGTAACTCTCTGGAGAAATCATCGACAACTGTTAACACTTCTAAAGTTGATCCCAAATTGCGCACACCTATTAAAATGGGAATTTCTGCTTCCACGATGACTCTGAAGAAGGATGGCCCTGGAGAAGTGACAGATAAGATAGAAGCTGCGATGCCCAGTGGTCAGGGATTAGAAAATGAAAATGTAGCAGTGATTACAAGTTCAGCTACTAGCCAGACAAGCTGTAGGCAAAAAGAAAAACTTGATTTTCCAAAAGATAATTTTAATAACAACAACAATTTGGATTCATCTGCTAGCCATACAAATAATATTACCTGTAATGTAGAGCTAAAAGAACATTGTGAACCCAAGTGTTCCATACAGAAAGCTAACCAAATGAAAAGCACTTCAGGAAAAGGGACAGGGGCAACACAAGGACCCAGAATAACAGATAAGCAAAAAGTACAAGGACAGCAGCAAAGGTCAAGAGAGTTGGTAGGGAGTAGAGCAAAATCAAAACTTCCCATAAAGGCCAGTTCAGTAAAAGAAGTCTTCCCACAAAATAATGTCCAAAAAAGTACAGCGAGTAAAGTGAGACAGGCTAGTAAACCCGACAAAATAAAACAAAATAATTCTTCTCCATGTCTAGAAGTAAGATCTAAGATTCCAATAAAAAATACACCCAGGAAAAATCTAGCTATATCTAGAAAAACACCAACAATGCAAAAGCAAGAGCAGTTAGAGAAAGGAAAAATCAAACAGCTTCCTTCCAAATTACCAGTAAAGGTAAGATCTACCTCCATCACAGTGACAACAGTGAAAGTAAGGAAAAATCAGCTCAGGGAGGTATGTAAACATTCTATTGAATATTTTAAGGGAATTAGTGGTGAGACATTAAAGCTTGTGGATCGTCTATCTGATGAAGAGAAAAGGATGCAGTCAGAGGTGTCTGATGATGAAGAAGACAGTTCATCAAGAAATACATCATTATCAGAAGCCACTCAAGTTTACCAGCCTTCCATTACATCGAAGTCTGCTAGAGATATGAGAACAGAGGCAGCATCCTTAAAATCAAAGATTGAAAAGGTCGACAGTGAGAGGAGGAGAAGTAAGAGGACTGGTGAGAATGAAGGCAGTCAGGTTTCTGGAGCTCTCATGGCTCACCTCGTGGAGATCAAGCCTAGTTTGTAAAACTTTCAACTTGTTGATCCTAGTGCATGAACTGTTGTGATTGCCTGTGGAGTGACTTACTGTAGTTCTCATTCTGTCATTGTCATCTGTATGTGCTGTCTTATACTCTTCTTTCTTCCTTTAAACAAATTCTATATTGTAGATAGCTAGTGAAGCATGCCGAAGACATTGATGTAACTCAGGACTTTGAAAGATGTATTTTGTGACAGCAAATTTCATTCTGTCAAAGTAGAGAAAATAGATGTTAATCCCACCGTGGTGTTTTTCACCAGTAATAGAACAATTTGTGTATAGTCCAGTAGCTAGAATGTGAGCATGTTTGGTCTCATTATACTACAACATCATGTAGTTTGACATTTGGCTTTAGACAGGTGAAAATATAAAAGCTGTGACAAAGAAATTATTTTGTAGGTTATTAAGACACAGTCATTGTAGTATACAATCTGAACACCAGCAGCTTGGTAAAATTAAAATATTACAAACTATTGTCCAGTATTGTAGGTTTCTTTACAAAATCTTTTTAATCAGGAAATTGTAAATCACAGGTCCACAGAGTCCATGTGAACGAACAGACATAAGGATGGCAATTGTAGCTGATCATCTGGGACTTAGCTGGACAGGTATGTTTTTATGCTGTCAGACTGAAATTGAATTTAGCAATTATTTTTTGCAGATCATCTTTTATAGTAAGATACCACAAGTTCTTTACGGACTTGACCATATTCAGTTCCCATGGAAGTCACTCAGAATTGAGGGTTCTGTGCACATTGTTGGCGGTGCTCTCCATCTCACTAAAGTGGAGTCCATATCGGTTTGTTGTAAATTATTAAACATTTCAATAGATTTTTCAGTTAAAAGAAGAAACCTTGCAGGAAATGCTAATGGCAGAATTGTCTTGCCATTGATCAGTAAATAAATTAATACTTTTATTTAAAATGGTGAAAGAATGTTATTCTCCTTAAATCCTGTTCTGGGAATAGTTGGCACAAATGGGTTGAGAGGGTTGGGAACCTGCTGGCTGGACACTCATCTGGTGTAATATGGCGTTTCCTGTTGTCCTGTGTCCTGATTTTCCAAAGCATTGAGACCACAAGCTCTCAATGGCTTCAGCAATAGTTACATGTGTTCAGCACCTCTGAGAATCAGGCCCATAACAGTAATTGTTGTAGTCCTGGAGTTCTACACTGTACAGCAATGCAAATCAACTCAGCTTGTTGTACTGTGTCACCGTGTATCAATGATTATAGTGTAGATGAAGAGAGATATGTAATAATCTGGATATCAAGTATTACAGCATACAAGATTTTAAAAATCAACAGCAATGAGCTAACCTCTGCAGAGATTTTGTACACAATTTTTACCTTACAGCAATGTGTGTACTTGATGTAGGTATGATAATACCTACCAGGGATATGATTACAAGATATGGCACGATGTCTTTCTGTGAAATTTTAATACCCCTGGTTGTAATTATCTCATAAATTAATTATAAACTATGTGTCAGATATTCTTTTACATTAATTCATCTGTGTGACCTAATAAAGCTGTTACTTTTACAGAATTGACAAGCTAAGACTTGACATGATGATAATGGTATATTTTTTCTTGCTTTATAGAACTGGCAAGAGAACTGAATTTTTCTGTGGATGAAATTAATCAAATCCGTGTAGAAAACCCAAATTCTCTGATTGCTCAGAGTTTCATGTTATTAAAAAAATGGGTTACCAGAGATGGGAAAAATGCTACAAGTAAGTTCAGAGCAGTTATTGTTGATTATAAATTATACACAACTTCATATGTTGCCATATTCTAAATAGTGTAGCTCCCATCATCTTGATTATTTGGATATGAATATGAAAACATAATAAAGCTTTTCTAAGTAGCACTCATGAAATAACATTTCCTGCTCTAGCTATTTTTACATTTTTACCGGGGTTAAAGAAAGGATAATATGTATTCACTTGGTAATTACTGTATCTATTTATGTAGTTGCATCGTTTGAATTGTTGCATACTGGAAGAGAGATGGTAAACCTTCAGTTCTTGGCCTTCATAGTAGGACAGTAGTGTCCTCTACCATCTTCCAACTCATACATTCCTGCTTTAGCTCAGTTAAATCTCCTTCCTCGCTGTCCCAATCAGCTCCAATATGTGTCACTGGCCTGATCCATCTTCTGAATGCTTATTATTCTCCAGGCATATGAAAAGGAATGAGGATAATTTTTCTTCAAGTTTTCAACTGTCCTTTTTCACTAGTTTTGTCATTAAAACCGCTGAAGAATTTGTACTGTTTATAAGTACTCAGCCTGTACCCTAGGGTGGACCACATATGTCAGCAGGACAGAATCCCCTATGAGAGGTTGCAGAGTGGATGCTGAACCACCCTGTTGCCATTATTGCAGCCATTATACACACTGAGCCCTCCCCCTCCCCCACGATGTTTGGGTTTGTCCAGTGAGTCTGGAGAGTTGTGATTCCACCAGCCATGCTCTGTCATTACCTCTAGTCCCCTGCAAAAGATGCAGATGCACTGTATGGACTTCCCCACCAGCCCCATCCTGTTTCAGCTGAGCTGCACTGATTTCACTTTGTTCAGATCCTTCTCTACTGGGGAGGACCCTTTCTGTCCCTAGATCTTTAGGGGGCATGTCTTATAATTTAACAAAAATAAAAGTCTGAAATGTAAGGGTGAATGTGAAAGGGATTCATCCCTTAGGGTCATTTGCAGAAATACCATCTGCCCAACATCACATTTATTAGAGAGACAGGGTGGGTGAGGTAATATATTTTATTGGATCAACTTCTGTTGGTGAGAGAGACAAGCTTTCAAGCTACCCAGAGTTCTTCCAAAATCTTGTCTCTCTCACCAACAGAAGTTGGTCTAAATAAAGGATACGATTACCTTACCCACCTTGTCTCTCTAATACCCTGGGACTGACATGGCTACAGCAAAACCACACATCACATTTATTGATCATTAGCCCTATGATCAGTTACCCGTTGTTCCAAAGTCTACAATGGCATCCTTAGCAAGGAAATATATTATTTAGGAACCCTCTGGTCTCAGTCATGTTGCTTCTAATGATGGCATCCAAAACAATGTAATTACCTTGTGAAGGAGAATCATACTAGATATTGTATACCTCATATAAGTATGCAACTGGATGATTTTTAGACAAGCTAATAAATATAACTTTCCAGAACCAAACAAAAGCATTGAGGTGAAACATATGTCTCAGCATCTTTTAATTAATCCAGTATGATTGAGACTGAGGTAAACAATTACATAGCTCAAAGATAACTGATTTTTTTTCTGATGTTACTTATTATATTTTCCAGCTGATGCCTTAACCTCTGTATTGACAAAAATTAACCGAATAGATATTGTGACCCTGTTGGAAGGACCAATATTTGATTATGGAAACATTTCAGGCACCAGAAGTTTTGCAGATGAAAATAACGTTTTTCATGATCCCGTTGATGGTAACTGAATTGTGTGCATATTTATTTCAATAATATGTCCAATAATACGGAAAAATATTATAAACAGACCTTTTCTCAAAAGACAGCAAATTGTGAAGGACTTATTAATTTCTTTTCATTTTAAAGTTTTTTTTTCTCTCTTCAAAATCACAATTATGTTACTTAGAATTCCTTTATGGTTTTTTAAAGTTCATAAATGCAATATGAAATGTAAAACTCTAATACACATTTGCATAGTATTTTCAACTTTCATTTTATGTTAGCTTGTGTCTCAAAAGGTATGGGTCCAATCCTTGAAATATACACATGAAAAAAGTTGTTCCCACTAATTTCAATGTGGATTGATCAGGCATTCAGTGTTTTTCAATTTCAATTGTTATATGAAAAATCATACACTTAGACAGTTGCTCATGCATTAAAAATTATTTATAATGTAGATGGTGGGGTACTGTCCCTACATTACCAGGAAAAAATATATCCTTCAGTCTCATCTCCATACATTAGGCATTAGGAAATCTTCTCCTAAATATAAATGAGTGGTTAGTAAATGGCATGTACACTAAAAGAATTTGCAATTTACTAATATGCAGCTTTGAGAAAAATGAATGTATTCATAATTTATACTTGAGACCTTTCAGAAATTAAACCATCATTTTACAAATATAAAATAGCAATATAAACACGAGTGTTTAATTTTTTATGAGAAAATATCAACTTTACGTAAGTGGAAACTTGTAATAGTTTTCACCCTACAACTATACAAGATACTTATAGAGTAATGTGGGTTAATTTTGAGCTATATATTGTAAGCCAAAAATTGCAGGACAAATGGTGTTCTGATGATACGACAGAATGGCAATAAGCAAACGTATACTTTCTATTAGTCCTGTGGAGCCACTAATTACTGCCATTTCTTTTTTGAAATTATCTTTAAGATATACTGGTGGCACTGGTCACCTCATCTCTGATTTAAAACCCTGTCAATCTTAACATCTTATATCCAATTCAAGTCTTATGTACAAAACATCCTCTTTTGTATATATTTTCTTCAAATGTGTATTGGTCTTAATCTTCTTCCTACATTATATTGGGATTTTCTGATCATTAGACTATATAAGTTTAATTATTAAGCAGCAGCGTTGGTCATTGAATCATTGCATTGCAGAAATAATTTTCTGTTGACAAAGTTCCTCTTGAAATGTTGCTTGCGCCTTTTAATTCTGGCAGCCGTGTTTTTTATAAAGAACATGTGCTTCTCCACAGTTACTTTCTGTCTCTCCTCTTCTCTTCTCCTCACCTTCCTCAAATTTCCTTTCCTCACCAAGACCAGACCGCTCTTTACCTTTCTCTCAGCTGATTCAGAAAAAATCCTGTTGATACACCTCCCTCAACAGGCAGCACAATGTCAACTTAACCCCCAAACATGTCTTCCTTTCCTAGGATATTCAGCCTAATATTTGTTTACTGGAGTGTAATTTTTACATTTCATTGTCATTCATTTGTGTGTATTCAGTCTAATCCTCGAGAATGATTTTTCCCATGTTTTCATTACTTATTTTTTCTTTTCTCTCTTTATTTGATCAGTGTTTCTGATTGTACCCATGTCACCAAGATCTGCTCAGTCTCCAAGATCACCAAGATCTCCTTACTCACTACAATCCTCTCATCTATATAACTTTACTGTACCAGAAATTTTTATATAGATTCTTCCCCTGTGGTGTTTGTGTTCTGTAATCCTTTTGCTGACACTTTTTTTTTTTTAGATTTTATTCTGCTGTATTTTAAAATCTACTCTTCTTTCCTAGCCACACTGAGATTCATTTCTATTCTTTGTTCCTTAACAATTACATTCTTGTGGCACAGTGATTAAATAGGAGTATACTAGTGCACAGTATTGTAAGTATTGTGTAATTTTTAAAACTAGGATATTAAAAATGTGGACCTGTTTTAGACATAGATATTTGCAACAACAAAAAAATACCCACCCCAACCCCATACAAACACATGCCACATGCCACACAACACAACCTGGCTGTCCAGCATTATGATCAGATTCTTCCTTTACATTATATTCATTAAGTTTGCATGAACCAAAACAAAGAGAGAGAGAGTTACGTAATTTGGCCACAAAATACCATGTTAGATATAAAGGACCACCAACTATCCATAATTATTCCATTTGCTTGCTCATGAGTAAGTGTGCTGTAGCTATAAAAATGTTAAAGTGGCTGCAGAACCATTCATTAGAACCTTTACAGAGTGTTGATTTCTGAAGAAGTCAAAAGCAGTAGCTACCACCATTTTAGCAACTAGCCATTTTAGCTACTCTAATTTGTGTTGCATCCATTTAGGGTAAACCAATAAATCTATCAAATTTACATTCACACTTTAATGGCTACAACATCTCATTTTCATATTTTCATATTTTCTATAATTCAATCATTTTACATGTTTACTTATGTATTGCTCCATACTTCATTCCAGTCAGTCCAAATGTACTGTCTTCCTTAGGTTATCCCATCATTCAAGTGGAACTGGAAACTGCCACTGGGTTGCGCTTCGTGCCACCCACCCCTTTCCAGCAAGATGATTTCTTTAGTGATTTCTCTAGTATAGAGTCACCCCTTAGAACTCCTAGTAGACTGAGTGATGTGTTAGTGACTTCACAGGGAAATATAGACGGTACAGCAGCAGGACCTCCAGTGGTGATTGAAGAAGACACTTCACTGGAAGACAGCAAACCTGATTTCTCAATACCTAAAGAAAGAACACCTAAAGATATGTCTGTAGGCCAGAGCCCTTTGGAGGAAATGGACCTGAATGATTATCCTCGGTATCTTGGTAGTTATGGTGTGATATCAAAAGATGCTAAGTACTCAAAACAAATACAGAGTGAAGAGACTAGTCAAACAGGAGTGAGAACTGAACAGCATGAGAGAGAAAAGTCTGGTACTGATGAGGAGATGACAGAAGAAAAGCTTAAATCTCTGTTTGAGGACATTCATCTTGAAGAAGGAGTTGAGTCTGAGGAGATGACGGAAGAAAAAGTGTGGTCTATTCTTAAAGATGTTCATCAAGCAGAACAGGAAATGTCTTCAATTACAGGTTGGCAGAGTGAGGCATCAAGTGTCCATGTTGAACCACCAACACCTGGGCGCAGAATAAGTGGTGAACTACTAGATCGGCTAGATGATAGGTAAGGATCTAGAATATAAATGTTTGTCTTAAAATAAATCATTTTCAATGTTATTTTCACCTTCAGATGTTAGATTTCTAAAAAAAGCCTTCTGAAGTTAGTCAAGTTCATAGCTTGGTTTTAACGTATTTGCATTTCTAACACAAGTCTGGAACACTATCAACAAGGTCCAAGAAAATATATATATTTTTAAATACCTATCATCATTTGGGTCAGATAATTATGCTTTATCTTCTGTTAGATATAGATTATGTTTTCTATAAAGATCTGATCCAAAGCCCATTGAAGCCAGTGGAAACAGTCCAAACATCATTTAGGTCAGCTGATCCAGGCCCTTAATACATATCTTGCAACTATGTTTCTCTCCCACTGACAGCTTTAGAATTAGGATAATTTAAAAACACATTTCTAACAACTAAACATCTAAAGCCAACATTTAAATAATTTGTAAAATATAATAGCTGTCTTAAATGATGGCATAACAGGCTTAAGCATCCTCACAGCAAGCAAGAACTTCACTAGTTGTTTAAATGACAGTGAAAATAAAAAGTTAAAAATCAATATTCACTAAACTATGCTGTTTAAGAATAGACTGTCTCTTAAATGCTATGTCTATGTCACCAGACCACTGAAAAAAGTAATTAACAGAGGTTACGTCTATGTTGGAGCTGGAGGTGTAATTCCCAGTTTGGGTAGACATACTTGTGCTAGCACTGATCAAGCTAGCATGCTAAAAATGTCTATTTGTCATGGTAACACAAGTAGCAGGATAGGTTAACCTCCCTAATATGTACCTATGTTTCAGACAGGATCATACTCGGGTGGTTAGCCCACTCTACTGCTATTTTAGCACGCTGGCTTGATCACAGCTAACAGGTATGTTTACGCACACTGGAAATTACACCTCCAGCTCCAGTGTAGACATACTCTAAGTATGGTTAGCTTATTGTTTATTTATTAATGCCGTCTACCCAGTGTTCCCTTCCACATCCACAAATGAATTGGTGTCTGTACCCTGCTCTCGTGGGTTCTCTTCTACAACCCAATTAAGCCAGAAGTAAGTTGTGCTGCTTTCCTCTCCATAATGTGTTAGTATCCTGGGGTAGCTGTGCAAAGGAAAGAAGCCTCTATGTGGATGTCTCCTGCCTGCTTCAGATCTCCAAAAACAGGTAGATTTTGAGGAATGGGAGGGCAACCCGGCTGCTATTTATGCAGAAATACCGTAGAAGGAAACACCACATTCATGGCTTTTCCACTCCCATACATAGAGACTCAAGCACAAATAATCAAGCCTGCAATAATATGCTTCAGAGTACAATCCCAGTAAAATGTATTCATTCTACCATGTCCATGAACTACTCTAGTACTTAGATGATCATCTGTCGTTCATTTTCTGAACAAAAGTGTAAAGCTCCCTGGCTACCATGCAACAAGTGCACTTTTTGGAGTCTCCCTTCAACCAGTCTTCACTTCCTGTTTGTCATTTTCTTTGCTGCATTCTCATAATTTGTAGGAACATGGCTATGCTGCATCCCTTTTTAAACAATTCTTCTTCACAAGAAATCTTAGATAGTAAGCTCTTTGGACAGGGACCAGGCTTACCACATTGTGGATAGTACCAGAATACAAATAAATATAATAATAACAATAATAATAATTAATAACAACAATAATAAGTAGATTTGACCCTTAAGTGTCTCTGAAATAATATATCAGGATTGGTAGTTAATGTGTCTGTTTCAGAGCTAGGTGTTTCCAGTGTCATCGATGATATTTCTTTTCCATTTTTTAAAAGTAAATGTATTTTTATTTAAGATCAATTAAACAGATTTATGCAGAAGAATAATATGAACTATGGACAAACGATAAATAAACACTTTATAAAAGCAGAGTCCTGCACTGCTCCACTTCCATTCCCACACCACTCCTTAAATCTCTGTTCCTCTTGTATATCTTTGTTTTTCCACAAGTAAGGGGTTAATTTTTGCCATATCCCAAATTCTTCAGGATTGTAATTAATCTTCTAAATAAGATGCTTATATGAAATAACTTCTGTCACATCAGCCTACCACACCTTTTTAAAAGTGGGGCACAAGAGATTGTCTTCTTTCCAAGGATCAATTGCTTTGCAGAACCAAGGGCATTCATAGTCTATTTCTTGACTTTGTAGTCCCATGCCTGATATTTCATATGTGGTGATGGGGTGGAAGGAGCTACAGTAGCTGTTGCCCATTGTATCTACCAAGCCCCTCAACTTGATATTTAGGCTGGATCCTTGGTTCTTGATTTGCACCTTTCATGAATGATATCAATTTAAGGGGCAAAATCCACAGTTGGTATAAATCAGCAGAGCTCCATTGCCTTCAGTGGAGCAACACCAATCTACACCACCTGAAGATCTGGCTTAAAACATTTTGAGATACTTATTAAGGGCTAGATCCTCTCTTATTGAATCCATTGGGAGTTTTGCCATTGACTTCAGTGGGTGTAGGATTTAAGTGATGAGAAATTCAATACTGCAATGTGAATGATCTAATATTGGTATGATTTATCCAGAAATAAATTGGATTAATTGATAAATATACCTAATTCAGGAGATATTGTACCTGATTAAATAAATTGCAGACAGAATACTTAAATGTGTAATTATGTCTTGTTAGCAGGATGTTTATTCTATTTCATTAGCAACTTGATACGGTTTATTTACCAACTTTGTAGTTTTCCCAGAAAAGAGCTAATTATTTGAGCATCAGTAATGTATTGAGGTATACGGCCAAATTCAGGCAGAAACTTCAGGGTAGTAAGTAGCAATCAACCAATCGTGTCAGGTGAGTATATATCTCATATGTTCATAAGGCCATGTGGACCTCGTTTGTTCCTCTTCTCCCTCCTCCCCCACCTGGAAAGGGCTTAGAATAAAAACATGTGGCCTGATTTTCAGTGTTCAGTAGGAACTATAAATTCTCAGTGCCTTTGCAAGTGAGACCATTCAGGCAGAAACTACTGTACCCAATACAGGAATATTAAATAGCTTGATGTTCACATACTAAATTTAAATCTTATCTTCTTTGTTTTTAAAAAGTACAAACCGAGAATACAGGCATCTTGACAGCAAGCTAATTGTTTAGCATTTCTGAAAGTGATTTGAACATTGTGTGATTGTCTGTTGTTTATCTTTTGTAGCCCTGACCAATGTAGGGATTCTATTACCTCATATCTGAAAGGAGAAACTGGGAAAGTTGAAGCCAATGGAAGCCGCACAGAAACTACAACAGAAGTAAAGACTAAATCTTATGTTCAAGAGTCTGTAAACAAAGTGGGAAAACAGAGTGAAAAGGAAATTCTGAAACCAAAACCACGAAGTTCTGTCCACACTGAAGAGCAAACATTATTAACAGCATATCAGAAATCTTTAGAAGAGACCAGCAAGCCAACAGTAGAAGAGCCTAAAACCTCTGTGCCTGTCAGCATGAAGAAGATGAGCTGGAAAACTGAAGATAGCAAGCCAAGAGCAAACATCCAGGAAGAGGCGGGAGCAGCAACATCTGAACAAAAGGTATGTCCTGCAATTATTAATCTTCTAGTTGAATACGCATTAATCGACATAAAGTTTTGTAAACTTATAGTGAATTTTGTTTTGTTAACTCATTCTTCTCCCTTTTAACACCAATTTGGTATGATTAATTTACTAAATTACAATAATGGAAATTAATGGTTCAACCACCGAGTTTTGACATATAAGTGGAAGGGTGAAATAGTGTTGGGGGCATCAAGGAGACAATTATGGCTCCCTAATTCTCTGCCTGGTACCCAGACTTGCCGCCTTGGCTGCTCTTAGCTGCATCAGCTAGCAACAGTCTCAATGGACCATGTCTCCTTCCCACCTCTGACATACTTGCTATCCTGGTAGCTGTGTCAAAGGTGGTGCCAGGAGCTAGCTTCCGTGGTTCTGTTCCTACAAGAGAGATGCAGATGGTTTCCGTTCTTTGTGCCATCAAAATGAGCAGAGCGGGGCAGAGAATCTTCTTCGCCTGTTTTTTCACTACATTAATTTTCAGGAAAATACCTTATCTATCTGGTGAAATTTAACCTAATATTTGTGCTTTGTTCCTCTGACACACTCATCCACGCTGCAAATGCACAATGCCAAGCTGTGTGGTCCTGCACAGGTCTACAGAGAATTACCAGTGTACAAAACACTTCTCTAGGAGAGGACATGCTCTTCCATCTAGTGATAGGTGTGGTCTACTGCCTCCCCTTGAGTTTTACATTGACTACTTTGCATGTCCCTAAATACTTACTGGGCAGGTGGGTGTTCCACCCACAGCATCCTTCCAGCCAGTTCTGTCTGCTCAAGATGGAATTGTAGTGCAACTCTCAACAGCTGATTTCCTTCCCGCAGCCTAATTAAGTTTGTTCAAATAATTGTTTACAGCACGACAATTCTGTTCTATGAATCCCGACAGCTGGAAGGTTTCCATTGGATAAACAATAAGGCCACCAGGGAGCTAATGATCTATAAAATAGCTAAGAAAAATCTCAGGGCAGATGTGTTAGAGTTCCTTCCATCTCCCTTTGTCCTCTATACAGGGACTCTATTTTACTGAGGGCAATAGATTAAGGAATTATAAATATTAAGTGATCCATTTAAATATATCTTGGAATTTGTTTGCAATGTAACTTTTTTATTTGTAGTATGTACTAAATTTTTTCATAACATGATACAGTAAATTAGTTTAAATTTAGTTCATTTTAAAGTGCTCCCTAATTGTTTCACCCCGCGTCCCTTTATAGCTGTTAACATAATCATTCTTAGCATTTATGTACTGTACTGTTGTATTTCATTCTTATTTATTAGTTTGTGACACATCTAAAGCTGTAAAGTCCTTTACAGGTATTAACTAATTAATTCTCTCAACACCCCTGTAAGGTAAAGACCTGATCCAAAGCTAGTTGAATCAATGGGGTGATTCCTACTTACTTCAATGGACTTCGCATCAGAACTTATGAATGTATTGTTGTCCTTATTTTTAAAAAATGGGAATACTGAGGCAGGCAGCATAAGTGACTTAATCAAGGCCACAAATTGAATCAGTGGCATAATAGGCACCAGAATTCAGGAGTCTTGACTCCCAGATTCATGCTTAGTGCACTAGACCCAAATGCCTCTCCTTATTTTTTAAAATTGTTAAACAAAAATAGTGTAAAAACCCTTAATTCTACTTGCATGTCCACCAGGTGGTTACCCAAGTGTCAAAAAACAGGCAGTTGGCCACTTTTTATTCTCAGGCTCGTCTCACTTTGGAAGATTCTATGCTGGAATGTGGGAAAAATAAAAGTGTGCATATTTTCAAGACTGCTTTCAGCACTTCTCTTGTATCATCCAGTAGAGGGTGATAGTTCTCTCTCTCCCTCTCTCTCTCTCTCTCTCTCTCTCTCTCTTCCTCCCCCAAATAACAAGTAAGTCACCTTAGTGACACAACCTTTGAATAAGCTGGATACCACAGAGCTGTGTGATTTCTGAGTCTCTCTCAAAGCCTGTAAGAATACCAGACAGTTTGCTAGAATTGACTAGTGACTCTACTGTTGTGATACATCAGTGAAAACATGGGTTCTTCTGGTTTTTCTAATTTCTTTTATCTGAATGATTTGTAATCAGTAGTTAGTTACTTGAGTAATCTGGTTCCAAGTGAGCTATCACATATACTCACTTGAAAAGACAAGGAGAATTTCCACTATAATATATCTGTGAGGTATTCTTCAGAAGTGATCTCTAAAGAAAAAAAGAAATCATAGTCTGAGTGGGAAAATAGATGGACTTCAGGAAAAAATTACTGCACAATTTCAATTACTGCATAAAACATTTGCCATTGAGGATGGAAAAGGACATTAAAAAGGAGCTCAGGAGTTGGCAATGGGATATGGTCTTTCATCATTAGGCCACCATTTCAAATTTTGGCCCAGAGTATTCATGGTTGTAAATCAAACCATTACTGTTGGGTAGCTGTTTGCTTGCCTGTGTGAAATGAGATGATGGCCTAGTTCCTAGTAAACAGGTTCCACATTACAGAAACCATCACTACAGTTTCATTAACTCCCACCTTTATAGCTGGCAAAGATTCTTCAGAAAACCCTCCAAAACATGGTTTTGAGACTTACTGGCATGGTGACGGAATTCTCTTCTGCCACTACCCTGGCTGTACCATGTTCAAAGAATAGATGCTGTGGCTGCACCTTTCACAAGCATCAGATTCACATGAATTTTATCTTAAATAGAAAGGCGCAGAACTGTTAAACATTATTCCTGTTGGAGTGCTGTAACAGTGTCATGGTCGCTCCAAATGCAATGGTGGCAAAATTCCATCATAACTAAAAGAAGACACTTTAACCCCTTAATTAAGGGGGGCATTCTTTCTCCAACATCTTTGTGGTTTGGGGGAATCCATTTTGTTTCCTATCACTTTTTATTATCGTAATTAAATTAAATTAATTTGATTTATTTGGATAGCAGTAGTAGTGTGGTTGGCACATTACAGATAGGTGAACATCTCAAGACAATGCAAACCTATCTGCATTCCTTTGCTTTGAATATTCCTTTTCTATTTCTTTCTTTCTCTCTCTCTCTCTCTCTCATGCTTCCTTTCTTTGCTTTATAGATCATTTCTGAGAAATAATCTTTTGTTTGATACGTTGGCTGGATAGACAAAAAGGAAGAGAGGTTTAATATAGTTAGTTAGCAGAATTTTAATAAGTAATGGTGTTCCTTTCTCTCTTGACTTTAGAGTCGTATTGAATAATTGTAGAGATAATTACCATATTTCTAGATTCATAAAAAATGTGGCTGACACCTGGCCAAGTTTTCAGACTGGTCTCTACCACTGCATTGTGCCTGTAGCATATTCACTCATTTTACTGCCACAGCCGCCTGAATGCACACTAAAAAATGTGTCATGGTTTGTGGAAATACACACTTGAGTGTATGCAGAGAACAGGCAGTGTATGCATCCCAGTGTATGCAAAGAACAGGAGCATGTGCACATGCTCTAATTTTTGTGATCACAAGTGGGCATTGAGGTCTGAATACTCATCTTACTGTACCTTAAACAATGTCACAATTTGATCTTTCTAAATTACTTTATTATTTTTTTAAATAAATACAGACTGTAATTAGCCCTGGAATTATTTGATACAATTTGAAATCAGATACATTTTGAGTGGGAAAGCCATTTACTCAATAAAATTCTACAAATGAAAAATACCTATTTATTATCTCCATGGATCTTGACTGGTGTTAACTGTTTAATCATTCAGGAGGTAACTGACTTGTTACACTCATGGATCCAGTACAGTTTCATCCCTTTCTCCCCACCTCCTCCCATTTCTAAGATTCCATTTCCTATTTAGGGCCTTACCCAGTGCTCATAGAAATCAGTGGAAAGATATCAGTGGGCCTTGCTCATGCTCAAAATTCAGAAACCATGAACTGCTTTGTTTCCTCAGGCAGGAAATGGAACAATCTCTAACAGAACATTATGGACCAAGATTTCTAGCATTGGTTTTGTTCAAACTGCTAATTCTTGAGCATAATTTTGCAAAAAGTTGTAACTTGTGTTTGTTTTTTCTCGCATCCATATTTTGTAAAAGTTAGTATAATTCTAAGTAAGATGCTTGAGATTCATTTGTTCAAATGCATTTGGGGATCTCATTATTTGTCCCGTATAAAAAAAAAGCTTTAAAAGCATTCAAGATACTTCATAGATGGAATATTTATCAAACTACAGCACAGCAAAGAGCAAAAAAGACAGCACAGCAAAGAGCAAAAAAGACCCCACAATAAACTAATGTGCAAGATTGCAGACACCACATACATGGTACATACAGGATGAATTAACATCTGTGATAACCTTTTCTTTCTCCTGGGTGTTCCTGCTCAGAATGTTTTGTCTTTTATATGTTCTGTTAAAATATACTAAAACTGCCTTTATCAGGAATTTAGTGACAGTGACATTGAGATTCAGAGTGAGTCGAGCTCAGATGAGGAACAGAGAATCACTACAAGAGTTTATCGCCGGCGTGTGATTCTGAAGGTATCCTGTGATTTTAGTTCTAGAGGTACCACTGGCATGGATTTGGTCTTGACTGCTGTGCTAATGTTCAGTGTTGGTCATATTAGACTCCCTCTTGTAATGTGCTTTCCATTTCTGGTATGTATTTACAACTAAAATATTAGGTAGTCTTTCTTTGCTTAATCTCCAGGCTTATGGTTGTCTTCTGGTGGGAAACAACCACACAGCATTGCCTTTTTGTCTCTCTTAATGCCATTATGTTCTGCATGGCATCATTAACACAGTCATTATATATAGTGAGATATAATGGTATATGGACATAGCTAGATATAATGAAACTCTTCAGGGTTGATAACCACTTTCCAAGCATGTCTGGTATGGAACAGAATGTATGCACAAAGGGCATGTGTGATATAAAGTATTTTGGTTTATCTTTCTTTCAATTGCCTAAATCACAAGTAAAACACATTCCGTAACTCTTAAGGATAGGATTTAGAAACATAAGACCTATTGATGTTCCATGGAACATGTGTTCCTAAATCCCTTAGGTGCTTTTAAATATCTTTTCCCTACCAATATTTGGGCCTGATCCAAAACCTATTGACGTCAATGAGAATCTTGAGTGGGTTTTGGATTAATCCTTGTTTGATGTTTTTACAACAACATGTTGATGGAATGTATTCACAGATATAATAATTATTAATGTGGTGTCATGTAAAGAAATACATTTGTTGTGTATATTTTCTTATACACTCAGATAATTTGCTGTTACTTGCTCTAGAACTGTGGTGTTCAACTGTGGTCCATGGACTCCTGGGTGTCAGCAGACTATGTGTAAGGGGTCCGCAAAAGGTTATCGTTACTATAGAACAGTGGTTTTCAACCTATGGTTCATGGACCCCTGAGGGATCTGCAAACTATGTCTAAGATTTCCAAGGGGGGTCTGTACCTCCATTTCAAATTCTGTAGGGGTCTGCAAATGAAAAAAGGTTGAAAACCACTGCCCTAGAACATTTACATAGTCAAAGGTTATGTCAACACGATGAGCTAGGGCTGTGATTCCCATGCTGGCATACAAAGACAGCTATGTATTTGGCACGACTAAGCCATGCCTCTGCTGCTGCTACCCGTGTTACCACGACTGCACTGCTATTTATACTTGTGCTAGCTTGATGAGAGCTAGCACCAGTATTTGTATGCGAGTAGGGGAATCACACCCCTAGCTTGTAATGGAGACATAGCCAAAAAATTCTGTATCTAAAACGTGAATTTTAATACTCAGTTATTTATAGGATTTTCTTATAAGTTTTTATTGAAAAACAGTGATGAGGCCAGAAAGACAGAGTTGCTGTCATGCTTATATAACACTTATGCTATAGTGATGGAATTTACCTGTGATATAATAGTTATTTTAGTAGCATAAATTCCAGCTATTCATGGCACTTCAAATCTGCCTTTTTAGATTAATATTTGTACGTTTATGGAAAAGGGGAATGCATGTGTCTTCTTAATACTGGTCAGTTCTACCTCCAACCTATGATATGCAAGCACACTGCTTTCCATAGGTATTGATCTCTCCAAGATGCATGCCCTTGAGGAGAGTGCAGAATGGTATTTTTAATAACATACATTATATACCTCTTCAATTTATCAGTCATGTTCCCTTCTTTAAAATCCAAGGGAGGCTTTCAGGGGTGATGGCTGGATATAGCCCAATGGGAGTAAAATCTTTCTGTCATCTTTATGGGAGAAGCCTGTTGCCGTCTTTCAAAATCTCTAAGCTGTTCAGTACATCTCTAAAATACAGCAGTAATTGTAATCTGAAGTATTCAATGCAGCCAGAGAGGAATAAGAATGTTGTTCCTGTTTTCACACTGGTCTGTTGTTGTGAGGGTATCATAGGGCAGTGTAAGCTGCATTGCACAGAGATTCTCCCCGGCCAGATCCTGAGCTCTTAACAGCTCTTTTACACTGCTGCAGTAGCTTGAAAGGCTATAGCACAGGGAATAATTCCTCCCTCTCTCCCTTTGTGTTCTGTTCAATACTTCTCACTGGTTAGTTGTTTTAGAGGTCGTAGGTAGAAATAGGAGATGGGGGCAATATTTGTTTTTAAGTACCAAAAATTCAAGCTCTATAATTGAACTGCCCCAGAGGCCAATGTTCTCTCTTCCAGTTAAATCATGCTGCCTCAAACTACTTGCCTGGCCCATTGTACTATTGATTGTAGATATTATGGTTTGGAGCAAGCACTGCATTATCTTCAAATAGGGATACCCTTGACATGCTTGTTCACTTTTTACTCCACTGAAGTCATTAGAAGTTTTTCCTGAGTCAGAACTGGGTAAAGATTTCAGGATTTGGTTCTTAGTCCTTATCTTGATTCAGTCCTATTTATCCATATCAATAATAGCAAATGAAAGCAGGCTTGGCTGCTCCACCATGGAATAGCTGCTGTGCAGAGGGTTGCACATGTAACATTTTTACTGTAGTGTATATTGATTATGTCTGATTGCTACATTAAAAACAATAGAGGTTCCTATGTGTCCGACAGGGGTGAAATTTGATCACCCCTGGACTAAGGATAAATTCAATCTTGTGGAAAAAGAATTCACTGGATGATTCCACAGGTAATATTGGGACTAAATTACTTTATTGACTTTCTCTTTTCTTTATTTCTGTTTTGTTCCTTTATATGTTGTTGTTATTTGCTATTACTTATTATTTGCTACGTACAGTTATTGTGCTCTGCTCTGTTCAAAACATGGAGAAAGTCATTTCCCTGTCCCAAGGGTAGTATGATCGAAGGGCACAATCTTGTGAAGTGCTGAGTATTCTCAAACTCAACTCCCATTGGTATGTAGTACTTTACAGGGTTGAACCATACATTTAGACAAAATATATAAGACACATCTCCCTATATTACCAGATCATGGGCTAATCTTAAAATGGTAGAGAATTTTTTTTCCTCTCCCTTTCCCTGTTTGTCATTTGGTGGCTAGGACTCACAAAAGAGGTGCAGCAGTACTGGCAATTAACACACAAGGAGAAAATAGGAGCTTCAGCCATAAAATATACATTTACAGGCAGATCTAAACCCCAATGAATTCAATAATTTTCAATAATTGGTGACTCTCATTTTTATGCTTTTTAACAGTTCTAAACAAACAACATTATTTAATCAGTTTCTTGCATAAAGTTGTGTGAAAGATCTCCATTTCACTCCACAACCATTTTGTAATGAACAAAACCTAATTTCTGTACAAGATACTCAAATTTCACATCATTTTGCAAGTTTTATTCCATTTACTTCTTGACACTGTTGTGGATGTTCTGTGTTTTCTTCTACAAATATTCAGAAACAAGGGCTCTTTACCCTCCATCCTTTTTGATAGTGAAGTGGGAGAACAGGTAGTTGGTTCTAAGGGGTGTTTGTCTTAGTCTTCAATAATGCAGCAGGGCAGAAGGATCTCAGCAGCAGTTTATTACAAAGCTAAAACCAGCAACTCTTGTGATCTTATTACTCAGGGGAGACTTATTTATGGAAAGTGAAATTATAAGCAACCTACAGGTGGCAAGAATTACGGATGAATTTCACCCAGTGCACGTGGCCCTGTGCTCCACATCAACTGTGCATCAAGGGTTTACATTGTGCATTCAGCCAGGAGAGGGCCTTCTCTACTGGGGTCACTTTCACCCAATATGAATAAGACAGTAACTATGTGCTGTAAGTTTCCTCCACCCCAGCCTCATCCATGATGTGACAACGTCAGTGTTTTGGAAACTTATTGAAGTTACTGGCTTATTTTAACAAGTCAGAACATAAAAGTAAAAGCATAACCGTTAGGACAAACTGCTTATTATCATTATAACCACATTGTATGTAGATAGAGCTTTTTCTGCATCACCAAGTTCTCAATCTCAAACCACTTTCTGCTGCCCCAACAGAGGCATTTCTTCTTTTCAGCTCTGCACTTACGTTTACCACGTCTCTTTTCTATAGCTTTAGCAGTACATCTGTGAGCAGTTGTAAGAGTCAGCATAGCTGACAGACTTGCAGAATCTGATTAAAGAAGCCTCCCCAAGAAGGCAGAACCCACCAGTGAAAATGACCTTAATGAGATATTTGTTTCTTGCAATACAGCCACATAAACTTGAGACCACAAGATACAGCTGCTGCTTAAGAACTGCAAGACTGAATCTTCAAAAAAGATCTAGATAAGTTCATGGAGGACTGGTCCATCAATGGCTATTAGCCAGGATACACAGGGATGGTGTACCTAGCCTCTGTTTGCCAGAAGCTGAGAATGGGCAATGGGATGGATCACTTGATGATTACCTGTTCTGTTCATTCCCTCTGGGGCACCTGGCATTGGCCACTGTCGGAAGACAAGATACTGGGATATATGGACCTTTGGTCTGACCAAGTATAGCCTTTCTTATGTTCTTAATCTTGAGACTGGAGGGATTAGGTATTGATGATGGGTTTGCTTAGTGGGAAAACAGGACTCAGGGCATTTTAGAGCTTCTGCTGCTGCTGTGAAGTCATCTGCCCTGGCCTTTTGCAAAAATGTAATATTTGAAGGATCTTTTTACTTCACCTATTTCCTTCTGCTATTATCCTCCATTTTACTCTTGTGGGTCACAGATTCAGCTACACCCTTCTTCTCTGCTATTAAAAATAACAGATAAAATAGGAACAAAATGAACCATTATCCTTCTAACAACAAAGCAAACATAAAAGAAAAGTAGAGCTTTCCAGAACCAAGAGTAACCTTAGGCACATTACTGCAGCATTGACTGTATAACCCCATTTAGTTGGAGGTCCCTGAGAACACACACAATCTGTAAATAAAAGTTCAGAAAATCAATAGGGCTTGTTGGAAGACTTAAAAAGAAAACAAAACGCTGCTCCCCGGGTCATCTACCCTGGAGAGCAGCAAAGAGGATGCCAATTGGCTTTGGAGTGACTGCACTCCAGCTAGTATGGTAACAAAGATCTGGTTTGCAAAGCCAGCCAGCATTCCCTTCATTGTACTCTGGGGTTGGGGCACGTGGATCACAGCTTTGTTCAGTACAACCCCCGGGATATAACTGAGCTTCCATTAATCATGAATGTACTATATTAAGTTTTTCTTCCTGCTTTTCTAAAGCTCTCCATGTTGTGACAGTGATTTAAACGGTCATGGGTAAAATAAAGCTTTATACAAACATGTTGCAGCAGGAAGAATCTACTCTTCACTTCTGCTGTGGATGCACCAGGTCTGTATTTTCAAGGCAAAAAGCAGCAGTGGTGGTGGAGTTATCTAATGTGCTGTTCTAACCTAACACCTCTTTATGTTCATGACAACAGCAAGTAAAACTGCCAGTGGGCAAGTTTTTCTACTAAATGTCCTTCTTAATAACTACATCGGGTTAGAAAATTCAGTGCAATCCGATCTATCTCCCTACCTACTGTGAACCCTACTGTAATTTATTTTAACTACCCACAAGCAAGAAAAATCTGTGAGCTAGATTTCATCAACACTGGCTTTCTCAGTATTCATCTCAGTATTCACTGCATTTATCATTAAACTGTGCTTAAAGGAGCATGTAACTAATTAAGAGCCCAAGATACCTTTGAAGCTGAATCATCTTGTAGTAAAGGTCTTCCAGTTTACTGACATATTATGTTTCAAAGTTGATCACAGTAGGTGTCACTCATTTATGTAAAAAAATGTAAACATACAGACAAAATCCCCACCTGTTTATGCAGTAAGAAAGGAAACAAGTATAAAAGCAAACTGAGAGCACCTGGGCATGCACATGGCATAGTTTGTTGGTTACCTTTCCTATGAGCCATACTTTTTATGGTGGCAGTTATGGTGATGTTAATATTCATTATTTGTATTGCAGTACTGCCTAAAGGCCTTAGTCGAGATCAGGACCCCATTGAACTCAGCACTGTACACACACACAGCCCCCAGCAGCAAAATGCTTACAGTCTAAATAGAGAGACAAGGTGGGTGAGGTAATATATTTTATTGGACCAAGTTTGATCGATGAGAGAGACAAGCTTTCTTCTTCAGATGAGAGCTCTGTGTAAGCTCGTCTCTCACCAATGGTCCAATAAAAGATATCACCTCACCCCCTTTGTGTTGCTAGTATCCTGGGACTGACACAGCTACATTAAGGCTATGGCCACACTTGCAGATGGAGAGTGCTTTGAGGAAAACCAGCCTTCGGAGAGCACACTAGGGAAAGCGCTGCAGTCTGTCCACACTGACGGTTGCAAGCGCAGTGGCGTGGCCACATTTGTGGCACTTGCAGCGGCATTGGCGCCAGCCGCCCCCCCGGTTCAGCCGTGGAGCCGGCAGGCGGGCAGCAGCCACAGCCAGCCGCCCCCCGCCCCCCCCCCCCCCCCCCCGGCTCCCAGCTCAGCCGTGGAGCAGGCAGGGTGGGCAGCAGCCACAGCCAGCCGCCCCCCCCCAGCTCCTGGCTCAGCCGCGGAGCTGGCAGACAGGGGGCAGCCATGGCCAGCCGCCCTCCCAGCTCAGCCATGGAGCCGGCAGGCGGGCGGCAGCCGTGGCCAGCCGCCCCTCCGGCTCCCAGCTCAGCCCCGGAGCCGGGAGGGCGGGAGGCAGCCGCCTCCCGGCGCCCTAGGCGACCACCTAGGGTTGCCTAGTGGGTGCGCCGGCCCTGGCTGAGGGTGTGTCAGCACGCTGACTTGTAAGTTCAGACCCCTCCTCTTCCTCTCACCTCTCTCTCACTCACAGCAAACATTTACTGTTGCAGATAAGCCGTGGGGAACAGATAAGCAGCCAGCTGTTTGAAATGGAGCTTTGAAACGGCACTTCTGCATTCCTCAGCCGATTTCACAACAAAGAGAAGAGAGGCCACTTGGTTTAAGGGGATTATGGGACGTTTCCAGAGGTCAATCAGAGCGCAGTAACCTAACTCCTCATTCACACTGACCCTGGAGCACCTCAGCTAAGACGCAACAGCCGTTATCCCTCTCGTGGAGGTGGAATACCAGGAGCGCTCCAGCCAGGGAGTCAGAGCGCTGTACATGCCTTGCCAGTGTGGACGGGGAGTAAGGTAGAGTGCTCTAGGCAGCTTTATTGCGGTATAAAGTGCAAGTGTAGCCAAGGCCTAACACTGCATACAGTCTAAATGGAGCAGACAAAGAGTGGGAGAAGGAGAGGACACAGAGGGTCAGAGAAATGAAGTGACTTGCTCAAGGTCATATAGCAAGTGACCAGGAGCACCATTTCAGATTTTGGTGAGGGGGGAGGGGCAACTTTAACCGTGATTCCTGGGACTACTTAGGCGGTTGAAAACTCTAGGTTTTTTTACAGGAGCCCTGTATCTAATTCCTTTATAAAAGAAAGAAAATTAAATAAATATTAGACCCACTTAGCTCTAATAACAACATTCTGACATCTTGTGACAAGTCACTTAAGGGACACTGGTTAGGTTTAAAATTTTAATGTATATTCTTACTTTATTACTAACTCCCTGGAGAGAGGCTCCTGGGTTCTATCCTAGCTCTGGGAGGAGAACGGGGTCTTGTGGGTTATAGCGGGGAGCAGATACATCTGGGTTCTATACAAGAACATCAGAATGGCCGTACTGGGTAAGACCAATGGTCCATCTAGCCCATTATCCTGTCTTTCAACAGTGGCCAATGCCAAATGCTTCAGAGGGAATGAACAGAACAGGCAATCATCAAGTTGCCCTGTTGCCCACTCCCAGCTTCTGGCAAACAGAGTCGATGGACATGCAGAACATGGTGTTGGATCCCTGCCCACCCTGGCTAATAGCCATTGCTGGACCTATCCTCCATGAATTTATCTAGTTCTTATTGAAATCCTGTTATAGTTTTGGCCTTCACAACATCCCCTGGCAAAGAGTTCCACATGTTGACTGTGAAGAAATACTTTTTTTGTTTTGTTTTAAATTTGCTGCCTATTAATTTCATTCAGTGACCCCTTGTTCTTGTGTTATGTGAAGGAGTAAATAACAATTCCTTATTCAATGTTTCAACACCATTCATGATTTTATAGACCTCTATCATATCCCCCCTTAGTCATCTCTTTTCCAAGCTGAAAAGTCCCAGTCTTTTTAATACCTTCTCATACAGAAGGTGCTCTATACCCTTAATCATTTCTGTTGCCCTTCTCTGTACCTTATTCAAATCCAATATATCTTTTTTGAGATGGGGTGACCAGATCTGCACGCACTATTCAATATGTTGGTGTACCATGGATTTACATAGCGGCAATATGATATTTTTCTCTTACTATCTATTCCTTTCCTAATGATTCCCAATATTCTGTTAGCTTTTTAAATTGCCACTGCACATTGAGCAGATGTTTTCAGAGAACTATCCACAATTACTCCAATCTCTCTTTATTGACAGGTTCAGCTAATTTAGTATGTATAGTTGGGATTTTGTATGTAGAATTGGGTTATATTTTGCCAAGTGCATTACTTGCATATATCAACACTGAATTTCTTCTGCCATTGTGATGCCCAGTCACCCAGTTTTGTGAGATCCCTTTATAATTCTTCACAGTCTGCTTTAGACTTAACTATCTTGAGTAATTTTGTATCATCTGCAAATTTTACCACCTCACTGCACACCCCTTTTTCCAGATCATTTATGAATATGTTGAATAGGACTGGTCCCAGTACAGACCCCTGAGGGACACCACTATTTACATCTCTCCATTCTCACCTTTTATTCCTACTCTTCGTTTCCTATCTTTTAACTGAAGTGCATGGCAGTGCTTTCAGGATCGTCTAATGATCCTTAATGATAAGCCTTTTGGTATCTTAATCACCCTGCCTCTGTTTATAAACAAACTCCCTGCCCTAAAGGCTGTGCTGCTCCCAGCTTCAGAACTCATCACATATTACACTCAAGCTGTTGCAGTTAAGAGCTCCGACTGGGGCTAGGGTGAGTAGACCTTCCCTAGGAAACTTAAGGAGGGGGGCTAGAGCCCTCCCCTGTCCTCCCCTAAATGGCGCCCCTGCAAGTGACCACTAGAGTTGAGAATACATCTTGGGTCCATAGGCACCAACTCCGTGGGTGCTCCGGGGCTGGAGCACCCCTGGGGAAAAATTGGTGGGTGCAGAGCACCCACCAGCAGCTCCCCGCCGGCCCCGCCGCCCAGCTCACCTCCACTCCACCTCCGCCTCCCCTGAGTGCACCACTGCAGCTCCGCTTCTCCCCTCTCCCTCCCAGGCTTGCCGCCAAACAGCTGACTCCCGCGGCAAGCCTGGGAGGGAGGGGGGAGAAGTGGAGCGGCGGCGGCACGCTCAGGGGAGGCGGAGGCAGAGCGGAGGTGAGCTGGGGCGGGGAGCGGTTCCTCTGTTCCGCCCTCCCCCCAGGGTTACATCCTGCGGCCCTCCCCACGCGCCGCTCCCCCACCCGCCTCAGCTCACCTCCGCTCCGGCAAGCCTGGGAGGGAGGGGGGTAGAGGGAAAATGCGGCGCACCCAGGGGAGGGGGTGGGGATTTGGGGAAGGGGTTGGAATGGGGGCGGGGCCAGGGGCTGGGGGGCGTGAGCACCCACTGGTGCCGGCCAAAGTTGGCGCCTGTGCTTAGGTCTCCTAAGTCTCTGCTTCCTTGTCACTGGGCCACATGGCTTGTTGTTATGGATTTTAATTACTTTACGTTGGAACGGACGGCACGTTTTTAAAAAATAAAATGTATTGGTCTAAATGACAGTTGCAAAAGTGCCCAGCATAATAGATCATACCATCAGTTCCCAGCCAGCTTCATCTCTGAAACTTAAGGGTATTGTTGTCCCTGTATTTCACACAGTGGCTGGGAAACACCACAAATTTCAGTTCACAAAGTATTTGTCAAACCATTTGCCACCTCCTAGCCCCATGGCCACCAACACAGCAGGCAACAGTTCCTTGCTATGGGCATATCCTGCTTAAAATGTCACTTCTGACATCTTGCCTATGAGAAGGGCAGGGGAAGAAAGATAACCAAAGCAAATGAAAGACCCACCAAAGTGGGTACTTGCCCTCTTGAGAGTGCCACAGGGGGCCCATTTTGTCATTCCTCACTTCAATGTGTAGCTTATAATCAGTGCCTACACCAGTTTTTTTATTTCTTTCTCATTATAGCTTCACCACAGTCACATTGAGACTGGATTACTATAGTGTGCTCTGCATGGAGCTCCACCAGCAGCCCATCTGGAAACTTCCACCAGTGCAGAAAGTGGCTGCTTAGCCAAGCTTCATGTAGGGAGTATATTATACTAGGTTCTGACACCTGCACTAACTTCTAGTTCATGTCCACATGCAATTCAAGATGTTGGTTTGGTCCTATAAATCCCTAAATGGTTTGTGTCCTGCCCACCTTAGAGACGGCTCTTCTTTTTATGTGAAGATACTGTAGCTGTTGAGATCAGCTGAGGTGCTAGAGTTAACAGCCCATCAGTTTCAATCAGTGAGAAAGGGCTAGTGTGACAGGGCGAGTAGACTTTGCTTTGGAACATACGTGTGCCCCTTGGGCTGGCAGAGTCCAAGTTTGCTGACCTTCAGAGCATTACTCAAAATTTATGGTTTTCCCCTAGCCTTCTGAGGAGTATGTGTGAGAGAAAGGAAAAAGTTCTTGGTCCCATGGGGCTGGCTTGTGGGAGAATGTGGGTACTAATTTTAGTGCAGTCTGTATTTTCAGGCAGGGTTTGTTTGTTTTTAGTCATTGTTCATATTGGACCAGGAGTCAGGAGTTGCTGCATGTTAGAAATGTAACCTGTATAGATACACTGTTCATATGAGTACCATTTTTTATGCTGTTACCCATTTTGCACAAGTAAAATGCTTATTTATTTATTTCAGGAACATCAAGTGTGGGTACTTAGGCACTTTTGAAAATTTTATCCTGAAAGGCCCAAATTTCTAATGTGAATGCCTAAGTCCCATTAAAAGTCAATAAGACTTAGGCTGCTGAGTCACTTAGGTGCTACTGAAATTTTTACCTATAATCCTTGCAGTGATGTTAAGCTAGTATTAAAACAGGACCGAAAACTGTTTTTAACAGTCACGTACATTGGTCTTCTATATTGCTGGTTTCACAAGCAATGTACTCGATCAAAAGTCCAATAAAGTAAATGGAAGGAGTCCCAGTGACTTCAGAGAGCTATGAACAAGGTCTATGTCACTTGTCAGCAAGTTGGCAGATGCTTCCATTTCAACAAGATTTCATTTCAAATATTTTCTCCATTCTATAAATAGTGAGAAATGTTTCTTCTCATGTGAACTTTTAGGCTGTTTGATTGGGTGAGCTGGGTGCATTTTTCTTTTAAAATCCCAAATTTTACTCTCAGTACTTGGATTTTAGAATTCCTGTACATAAATGGTTGGCATTTATAGCTTAATGGATGTCTGTTTAGAGACTACGCCATTGTGAACTCCTGCTTCCATTGAACGTGAATCAGACAACAGCGCTCTTAACATTACAGAAAAATTACTTGTTGCTCAAGGAGTATGATGCATGATTTAGTGCTTAAAAGAAACAAGTTAGAAACTCAGTAAATGTTTTAAGGACACCTTTCATGTACTAAAATACAGCTATTAGCACATTTATACAGAAAGCCTTTCACATTATCCATGTGAGATAAATCCATTTGAACTATTTTATTTAAAATCCAACCTAGCATGTGTTTGTTGCTTGGAGTGGTGTGAAAACAAATGTGTGGGCATTGCAAAAATATAGGTTCTATTGCTAATCTTATAACACATTCTTTAGGGTGAGGAAGCAAAAAATATTCCTGGCGAATCAGTAACAGAAGAACAGTTTACCGATGAAGAAGGCAACATCATCACAAGAAAAGTAATCATGAACTGCAGTTTCACTGTTCTGAGTCTTTGTATTCTTGTAACTACTCTTACCATGTTTTCTCCTTTTAGAATCAGGAAAGAAAATCGATACTTTTCATGTGTTGCTTCCTACAGGTCACCCGGAAAGTAATAAGACGTGTTGTTATCCCACATGAGAGAAAAGTTGGTGAAATGGTAATGGAGGGGGGCTACAAAGAAATAACAGTAGAGGAGGGTTGTGCTGATTATCTATAAAGCGCTACTAAAGGGCTGGAGGTTTGCAATTTAACATAAAGTCTTGGCAAAGAGAAGTGCTTGCATTGTTGACAAGCTGTGCATCTGGATGAAGGGCAAGGTTTTACCATTGTAATGTTTACTGATGGGGTTCATTTTCAGAAAGGTCTATTGCTAGCAGAAAATCTTTTTCACATTAAGATATCAGGGGTTGTTTGTGTAAAATAGTCAGCTTTAAATTTAGGACTGGGTCTGAATTCTCGCCTTTCACTCCCTCTCCCCCCCCCCCCCCCAAAAAAAAAGTAGTTTCATATGTGATATGTGAATTTTGGTTGTATTTTGGCATCTTTGTCCTGGACCTGATATGTGTTTTGTATCATTCCTTCACAAACAGAAAAAAGTTTTCCCTGAAGTGAACAGGGGACCTGATCCTGCAACCCCTTACTCACCTGAGTAATCCTTCAGTGCCACAGCTCATGTAACTAAGTGGTTTCAGGATTCAGCCTGCAAATGAACATGTTTGGATTTTGGCAGTGTGGAGAAGAGAACATTGGGCCAAATCCTGAAATCCTTACTCAGGGCCAGCCTCTCTAGAGAATAGAAGGAAAATAGGGGTGCAAGTAGCTTCTGTTTGTTCTTACAGCCCCATGCAGGAGCCAGTTCCAACTTCACTTCTTGTATGCGCTGAAGCATAAGAACTGCTCTTTCTGTGTAACCTGTAGGGTGCAAGTCATCCCAAAGTGGCTAGGGTAGGTGAGGAAGAGGGAAGCCTATTCTCTCCATCTCTCTCTCTCTCTCCTGGTCAGCAGAGCTGGATGGATGCGCTGAAGGCAGTATATTGCATCCCTGAAGAGAAATAGCACTGGATGATGTGGCTGTCTCCATCTACAGTGTGGCTGTCTTTAATGCAGCCCTAAATGCAGGATTGTTCCTTAAAGGTGCTATTGAGCCCTCAGTTTGACCTAAGTCTTTACTCAGGAAAAACTCATTGAAGTTAATGGAGCTTTTGTCTGAGTAACAACAGAATCAGAATTTAGGATTTGGCTCAGAAGGCATAAGAATCACTGCTATTGTCGCCCTTCTGATAGTAAAACACAAGCAAATGAAAATAGAACAGAATTGAGACATATAAATACCCATGCCCTCCTCCCCAGATGAAACTCTTCAGTCTTTTAGTCTTACCAGAAAAAAATTACTGTTTAGTAAGGGAAAAAATGGATTTGGAATGTACTGTGAACTAAAATGGGTTACTTAGAAACTAAAAATATTTATAATTCTGTAAATATAAATTATCCTTACCGGTGAATTCCGCTCAATCAGTTTATTAAACATAGATAAATTGACACAGAGAGGATACCAACACTGGGGAACAGGCTTGCAATGATCACAGCTTCAATTTTTCATCTGTGTCTATTCTAAAGTATGAACTTAATTTGACTTATATATATATATATATATATAAGACTATATATATATATATATATATATATATATATATATATATATATATATATATAGTCTCCTTGTTTACAGCAACTAGAAGATTCACACCTTAACTCCCTTTTTCTTATCTAACTTCATACCTGTTTTTCAGGATACAAAGACATCAGTCCAAATCCTCCCTAACATATTGTAGCCAGCACACAATAACATTCTGGATGTCAATATTCTAGATAGACTGTAGAGTCATGAATTGTTTTCTACTAATGGCACCCAACACAGAATTCATACATAACATTCCTTAACAGAACATACATCACACTTCTGACAGATTCTGCACATACAAAGAACAAAGGCTGGAACAATGTAACTATTAATAGATTTCCACAATAAAGCTTAGCATAGGTACAAAGAATTCTGCTCATGGTTCTACAACTTAACCTAAACACAGTGCATTTTGGAAATATATATGACATTGGCTAATAGTCTGCTGTTTTAAAAGGCAAGAATCTGTGACTAACACTACCATTCTGTCATGGTAGAATTATAGAATCATAGAATCTCAGGGTTGGAGGGGACCTCAGGAGGTCATCTAGTCCAACCCCCTGCTCAAAGCAGGACCAACCCCAACTAAATCATCCCAGCCAGGGCTTTGTCAAGCCTGACCCTAAAAACCTCTAAGGAAGGAGATTCCACCACCTCCCTAGGTAACCCATTCCAGTGCTTCACCACCCTACTAGTGAAAAAGTTTTTCCTAATATCCAACCTAAACCTCCCCCTCTGCAACTTGAGACCATTACTCCTTGTTCTGTCATCTTCTACCACTGAGAACAGTCTAGATCCATCCTCTTTGGAACCCCCTTTCAGGTAGTTGAAAGCAGCTATCAAATCCCCCCTCATTCTTCTCTTCTGCAGGCTAAACAATCCCAGTTCCCTCAGCCTCTCCTCATAAGTCATGTGCTCCAGCCCCCTAATCATTTTTGTTGCCCTCCGCTGGACTCTTTCCAATTTATCCACATCCTTCTTGTAGTGTGGGGCCCAAAACTGGACTCAGTACTCCAAATGAGGCCTCACCAGTGCCGAATAGAGGGGAATAATCACGTCCCTCGATCTGCTGGAAATGCCCCTACTTATACAGCCCAAAATGCCATTAGCCTTCTTGGCAACAAGGGCACACTGTTGACTCATGTTCAGCTTTTCGTCCACTGTAACCCCTAGGTCCTTTTCTGCAGAACCGCTGCCCAGCCATTCGGTCCCTAGTCTATAGCAGTGCATGGGATTCTTCCGTCTTAAGTGCAGGACTCTGCACTTGTCCTTGTTGAACCTCATCAGATTTCTTTTGGCCCAATCCTCTAATTTGTCTGGGTCCCTCTGTATCCTATCCCTACCCTCCAGCGTATCAACCACTCCTCCCAGTTTAGTGTCATCTGCAAACTTGCTAAGGGTGCAGTCCACACCATCCTCCAGATCGTTGATGAAGATATTGAACAAAACCAGCCCCAGCACCGACCCTTGGGGCACTCCACTTGATACCGGCTGCCAACTAGACATGGAGCCATTGATCACTACCCGTTGAGCGCGACCATCCAGCCAGTTTTCTATCCACCTTACCGTCCATTCATCCAGCCCATACTTCTTTAACTTGCTGGCAAGAACACTGTGGGAGACTGTATCAAAAGCTTTGCTAAAGTCAAGAAATAGCACATCCACTGCTTTCCCCTCATCCACAGAGCCAGTTATCTCATCATAGAAGGCAATTAGGTTAGTCAGGCATGACTTTCCCTTGGTGAATCCATGCTGACTGTTCCTGATCACTTTCCCCTCCTTTAAGTGGTTCAGAATTGATTCCTTGAGGACCTGTTCCATGATTTTTCCAGGGACTGAGGTGAGACTGACTGGCCTGTAGTTCCCCAGATCTTCCTTCTTCCCTTTTTTAAAGATTGGCACTACATTAGCTTTTTTCCAGTCATCCGGGACCTCCCCCGATTGCCATGATTTGTCAAAGATAATGGCCAATGGCTCTGCAATCACATCGGCCAACTCCTTTAGCACCCTCGGATGCAGTGCATCCGGCCCCATTGACTTGTGCTCGTCCAGCTTTTCTAAATAATCCCAAACTACTACTTTCTCCACAGAGGGCTGGTCACCTCCTCCCCATACCGTGCTACGGCATGCAGCCGCCTGGGAGCTGACCTTGTCTGTGAAGACAGAGGCAAAAAAAGCATTGAGTACACTAGCTTTCTCCACATCCTCTGTCACTAGGTTCCCTCCCTCATTCAGCAAGGGGCCCACACTTTCCTTGACTTTCTTCTTGTTGCTCACATACCTGAAGAAACCCTTCTTGTTACTCTTAACATCTCCGGCTAGCTGCAACTCCAAGTGTGATTTGGCCTTCCTAATTTCACTCCTGCATGCCTGAACAATATTTTTATACTCCTCCCTAGTCATTTGTCCAATCTTCCACTTCTTGTAAGCTGCTTTTTTGTGTTTACAGAAGTAAACAGATTCCGTGATTTCAAGAGATGTCCGCAAGTTCTTTGGCTTCATCTTCAGTCCCTCTTGGGTTTGGGCTTCAGCCCTGGGCAGTGGGCTCAGGCTTGGGCTTCAGCCCCAGGTGGCAGGGCTAGGGTGACTAGATAGCAAGTGTGAAAAATCAGGACACTTTTTTTTTCACCGGGTGGGAGGGGTATAGTTGTATATATAAGACAAAGCCCCTAATATCGGGATGTCTGGTCACCCTAGGCGGGGCTCCGGCTTTGTCTTCAGCCCAAGTTTACTAGGCAATTTAAAAGCTTCTGTACCGATGCAGTGAAAACTGGCATTACTGTGTGTACATTTCCGTGATTAATTGTCTATTGCCCACGTCCTGTCCATGACTTTTAATAAAAATACCCTTGACAAAATCATAGCCTTATTTATGACACATGCACTGCTTGTCAGTTTCCTTGGCTTTATTTCTGCTGCTCTGCTTTGGTGGATTTTTTTGTTGGCTATTTTTCTTCCTTTCTTCCTTTACTAACCTATTCACTTTAAAGCACAGTTGTTATGAGACATCATAATAACTATGGTTTAAATTTTCAAACATGGCCACTAATTTTGAGTACCTAACTAGGATGCCTATGGGTCTGATTTTTCCAGAGATGCTGAGCACCCACAAATCTAACGGAAGTCAACCTTAGGTATTTAAAGTTTGGTACCAACAATGGAGGCATCCAAAATTAGTGTCTATTTTTGAAAATTTAAACCTGTGATTTATACTTTTAGATGATATTTCCAGCCTGTTTTTGCAGCTCAGCAGAGTGGTTAACTCTGAATTGTGTGTAACTTTGAAATGAAGTGTTGATGTGATTTAACTGCTTTTTACTTATCCTATTATAGCTACATGGGACCTGTTTGGAAAAGTTTTATAATTCTAAATGCTTTCTGCATATGTGTTAATGTGTGTACCTTTTCTTTAAAGCAGGGAGAAGGTTATAAGGTTAAGACAAAGAGAGAAGTCAGACATGTGGAGAAGAAGAGTTATTCATAACAGCAGAACACTGAATGGTCAGTTTGATAAATATCATTCCATTGTTTGGCCTAGAGCAAATACAGTACTAGTGCACCAGTTAGCACAGTGTATAAACAATGAACTCTCTTCTACCCCTGTATCTGTTTTAAGCTGGGAATATCAGGCCCCCCTGCTGCAAATACGCACAAAATATGTGTATGTTATGTTTTAAAACTATTTGTAGGAGTAGAGTTCTAGGAAACATACAGTTTGCAATTAACAACATTTCTGTTAATAAAATCAGACTTGAATGTGAGACGTAAAGGCCTTGCATACAAGTAAATGTAAACAGTATATCTTGAGTGAAGCACTTCTTTCAATCAGACACATGAACTGAGTATTATGAAAGCCAATGTCCTTGTAAAATTCAGTAAAAAGTCTAAGTATACATCAAAAAATAATCCTTACCAAATGTTTCCTATGAATTTTATGGATCCGCCCTTTACAATTATAACCAAACAGCTGACAATTTATAGATTCTGCTGAAATAAAACGTATGCCAAATTTAAATGGTCATTATTGCAATTCCTCTGTATTACTTCGCTAATTATGAAGCCAGCAGGATTATTTTTTCTAGAAATATAGCAAACTTGATTATAAATGAAGAAAAGGACATTCTATATGGCACTTTGATTTGCATCAAATGGCTGATGTTAGTCACATCTTTATTCAATCAGGCCTTCCATTTTATGCATATACAGTACCAGGATATTTTTATCCCTGAATTTTCCTTAGCTTTGTTTAGGGTATTTTTAATCCTTAAACCTACATCCCACAAGCAGTCTCTTTCTCTACACAGCCTGATACAGGATTGACTGTAGGGATACAGAAAGAATAAATAGCTTCTGTAAAACTAATCCCAATGTCATTCTGAAAATAATTTAGAGGAAGAATGAAGTCATCTCCAGATGGCCAGTGGTTCTTTGGAATGATTATAATGTGATCTATACATTATATATAGATCACATTATAATGTGACTGTAGGGATACAGAAAGAATAAATAGCATTTATAGATCACATTATAGTGTGATCTATACCTGAGGTTCACTAGATCTGGGGCTTGTTCCTGTGAGGTCCTGGACAATCTGGCTTCAGTTCAGAGAGGCACGTGCTGAATATTTAAGAATGTGAATAGTTCCATTGATTTCAACAGGCTATACACATACTTAAAGTTCATCATGTACTTAAGTGCTAGATCAGGGCCAGGGCACCCAGGACTTCACGGAATCCAGCCAGCCTCTGAAGAGCAAGCATCTCAAACCTGACTGCAGTAGAACCTCAGAGTTACGAACACCTCGGGAGTGGAAGTTGTTCGTAACTCTCAACAGAACGCTATGGTTGTTCTTTCAAAAGTTTACAACTGAACATTGACTTAATACAGCTTTGAAACTTTACTATGAAAAAGAAAAATGCTGCTTTCCCTTTATTTTTTTAGTAGTTTATGTTTAACATAGTGCTGTACTGTATTTGCTTTTTTGTGGGGGAGGGTGTCTGCTGCTGCCTGATTGTGTACTTCCAGGTCCAAATGAGGGGTGTAGTTGACTGGCCAGTTCATAACGCTGAGGTTCTACTGTACTCACTTTCTCTTGGCAGCCTAATAACCAGCTGCCAGCCCCTCAGGTCAGCCTAACACCATTTCTGAATTGACGTGTTTATTTTGAAACATCCGAAGTATGGTAACAGAACTAATACCACTTCACAGTGTGTCTGCATAACATATTCATACAATATTTAGGTACAATGAACATGAATGTTCTTAATGAAAGCTATTCTCACTTGTGGAGTTTTGGCTAACTTACCACTCTGTAGAAAGCAAGCCAAAGAGAAGGACATGATTGTAGGGAAATGTACCCCAGCTAAAAGGTCTGCTCCTCTATATCTATCTAGGATCTAGGATTTTTCTGTATCTGTCATCCCTGTCAACAGGCAGATTAGATCTCCATGACAGTTGTCCTTATGCACCTAAAAACCATGCCCTTGCCCCTGCTGAAACCAGTGGGAATATGAAGTTTAGAAGGAATGCAGGATCAAGTCCAATATAGCGGTATGGGATGCAGCAAGAACCCGTTAGTGTGTAAGTGTGAGACAATACCATTGCCATAGGATGAATACATAGCATGGTGGGGGGTATTCAATTTTAAATAAAATATTACCCTATAAAGCAACTCTTGCCTAATCCATCAAACATAGTCATTCTGACCTGCTTAGAAAACAAATCCACTTACATTTACTGTGAACTGCTGTCGCTTTCTCACATGATTTCCAGTATGTAGTTGTTCCTAGCTAGAACCTGGCCACAAATTCAGAAAGAAATGAAAATGGCCCTCTGCACAGAGGTGAATTATGAATGTGATCTGTGCCCGTGTTGGCATTCCATAATGAAAAGCTTGCACCTATAGGAGTACAGATTAAGCAAAATAAAATGTAAAGACTATTGAAAATTCAAACATTTAAATATTTTATTATGAACTCAAAATTGGGTTCATTTTCACAGATGGTACGTTACCAGGGAATTTAGATCTGGCTTTGAGCAAAAACAGATGAAGGAAGGGACTGGTTTTGAGCAAAGATGGCTTTCACATTGAAAATATGCAAACGTGTATTGTTTGCAAGTTTTTGAGGCAAAAATGGCTTTTTCAACATTGAAAATCAAGCAAAATTTGAATTGTGCGTAGACATTAAATGCTGAAAAATTTCATGTGAAATTAAAATTGTGATTTTCACTGAGATCTGCTTGTACCAGCAAGACTTAGACCTTGAGCTTTCAGAGCAAAGGATAGATTTATGTAGACAACATACATGGGTAAGGACACATTGTTTTACCATAAAAGGACAAAGAGAGTGCTCTCCTTTGGAATGTGCATGGACCTGTGACCCGATTTAATAAACAGGCATGTACATGCTAGTCTCTGAATCCCACAGTCAGTGTTTAAACAGAGCTTAGAAAGACAAACAAGCCTTTCTAATTAAGTTGCTAGGAAGAATGGTTGGCTTCTTTCAGTTCATGATGTGTTAGCATGTTTTTATTGCATTTTTATCTGTCATTAATGTGGGATTACAGCACTGTCATCAACTGTGATGCACTTCCATTGCTCTTGTTTGACAGATTTAACAAACTTCTTGGGTAGATGATAGTTACTATCACTATATGCAGAACTATATGATCATTTTCAAATAGGCAAGAGAGCATGAATTGCATTCCTTTCGTATCCATACTGTTCTTATCCACCAAATTAAGCCATGTGGTGATATGTCCATATAATTCCTAGTCTAATAACACTTCCACTGCATGTAGCCTCATAAAGTCTGATTCTGCGTGCCTTGTTCTCCTAGTCAGTGGGAGTTCTGAATGTGCAATGAGTGTGGGATCTGGGCCATAATGAGGATGACTGCCACACAAAAAAAAGTGATGATATTGGAATTGCATTGTCATTCTGAAAATGTTGCTATCTCTGCTACCATATATTTCTCAGACATTTTTGAAAAGCTGTTAACTTCGTCATTGTAATTATACCTTCATACAGGAAATTCAACTAACCTCATTAAAAACTGCCTTATTTAACTTTTTATTACAGCATACCATAAGATTCGTAAGACTTTTTCTGTATTGCAAAAATGTATAAAAATGATTCTGAAGAGATATTCTGAAACAATTTTGTGCTGTCTTTTTTTCACAGGATTGTGTGCTTTTACTGCCAGTATTCTAGACAAACACTATGGAAGAAAAATCAACAGGAATTAAACATTCACTGATACAAGTGTGCGTGTGTTTGCTGCTTCCACACATTAACCGCATGGTTTTTATGCAAAAAAACAATAAAAATTTAATTTAGCATGAGCCAATTTACAGAGCATGGAAATTCACTTTCATTCACAGGATTGGAGAGTGTGCAATTAACAATGCAGTGTATATACAAGATTGCCATGCTGTTAACAGCTTTATTTCAAGCAATTTGATGTCATCATAAAAGAAATAAATTCCTGTGGTAAGAGAGGACATAAGAAGATGAAATGGTTAAACCATGGAAAGACACTAAAATTACTAAATCCACAACAGCTCGCCTTATTTTTCTTGGACCCAAACTGTCAGGGTATAAAACACTATTTGTTTCTTTTTTAAACATCAATAGTTTTGCTGTAAATAAATTACACTGTATAAATTCTAACAAAAAATAGAATAAATGTTGATAGGGCACTGCCTCTTAGATCACAAACAGAATATTGCAAATGCATCAAACAGAATAGGTGTCTCAAATGCCTACACCTACAATGATATTCTGGGTGTATCTTCACAGATTCTTGTATATTATCAATTATAATGTTTGTATATGCAAAAATGCTAGCTTGATTTTAAAAAAATCTTTAAAATCTGCTGCAAATTTAAATGATTCCCAAAATGAGGAATTCTATAGTTCTGTGAAAACTTTTCTTCAGAGTACTAATATTTTGATGCATGTGTTTCACCTTATTTTGATTAAATCTTTTCCAGTTTTGCAAACACTATACTGCAACATGATAAATAGGATTTTATCTGTAAACACAAAGCCCTTCATCTAATATTTGTTGCTGTTGCCAATTTTTCAATGAAATGACCTAAAAACATACCATATACAGTAGTTGCATTATGGGGAGGGGGGTGCTATCTGTTCTCGCTTTATAATGGGGGTAATGCTTGCAGCTTTAGAACTGGGTTGGTGCTCTTATAAAGCACAAGTTTGGGATATTTTAAAATGAACTGAAGAGAAATTATTAGCTAATAGACTGGCAGCACGCTGTAAAATTATTACTGTATTGTGTACTGGCTATAAGATGTAGAATCTTTCAGTAAGCCAATCATCTGTAATCATTCTAGCAGTGTAATATTAGGTTGTTAAGGCTGCTGTGTTTTAAAGGGCATTTTTATTTGGGTTTTGGTGAAATACTTTAATTTGTTGATTATATTCATGAAAACAACATTCATTGATAATAGCTCTAATTACGTATGTATGAAAACAACATACACTGGATGATCTAGCTGATTATTTAAGCATAAAATAAATTGTGTTAAAACTCTTCACTAATGTGTATTTTGCAGTATTATTACACCTTTTAAAATAATGTCTTCAGAATGCCAACCACTAATTATCCCAGCCCTTTTCTGTCCCACTCAGTTTGCTTTGTATGACACCAGTGAGATCGGCCATCACTTGACATGCTTTGTCCAAGTGAACCAAAGAGGGGCCATATATCATGCATCACATCCTCAACTAAATTAGGCGAAGCCCTGCTACCCACACCTGTTGGATTATTCCATTTATGAAATGCATATAGCACTAGGGAAAGGACTGTGTTAAAACAGGTGTTACTTGACCAATGTCACAAGTTAAAGACAGTCTTCTGTCATACATAACTCTGGTACCCTCTTTTACTCTATTTCACATCATCAAGACCCAATAAAAATACTACTTAACAAACTAGTTTCATTCCCAACACATCCGTAATCACACTGATCCCCTGTAGATCATACACATACCTCCTGTACATTATATATAATGGATTACCATAATAGTGCCAGCACGCTGGCATAAACCACCATGAATCTACAATCACTGCCCAATACTTGGTCCATCCTTTTGGACACTGTGTTACATGCCATCAATCAATCGACTCTATTGTTTGTGACATTCTTAATTATTTTACAACAAATAACTGACCTATTTGCAATATTCACATACTCCCTTTTACCTGGTGTAACAGTATTAAAAACGAGATATTTGTCACTAACTTGCATTACTGGTGTTTCATGCATTACACCATTTTCATCATCCTTCCAAATTCTGGGCCAGATCCTGACGTGGAATAAATCGAGATAGTTCCATTGACTTCAGTGGAGTTCTGCCAATTTACACCAGCTAAGGATCTGTTTTTATGTGTTTATAATATGTTAATGTTAGCACATCAACTTATCTTTGTCAATATTTTAAGGTTATGGCTGGAAATTTTGAAAGCTGTGGCAATAAATGAAATGTTCTTTATAATTCTTAGAAGACATTATGTGTTGCAGTACATATTTTACCCCAATCATGACATTTACTGCTGCCATATTCAAATGCCTCTGCTCATCACTCCAGTGAATTTGAAGGGTAACTATCACCTCCATCACTTACTCTGTTGAAGCACAAGTAGTTATTAATGAGGTCCACAGTCCTGTGTGACTCTGTGATATTCCAATATCATCATCTTCACTAGTCAGTAGCAATGTACCCACTAGAGCAGCGGTGTCCAATACGTTCGCCACTAGCCACGTGTGGTGAATAGGCTACTGAATTGTGGGTAATGCATGAGCAATGCGTTGGTGTATTGAAGACAGCAGTACTAGAAGACAGGTTGCGTGCTTTGATATACAGCTTGTTAACGTGGCTAGGATATAGTGATTTTGTGTTAGTAGTACCTATTCATATTTTTTTTGTAATATCTACTTATTTTTGATATTTGAAATGTCGTTTGTGGTATGTTTTTTAATCCTTTTTTATAATGTGGTGAATAAGAAAAATTCAAAACCACAAGTGTGGCTAGCATCGAATTTCTATTGGACACCGCTGCACTAGAGCAAGGATTCTCAGACTCTTTCATAATGTAGACCATAGCTTAAACCATATCTGCCTTCTAAAGAGATTGTCTTGTAGACACTCCCGCTCCCTTTCAGAATCATGCAAACCACTTGCCCTCCCATCCTTGATGGTATGACATCCCTGAAACAACTACAAACATTGTTTACTTGGAAAAATAATACGTATTGCATGCATTCTAGCTATCTTTTAATGCAATTTACAAGATGGAAACCAAGAAGAGATCCAGCACATGACACCCATGCTAATCACCAGCAATCATGAGTCAGAACCACTGCACTACAGTCTTGAGTTCCTCTTTATCTCTCTTATGATAGCTAAGAGAACAAATGGCAATCAGGATTTTGTTTCATCCATGTCTTCTCTGCAGAGGCCCCTTTCAGAGTTCTTATTTGATAGAAGAAGGGGTGTTAGTTATATTTGGTGGACAGAAGTTCTGTTTCCTGAGACAGATATTTATACAAAAGTATACATGTGAACCTAGCTGGGCCTCAGACCAACAACAGAGAAGCTGGAAGCAACAACAATGTTAAGAAGAAGCCAGATTTACAAGACGGTTATAACTGGAGCAGGAGTTTACCGGAGCCCTCAGCCCTGTTTCTCTGTTGTCCTCCACCTTGTGCAATCATTTACACCAGGGCACAGTGAGTGGGAAATAATGCCATTCCGATTTCTACAAAAGATGCAAGACTGGGAAAATCAGAGCTCCATTTTGGGACAGCAACTGGATGAAATTGTCACAGGTTCAGTATGGTTTCTCAGCTGTATATGCAGAAAGTAAAGATTTTGTGTGTGCGCATGCGGGAAGACACAAATGCAATGAGAAGAATTTAGAAGATAACTCTCAACCTGCCAACTCTGAGGTGTCGCTAGCATCTGTTGGCTCACATTCCTTTCAGTCCCAGTTCCATTCTCTACTCTTGGTCTCTACTGTGAGAGAACAGTCTGACCTGACCTGCCACATTACCAGCTCATTCACAAAGAAATATATTGTTCAACTGTATTAAAGTGCAGTACAGCCAATTAGGAAGTTATCCACAGTTCTACATGAAAACAACCTTTATATTGTTTGATCTTTATACTCCAAATTTAGAGATGATCTAAACAGCAAACTTCAATTTATCAGCATAGATAAACCAGCCTATAATTGAGGGGGGCCAAAGGGTGGAGTTGTGGAAAGAAAAGCAATAAATTGGAGCTTTGTTGTTTTAAGTTTAGCTGGATCTAGCTGGACCATATCGTCTTTGAGGGCGCTGGGACAACTCTTGAAGAGGAGCTACCTGAAGAGGGGAGGAAGGTTTCTCCTTTGAAGAACAAAGCTAGGAAGGCAGAGGAATCAGATCCAAGTAGGGAAGGCATTGTGGGTATTTGGGATACACTTTGAATTAGTACCTAACCATCTCAATGCTTACATGAACCTAGTGAAGTTTACCTATCACCAGAGAAAAGAGATGGGGGAACCTTAACAAAACTATCCTGAAACTTAAAAAACAAAAACAAAAACCCCTCTGTAGGTGAAAGGTCAGGGAGTTCTTATTTTAACCAAACAGGATTGTCCTTCCTCAGTTAAAGCATTCTGTAAATGCTACAGCAGAGCAGAAAAAGCTCATTCTGCTTTTGCAAAGGATTTTGATATTTTGAAATTTGGTTTCATTCCAATTTGGATCAAAAACCAAAGATTTTCAAAAATTCTTTGTGGAAAGTGAATGGAGCCCCCGCTTCAGGGTGTTGCAGCTGGAAGCCCAGGATTCCCTATCGTCAGGGAAGTCCACTGGGGATTCAGAACTGTCGAGAAGCTGGCAGGAAACCAGACAAGTTTCTCTCAGAACTTTGGTGAAATTGAACCATCCCAGCGAAAAATGTTCTATCCCAATGTTTTCAACCAATTTGAGATGGGACAAAGAAAGCACAGCTCTGGCTGTTGATTCCTGACTACATAGATTCAACGGCCAAAATTGCCTTTTAAGATAATGCAGCACCTTCTGAGCTACAATAGCAGCTTTGCTGATGCTCTGTGATGCCTGCCAGGAATGGTCTAGTTATTACTTAGTCCTGCCTTGAGTGTGGTGACTGAACTAGATGATCTACTGAGGTCCCTTCCAGTCCTACACTTTATGATTCTATGCCCCTGGGGCTGGGAAGGATTCTGTTCCCCTCCCTACTTCATGGACAACTATCCTGTGCAAGGCCCATTGTTTCAACTATGCCTAGGGATTCAAGATTTGGCCCTGAATGTTGTTCCAAATTTGCCCCCTGAATTTGCAAAAAATAAATAATATATTCAATCCGCTCTGTCCAAGGGACAGGACTGTGGTACCGTTAGAGCAGTGGTGGCCAAATTTACTGACCCTGCGAGCTGCATACAATAATCTTCAGAAGTTTGAGAGCCGGGCGTGCCTGCCGGGGCTCAGGGCTTCATCCCTGCGGGGAAGGAGCCCCAAGCCCTGGAAAGCATGCCCAATGGGGCTGATGCCCCACCACCTCACTGCAGGGCAGAAGCCCCAAGCTTCCGCCCCCTCCCCTAGTCTGGTTGCTGGAGAATGGGGGGAGGAGCGTGGGAGGCTCCACAAGCCACACTTTAAATTTAAAAGAGCCGCATGCAATTTGGCCGCCCCTGCTCTAGAGTAATGAAGTGCAATATTAGAGAGTGCAAATGGGCTTTTTCTTTCACAGTTGTTGGCAGGTTGGAGGCTAGGGGATCTTTTGTATTTTTCAGGGGAAACCACTATGGTCTTTCCTCATGCTAAAATCCATTCATTATTTGAGCAGCTTTTAGTTTCCAGGGTAAAATCCTGGCACCCCCTGAAGTCAATACAAGTTTTGCTATTTACTTCAACAGTGCCAGGATTTCACCCTGATTTTAAACCCTGAAAGGAGAGAAAATTCCCACAAGTCTTAATTCTAACCCCACTTGCACACATGCGTTACGCTGAGTCCTGGAGAACTTGTAGTGACCTGAATGAGAACGTCACACAGAGAAGGGATGATGTGACGGGCCCAAGTTAGCTGGGTATTGCATTTCATGATTAGTTAAAACTGGGTACTGATCTGTTCTAGACACCAAATGTGAAATGCTAGCCTTAGTGACGTCAATGGCAAAACTTCCATTGACTTTAATGAGGCCAGGAATTCATCCTTAATATTTATTACACAGCTCTGGGATAACTAACGTATGGAAGGGGAGGACATACTCTGACTGGTTCTACCAAAGTGTGTGGCTTTATTAAGCAACAACAACACTTAAATGCTGATAAACTGTCACATTTTCTGGTAAAAATTGAACATTAATGGTAAACTGTATAATGCTGTTTCTATTCAATCCTTAGTGTGTGATGCAATTGCATTGGTATTATTGATCTCACTGTGTGCCAGGGTATACATTTTAACAGTGCACAGAGGGTGTTATTTCCTAATGACAAATAATAGGAACCTTCTGATAAAGGTGAATATGCTTTTGTGGGCAAAACCCTGCCCTGAGGAGATGAACTGTGTGGTGGGAATGGGAGGGACAATAAAAACTAGTATCATCTCTGTGTTAGGCACATCCCCATTCTGCTGGGCAAAGGAGATGATCTGCCAGGTGCAAAGGAGAGCAATGTGTGTCTCCAGGTAGGATATGCTTCTAGCTGAAGGCGTGACCATATCCATAGGCAAGGGACCACACTCTCGGCAGGCTGTGGACCTGCTAGCACTCTCTTGAGCACTATGTAGGAATCCTGCATTGCTCCTGTGAGGGTGCACCTGGGGAAGAAGAGCTGGGCTATGAAATCTGTACTGCTACACAGAAAACCCATATTAGTGAAATAGCCATTTACCATGTCTTGGTGCCTGGTGATTTGTGATGATATCAAGACAGACTCTTAGTGCACACCCCTAGGCTGCCCCTCCGCAGAAGGCCCTGACTCCATGGAACCAGTGCAGTACCGCTGCAGAATGAGGGAGGGCCTGACTTCGGACCATGCTAAAGGTTATGTGCCCACAGAGGATCCTAGTTCCCAAGAATGCAAAGAGCATTTGAGGAGCAGGGCAGACTGGTGGTGCTGTGAATGCGAATGCCCTGGCAATTCACTTATGAGGCTGTAGCAGTGGCTCCAGAGGCACATATGATGCCATTGTGAAGCCTGATTCCTTCCTCCAAGCTACCACCAAAATCCCTAGCATGCAGCTTAGCCATTCAGGCTGTTTGTTGAATTCCAGAATTTAGCCCATAATGTATTTGTACAAGGGGACAGAATTAAGATTCACAGGGGAATCTTAATTCTAAATTTCCTGAGTTTAAAACAGCAAGCACATTAAATATTGTGTGGACACAGTTGTTTGCATTGAACGTATTCAAGCAAAGCAGGAGCTCAGGGTGCACAGGGATAGCAGGATTAAGACATGCTTTTATTTAGCATCAAACAGAAGGAGAATGTGGGCTGGAAATTTGCTAAATCCTAGTGAAACACAAATCTCTCCAGTAACAGCAAAGGAAATGCAAACAGCCCTGGCCTGATCATTTTCTTTTAATATAATTTTCTCTTTTTTCCCCATTTTTTCTCCAGTGCAACATTACCCTTACAAGCAAAATTGAAAGTCATGTGAATATGCTCCTATTCAAATTAATGGTATTGCAAATTGCTGTATTCTTTGATTGTGTGTGTTTAATGCTGTTTGGGTTGTTTGTGTAATATTCTACATCAGTTGTTCAATTTCTGCAAAAATCCATATTATATTTCATTTGTAATTGGATGTTAGAAATTACTATAGTCTCTGAAGTAGAAGATATATTAGTGGGATAAACTACAGTTGGTTGCTGGAGTTCTGCACCACCATCCTTATTAGTGCTAACTGAAGAGGTTTCCTGGAGGTCTATCTGCATCTGGCTGGGGTGCTTTTGTGCAATACAGCTTCACAGGAAATAGTCACTCTCTAGACAATAATTTTAAGGTAATTACATGGAAATATACTGCAGTAAACTATAAATAAATAAATAAATCCCAGAATTCTTGCCATTAGTGCTTAAAAGGAAAAATGATGAATTATAGTGATTTTTTCTTTAAAAAATCACTCAACCAACTATTTACAATGAGCACAATTATACAAAGACATTATTAAGTAACTCGATATAGGCTGAAACAGTGACTCTCCAATTAAATAATGGACAAGTACACAGGACCCGATTTGTGCATTTATGTAGTGGGGTGGTAATGGTTTTACCTGGCAATGGAGTATTTTAATATTCAGCTCTCTATTCAATATCTTCAAGTACTTGGTACATGTTTTTGTATTTAATGTGTTCTCATTTGTTTTGGAGTGTATGGATGGTAATTGGGTTTGTAAATTCTCTCTCTTTTTTTTAAAGGGTCAGATTCTCTGCTGGTGTAACTCCATTGAGTTCAGTGGAGTTACACCAACAGAGATTTGGCCACACAACTCCATGATAAAGAAATAATCTAATGAATAGAGACTGCACAGATACTTACCAAAAAGTGCCATTCACTTCAATGGACAGACTCTGCAAAATAGAATGAACAAAATTAGCATTTTATTTTTATCCCAATACCCCAGATATTTGCAACCACACATTAACCTCTTTTAGGACATAATTCTGTGAAAGTAGCGAGGGGTAAGGACACCCAGCATCCCCAGGAGGAACTCAGCACCTCACAGGATCAAGTACTTTATTAGAACTATACATTCAATCTTGCAGGCCAGACAGAGGCTCAAATAGGCCACAAGTGCACAGCCGCAGAATTTGCTGCAGAATCCACCCTTTGACAGATTTGTTCTCCAGAATCAGAGTTTTCATCTAAAAAAAAAAATTGTTCATAGCTTGTATGTTTGCAAAGAAAACCTTAAAAACATGCACCAAATGTAAACCAGTGTTGTTTTGCTGACTGCAGGCAGATGGGAAAAGTAGCTCTGAAGGTTGTGCATGTCCCCATTAATTTCAATGGCTCATCGACTCTGAAACTCAAAGCTGACAATTTGAATGTCAACATTGTCAATTTTTGCACTGTTAATCATTTTAGCAAATCATCCAGTTAATATGCATATCCCACAATACCAAAATGCATTCTATGTCCTGACTGCTAAAAATGAATTCTATTTAATATTGCTATAAATAACATTGAGTGTATTGTACTGATGTATATTATTCAAGTTCATATTTTGTTCAGAACAAATCTCTAATTTTAAATGTAAAGGAAACTGTTGTACAATTTCCAGTCTATCATACCAGAGTGCTGCAGAAATTGGCGTAGAGGGAGGGGATACAGAATTTAGGTCCAGTCTGCTGCACAGTACACAGGGCCTTGCATAAAGAGTCATCCATTACTGCCCGGAAAAGGAATTAGTAAAGGGGGCCAAAGTGTGTTGTACAGAAAAATGTACATGCCACACTTTTCCTAATTGCTGACACTGAAAACAGCATGCTAATTGTACATGGCTTTATTTATTTGATCCTAAATCCAGGAGCAAGGTAAAAATGTATAATAAAGTTTACTGGTACTTTTCCCATCATGCTAATGTTGAATTATTGAGAAGCCATTTGACCTATAAAACAGAAATGCACAGCACTCCTTGGAAAGCTTCCAGAAGCTGTATATTATTATAGCACAACAGCTGGAACAACAAAGCGAACCTACTACAAATGATGAAAAAATTCTTTGGGGAAATTACAAAGAAAGAAAAAAACAAGAGCTAACTATCTCATTGGATGTACATTTATTGCTCCATGACACAACATCATAATTCATGATACTATCCTCCACAGATATCTTTCTTTATATAATCTTCTGCTAGGAATGGTGGTAAGAAAGAAACTGTGTATTTCTCACCTGGTTTTATCATAGGCCCATAGCTTCATTTTCTAAGTATCGTATCCTGCATTACTGAAGGCAATGGACCTTTAGTTGTTGATTTCAATGGCTGCAGGATTAGGCCCTAAATTCTGTGCCTAATACTAGTGAATTGGTTTCCCTCTGTTCTTAGTACTGTTTTTCAAATGAAACTTTTGCCCATGTAGTAGCTATTACCCTAATGGTAGAAAGAGCTATACATAGATGATCCCATTTTAATGCTTTATTGCAAGGTAATTCCATTTGGCTCACATTTTTAAAAAAAATGTTGTTTATTTCTCAAATAAGATTTTTTTCCAATAACTGCATTTTAATATGCATTTGTATATTTTCTTAAATTGTTTTTTTTTTTCTGTCTCAGAATAGGATACAGAATTTTCCTTGGCTTCAGCTCTCCTTTTCCTTTCAAATATTCTAATATAATTGTAATTTTATGGAAGTTCTTACAAATGACTAATGGCCCTCTGTATTATATTAAAGATTTTATTAAACCCTCAAGCATACCTATTCTAACCACCATAACTAGCAATCTGTTTTATAAAATTATTGCTGTCAATTATGTGAATTTATGAAATTGTGTTCTAATTGCTCATTATCTCCTGTAATGATAGTTGTTGTCAAGAAATACATTCCTTTTTATTGCTTCCTTTTTTATGTGAACTTGTGCTCTATCATTACATAGTACTGGATGACATTTTAAGATTCTTTGATAGGATAGGAACATTTTTGTATACATTGTTATAAATAAAAAAAAAATTTTTAAGATGATACTATTATTTTCATATCTTTTGTATTTACTGATGCTGAGAGAAGATATTTAAAAGCCTTTGCAGGCCAGCCAAACAAAATATTTAAGCTAATTGTGCAGCTGATCATGTTTATGTTTTGGTTAGTAGCCATGCAGATCAAAATTAAATGGTGGAGTTGCTCATTATGAACAAACCTTTTTCTCCTCTTTCGAAGTACATCTTTCTTAACACAGTACAAGCAGGTCCTTTTAGCGGGCTGAGAGAGAGAGAGCTGGCCCTATTTTCCCAAATCCTGGGAGCACAATTTGAAAAATTGTAAGTACAAAGAAAATACGCCCATTTGTTTGGTTTTTAGGCGTTACCAATATATACTCAATCCTGTCTGTCCTTTACTCACATATGTATTTTATCTAGTGCTGTGGCCCAATCAGCACACAGCTGCAGCCCATGTGACATCCTCAGGGCCATACAGCTAGAATATATATTGTGTGGATGTGGCCCACATAATACATAGAGAGCTGCATATGCGTCCCACAATGGTAAATAGGTTGAGAACCACAGATCTAGTGGCTCAAGCACAAGTCAGAAAGAAAGGATTCCTGGATTCTCTTGCCAGCTCTGCAAATGACTAGTGTGTGTGATGTTGAACACAGCTCGTAATTTTGATGCCTCAGTTTACCCATCTGTAGAATGGATATAATAATACCTGTTTCACACAGGTTCTATGAAATTCAGGGGCAGGTTCTGCACTGTGGTCAGGCCTCTTTGCACTATACCAGGGGTCTCCAAACTACGGCCCACGGGCCAGATCCGGCCCGGAGCTTCCATTTGTCTGGCCCTCCAACCAACAGGGGAGAGGTGAGTAGGTACATCGAACAGGTAGGGGGAGGGGCCGCCAGCAGCAGCTCACGCAGGGTGGCAGCACAGCTGAGCTGTGCAGAGGGGTGAGTGCCTCTGGGAGCCAGTGTCCCCCCAAAAGGGGAGTCAACTTAGGGGAGAGTCGTTGCTGCAGCCAAGCAGATCCAGACAGAAGCAAACAGGCAGGCTGCAGCTGAGTAGGCACGCCGAGCAGGCAGGGGGAGGGGCTGCCGGCAGCAGCTCGCGCGGGTGGGGGGGCGTAGCTCAGCTGAGCTGCGCAGAGGGGTGAGTGCCCCTGGGAGCCAGTGTCCCCCCAAAAGGGGAGCCAACTTAGGGGAGAGTTGCTGCTTCAGCCGAGCAGGCACGGACCCCTGTCTTAGAGTAAAAATACAAGCCAGATGCTTAATTACATCTCCAATAAATGGAGTAAAGAAGATGGAAATTAACAATTTCATAATGGTTAAATTTTAACTACAGCACTAATAGAACCAAACAGTCCCAACCAACAATGGGAACTTGGAGCTTGTCTTTTTAATGATTTTGCATATATTTTGCATATATTTAATTTCTTTCACAGTCACTTCAGCCCACGAAGCCCCTTCAAAAATCTAATATGGCCCTCGTCTCATAAAGTTTGGAGACCCCTGCACTATACTGCTGAAATTCAACAGCCCCAAGCACATGTTGCTGGCCACTGCAGGTAGTTCTGACATGCTAGGGAACTGGACCAGTGCATAGCCACCCCAGCACAGGGAAACACAAAGATGACTTACAGTCACATTTGCATAGATGCCCTCTGGGGGTGCACTGCATGCTGCCTGCCATGGGCAGGTGGGCATTTCTGGGGTGGTATTGCTGACATCGGTGTGGCAAACTCAGGATGTTCACTGGTGGGAGCAAAATGTTGGCTCTGAAAGCCAAAGGATGACGAATGACAGTGCATCAATTGCAGCTGCACCCATGATGGCACACATTCAGTTGAGTGTTAATGGATTCAGGCTTATCCCAGTTACCGCTATACAATTTTGGAGTAAATTAGTCCTTGTCTACTCAGGGATTTGGGCCCATTTACAGCCACAAGTGGCTAGTTTAGATAGGAAAGGCCCCTCTAAGTTGTGTTTTGCACCTATGCAGCTTACCAAGTTTCTGTAGTTTAGAGCAGTAACTCCTGCAGAGGGGCTCCTGGCAGTTACAGATCCAGGAGAATAATGTACTATGCAGCCATCATTCCCGTCTGTGCAGCCCCATGGCACATTTTCCACTGTTTTTTCATGTTTCTGCTGCCCTCCACCCCCTGCAACATAAAAGAGCATATACTCTCTTATTTTACTACCCTTCAGCTTCACGTGCAGATAAAATGATGTAGGAGAGCAGAGTATTTAAATTCACTACTTGAAGACATTTTTGTTCTCCAGCTGGCTCGTGTCTTTAAAGGAGTTTTGTTAATTATACTTTTATCACATACTTGTACTTTTTTAATTGAGCTGGTTAATATTTCACTGATGTGCCAAGCACAACATTTCATTGTCTTCAGCACTAATTAGCATAGTGTTTTCTCTCACTCTATGTGTTTATTTGGAATATTCACATATAAATTGTAATTAAATGTATGTACATTATTTTCCAATTTACTGTGTAGAGGGAGAGGGTGTGGTCTCAAGCCCAAGCATCAGGAACCCCTGAGTGTTAATCCTGCCCTTCGCCTGACTCATGCTATGTCACTGGACACGCTATATCACCACTCTACATCAGTTTCCTCATCTGAAATGTAAAGTGAGGCTAATACTTTCTTGCTTCACAGGGCTGTAGTGAGGATTAATTAGATAATGTTGCAGCACAGCTTGGACCTGGGAAGTGCTATAGACATGCCAAGTTATCATTCATTATTATGCACACAGGCAAAAAGACTGGGGACAGGGCATATGATGCAGCTCCAATGGTGGGAGAAGGCAGTAAAGCAACAGAGCTGGACTTGGTGGGAAAATTCTTACATCACTTCCATATTATTTTGTCTTTGTACCTACAGTTCAATAGCCTAGTCTACAGAGATTCTACCTAACTGCTAAGGCATTTCTAAAATACTTCTTATTTCAATAGTCAAGATGCCAATCTTGCTATCAAATTTCCATGACTAGACCTCACGCCTTCATGGGACCCCATTGATTTCAACAGAGCTCCACACAAGCAAAATGGTTCGCCTCCACAGATTCAATAGCACGACTGGGACCTTAGTGTATATTCTGTCTAATCTAGCTGTCATTTATACCCACACTTTGTGGCAATATATATGGATAAATTGCATTTAGCTCATCCCTTTGGCTATATCACTTGCACTCTACCCACTAATCTATCTCAACCTGGGCTACCGGAAGAAGAGCTTTGTGTAAGCTCGACAGCTTGTCTCTTTCACCAGCAGAAGTTGGTCCAATAACAGATAGTCCAGACAAGGTGGGTAAGGTAATGGTTCTAACATTCTAAATCACTAAGCAGCTTCAACTAGCTGCCATTACACCATCAGAAAATGTTTCCTTCACTCCATGCCCTTCCCCTCCAAAATATGTGAATGGGGAACATGGGAATCCTCCTTTGCAAAGGGAAACAGCACTAGTTTCAAGCACAGGCGGTTCTGGAGGTATCAGACCTTAAAATCACAGCATCTGATTTATAGAAAGGCTATTTTCAGCCATTTTCCTACACAGCCATTTTCCTACACATACATTTTCTAAAAGCTATTTGATATAGGCTGGGATTTTCAAAGGAGCTTAAGAGAGGTAGGTGCCTTTGACATCCCAGTTATAATTTTTAGCTCCCTCTGAGGCCTTTAGCTCAGTTAGACATAGGGTAATTAGTCAATCTGACTTGACACACAAAGGGATATAAAAATACAGCACCGATACAAATGTTAATACTCTCTCAAACATTTCTAAAATAGGGTTTGGGGTATCCTTTGGAAAATACATGACAAATCCAATTCTATGAGATCGAACACCCTAGCCCAGCGATGGGCAAACTACGGCCCGTAGGACCATCCTGTCCAGCCCCTGAGCTCCCAACCAGGGAGGCTAGACCCCAGCCCCTCCCCTGCTGTCCCGCTCCGCTGCAGTCTCGCTGCTGCGTGCTCAGCACTCTAGGAGGCAGTGCTGCGTGTTCCTGCGGGGCAGCGCGCCAGCGTAATTGGCTCCAGCCATGCTGCTCTGAGCAGCATGGTAAGGGGGCTGGGGCCGGGGGGTTGGATAAGGGGCAGAGGCTCCCGGAGGGGCAGTCAGGGAGCAGGGGGCAGTTAGATAGGGTGGCGGTTCCAGGGCGGGGGGGACCGGTCAGGGGATGGGGAACAAGGGGGGATTGGATAAGTGTGGGAGTCCCGGGGGGGGCCTGTCGCGGGGTGTGGATAGGGGTCGGGGCAGTCAGGAGACAGAGCAGGGGTGTTGGATAGGGGGTGGGGTTCCAGGGTGGTGGTTGGGGGGGGTCCCGGGAGGGGGTGGTCAGTGGACAAGGAGCAGGGGGGGTTGGATGGGTGGGGGATTCTGAGGGGGGCAGTCAGGGGGCAGGAAGTGGGAGGGGGTGGATAGGATGCGGGGTCCAGGCTGTTTGGGGCGGCACAGCCTTCCCTACCCAGCCCTCCATACAGTTTTGCAACCCCGATGTGGCCCTTGGGCCAAAAAGTTTGCCCACTCCCTGCCCTAGCCCCACCCCTTCCCCGAGGCCTGCCCCCTGCCTCTTCCCCAAGGCCCCACTCACTACATTCCCCCTCCCTCAGTGGCGTGCTCTCCCCCACCCTCACTCACTTTCACTGGGCTGGGGGAGGGGGTTGGAGTACAGGCAGGGCCGGTGCAAGGAAGTTTTGCGCCCTAGGAGACACTTCCTTGCACCAGCCCTGCGCCGCCCCCCATCCCCCGCAATGCCGCCCCCCCCCCAGCCAACTCCCCCACCCGTGGGAGCTCAGCCTCCCCCCTGCAATGCCGCCCCCCCCCCCAGCCAGCACCCCTGCCCGGGAGCTCAGCCTCCCGCCGCCCTCGGGCGCTCAGCCCACCACCACCCCCCGCGGGCCATGAGAGCTGAGCAGGGAGCCAGGGGCAGGGGGGGCAGCTCGCTGTGGCTGCCCCCTGACTTCCCCGCTGAGGCGTGGAGCCGGGGGGGGGGGGGGAGCTCAGGGGTGAGGGCTCTGGAGTGGGGCCAGAAATGAAGGGTTCAGGGTGCAGGAGGGGGCACTGGGGTGGGAAGTTGGGGTGCAGGAGGGGGGTGAGGGCTCCAGCTGGGGGTGCGGGCTTGGGGGGGTGGGGCTGGGGATGAGGGGTTTGGGGTGCAGGAGGGGGCTCCAGGCTGGGGCCAAGGGATTTGGGGTGCAGGCAGGGGATGTGGGTTGAGGCAGGGGGTTGGGGTGTGGGAGGGAGTATGGGCTCTGGGCTGGGGGTGCACATTCTGGGGTGGGGGCCAGGAATGAGAGATTTGGGGTGCAGGAGGAGGCTCCGGGTTTGGGAGGGCTCAGGGATGGGGCAGGGGGATGGGGCTTGGGGTTGGAGGCGCGGGCTTACTGCGGGCAGCTCCCAGTTAGTGGTGCAGCAGGGCTAAGGCATGTTCCCTGCCTGTTCTGACGCTGTGCTGTGACCCAGAAGCGGCCAAAAGGTCTGGCTTCTAGGTGGCAGGGGCCAGGAGACTCCACGCGCTGCTCTCGCCCACAGGCACCACCCCCAGCTCCCATTGGCCGGGAACCACAGCCAATGGGAGTGTGGAGCCGGTGCTCAGGACAGGGGCAGCACGCAGAGCCCCATACCCAGTCCTCACCCGCCTAGGACCCAAACCTGCTGGCTCCTTCCAGGGCGCAGCATAACCCAGACATTAGGCTGGCTGTGCTGCTGGAAAGCAAGTCAGTATTTAGTTGAACAATACCATTTTGTTGAAATTTCTTTTGACTACAGTAGAATCTTAAGTTATGAAAACCTCGGGAATGGTCACTGAAATGTTTGTAACTCTGAACAAAATGTCCTGGGTGTTCTTTCAAAAGTTGACAACTAAACAGTGACTTAATACAGCTTTTAAACTTTACTATGAAGAAGAAAAATGCTGCTTATCCGCCCCCTCTCCCTTTTTAATAGTAGTTTATGTTTAACAAAGTACTGTACTGCATTTGCTTTTTTTTTTTTTTTTTTTTTTTGGTCTTTGCTGCTGCTTGATTGTGTACTTCCAGTTCCAAATGAGGTGTGTGGTTGACTGGTCAGTTCACAACTTCGGTGTTCGTAACTCTGAGGTTCTACTGTAGTTCTACTGCTATCGGTATGATTTTGAAAGACAGTCTCTTCTAGTTTTAACACAACTCTCAGCTACAATAATGTGCTACAATTCATTTTCCATCTGCAGAGATTGTCTCATCAAATTATTGCTATTATTTTGTTGCTGTTGCTATAATTATTTTAATATGAATATTACCACAGCGTGCCCCAAGCACAGTTGAGATTCTGTTGTGCTGAAGCACTGTACAGATATACAAAAACACAGTCCTCATTCCGAAGGATGAGTGGGGGATTGTGAACTGGGCTTCCCAGAAAAGTGGAACAAGGCCAAAAGATCGGGCATCATTCAAATTTCTGGTATTCAGTTATTCTTTTAAATTGAGTAAAGAAGCAACTGGTAAAATATTTGAAATACAATCTAGAGGTGACCCTTACTGACTCTGATTCTGATCACAGAGAGTAGAGAAGGGAAGACCTTATGTAATCTGTTCCAGATGCTTTCTTCCAGTGCAGGACTGTTCCCTACGGTACATTTGCTAGTGTGTTGTCCAGTCTAGCTTTAATGTTCCAAGTGATATGGGGGCTTTGCCATTTCCCTTGGAGACTATGGCCCCCAATTCAGAAAAGCACTTAAGACTGTGCTTAATGTTGAAGTCAATATGACATAAGCACAGTTTAAAGTTAAGCACAATACATGTTTTGTTGAATAGGGACAGATTTAAGTAGATATTTACATGCTTTGCTGAATCAGGGTTTCAGTGCATGTGCGCCAGCAAGGAACTTAGCCACGCGAATAGTCTTACTGAAACTAATTGAAATACCAGTTGAATCGAGCACATAGAGCTTTATGAAGAGAGAACACTGGTTTAATTTGCAAATTAAATTTTACGGCAATACGTTTCCTTTGGAAGGAAAAGAATGAGGCAGCTAAAGAGCTATCATGTCAAGGACTGATATCTTCCAGATTCCCAGAAATATTTCATATTCTGTCTTTTCTGTGGCAACAACTCTGCTAGAGATAATAATCAAAATGAAATCTCTTGTTCTTTTAGGAAGGACAAAACAATTTTCACATGAAGATAACACATCTTTACAATACAATTTGAATAACACACTAACTCCTGTTTTCAACTTGAATAACACACTAACGCCTCAAATTAAACTGTTATAAACTACTCAAGAGAGGATTCAATTTCTGTCCAGTATTATATCAAGGGAGATATCCAAATTATTTCATGGGGTAGTTTGCATTTTAAGAGTTTTACATTATACCCTGATAACTTATCAAAACTATTGATTCCATTCCTAAATATTTTGTTCAGTTGCTAAAAACCTCTAAAAACAAGTCAGGCATGAATTTGTTAAAGCAAATTCCCTTTCTGGGGTCACAGCTTCAGTTTCTGTTATATGTGCAATAGAGCAATACAAATGATAAGGTGTAATGATAAGAGCCATTTTTTTGAGGAAAGCAAATAGGCTCATATGGTAACTGTTTTTCTGGGCATAATTTTTATACCAAAAGTATACCCTTGAAACATAGATACAGGTCAGAGTTTTAACCTGGAAGGTTGGAGAAACTTGCCACTAAATGAACAGTGGTCCCCTAATGACACTGAAAACTTCGTTGATTTGTTCAGCGCTACTGTACAATAGAAAATCTGTTCTGACATTTAGTGTAATGCAAAAGAGCTCTCGCTAGGTTTAACTTTAGTTAACTAGCAGGGCCAACCCTAGACCAAATGGCACCCCAGGTGAGGAGCATCTTTGGCACCCCCTCTCTCCATTTGTTAAACTTTTGAATACCTTACAATACCCTGAACCTGGTGCCCCCCAAACCCAGCACCCCAGGCAGTCGCCTGGGTCGCCTGCCCCTAAATGCGGCCCTGTTAACTAGCCTCCATGTAGTTCAGAAAGATTATACTACAGTCTCACAAAGGTTCCAGTGCTTCAATCTTCATATTTCAATGGGAGTTTAGTGTGTAGGAAGACTGCAAGGTCAAAGCCATAAGCCGCTTTTTATTACATCAATCTATTCCAATTCAAATGAACTGTGATGGCACAACATACGTATTATGGCCCAGATTCTCAGGTAAGGTTGAGGAAATGCACCACACTATCCAGGGAAAGGGATGCAAGAGTGGCTTTAAGTCACCTTTATGCTTACCAGATCATGAACCTTGCCAGAGTATAACCTCCACTGCTCTAACTTAAGGAAGCTGCCAGAATCCCCAAGGAACTGGGACAGCAGCTGATAGTGAATAGCGGCTCTAAAGTAATGAGCTCATTGTATGATCAAGCAGGAGAAAAACATGGTCCCTGAGTCCTTATTTAAAAACACAAGTGTGAAGGAGTGTACTACCCTAAAAGGGACAACCTGGGGTGTAATCCAGGGGGTCCTGCCCATCCCCAGGGCTGGGCTATTTAAACAGGAAACTGAGCAAGGGAGAGGAAAGTAGAAGTCATGCAGGCTGCAGCAGGTGGTGGTTATTTTTCTCTAAGGCTCGAATACACCAGCCTAACCAGAGTTTATGGATTTGAAGTTGGGAGCTCTGAACCAGGGTCCTGAGGTGAGGGTCTCATGAACTCTATTATAATTGCGCCATCTCCTGTTGTCTTCAAATGAAGGCTGGATGCCTTTCTAGAGGAAATGTTTTAATCAATCACAGGTTATTGGGCTCAGTTATTAGGCTCAGGGGTAACTGGATGAAGTTCTATAGCTTGTTTTATACAGGTTAGACAAGTTGATCTAATGGTTCTTTCTGGCCATAAAATCTACAAGTCTGTGAAAACCCACTGAGAAGAAATTATGCCCGAGTAGCCCAACAGAACCTGCATTACCATATTTTGGACAACTGCACAATTTACTGTGAGTGGCATCTAATTTTGGTCTTAGTTTGTGGCTGGAGGTAGGGAGAGTATGATCATTTCCCCTGCAACTTGAGCCCTGTTCACATGGCAACATGAAGCTCTTCTGTCGTGCTACCAAATTTAAGGTCAATTTAAATTAATCTTTCTAAGAAAATCACATTACTTGTTCTCTGAAACAGGGAACACACCTTATTGCCATTGCTTGTGATTCATAAACCAAAAATAAAATAGTTAAATTTCTAGCCCCACAAGGACAAAGAGAATAAATACATTACAGAAGATACAATTCATTTCTATATTATAAACCATTAAATGAGAATAAAATCTGAAATTCACTGTGAAACAGAACAAAAAATATACTACATTAAAAGATATTAAAGATTTAATTAACTCATAACAATGTTGCCAATGTACAAATGACTTTGTTAAAAGACTAAAACCCACTTCATAAATAATTGAATAGCCAATTACCCAAGCTTGGTGAATGGTTTATTTAGAAATAATATTGATGACATTATTCCATATATTTAATAGTACAGTGTACATTTTAATTTCACAGAAAACCCACTGCCTTTTTTCAATTGCAACTTTAAAACAATATAACATTAGTTTATACAGTTATAATGAAATATCATATCCAAAATGAGATACGTGCATTAATATATCTTAAATAAAAACAAATAGAACAATTAAAGCTGAATACAATAAAAAAATTCATCCAGTTTCTATGCCTTAGACATTTACACAAAGCTTTGAAACCCTGAGGAAACACTTTGTTTCTTTTCGCAGAACAAAAGCTGGACATACATTCTTGTGAATATATCTCTAAAACAGTAACAAGCGAAAATAAACATAAAAAGGGCTACTTACTGTAGTAACTCTTGATCTAGGGCTGCATTACCTACCACGCTTGGTATTTGCCAACCCTAGAAGTTCGAAAAACATGTCAGACCTCGAAAAAAATCATAGGATTTTTAAAAAACAAAATTATATTATGTATTTTGGTCTGTTTCTTTATTTTTTTAACTTCCCCTGCCCACCCTCAAGGTTCATGTGACCTAGTGTTGCCAGCTCTCCCAAATGTACAAAGTAATGTGCTTCTGGCCCCCAAGGTTTCACTGGCTGCCTAATGGTGCAAGGTTTCCAGTTTCTCCCCAAACCAAAAGTTTCTCACTGATTAATTCAGCCCCATAGCAGCAAGTCCTGCACTTTAGCAATTAATTATGTACTCCCCTAGCCCCTATATCAACTTTGTCTCCCACATCTGCCCAACTAGCAACCCACAAGTTCCATCTCTGCTCTTCCCACAACTCCAGGGATTCTTCACCCTCTCTCGGAGCAGGAGAGGGGGCCACTGTAGCAGAATCTTCTCCTTTCCAGGCCTGGGGTGGAAAGGCCGGGGCAAGAAGATCTTCACTCCCTTCCCAGGTCTGGTGTTCAAGAGATGGGGAGCAGAGAACAGACTGAGACCGAGGGTCACCAACTTTCTAATCGCACAAAACCGAACATCCTGCCCTTGCCCCAGCCCCTGCCCGCCCCTTCTCCAAGGCCCCGCCACCACTCACTCCATCCCCCTTCCTCTGTCGCTCACTCTCCCCCACCCTCACTCACTTTCACCAGGTTGGAGTGCGGCAGGGGTGAGGGCTTTGGCTAAGGATGTAGGCTCTGGGGTGGAGGTGGAGCTGGGGATGAGGGGTTTGGAGTACAGGAGAGGGCTCCAGGCTAGGGTAGGGGATTGGGGTGTGTGGGGCGGGGGTAGGGCCCCCAGATGGGGCCAGAAAGGAGGGGTTCAGAGTGTAGGAAAGGGCTCCAGACTGGGGTGTGGGGGAGTGTGAGGGCTAGGGGGGTGGGCTCTGGGGTGGGGCCAGGGATGAGGGGACTGGGGTGAAGGAGGGGGCTCAGGGCTGGGTGTTGGGGGTGTGTGTGCGGGCTCTGGGAGGGAGTTTGGGTGCAGGAGGGGCCTTCGCCTGGGGCAGGGGGTTGGGGTGCAAGAGGGGGTTTGGAGTCCTGGCGGCACTTATCGTGGCTCCCAGGAAGCGGCCGCCAGGTCCCTGCAGCCCTTAGGCACCGCCCCCACAGCTCCCATTGGTTGCAGTTCCCGGCATAGGTGCCGACTTCCCCTCTTTCATGTAGGTGCTCGACCCCCCTCTGCCCCTGGCCCTGCACCCACTCCACCCCATCCATGAGTCCCCGTCCCTGCCCCATCTTTTCCCACCCCTTCCCCACCTCCATTCCAACCCCTTCCCCAAAGTCCCCGCCCCAACTCCGCCTTGTCCCTGCCAATATTCCAACTCCTTCCCCAAATCCCCACCTCCTCCCCTGAGCATACCATGTTCATGTTCCTCCCCACCCTCTTGGAGCATGCTAACGCTGCCAAACAGCTGTTTGGTGGCAGCTGGGCCGGAAACGCTGGAAGGTAGGTGGAGGAGAGGAGACACGGCACGCTCAGGGGGTGGGGAGGAGGTGGGGCGGGGGAGTGAGGGGAGCTTGGTTGCTGGTGGGTGCAGAGTTGGCACCTATGGTTTCCAGTCAATGGGAGCTGCGGAGCTGGCACTAGGGGTGTGGGCAGCATGAAGAGCCTCCCTGGCCACTCATGTGCCTAGGGGCTGCAAGGACCTTGCAGACGCTTCTGGGAGCCGTGCAGAGCTAGGGTAGGCAGGGAGCCGCCAGGATCCCTTTTTGACCAGGCATTCCAGTTGAAAACCAGACACGTGAAAACCAGACACGTGGCAACCCTAGGACTGACTCATTTTTCAAAGTGAGGGAGGAGGGAGCTACCTCTTCCGTTATGCACTCCCTCCACTCACCAAGAAGGGAAATCATGGTACATCATGGGCGACGTAGTCCTACTGGGTATTCTGGCCTAGAGAGGAGAATGGAGCATGAAGCACCCAAAACACAACTCCCATAAGGCACCACGGCAACATTTCCAAATCAAACTATTTCAAGTTTTGGCCAAACTATTTTGGTTTTCAATTTTTCACTGAATGAAAACTTTGTTTCCTGGGGGTTGGGGAGCACACACTCTATCTCTAAAAATCAGGTCTGTTTTGCCCACATTGCTGCAAACAAAATTACTCTGGCTTTGTCCTGCCAAATCCTTTGCACACTAAGAATGAGAAAGAGACTTAATGGAGTCCATTTCCCCAGTGTGAGAGAAAAGGTACATGCTATGCATTTTGCCTATCTGCCCACTCAAAGAAAAACGTTATATATTTGTTGTTCTATCTTGTAACAAACAGGTCCAAGTCCAGATGACCTGCTTACTTAGCAAATATCAGACAAGCCACCAAACTTCGAGTGACCATTTGAGATAATCTGTACCTTTTTTCGACACAGGTTATTGACTATGTGGTATTGCTTCATTGCGGCCAGGAGCAAGGCAGATACTGTCGATTTCTTCCAGGTGCAGTAATCCCCCAGATGGATGGCCTTCTGACACAGAAGTTAACAAGCACCCCCAATCTATTCAGGTAATAGTGTGTTTTGGGGAATTTGCACTAGTTGCCCTCACTGAACTTTAGGAGAAGGGACCTGAAACTCAGCCTGATGGCCTTTTGATCTATTAAACTTTATGTGGAACCTTGACTCCAAAGGCCTGTGGAGAAGGCAGAGAAGGCCAAGAAGTGCTGGGCAGGATGATAAACCCTCAGGCTGGAAACTGAGGCAGGCCTCTGCAAAGCCATGGTTGGCCACAGGGAGTGCTGCACATTGTGGTTAACTTGCTGCACCCTTTAACTTTTCATTTCTGGATTTTTACTATTTGGGGGAGGAGGGTTTATGAGTGTAACATATTTGAGAAAATAAAGCTTTAATATTGGTTTTGGACAGAAGTTGGACTTCAGTGAAACACACTTTCATCCTTAAATCTTTTTTAACAAAGATTTTTGACTATGAATCTGTAAAGCTGCTTCCATTATAGCACCAGCTTTGGTCTAATGCATGTAATAGAAGTCACATTTATCTGTAACATGAAAAACCAACAGGGAGTCAGTTTTAGAGTACAGCCCTGATTCCTGCTTATGTGAGATGCATAATCTCTTTCTCAAAAGGTATGCTAGTTCCACAAAGGGCTAATGGATTCTGCACAGACCTGACCTGGTATTGAAGAGGTACAGAGCGTCTTGATGAGGAAATAGAGCAGAACCAATTGGAAAAGCAGAGAATGCATACAAATTCAGTTCCAATTGGAAAATGCAGTTAGGCTCTTCAAAGATGCAAGTGAAAGAGACATAAAAACGTGATCACAGCCAAGTTAATTTTTCTTAGTCTCCACTCTTACTCACAGGCTGTTTTGGCACTCCCTCTGCATGGGCAGGGCTACAGTAACTGCTGCATTAGGTACCTCTTGCTAGTGAAAAACCACTACTGACATCCAGTGTCTCTGCAATCCAAACTGGCCCCGGGTGGATTTTCTGCAGTTTGGGTTTGTATTATTAAAGTTGCTTGAGCAAGCTGCAGCATGCTCTGCAATGCTGATTCCAACTGGTTCGCAATGAACAAGATATCTAATATCAGACTACTAACTTCCATGAGGAGATGCTCGCTGATGTACATAAGGTGCATTTCAGTGAAATAGTACAGCTTTCCATAGATTAAGAGAGTAATTCTCAATATAAATCAGCGGTTCCAGTATGGAATTATCTTGTCTCTTCTTAGCCACTGTGAACTATATGATCTAGACAAAGAAAATGATTGGTAATGCTTGTAGGTCAGCCAAATAGCTCGGCAGGAGTCTGATATGACTGGGATCTTTTTCTATTTCTGAAGAGACTTCATTGCTGACTCTTCTTCTGAGCTCTTTCAAATGTTAAATGTGCTACTCTGCAGTATATAAATCCCAGCTTCACAATAATGCAGACAAATGGAAAAAACTCTGAGGTCATGATCTAAAATTACAAAGTGAAATAATATATTATGAGCTAACCACTGAGAGGAGGTTTATTTCCACAATATATAATACAATATACAGAATATACCCAGCTCCATCTAAAATGAGCACTAACATTGGATGCTAGAGTGGTGAAAATGACCATGGGAATCCAATACACATGCTGCAGTGCTGCCCTCTCAGGTACTCTCTGAAGAACTGGAAATCGTGAGTCCATTTGAATGTACAGTAAGTATTAACCTGTAGTACTAAACCCCCACATTTATTAGCCTGGATTCTCAACTATGTTCCATGATTGAACTCAGTTGATGAGAGTGGGGTTATGAGGGGAGAAAGCTGGCCCCTCTGAGCCACCTTTCCCTTTCCCCTGGGCTGGCTGGGGCCTGATACTATCTGCCATGTTGTATTGCACTAAGAAGCACAGCATGAGCACGAGATCCACCAGGAAGAGCAGTGAGAAGAGACCAGGAGCAAAAGAGGAGGAGCCTGGAGCCCCTGGCTCTCTATTCAGAATGCCTGGAAGCAGAAGGTATCCAGAGTAGGAACTACAGGGAAGACTCAACTATCTACCTGTGTCCTACTGAGTAACACTGTAATGGTGGGGCAAATGTATTTCACACCAGATGAGTGATATTTGTAAGCATGACAGGAGCGAGAGAGACATATGTTTCCTCCCGGAGATGTGATGGCTTGGCAGCCAGAAGCCTGAGAGTGGGTGCTCTGGGTCGACCATGGGCAGAATACTGGTGAGTTGCCCTGATGTGACAGTAAGCACCACGTCAAGGCAGGTCTTGTAAAGGGCTGAGCATATTGTCAAATGTTAGCAAATAATAAACTATAAGTATTTTTATAATATTGTGGGTTTTATAATGGGTTTCTATTGCAGTAATGTAAACTCATATTCAGATCCCTGTTGTGACAATGTTTGCTTTCACTGAAATCATTTTACAGGAAGCTGAAAATTAGACACACTTACCTTGAAATAACAATAAAAAACAGTGGAAAACCCCCCGCAAAGTTGATCTCATTTGCATCAGCAAAGAAGAAAATGATGTGAGCATCTTTCCAAACTTCTTCAGACATATGCACTGCACTATTCTTCAATATTTGTACAATTTATCAGAACACCTATTTTTTCCTAATTCCTGATGAACATTTATTCTCCAGAAGCCTTGCAGGCCCCTTTAAGGGAGTCAGGCATCTGAAAAAATGCTGACTCTATGCAGCGCGGTTCCCGTTCAAGGCAGTTGGTGACAGCCAGCAAGAGTAAGCCAACTTGCTTCATGCCCTGCCAAGAAAGAATGTCCATGCTGCAGTAAAGCAGCGAGTGTGGAAACCAACAGATATAATGTGATAAAGAGCAGTGTGAATTATATGTAGGCAAGCCAGATCCTCCATAGCTTAGTGATGAATAAAGCGGAAGGAATGTTGTTATATCTGTTTCCACATGGTGTTATTCCTAGTTAGCCTACTCTTTCACATCACTCAGACCACTGGTTTTCCAGAATCCCTATCCAATGTAATGAGCTGCTTGTCTACTGCTATCCGACCCAGATAAGAATTTACACTGGACAAGAAAGATATTACAGACACGCTTAGCTTAAGAAAATCAGTATTTCCTATAATTTGCAATCTCATTATTTAGATGTTTTAAAAGGAAAGTTTCACCCATTTTGAGACTCATAGTAGCTTGAAAATTCATAGGTTAAGAAGCACTTCTCACCATGCAGAAATTTATTTGATAAAATATTTCTAAATTGCAGTTCATATTTCTGAGCAGCCTGTAGGAAGCAGCCAGCTTCCTAAAAAGTTACATCATTTTTGTTCACTGGCAGCATGGGAAACCCAATGCGAAGCTGTGTGAACAAGGTTTCATTTTGCTTTAACAATAACACAACAATTTAATGAGATATAGTTAAAATAAAAATAATAGGCCTGATTCTCCATTCTGCTAAAGCAGCTTTATACTGGTGTTACTCAAGTGAAAGCAATGGAGCTACATTGGCATAAAATTGATGTAACACAGAATAGCATAAGATTCTTATTTTTTTTGCCACCTTAAATTATTATAACTGAAAGAAACTGTAAAAATATGATTTTCACTATCTATTATGTTTGTTTAACAGTCAAATTAGACTAGTCAGTTTCACTGTATTTTTTTTCATCCTATCACTTTCTGGTTTTCATGCAGTAACACAGTTCTGTTGCATTTGGATTCATAGCGCTGCAGAGGAATATACACACACACACAAATCATTGCTTGCTTTAATTGCAGGTAAATATTAACGTTTTGTAAAACATTAGGGCTCCTCCAATCCTTCATTGTGATTTGCACAGGATGACTGCTACTCCTGCATGAAGCTCCATGCTCTGTGTGGGCACATCACAAAGCAGGACTGAAGCCATGGTTAGTAATTTTTTTCTCTTTTTTACACAAAACCTAAAGTTTGGGCATAAGCTGTTTGATTACATATTTTTTAAAGTATGTCAAAGTGCTCACTTTAAAAGCATTACCATTCACTGAGAGATTATTAAATCAGTAGTAAGGCAGGATGAAGACTTTTTTTCACTCTATTAAAATGCCCCCCGCCCCACCCACCCATTGCCAGTATCACAAACAACACTGGGTCCTATCCTTACTCAGAATCTGATTTGGTCACTGTTCTTCACATTAAGTAGTACTTACGCATGTGAGGAGTCAAGAGGAGCTGGAGTACTCAAAACCTCTAAAAATAAAGTCACTCGGATTCTGGTACTTCAACAGAAATAGAGGTGCTAAAATTTAAGTACTCAAGTTTGTAAGTTTTGGCCTTAGTCTTTTGTGAACCCCGTTCTTAATACCATGTTGCTTTCCTAGCAGCCTCAGGCCCTAATACCAGGAGGCTCAGTCTAGAATGCTGGGATATAAATGCAAACAAAGCACACATTCAATTTGTTAGGGATTTTGCTGCTGGAAAGGATGGGAGCAAGGGAATGCGTTTTGTTTAAATCTGTTTAATTTTTGATTGTTCTGCTCCATTTTAGCTCTGTGTTTACTTCATCATACATGGATGGACCTCATAATATATAAAGGAATTTCAGACTGGTTTACAAGGAAAAACTCTTTGGGCCTTTTAAAAAAAAAAGCCCCACTGGATAAACACCAGCAGTAAACTACTGTTAAAATTAGCAGTGCAGTTCCACCATTCATTCCACTAAAGCAAATAAAGGCTGGGGCTTGACTGTAACTACTAACTACACCGGCAGGAATGAAACTCATCACCTAAAGTTCTGCAAACAAATTTAAGAATTTTATTAAGATAATGTTAAAAATAAAAGCAACGGTACAGAGTTTAAGCGTAGAAGTTTCTGGTTATCAGGGAATAAGGTACAGATTATCAAGGGAAGCGAAGTTTGGTTTAGGATCGAATGACGTAAGAAATACATAATCTGCAAAATCCCCAATTGGGGGTAAAGGCTTAACGGGTCAAAGTACAAAGATTGAGATATGAGGGTAAGTTGTTCATATGTAATGGCTATGTTCAGGTGTTGAGTAGAATGAGTGGGTACGATGATGAGGATGGATTTACCCTCATTTGGTGAGATTTAATGTTCAGTGAGTTTATGGTTCCAGTTCATATGGTCCAGTGGGAGAAAGTCTCTCGGTCCCTTTCTCGTAGATGATGCACGATGTCGTTCTGGCTCATGCCTCCTGGTACTGTCGGTGGCCGGTGATGTGTTCGATGTAGATGTCCCTGGACCATCGGATGGTGTCCGAGACCATGAGGCGCCGCATGAGCCATGCATAGCGTCGACCGATCCCACAGGTCCGCAGCACACGCTCGTTGCAGGGGTCCCAGGCGCCCAAGGCTCCGACGATCAGGGCGTCCAGCTGCACCTCGTAGCCCTTCGCTCTCAGGGTGTCGGCCAGGGGGGCGTACTTTTCCAGCTTACGAGCTCGGGCTACGTGGAAGGCCGGGGTCCTGTTCTTGAAGGAAACCGTGACGTCGACGAGGATGATCTTTTTCTGGGCCTTGTCAGTGACGACCACGTCAGGTCGCAGCTGGCTGTTGGTACCGGGAATGGCGCAGTTCACGGCGACAGGCCCCAGGTGCGGTGCGATGGCTTTCACCAGGCGGTTCTGGATGGTGTTGTGGCGCAGCTGCCAGGCTCTGGAGTGGGGCTTGCAGCTGCACAGGACGTGGGGCAGGGTCTTGTTGCAGTAGCCGCACTTCCTGCAACGCTTGTCCCGGTTCCTGTGGTGGACGGCTCCGTTGAGCGGGACACAGTTGAGCCGGGCACGGTGGATGAACCGCCAGTCGGTGAAATGGGTGAAGCCACCCCTGGCGAGGAAGTGGTTGCTGGCGTCCCACTTGCTGGTCAGCTTGAAGGCTTTACCCTGGTCCAGTTTACGCTTCAGGGTTTCCACGTACAGTGAGTGGACGGCTGCCTTCAGGGTCCTCTCCAGCATGCCCCTGGTGCTTGGGGTGACGATGGTGTTGTCGTCAGACCTGATCTGTGGCACCAGGACTCCCAGCTCCTGGTGCTCCTCACACCACTCCCAGCGGCAGCCATGGCGTTGCGAGCGCAGGACCACAGCAAAGCGATGTCGCGCCCGTCCCGTTCGAATTCGCCACCCAGGGAACCGCTCAGGAAGGTGGCGATGTCTTGGTTGGAGGGGGCTCTGCCGATCCGCTTCTTTGTCGCATCCTGGAGGGCGTTCGCCGCGATGTTCCTTACCGTGGCGTCGGGACACGTCAGCAGGCGGAAAGCATGGGTGATCCCCGCGACGTCGCACAGGTTGCCCATGCGGGGGACGTTGGCACCGCCCTGCCTCTGGGTGATGTAGATCAGCTCGTTGCTGGCTCTCTGGGGGAGGAACAGCCACTTCTTTACCAGCTGCCGGATGATCTTGTCCACCTTGTTGAGGGGTACCTTTGCCACGGCAGATCCCCTTAGGATGAACGAGATGTGGGGGATCAGGAAGGTATTAAGGGCGTTGATCTTTTTGTTACACATAGGCCATGGTCTTTCAACTTGTTCAACATGGTTGAACCACTGAGCCTGTGTGGAGCCCCACTGATTTTCTGTGTCCTAGATGTTTAAAGTGTGACTCTCTCTCTCTCTCTCTCAAAACTGCAGCCCCTGTCCTGTACTGAGAACCATGTGGGTGGAATCCTACTCCCATGCAGAGCCTCATGAAGTCAGTGGGTCGTGAGTGGTTGCAGGTTTCTTAATGCAGGATAAGACTCCAGAGAGGAATGATATAGCCCTAGGCAAAACTTCCTTTCACCTGCCCTGCGCGCCCCCCGCCCCCACCTGCGTGGCAGCCAGTCCCCACTGCGCCCCCTCCGCCCAGCAACCCCCCCCCCCTTGCAGCAGCCTGTCCCCACACCCCACAGCGGCTCCCTCCCCCTCCCCCCGCAGGCTGGCAGCTCAATCCCCCGCCGCAACGACCCCCAGCTCCCGGCTCAGCCGTGGAGCTGGGAGGCAGGAGGCAGCTGCGGCGAGCCACCCCTCAAATCCTGGTGCCGTAGGCGACCGCCTAGGGTCGCCTAGTGGGCGCGCTGGCCCTGGATATAACCAAGGTCAGAGAAGATATTGCAACCCACTGCCCATTAAACTCAACCCTTGCTACCTACTTAGGGAAAACAATTCTATTCTAATGCCCCAAACACAAGAAAGGTACAAGTAGGGTGACCAGATGTCCCGATTTTATAGGGACAGTCCCGATTTTGGGGTATTTTTCTTATATAGGCTCCTATTACCCCCCCACCCCCGTCCCGATTTTTCACACTTGCTGTCTGGTCACCCTAGGTACAAGAAAAATGTCCTCAAATGATCATAAATAAAGCACTTTACATCAAGAACAAAGGAGAAAAACTCTACATTGATTATTTTATTAATTGCATTAAAATATTAATGTTCTTTAAAATATGTTTGCAACTTTTTACACAAAATCTAAAGTTTGGCATAAAACAGTTTGACATTATTATCAATAAGAAAAACTACATAATGCTGCCAGAGAGGAAAGAGCAGAAATTGCCATAAACTATACAACAACCTGCCATCAGATGAGAAACTTTCGATAATGGACACAAAAGTTAAATCTTACCACGGGGCAATCTCTGGATCAAAATTCTATATACTGTGTTATCTTTTATGCAGCTCGATAAGCAGACATGGTGCTTATTAGACGTAATAATAATGACAGCAGAACCAGATATCAGACTTTCTAAGTATCTGCAGGGTCAAACGAGCTTGACAACACAACACGCCACGATGTTGGGAGGGGTATTATTTATGGAACGCTATAGGTGTGCGGCAAATTACAGGCAATGGGGATGGGAGGTCGAGGGCTGAACAATGCAAATACACTTTCCTCCACTCTCCATGGGAGTTTTAAAATGAGGTAATGTTTGCAGCGCAGCCTCGGCTGCTCTCCGTGGAGGGGCATCTGACTGGCTGAGTTTTGTTGGCTAAAACAGTCTCAGAGAGTCACTGTCCTAGGCACGTGTGCCCTGGGGTACCCAGCAGGATCCTTTGTTAGTAGCCCCCCTTTCCGCTAATGACGGGTGGGGGTCCCCGAGCGAGCCGTCACCGTGGGACACTGGGGGGTGACTGGAGGAGAGGGGAGGGCAGGCTAGGGTGAGGTTGGAGGAGGGTTTGCGGGGAGGGTTGCAGCAGCAGGAGGAGGGTGGGGGCAGAGGGCTTGCAGCAGCGAGGGGTGGCTGGGCAGGCTGCGAGGGTTTCTGGGGGGTGGTTTAGAGAGAGAGGCTGCGGAGGGGGGGACGGAGCGGGCGGATGGGGGGTGTCACAGAGTGGGGGGGTTCTGGTTGCGGGGAGCGGCCGCACGTGCAGGGGAGGGAGCTGTGCGCCCCGGCAGGGGCGGGCACGGGGCGCTGCCCGGGCGGCTGCAGTAGCGCCGGCCCGCGGGCGGCGGCGCTGTGGGCTGGCACAGTGCAGCGGGCAGCTCCCCGCTTTGGCGGCCAGCGCGGCTCGGAGCCTGCGCCCTGCTGCCCGGCCCAGGCGGTGCGTCTCGGCCGACCCCGCCCCCTCCCCTCTTCCCTCCGCAGGCAGCGGCTGGCTGGGAGGCGGCGGCCGCGGCGATGGCGGACAGCGCCAGCGAGAGCGACACGGACGGCGCGGGAGGCAGCGGCGTGGCGCCGGCGGGCTGCGCGGCGGGCCCCGGCGCGGGGGGCGGCAAGGCGGGCGGCATCGTGATCTCGCCGTTCCGGCTGGAGGAGCTGACGAACCGCCTGGCCTCGCTGCAGCAGGAGAACAAGGTGCTGAAGATCGAGCTGGAGACCTACAAGCTGAAGTGCAAAGCGCTGCAGGAGGAGAACCGCGACCTGCGCAAGGCCAGCGTCACCATCGTGAGTGGCGGGGCGGGGCGGGGCTGCGGGGCAGCCCGGCTGGGAGAGGGGGCTGCGGCGCGGTGGGTTGGGCCGAGCCGTGCCTGCCCCCGCCAGCCCGGGAGGGAGGCGCCCGGCATCCAGGCGCCGTTGGAGGTGCCTGGCTGGGAGGCGGCGCTGGGCTGGGCGGGTTTCCCGCGTCGCTTGGGAGTGGGGCCCGGCCCGCTGGGGCGGGGGGAAGTCCCCACTTGTTGGGCGGCTTGCGGTGTGGCTGCGGGGCTCCCCCGGCGGTTTGCCGTGGGAGGCGGGAGGCGACCCCTGGGCATCCCCTCGGTCGGTGGGTGGCCTTGCCCGCCCTGCCAATGGCGCGGGGTGGGTCCCGAGGCGCTCTCCGCCGCGGTGCTGGGGGTGTAATTACCAGAAAGAAGGTGCTGGAGCAATTCACGAGCTAGTGACGGGAAAGCGACGCAGAGGCTCTGGGGTGGGAGATGCGTGCGGGAGATCTCAGTGACCTCGGAAACTCCCAGCGCTTTGCAGTAGGAAGGGCTCTGCCCAGGAGCTGGCGGTAGTGGGGCGCCGTGTCTGCACCCCACTTGGGGAGGACCACAGATGGAGGAGGTCAGGCGCTTCCCTGACAGGCTGCTTGTAGAAAGGTGGCTAAGGGGGGAAACTGGCTCACCTAGGAGTAAACATTTAGAGCACCTTGTCTGGCAGCTGGGGTAAAAGCGTTGGAGGTGCTGCGGTTTGTTTGGGTTGAGTCCTTAGATGTCTGGCTTAATTGGAAATAGTTTAGTAAAGTTTTAACATTCTGTATGCAGATAAGGGCCTCGGGAAACTACCCCAATACCTGAGTCTGTTGGCACAGAACTGGGTTTAATATACTGGGTTTTAATAGCAGGGTTTGATGCTGTTGCAGCTCAAACAAGTTTCTTCCTGCCAAACCCTTCAAGTAAAATGGATCTAATCATAACACATTCAGAGCTAAGTCTTAATGTATTGCATAAATGGAACCTTTTTTTTTCTTAAATCCTTGCAGAAAAATTTAACTCAGGCTAAGTCTTTCAAAATTGGTGCCATATGAATTAGTTTATTTAAAATATTTTCCTTTTTTTAATATTCTTTACTGTATGAAAACTAGAATAGAAAACAAGAATGAGCTATAATCAGACTCCTTTAAGATTCTATACTTTCTGCCTTTTGTTTTACAGTGTTTCTGAACTATTGTAAATACTTACTGCACATGATTATGGCACTGATCCTGCCATTGGATCTGTGTCAGTGTAAGAGTCCTCTGGATGGGGGCCTAAAATTTGCAACTCAATGAGAAAACATGCTGATTTCCTCACCACGGCTAATGAAGTACAGTTGCTTACTTCTGTGCTAATAGATGGGTTCTAATCTATATGGCTTTATTTGGTAATTGATGATTAACATGCAAGTTTATTAAAATAGATGACTATTTTAAGGGAATTAAAGATACTGGGGTTTGTGTAGAAAGAATATAGACATTCCATAAAGTCACTCATAGTAAAGAATGGTGTTGAATGGTATGGAGGACAGTTCATTTAAGGATACATAATTTATGGATACACTCAGTATGTCTTCAATTCACACTCCTCATCTGAGAAGACAAGTGGTAAGAAAATATGCAGGTTACCATAACAGTACTTTAGTTGTATTTGTAGTGTGCACACTACCCATTTTACATGAATAGATTGGATGGAAACTCATTTAAATTATGACTGAAAAGTTGATTTGTAAAAATAGTCTTTAAAATAAGACTGTTTAGCATCATTGTTGCAGATGTAGAAAAACAGTATTAAAAAGTATGAAACTTAAATGCCCCTAGATAAAAGTGGCAGAGTCCTGTGGGACCTTATAGACTAACAGACGTATTGGAGCATAAGCTTTTGTGGGTGAATACCCACGTCTTGAGATGCATGAACATCTGAAGACGTGGGTATTCACACCCACGAAAGCTTATGCTCCAATACGTTTGTTAGTCTATAAGGTCCCACAGGACTCTGCCGCTTTTACAGATCCAGACTAACATGGCTACCCCTCTGATCCTAGATAAAAGGACACAGTTATTGTAAACGTTGTCATTTTAAAACTGTGAGAAACACATTGCCTTAGCCTATGTGAGGAAGGGCCATTGATTTATGAACACTTAGGAGGATAATTAGAACTCTGTCTGCATCATGAATTATACAATTAGGTAATCCTGAGTAAAAAAAAAAATGTAAATATGATTAACATGCAGCTGCTCTAGTTTTCCATTTTTTTAGTGTTCAGGTGCTTTTAGGTGAATAGTGGTTGTGATGGTAATTAGAATTTCATTATCAAAACTAATATGCAAGCATATTGTTTTATAATCATGAGCAAAATTCTGTGGCATTATAAATAACCCTACATACTTGTTAGCATTGAAATTTGATCTCGGCTCTGCACACCTTTACTTAGGTGAATAGACACATTGATATGCAAGATGAGTCTCTTAGAGTGCAAATGCTCGTAACTGTCCTTTCTGATCTTTTATCCGTGTCAGGCCTAGCAAATCCTTAGCTTTATTACAAATATATTACCAATAACTTGGCTACCCACTTTACTTCTTACTATTGGTGGTGTGAGTATGGAGACTGTTAGGTTTGGTGGCTAAGAAAAGGAATCTGGAACTCATCAAGAGAAACCTCTCTCCTGCTCTCCTAATAGCCATTTGAATGTCCAGCAGGATGTCTGCAGGAAAAGTGCATGAAATATAATACAGTAGTATTTTGGTGCTATATTTGTCATCCTTGACTAATCAGGGAAATATACAGTTCTGTTATTACTTTACAAGAGGCATATGCCATGTTTTTATTAAATTAAATAGCATAGTATATCATCTGGCTCAGAAATGAAGGTTGAGGGCTCTTATAAGAGAGACTTTCTTTTTGCCATTTACAGTGAGATGATATTCTCAGCATGGTTTCAAAAATATACTTGCTTGTGTGTAATTTCTAAAGATAACCATTAGACTTTTGCACTCATTTCCAAAATTTATACTCTGGGGTTTTCTTTGGGGACTGAATGCATTTGATATTAATCAGATGTTAATTTATAAACAATTGCTATTTTTGTTCAAATCTAAAATCCAGTAGTGCAGTTTATTTTAAAAAATCTCAGAAGAATAGAGAAAAGAAGTACAACATATCTATGGCAACCTGTGGGCATACCAGAAAATCTAACATCTTCATAAGGATCTCTGTACAGTTAGTTCTTATAAGTGGTTCAGTCAGTAATGCATGGCAGTTTAGAACTCTGAAAATAGAATGAGGTGACATATTGATGAGCACAAAGGGGAGAACTAGAGTGCAGTCACTTGTTTGAAATAGTTGCTGAAGTATAGAAAAGAGAGAAGATTAGGAAAATAAAGTCAGCAAGGAGAGAGTGCTGGCCCTGGAGAACTGGTCACAATTTCTCTGTCAAATAGAAGTATATATTTGTAACTTATGGCAGTGCCACAGAACTAGAATTATAGGTCATTTACCCTTTCTAAAGTCAGCTTCTTGCTCTTTTGACATTTTCAGCCTGTCTGTATTAAAGGTGACATGCAAGATGTCAGTTAATATGTATTTTTTAAATAATATATCGTATTAGTGTCTTGGATCATCAGACTACATAACTTTATAACTAGGGACCTACCAGATTCACAGCCGTGAAAAACGTGTCATGGACCGTGAAATCTGGTTTCCCCCTTGTAATCTGTATAGTATAGGGTAAAAGTATACAAAAGACCAAATTTCACAGGGAAACCAGAGTTTCTCTTACTGGGGTCCTGACCCAAAAGGGGGGCTATAAGAGGTGGTGTTGCTTGGTTATTGTAGGGGTGGGGTCACGGTATTGCCACCCTTACTTCTGCACTGCCTTTAGAGCTGGGTGGCTGGGGAGCAGTGGCTACTGGCAAGGCACCCTGCTCTGAAGGCAGCGCAGAAGTAAAGGTAGAAATACTGTGGCCCCCTTCCCCACAATAACCTTACAACCCTCCCACAATCCCCTTTTTAGTCAGGACCCTGACAGTTACAACACTGTGAAATTTCAGATTTAAATATCTGAAATAATGAAATTTACTATTTTTAAAATCCTGTGACCATGAAATTGACCAAAATGGACTGTGAATTTGGTAGGGCTCTATTTATAACTTGTCAGGACTTTAAACCATCATTAATATAAACACATTTGCATTCCAAATATTGTCCTATTGCTCCAATATAAAAATGGTTGGAGATCACTTTTCTCTGGCTTTGAAAAGGTTTAAGTGAGAGCAGATTGAGGGCAAGTATAAATAAATAAATTAAATGTTTAGTTGGGGAGGTGTGTAGGGGAAAACAGTTCTACTTTGCTTGTCATTTACTCTAAGTTATACTATATAGCTTTTTGCATTTACTCCCTCACAACTCAACCCAAGTTCTTTGTTGGTCTTGTAGAGAAGTTGTAAATTTATGTAACATGTTTATTTCCTGTTATAGAAATGACTGTGATGTTCCAAATCAGCTTTGATTTCATCACAGGGCAAAGATGAGCTGAGGAGGAGAATGCCCATTTATGTACAGATAAAGTATAGAAATGAAATTGTTTTAAATGAATGCAAAAGTATGTAGATGAATGTGAGTCTTCCCAGCATGTGGTTTCTTATCAAGGATCCTTGCAACACACACTGGTTTGTACTCCAGTGTGTTAGCACTGAAGACATTTTAAAAATTGTATTTCAGTTACTTAGTTCTCTGTGCTGTTTCATCTTTAAATATTGACAACTTTCTCCTTTTGTTTTCTTTTTGGCAAACCTTTATCTTTCAGCCATAATAAGGCTGGCTTTTGTTAGTCTTTGTATTTGTGCCCCATTATCACTGAATTCAGCATGAATGTGAACAGCTTTTGGAATTGTTTTAAAGCTTGCTGCAGAGTAGCAAAGGTGCGCTTTCGTTTTTTTTTTTTTGGTGAACTCCTTGGTGGCAAAGGGGTGAATTTGAAAATGAATATTTTGTGCAAAAAGCCTGTATTAAAGTGTGTTTCACATGGAATAGTCTGGGGGGAAAAGGCATCAAGATTTCATGTTTGCATGATTGATTCCATATCAAATTTGGTAAAATATGTAAATACAAAGATTTATTTGACTGTCAGGCCTGCAAATTAAGTTTGGGCACTAAGTATTTTCTTCCTTATTGTCAGCAGTGATTGCACACCAGATAGAAAATAATTTATACTTGTGCAACTGCCTTATCTTGAAATTATGCCCTCACTCTTGTGTAACCACATTGAAGGCGGCTGTTGGGATGATTGACGTTTCTGCTGTGCGTTAAAAACAAAGCACTGTACAGATGTGAAGTATTATCAGATTACATACAAAAACATTACATTAGGAGAATGTTACGGTTACAGCGTTACAAAGTCAATCACTAAGAAATTTCAGAAGTAAGTTGCTTAAATTTAATTTCGCTCCCTTGTGCATATACATTATGATAGGCTTTTACTACATCAATACATACCGTTTTACCGTTTTTTCCACAAGATCCTTGCCTCATTCAGTACTTTGGGTGCCTGGTACTAGGGTAGATAAAAATAACTTCTTTAAAAATACGATTTATTTTATTTAGATCATGAATTTTTTTTATTTAAATTTTTTAAAAATTAAATCAGATAGTATTGTAACACTATACAATGTAAAAACAATCATTTTAGAAATGTAACTTTTTCATTTTCTAATTGATATAATTTTACATAATTTTTTTCTCCTAAGAAATTTCAAACTTAAAAAGACATGCCAAGGGCCTCATTAACTTCCTTACTGTGAGACCAACACCAACTAAAAAATTGATTAGCAAATAATTGTGCTATATTTGCAGTCCACATCACCTTCTATAGCTTGAACTTATATAAGGCAAGAAAGTGGGGGCAAGTAGCCATGTGAAATCATTTCCAGTCAGGGTTTGTCGTGTAAAGTTAATGGGACTTGTGCTCTTAAGTCAGTTAAATGCTTTTGAAATTCCTATCCTTAGGTGGCTAATATGGACTTCTGTTTTTGAAAATTTTGAGATGGGTATAAAACAGGGCTTTGGAGCTGTACTCTGACTCTGCTCCAGCTCCAGGCAAAAACCTGCAGCTCCACTGCTCCAGAGCTGCTCCAGCTCCAAAGCCCTGGCATAAAATGTTTACAGTAACTTTGTTAATGTATTGAAAGCCTAAGCTTTTCATTAACACTGCAATAATTTTGTTTTATAGTGACAGACTGCATGCCACAATGATGTTGTTAAGAAAAATAATTTTAGTTCCTGATTCTGAAACTATTTATGCACTTGCTTAACTTTAAGTATGACTAGTAGGCCCATTGACTTCAATGGGACTATTCATGTGAGTAAAGTTATGTTCCTGCTTAAGTGTTTGCAGCCTGAGGACCTTATTTTTCACTAATTTTTTTTTTTACTATAATAATTTTATTAAATTTGTTAGATAAGATACCCTATAGGCAATTTTAATTCTGGCATTTCCTAACTTTTGAGTGCTTGAGATTGCAACTTTAACATTATTTTGACATAGCTAGTATAAATGTCACTTCCTAGCCTTTACTCTGTGGGCCTGTCATTTGAAGGGGATGAGGCACATTCTTTGCCAGTGGGGTTTACAGGTATTTGCTGACAGAGGAGTGTTAGGAGTCAGGAATCCTGGATTCTATTTCAGGTTCTGGAGTAGCTGTGGTTTAGTGGTTAGACCCATCTTTCCCTCTGTTTCTTTACCTTCCTACCCTGTCGTTCTCTGCTCTTCATACCTCTGTATTTAAGTTTGGCTGCTTCCTCTATGTTGTCTGGATGCCAATAGGGGGAGCGTGGAGAATGGAGGCAACTGAGTTTCCTTGTTCTCAGTTCTAGGGCCCAGTGCTGCTGTTGCTCCCAGCAGCTGGGAGGAGCAGTTGAAGGAAAACTCCCTGCTCAGAACTGGGATGGAACGTGCTCATCAGACACAAAGTTTGGAGAAATTTGCTGCCAGCCTCTAACAAACATTTTCTGAGTGTCTTCAAATTTTCAGTGACTAATAAGTTAGGCAAATTTGGATGGATTTTTATGGGTACTGCAAAAGGCACTACAGAGATACTGCAGTTTCTCAACAGAACAGTTGGCATCAGCAAAACAACTTGTTTTCCTCCAACCCAGGGGTCTCCAAACTATGGTCCACGGGCTGGATGCGGCCTGCGGCTTCAATTTGTCTGGCCCCCGAACCAATTGCAGCTGCCGCCTCAGCACGTTGGTGGCAGCGAGTATTTCGGCAGCACGTCGATGGCAGCTTAAACACTGCCGCTGCCTCGGCGGTATTTCGGCGGCATTTCGGCGGCAGTTTAAAGGCTGGGGCGCAGAGGGTGGCAGTCAGGAAGAACTAGGTAGGAAGAATCCAAAGGGGTGTTTAAGAAGTGGTGAGTAGAGTGGTGGTGGGGGAGGTACAAAGGAAGGAAGCCAGTCATCAGTGTTTGGAGGTGGACAAGTAGAGAATGAAGCCTAAAGTGGGAAACAATTTAGAGACTGACTCCTCCTCTTCTTTTTTCTTTAATGGGTAGTATTTGGAGCCCTATGTGCCAGGCTTAAGCTGTTCATTGAATTTTCATTTCAAAATGAATGTTACACATACAAAATTAAAGAAGTCTGAGATGTACCTGTAAGCCCAAATATTTTGTTCTCTTTGGTTCCTACTGGCTGTAGGATAGACTGTTCACAGTTCCAATCATGAGGGCTCAGTAGGCAGTCTTTTTTTGGAACATTTTTTTTTATTTGGCTGCAGTGTAGCTCAAATGGTAGTGTGTCTAGAGACATGACAGAGTCTTGAATTTATTTGCAGAGTGGGGAAGTTTGGGGAAACTTGAGGTGTGAAATTACTAAGATAATGCAAAAGCTGAAGCAAAACTTTAGCACAAGTAATCAGCAAAATCTGTTCATTTTAGCAAAATGCCCATTACCCGCTTTTGAGAGTCAGGGGATCAGACTTTGTGTATCATTAAGGAGCAGTAAATTATCAGTCATGATAGAACTGGCTGGTCTGTGAAAACTTTCAGAAAAAATGGATAACTATGCAAGAGAGGTTTCATTTGTTTTTTTTACACTTGCCTCTGTTTAAGAAGTATCTACAGAACTTGAATCCTAGGGAAGAAGTATCCAAAGGAAAAAGGAAACTTAATAGTGAACTCTGTCAACTTTTTGGCCTTTAGGTTGCTGTGGTAAGAGTAATATTGTTACCTGCATGGTTGGCCAACTTTCATAGATGGTACAAAAAGGTTCATGCATTGTCTCTTTACATTCAGTAGTGCTGACTAGCCTTTAGTGCATTAAGTTTCCAGAGGAAGACATTGTCAAGATGTTGTGATAACACTTTACTGTTGCTGACACAGACTAACACGGCTACTACACTGAAACTTTACTGTTTGACTATATTAGAGAAATAAAATAGAAAAGCCTGGTGGCTTCAAGAACTATAACAGTTTCTGTTAGCATAGTGATTTTTTGTATACTAGATATTTATAACAAATAGACTGGTAGAAAATATTTTGCCATCATTTTTTCCCTGGCATCTTGACTTCCAGTGAAAATAACTTCAGCAGATATAATTTTGACAAGTTTCTGTTTTATATAGAATTTAATTCAAATTATTACAAATAAAAAAGCATTTACACTTGTAGATCTTCCATCTTGGTGGGATTATTAGGATGGTACTTTGCATTGCTATATCCAGGTAGCTCTTTTGCATTGAATTGAGGGGGATTTCTTTTGTTTGGGTTAGAGAAAACATGTTGTATGCACTGGGACTTTAATGCAGATGTTTTAGAGTTTCATATCATTCAAAAATATTGGGATTGAGTTAGATCAAATTTTTCTATTACTCTGTTCTTCTCTAGTTTCTAGTATTTAGTGTCAAGGTTACAGGGCAAATTGAGCCTTAGAACCGTTTTAGTCTCTCTCAAGCGTACCACATAGTTGACAGACCTGGTTTCATGTCTGTCACTCTGGGTGAACCACACAACCCTGCCATTCTGACTGGATCTCTGGGCTGCGGCTCGCCCGGTTTCCCAACCACGTGAATGCAACAGGCCCATCTTGATTTGGCACCTGTATGCCTCATCAGTCTGAGGAGCTGGGTTGTTAACATGACTCAAAGCCAGCTTCTTCAAAATAAAGCATGATTCATTCACTCACAGGTACACAGCATGCAGAGCAAAGGGTAAAATAAATCAGGCGAGGTCTACATGCACATTTCCCTATACATAACCTTTAATCTTTCCTTGTAGCTTTTGTATTAGGGCATGTCTACACTGTGAACTTACACTGGCAGAGCTATGTCTCTCAGGGGCGTGAAAAATCCACATGCCAGCCTAATCGCTGCTATAGATGGTGCTAGGTTGACAGAATCCTTCCATCGATCTAGCTACTGCCTCTTGGGGCGGTGGTTTACCTATGCCGATGGGAGAAGCCCTCACATGGATGTAAGTAGTGTCTACACTGAAGTGCTACAGCAGTGGAGCTGCTCTGCTGCACTGGTTTAAGTGTAGACATACCCTATGTCAGTGGTCCCCAACGCGGTGCCCGTGGGCGCCATGGCGCCCGCCGGGGCATTTATGGGCGCCCGCGCCGGTGATCTCTGTCCCCGGCAGGCCGGGGCAGCGCGGAGAGAAGCCGCAGCCCCACGCCTGCCGGGGACAGAGAACACAGGCGCCCGCAGCCCCGGAGTTCTCTGTCCCCGGCAGGCCGGGCTGCGGGCGCCGGTGATCTCTGTCCCCGGCAGGCCGGGGCAGCACGGAGAGAAGCCGCAGCCCCGCGCCGGCCGGGGACAGAGAACACAGGCACCCGCAGCCCCGGAGTTCTCTGTCGCCAGCAGGCGCGGGGCTGCGGCTTCTCTCCACGCTGCCCCGGCCTGCCGGGGACAGAGAACACAGGCGCCCGCAGCCCCGGCAAGCCGCCCCTTGTCTCCCCGTTCAGCAGCCCAGCGGGGAGACAAGGAGCAGCCAGCCAGGGCAAGCCGCCCCTTGTCTCCCCACTCAGCAGCTTAGCAGGGAGACAAGGGGCAGCCGCGGCGAGCCGCCCCTTGTCTCCCCGTTGAGCTGCTGAGCGGAGAGACAAGGAGCAGCCAGTCAGGGCAAGCCGCCCCTTGTCTCTCCGCTCAGCAGCTCAGCGGGGAGACAAGGGTCAGCCGCGGCGAGCTGCCCCTTATCTCCCGGCTGAGCTGCTGAGCGGAGAGACGAGCAGCCAGCCAGGGCAAGCCGCCCCTTGTCTCCCCGCTGAGCTGCTGAGCGGAGAGACAAGGAGCAGCCAGCCAGGGCAAGCCGCCCCTTATCTCCCCGCTCAGCAGCTCAGCGGGGAGACAAGGGGCAGCCGCAGCGAGCCGCCCCTTGTCTCCCCGCTGAGCTGCTGAGCGGGGAGACAAGGGGCAGCCAGCCAGGGCAAGCCGCCCCTTATCTCCCCGCTGAGCTGCTGAGCGGAGAGACAAGGAGCAGCCAGCCAGGGCAAGCCGCCCCTTGTCTCCCCACTCAGCAGCTTAGCGGGGAGACAAGGAGCAGCCACGGCAAGCCGCCCCTTGTCTCTCCGCTCAGCAGCTCAGCGGGGAGACAAGGGGCAGCCGCGGCGAGCTGCCCCTTGTCTCCCCGCTGAGCTGCTGAGTGGGGAGACGAGCAGCCAGCCAGGGCAAGCCGCCCCTTGTCTCCCCACTCAGCAGCTTAGCAGGGAGACAAGGAGCAGCCAGGCCAAGCCGCCCCTTGTCTCTCCGCTCAGCCAATGAGCGGGGAGTCAGCGGGCAGCTGCCCGTCGCCCCCCAAATCTTGGCGCCCTAGGCGACCGCCTAGGGTCGCCTAGTGGGCGCGCCGGCCCTGCCAGCTGCTCGTGCCGCTGGGGAGCGACGGGCCTTTTAAAGCGCCACCGGAGCCCCGCTGCCGGAACTCCGGCGGCGGCACTTTAAAGGTCCCGGGGCTCCGCACCGGCTGGAGCCCCGGGCCCTTTAAAGCGTCCCAGGGTGAGTACGGGGGAGGGGGAGGGGGAGGCGCCTTTTTATAGCGCTGCTCCCCCTGTGCTCAAGACCTGGCTACACTACTGCAGAGAACTCCGGGGCTGCAGGCGCTGGTGTTCTCTGTCCCCGGCAGGCGGGGGGCTGCGGCTTCCCTCTCCACTGCCCAGAACTACTCCCCCCGCAAAAAAGGTAAATAAAAAAAGAGCACATTCACATGGTAAGGTGAAAGAATAATTGTCGAATAATTTAATTAATACCTTTTACATGTAAAATTACCTTTTGTATCTTATAGATTCATATATTATGTGATATTAAATATGATGGTTTTCATATTTAATGTACAAATACAAAATAAGTATTGAAAAATTGTTGGCGCCCGCCACACTCGTCTGAAAACATGAATGTGTTCTTGGCCACAAAAAGGTTGGGGACCACTGCCCTATGTTTAAGTTAGCCCAGTTATCTCCATGTCTGGGTTGTGAGAAGCTGACTGCCCCAATGCAGTTGCTGCTGCCCTGTTGTTATCCTGCATGCCAGCTGGGGATGTGGGTGTCTCTAAGGGCTTGTGTCTATACTTAAATTGCTGCAGCAGCACAGTGGTACTTCAGTGAAGGCACTATGGCTTAGGTAGTCCACTTCCCTGAGAGGTGGTAGCTAGGTTGATGGGAGAATAGTGTTGTCTACACCAGGGGTTAGAATAGGGGTCTCAAACACGCGGCCCGTGGACTGCATGCGGCCTGTGGAGCGCTTCCCTGCGGCCCGCCAGGCTCCCTGTGGCCCCCCTCCCCTCCGAGTTACGTTCTGAAGTTCCGCCGCCAGAAGAGCTGTCAGGCGGCTTCGCGGTTTCTGGGAGGGAGTGGGGAGGAGCGGGAAGCGCGCACACAGGGGAGGAGTGGGGGAGAAGAGGCAGGCTGCCGGGCTCCCCCCGCCTCCCCTCCCAGTTACGTCCTATGGCCGCCAACTCCCCTCACCCCCGCCCCCCCCCCAGGTACGTCCTATGGCCGCCAACTCCCCTCACCCCCGCCCGTTCCCCCCCAGTTACGTTCTGTGGCCGCTAAGATCCCCGTTCCCTCCGCGCTGCTCCAAGGTTCTATTTTTACCCCCAGGCAGTTCCCGCCACCAGAACAGCTGTCTGGCGGCTTCGCGCTTTCTGGGAGGGAGTGGGGAGGAGCGGGGAGCGGCACGCTCAGGGGAGGAGGCAGAGAAGGGGCAGGGCCTAATGGAAGGGGTGGAGTGGGGGCGGGGCCGGGGCAGCGAGGGGGCGTGGTCAGTGATGTGGCCCTCAGGCCAATGCACTAGTCCTCATGCAGCCCTCATGGTAATTTTAGTTTGAGACCCCTTGGTTAGATTGTTTTGTTTTTTTCCCCCCACACCCCTGATCAATATAGTTATACTCACCTAATTTCTTAGGGCAGACCAGGGCTAAGTATCTGGAAAACTCTCTCTATATTAGAGGCCCCGAGTGACTCCAAGAGTGTGATTCTGAGAACCACCCCAGGCACTGTGAGTTCAGATCCAACCCATGGCAGAAATTTGGCATACGGTGGAAGCAGGCAAATTCCTCTAATCTACCTCTGTAAAAGGGGTTTTTTTTATTTTGGGGGCAAAAATACCTACCCCTATCTGGGAATCCTGTCCCTGTTTCAGACAGGCTTCTCCAGCCATGCCCCAGGTCTACCCAGTCCTCCCCCTTTCCAACCTGAGCCTCTCCCACACATACGCCTCCTCCCATAGGCGCTTACTCAGTGGGTGCTCTAGGGCTGGCACACCCACAGAAAAAAATTAGTGGGTGCTTAGCACCCACTGGCATTCAGCTCCTCCCTCCCTCCCAGTGCCTCTTGCCTGCTGCCAGATCAGCTGTTACGGGGCCTGCAGGAGGTGCTGGGAGGGAGGGGCAGGAGCGGGGATGGGGCAGAACTGGGTGGGAAGAGGCAGTGTGGGGGTGGGGCCTTGGGGGAAGGGGTGAAGTGGGGGCAGGAAGAGGCGGGACGGAGTGGGGATGGGAAGGGTGGGTGTGGGAGCTTGGGGGAAGAGGTTGGGTGGGGGCAGGGCCTGGGGTGGAGCAAGGGGGTTGAGCACCCCTGGGGCCCAGAGGAAGCCGACTCCTGTGCTCCCTCACCAATCCTACACTTGAGATATGTGTATCTTTACTATTTATTTTCTGGATTTTAGATGTTTACATTTGTTACCTTCATTTCGCCCTTCCCCCAGATCTTAGCTAACATGGAAAGGCAAGGAGAGGCACTCAGAAACCCCAAGAGCAGCAGAGTCCCACAAGTCCCAAAACACATGGCAGGCAAGAAGAGAGGCTCAGACCCCTTCAGAGGGGCAGGGCTCCCACAGATCCCAGAACACACACACAAGGAAAATTCAGGGATGACAGACCGCTTTACCACTAATCACCCAAATCCCTCTGCTATCCCTCCTACTTCCTCTAAACCCACCCCCTCACCCAAGCCCCTCCAATCATTCCCATTATCCCATTCCCCATAATACCCCCATCCCTCACTACATACCCAAACCCTTCTTCCCCTATTACGACCTACCTTGCATCCCTAATCATGCTCCCCTTCCCGTGAGCATTCATAAGTAATTTATTTTCTTTTCAAAACTGTTTTAATGCCTTCTGGATATTTTGTTGTACACTCCCTCCTCAAAAACCCCACCTTGACAAAGGTAGATTTTCCCCAAATATTTATAGTCAGATTGCTGCTCAGGGTAGTTCTCAAACAGAGTTACTAGTATCTGTGAACTCAGTGAAAGGCTCCCTCCCCCTCCCCCCGCGGAGGCTGTATATCTGAAGGTCTGGTCAAATGGCCCCAAATTTGGCTCACTGATCATACCCCATTAGGCACACCAGATTTAAAGACAATCTGATTAAACGTGGTTTAAGACACTTAGAACAGTCGATCTTTAAAGAGAAAGTTGGTTTTAACCTTAACGATAGCAGACTTGTTGCTCTGCTTCTGAAAAAATCAGAGTGAGAATGGAAGCTCCACAGTAGCACACTAGACTCAGAGAGGTGGAAGTGGCCAATCGGTTTCAATGAGATATTCTCAGCTGAAAGAGAATACCCAATGGAGATAAATGCCAGCTGAAGCAGTAACTCTGAGACATATGAGTTGCTCCATTCATGTCAGTAGGTGTTCCCTTCCCTCTTCCCCAGTGCTGGAAAGTTCTGATATGTCAAGCATGCCCATTTGCAGCTCCTCACTCTAGTCTCAGCAATGTGTTCCTGGTGCATGCTCCAAGCCAGCTACCCACCTAGAGTAGCAGGGCTTCCGTAGATTCTTAAATAGAAATGCAGGCCGGGAGAGGGGCTCAGACAACCCCAGAAAAACAAGGCCGCCCCAGAACCTTTAAACTCTATTGATGAAAAACACTCTTCTTCCTGTGGGGAATTCTGCGCCAAAAAATTAAAAATTCTGAGACAAAAATTTAAGAATTCCGCGCACGAAATTTTAAAGTTCTGCATTTTTTTTTTGTCAAAATAATACAGTATAACTGCACCAGTTTCAATTATTTTTGGTCATTTTTTTCAAAATACCTGTCAGAAAGTATGTCTGTAACAATACAGGCAACAAAAAAGATTCAGGAAATGTTTTTTGACAAGTAGATTTCTTACTAGACATATGAATACAGAACTCTGAGTAATAATTTGCTTAAACTACAATACAGAACCGTATTTCCCTCACCCTTCAGAAACAGTGCAAAGGCTTGAGGGAGTCAGGGGTAACAGAGATACTGAGGGAGAGGGAAGTAAATTGCTGGGAAGGAGCCTGTGTGTGAACTTGAAGGGTTGTTGGGTATGGGTGGGAAAAGTATGGAACAGGTTTTTTAGGAGGGAGTGGAGAGATTGTTAGGGAGCTTCCAGCTATGCAGACCCTGTCTGACTCCTAGCCTCTCCCATTCAGTCAGGCACATCTGCTCCTGTCCCTGTGTGTTTCTGTGCCCCATGTGTCCTTGCCTCCCCTGTCCACGTGTGACCCTCCATCCCCACTCAGACACCCACTCCCCGCATCCCCAAGTGGCTCTGAACCCCTGTCCCTTTATGGCTCTGTACCCCCTCCCCCATCCCCATGTGTCTGTGCCCCACCCAGCCACCCTCTGTCCCTATGTAGCTACTCTGCACCCTCCCATCACCATGTGTCCCTGCACCTTCCTTGCCCCTGTGGCCCTGTGCCTCCACTCCCACTCAACCCCTGCCCAGTCTGTCCTCCCCCACTTGCCCTTATGAGCTCGTCTGACTGCCCCCAGCACCCCACGCTGTGTGTCTCCCCAAAGCTCCTGACCTAGCTTGACAAGCACTGGGAGGAAGGCAGGCTCTTTCTTTTCCCTAGCTGGTTGGGAGCTGCTGCTTTGTTCTGTCGCCACAGCGCCCTCTGGGCAAAAGGCAGAGCTGCCGAAGTTTTTTTCTTCTGGGAGCTGCCGCTGTTCTTGCACCACAGAGCCCTCTGGCCGGCAAAAGGCAGAACTGCAGCAAAATTTCATCAGAAGCTTTTTGCTGCGCAAAAAATTGAAACTATGCACGGCTCATTAAATATGTGCATGTGCAGTAGCACAAAATTCCCCTAGGAGTAACTTTATAAAAGCTAGGTCTTTTGATTATTACCTAGCCACAGTAGCATATCCGCTGCAAACCTAGGTGAAAACTACAGCCCTCTAAATGACTGCTTACTCCGACCAGCAAACATTTATCTTTGTTTAAAAAATTAGGAAATGACATGGCAAAATGAACTTCATTAATGTAGAGTTAAGGTTGCCCAGTGATAACGTGCTTCCAGAACATTGGGTTAATCAGTACTCAAACTTCTGAAAATGAGGAAATAGATGCCCATGTAACCTTAAATCCGTCCTTTTTGAGTGAGGTCTTAATATGCCCATAACACATACATGCGCCCATTCTCCCTTTTTGTTGTAATGGACAGGGGCTACCTGCGCTTGCCCTGCTCTCAAACAATGAGCCTCCCACACTTGCACATAGTGTACCACCTAAACCTGTTTTCTCCCTATCCATCATTATATCCACAGACTGCTGTCATATCCCGCCTCACTACTGACAATAGCCATGGCAAGTGTCCTGCCGCTGACATAGCTGCTGACATAGCCTACACAATTCTGTACTGAAATGATGTAGACTGGAACCTCATGGCACACATGCACCTTTTTCCTTTGATAATGCACAATGGGGGACTCAGTCCCAGATCTTCTCATATTATAATCACAGCTTTTTGAAGCTGCTCCAATTTACTCCTCTGTTATTCAGTACAGCTACACCTAACACAGTGACTGCAGCTGGCATGCATGCAGATAATTCCCAGTGGCTACTGCCAGCTCAGGGTCAGACTTAAAGGTGTATGGATGTTTACTATAACTCTGTATTTCCAGGTTTTCAGAAGCTTGGGTTTTGCTGAACTCAGCATTCTGGAAGGACACAAGCTACACCTGGGCCACCTTAACCTTGTGTTCCCACATTGTTCGCCTTTTAATCGATTTGGGTCTTTCTCTGCTAAGCATGAAAATCATGTTTGCAGCTATCCAGGGAAGCATGTTCTAGTTCTTGCTAGAAAGGTGGCATGTTTTTTCCTTTCTGGAGCAGGCAGAGCATTTGTTGGTTTAATACTAAACTTTAGGGCAGGCCTGCGCAACTCGTAAAGCGGTGAGGGCCACATTACTCCAAAGAAAAAAGCCGAGGGCCGTATGCGAGGAAAGTTGTTGAGCAAAAAAAAAAACTCTCTGGCAAAAGTTGTTGAGAACATTTTTTTTAAGCCAGCCTTCCGCAGGCCGCACAGAGAGCCTCCGCAGGCCGTATGTTGTGCAGGCCTGCTTTAGGGGTTTTGTAAACTTAAAATGTGCTCTTTTCAATGGATGCACTGCCCACTTTCATCTTGGAAAGGATCTTTCTGTATCTTTATTTTCATTCTTAGTTGTGGTTTGAAGTTGTGGTCTCCATTATAATGGGATTTGAAATTTAGTGCTCATTTCAAAAGGTGTGGCTGGAATCTGTCCCCCTTGTTGGGGGACAGATTTGTGCTTTGGGTTGGTGGAGACATGCGTGTTAAGCAAAACAATCCTGTTTAGACATACAACTTTCCATTGTCTGCTCTTTCATCCATCACCCTTACCCCACTTTAGCCATTATTAAACTCTTTATTTTCATGCGATCTAGGAGCAGATGCAGGCAAAGGCAGGACTTATGTTCATCAATAGGGCATACATTGAACGTTGCATTGCAAATGAGGTAATTGTAACTATGCGATATGGGTATAGGGTCATGGTAGTGCACATTGGGAAGGGAAGATGACTGTCGCTACACATTGACCAAGTTTATGCAAAAGCATAATGTTTGCTTGGTTCATTCTCTGGTGTTGAAAAACTTTCTGTTCACTTTTTAAAGGTCAAGCAGGGTCCTTTTTTCTCTCTGCCACCTTGTTCAATTAGCGCTTGCTACCCAGTTCTTTTGCTCTCCCTGCCATTTTGTTATGTTCTGTGCACCGCAGACTGCAAGATGATGCCATTGAATTATATTAATTTCACTCTGAGTTATACAAAGTACAGTAGAGTGGAATTTCAGGAAGAAACTGGAAGAGCACCAATATGCATAGAGTGAAGTGACTCTACAGGACATTTTTTGATTTTGCTGGGAGAATGCTAAATTCAAGAGCAGAAACACAAGTACGCTTTTAAGGGAGGAAGACCAAAACCCAGTTGAAGGTGCAGGAGAAAGGGAAAACAGGGCAGAGCAAAATGCACAAATTGGACTCCAGAGAGGGAATAGCAGACCAAACAAATAGGATAGAGGGAAGAGAAACAAATGTAGGCTGTGAAGAGAAAGGAGACCAAAAAGAGGAAAGCGGTTCCATTGGGTTAAGGTAGAGAATATTAGTTTGGCCTTTTTCCCTCTGAGCTTGTAGGGTTTAGGAGCATCTCACGTTGTGTTCTCTTCTTTAGTCAGACCCTTCTCGCTTGTTGAAGACATGACGTTCTCCTTAGCTAAAGGGGTGATCAGTGTGAAGCTGGGCCTCGTAAGAGAAGGAAGCAAAATGGGTGACGGCATCTGGAGAGAAGGGATCTTCCAAACAGCGTCCAAGGAAAAGGGTGAACCTCAGTGATTGGGACTGAACCAAAGATGAGGTGAAGCAATATAGAAACTGTATGTGAGGAGCAGGGAGGTACTGATAGAAACCAAAAATAAGGTGGTAGTAAAAAGATATATATGCTATCCATAGATGGTGAGGAGCAGCCCATAAAAGAGAAGAAGATTTCTTCATGTTAGGGTGCATGCTTAAATCCTACATTATCCTCCTCCCAAATCCCCTCCTTCCCAATAAATTTGGAAATATTTGCAAGATTTATTTATTCTATAAAACTGTCCTCATATTTAGTGTTCCTGCTTATTGCTGCATAGTTAAAGACTTCCTGGAATACTTTATTTATTGTAGTAATTAATAATGATGCTCACACAACGTGATATTTAAAACTCCTGCTACATGAATAAATAACATTCACCTAGTGTTGTGGTATGGCCTTCTATAGAAGGACTGTGTGTGGTTTTTAATTAATCGGACATGATAAAAACCAATAATATTAAAAAATTTTCATGCTCTGTGGGGTTCACTTCTTTTTTCAGTCTGATTTCCTTCTCATATAGTGAGACATGGGGATGAGATTTTTGCAGACCAGTTGGATCACCATTTCTTACTATTTTTCAGCTTGAAGACTTCAAAAGAGGAGATAAAGTAGCATTTTTTAAAATGTGTGCTTTTTCAGCAATGCTTTGCCAGTAGCTGCAGAAAATACTTGTTCAAATTTGTGACTATTGTTCCTGCTTCAGAGAGAAGCAACATCAAGGCTAGCATCAGAAGAAGTGATTTCTGGAAGTGTAGCAAACAAGTCTAGCTGGCTCCACCTGGAAAGGGGTCACTATATACACCACTGGTCAGACTTCCAAAGAGAAGAATCACAGGTGTCAAACCTGCAGGGTAAAAACAGTGGATACTGTTTGTGGTACTATAATCCAGGTCCTGGTCTGGATAATTGTGGTAAATGCACAAGCCCTGATGCCTGGGGGGGTGCAATCAGTGATCCCATTTAGGGAACAGAGGCACAGCTAGCCCTGTAACTGTGACACCTTCTACCTAGAGAAGTCTTCATAATAAAATAACAAGATGATACCTTGACTTCTTTTGTATATTCGAATGAAGTATAAAGCTGACCTTGACAGAAAACAGAAACACACTTCTATATTATGCCAAAATCCTTTAAATAATCTACATGATTTAAATCAACTGAATTAGGATTTTTTCTAAAGACTGTTCAAGAAGGTCTTTAAGAAATTTTCTCTCTGCTTTGTTTTTGCACATAGCTGTCTTTGAACAAAAAAATCCAGTTGGGGTAGGCAGAATAGTTACATTTAACAAAGGTTTGTTGTTGGCTGGGCTTTGAGCAGACATGGGTAAATTTTGCTCAAGACTGTACATTCCTGTTAGTATCCAAAGCTTATATTCTGTGAGCAGAACATCTATTTCAGTAATATAACCACCCAAGAGGTTATTTAACTTTCTGACTACAGCGCCCTTCCCCTCAATGTTTTTACTGATGACTTTTTCCTGAGTGAACCACAGACTGTGGAGTGAAGTTGCTAATGTAATATGGTGGAACGGGTGGGAGAATAGGGATGATCTGTTGTGTGGAAAATAAATAGTGCTGGTCTATCAGTGAAAAGAAAAGGAAGACTAAAGTAAAAGCAAGTGTAACCCCCAAGGAGATTACATAGACTCCTGGGACTAGGTGTGCTGGGAAGTCAGGGAGAGGCACGCTGTCCCTGGTAGGGAGGAGGAGCCAAGGCAGACTCAGAGTCTGCCCAGCAACCACTAGGGAGTGAGAGGCCCTCCCAGGGAGTTGAGAAAAGGGGAGAAGCCATTTTGGAGGCAGTCTGGAGCCAGCCAGGGCAAGTACAGGACTGGCTGTATGGGGAGCTGGTGAGTCCCAGGCCTGCGTGCAGGGTTCCCCCTGAGAACTGGCTTCTAGGCACCTGACAGCAGATCCTTTAGCTGGGTTTTTCCTTCCCCACTGATGATTCTCATTCTCAATTTGTAGAGTTTGCTGGGAAACTTCCCCAGCCAGGCTGAGTTCACCCTCCAACTCCCTAGGTAAGACTAGTCACCACATGGTCAGCTCTTCTCTGGCTGCTTGTCCAGGGAAGCTGCCTGCTGAGTGTGTGTCTGGAGGCTGGGCTAGGAGGCTACAGTGTGGATGTTAGTGTAGTTGTGTAACCTACACTTTGAGCCCTGCACCCTTTTGTGGTGAGGGGAAATCCTGGGACCGATGCAGCCTGATCCCTATCTGAGGAGGATCCCTGCCAGCAGAGAGCAGCCCCTCTGCAGTGACTGAGGAGTCCAGAGTCATCTTTGAATCTGAGGATCATTCATGGAGATTGCGAGTGCACCATCTTTTAGTTAGTTAGGTAATTTGTTTTGGGGACCCCTACTCCCTGAACTGTGTCCTCAAGCCAGGGAGTAAGGGTTTGAGGATTTTATAACCTGCTGCATATTACACATGTGGAGGGATTTACCACCTTCTCCCACTTGAGTCCTTGGGGCTGTACTGAACCCAGTCAGCCACACTGCTAAACCACTGCAGAGAAGAATTTTGTGGTTATAGGTCATCAAGGGCCCCAGCAAAGTATGCATACCAACGGGACACTAATTTTACATTTGCTACATAAAGTCACAGGTATTTTCAGTGTGGGCACCGGTAACGCTAAAAATAGTGTGTTACGCTGTTATGTTGTATTTGTCTCCTGTTTAATATAATTATTGTGTTGAATATATTTTTGTGTGTTTGTGTTATTTCTTGGAAGTCTCCAACTATCTGGCAAGTAAGTGGGGATTATTCTGTAGTTAGAATTTTCCGCCCAAGCTGCCCTGGTGACACTGCCGGGAAGGAGCGAGGGGGGTGGAGGCACCGCCAAATAATTTCATAGGGGGAAAAAAAGAAAGAAGATACACCAAAAGAACCCAGACCTGTCCATCAAAACCTGTAAGTGGATTGGCATTAAAGGAGGTAACCAGATGGAGAGGGGGCGCTACACAAGTGTAGCTTTCAGGCTAACAAACATTTTATACATTTGACATCCTATTTTGTTGCATAACTCAGGTTTATGTGCCGGAGAGCTAAGTTTGACGGTGCAGGTGGTGGCAGGCAAGAACATTGCTAATAAGGTTTAAGCAGAGTTACCACTTACTGGTTGACAAGCAAGTATCCAAAGAACCTGATATATTTTTTAATGTTATTATTTAAAATATTGAAAGAATTATAAATGAAGAATAGCTGTAGTGACTGCACTGAGTGTGGCAATCCTGATTTTTTTTTTTTTTTTTTTTTTTTTTTTTTTTAAATACAGCATGCCACAGTGGCAGGTAGCTTTTTCCTTCCCCGGTCCTTTTCCCTTTGTATTTCGTGCCCTGAAAGCTGCACTACTTTAGGCAGAAAATTTGACTGACCTTAAAACTGATAATCTAGTGGGGAAAATCTCTGGATTTTAAACATTTTGTTTAAATCTGTCATTAAGCTATCTATAAATAAAGATCCTTATGTAGGATCTGAACAAAACCACTATTTTATGTGCTTATGTTCTCTGCTTAGCATGTATTGATTAATTAGCAAACTCTGTTCACAGTGCTTTGACAAGATTACCTCTGTGCACAAACAGCAGTAAACCAAAAAGCTGCTGTTGTAAAACTTTGCAAGTAACAGAAAAATACCAGTGTTACCCTGAGTTGCAAAAGCTTTTTGTTACGCTCTTGAATGGATAATGGGCAAAGGATTAGTACAGAGAGAAATGGTTAGAACTTCTAATTCAGTATTTAAAACCATAGATAATTTTTAAAGATGTGATGTTGTCCAGTTGAGTTTCCACATCAAAAAACCTTTGACTGTCCAGTAAGGTACTTGCTTCATTGAGCCATATAAAATCACACAAAAGGTTACTCCTAAATTCTTGTTATATACAACTATATCTACTAATTTCTTACAATGGCATCCAAGGTCTTTACCATCAAAGTCTGTTGTAAGAAATATCTTGGTATTGTTGTATTCAAAGGTTAATTTTTTGTGTATTCAAATATAATGTATGCAGATCTAATGCTCTCTTGTGGAAATAAAACTTCCAGGAAATCCATAAGTCAAATGAATACTACTTTAAAGGACACGTGATGCATATTTTTAAGAATTCTACAGCAGTGAGAGTAAATCTTCCATCTGATGTCTGATGCATTGAATGTATATTTACTTTTGGCAATAGCAGAAATCATTATTTAAACCCTTGTTTGAATAGTGGATATTCCTTATCAGACTTTTCAAACTAACCTTATAAAATGTCCAACATGTACTGTCCCAGGACCGTATTCTACTCATCTACCCTTTACCATGGTATAAATGATAAAAAATAATATTTTATTCATCTGTTAAAAATTAAAATATTCATTTTAGTCAAGTAGAATTTGGTTTAAATTTTTTCAAGCTACGGACATTGTCAAATGGCTTTGAAACCCATTGGCAAAATGTGTGCCTCATCTCCCTCCAGAGCAGAGGTGAGCAAAGTGGCCTGAGAGCCACATCTGGGTATGGAAATTGTATGGTGGGCCATGAATGCTCATGAAATTGGGGTTGGGGTGCAGGAGGGGGTGAGGGCTCTGGGTGGGGGTGCAGGCTGTGGGATGGGGTCAGAAATGAGTTCAGGGTGCAGTATTGGGCTCCGGGCTGGGGTAAGGGGATTGGGGTGCGGGAGCGGGCTGGGGCAGGGAGGGGAGGAGGGAGGAGGACTCCGGCTGGAGGTGTGGGCTCTGGGGTGGGGCTGGAGATGAGGGATTTGGGTGTAGGAGGGTGCTCCAGGCTGGGACCAAGGGGTTCAGGATGCGGGAGGGGGCTCTGGGCTGGGGCAAGGCATTGGGGTGCAGGAGAGGGATCAGGGCTGGGGCACGGGAGGGGGTCAGGGGTGCAGGCTCCGGGCGGTGCTTACCTGAAGTAGCTCCTGGAAGCAGTGGCATGTCCCCACTCTGGTTCCTTTGCAGAGGTGTGGCCTGGCGGTTCTGTGCGCTGCTCTGTCTGCAGGTGCTGCCCCTGCAGCTCCCATTAGCCACAGTTCCCGGCCAATCGGAGCTGTGGGGGTGGTAGCGCATGCAGCCCCTGGCTGCCCCTAAGTGTAGGAGCCGGAGGGGCGGGGGGGTGGGCATGCTGCTGCTGCTGCTTCTGGGAGCCTCAGCACGCGCACGCAGAGTGGCCTCCGACACCGCTCCCCGGCTGGAGCGTGGGAGCAGGGCAAGCGCCAGACTCTGCTCCCCAGCAGGAGCTCGAGGGCTGGATTAAACTGGCTGGAGGGTCGGATGTGGCCCACGGGCCGTAGTTTACCCACCCCTGCTCTAGAGGTTGGCCTGAATAGAGGATGACCGCCGTCTACAGTGATCAGTTGTTGTGTTAGCTCAAGTTGCAGGGGTTTGTGCTATAGATTAGAGATTCTAACCCTGATGAAGAACCATCTGGAAGTCTGTGTGGTTCTACACAATTGAATTTTTCTCAATTTGCTTCTTTTTAAATCCTAGAAAATTACACACACAAAAAAAGTATTAAAAGGACCTAAAGGTTACAAAGTCAAGCACTCAGAAGTAAGGACAGGTCACAATTATGGTTTCCTGTACAGCCTTATTTTGGCTCCATTGTACATATTCATTACAGTACAGTTTTTTTATTGCATGGTCACATACTATATTGTCCATAAACCTCAGTGTTTGAAGTTCTAAATGAAAACTTATTGACAATAGGCTTTGGGTTTATTTTTGGTTACTGTTTTTTTTATTGTCTAAATGTTGCATTTGACTATGTTTAAAATCTCTAGCTCTATAATGATGTAAAATTCTATCTTTGTGTTAACAATATATACACAGTGAGGCTGCAGGGATTTTTTTCATTACTTGATTTTTTTAAAGAAAATTTATTTAAAATAGGTTGAGGCTTTGTAAAACTGACTTGAAAATTGTGTTGATGTAATTTTAGATTAAAACTTTAGTGAATGAAATAAGTCAATAAAATAAAATCATTTATTTAAGTGTCACTTCTTGTAAGGTATACAGGCAAGAACAAAATCTTGGCAATCTTAATTTTATAACTCTCTACACAAATCCAAAGTGGAATAAAATCTTTGTCACCAAAAACCAAAATTAGTTCTATGTTAGCAGTGAATAGTTGTTTAGAGTTTCAAAATAGTTTACATTTATGAAAACAGTTTGCCATGGGACATTTAATAAGTACCTCCTCAGATGTAGATTTCAGAAATATCTGAAAGTAGGACTGAATGTGCTGGATACTGACTGCTGTTGAAGTAGTTGACTTCAACATCAAATACCAATGCTATTGCATAAATACCTCATTACCTGTAATATTGCTCTCTGAACCTGTGTGCCATTTAATCAGAACTGGCTAATTATTCTGAAGAGAGGAATTTATAATTAGATAAATATTTTTAAAAACACACCAAAGTGAAGTTAGAAAGCAAGTTCTAAATGTAATGTATAACCAGCAGTAGATCACTTATTTATTTTTTCAGTCTGACTCTTCTTTCTGATACTTTCTGATTTTGCTCCCCCCCCCCTTATTTTTCCTTCCTATTCTCACTATCATTCTTGTATCTATTCTCTTGTTCCTTTTAACTTGCTTCCTAGTAGCTTTTCAACATTTGGCTGGTGCCTCCTTTTTGTGCCTCTTTTTAGTTTTCTCATTCTAACTGCCCACCTAAGAACTGCAATGGAATCTCTTTATTCCCTCATCCTACCTTTCTGGATAACGGAGAATTACCGGTACTTAACATTTTCTTCTGCTTGTCTGAACAGTAGAAATCAGTTAATGTGTTACCTTGTTGTGTACCCTCTGGATCCCTCTAGTCCAGTGATCTCAACTGTGGTCCACTGCTTCTTCAGGGAAAGCCCCTGGCGCGCCGGGCCAGTTTGTGTACCTGCTGCATCTGCAGGTTCGACCAGTCACGGCTCACTGGCCATGGTTCGCCGCTCCAGGCCAATGGGGGCTGCGGGACACGGCGGACAGCATATCCCTCGGTCTGCACCGCGTCCCACAGCCCCCATTGGCCTGGAGCGGTAACCGTGGCCAGTGAGAGCCACAACCGGCCGAACCTGCGGACGCGGCAGGTACACAAACCAGTACGGCACGCCGGGGCTTTCCTTGAAGAAGCGGTGGACCACAGTTGAGAACCACTGCTCTAGGCCATCAGCTCTGTCTTTATATTTGACAGGGAAATGCATCCTAGCCTAGTTCAGTGTTGAGGATTCTCTCCGTGATGCTTGGGAAAATTAATGTTTAAGTAATTAACTTCTTGTACAAGGTGAAATTGAGCCCTGACCTATGCTCTGGCTGTGATCCCTGAGGCGGGAGGAATTGGGGCTACTGCTGAGAGCTTCGCTGCCAGGGCTAACCACCTGGAGAGCTGATAGCCCAGAGCCCTGTTGCCACTTCCCGGTGAGGGTTTAGCGGGAAGGACAGCTTGGAGCCCTGTTGCTGCCTCCTGGTGATGGATTGGTGGGGTGGGAGGAGAGCCTGAGCCCTAACTCCCCAATCTCTCATCAGGAGGCGGCAGCAGACCTCCAAGCTGTCAGCCCCGGCAGTGGGCTCCAGACTGTCAGCCAGCAGGCAGTGTAAGTAATGCAGTGTCTACACAGACACTGTGTCACCCTAACTACATAGACCTAAGTGCTACGCCTTTTGCAGAGGTGGAGTTATTAGGTCGATGTAGTGGGCGACTTACATCTGTGGGAGCACCATTCTAGTGCAGACACTGACATAGTTAGGTCGAAGTAAGCTGCCTTATGTCGACATAATTGTAGTGTAGACCAGGCCTAAAAACAAATACTTTCAGGTAGTTTTGAATTTGAAAACTGAAGTTGAGAGTAAGTTGAAAACTCGTGCAAATGAGCTGCAGTCATTTTGTTCTTACCTGTAGCTGTACAGGAAACTATATCATCATTCTCCTTCTAGATTAATTTTGTATTGGTGCAGGTTTTCTGATCCAGGTTATCTGGTAGGGTAGAAACACCTTGAGATTGATGCTGTCCTTCAGAGGAAACAAGGCCTTATTCTATATTGTTCAGATGCTCCGGTGGTGGGGTGGGTGGGAAGTGAAGAGACAGAAGGCTACAAAGTACATTTCAGCATCAAATATCTCAACAGATCCATTAAAAAAAAATTCACGATGGAGACCTTGAAATGCACACTAGTTTCCATCAGCAGAGGGGCCTGCATGCCATAATGGATGTGAGGAGTGCCTATCTCAAGACAGTCTCTCAGATGTTTCCTAAGCTTTGCTCTCAATACTTTTACCAATGCAGGTCTTAACCCTTTGTTTTAGCAACAGCTGTGCTAGTGTTTACAAAAGTGCAAGTAGTGTTAATATCAGGTCTTAGGCAAGTCTACCTCTTCTTGGGTGACCTTATCCAAGCCTCATCCAGAGTCAGTCATGGACTGTACCACCAAAACAATAAGGATGCAGCAGAGCCACAGTTTTGTGAAAGACAGTTAACAGTCTAGCATATTCCAAGTCTCGGTGTGGGAACAGTCACTGTCCTCTACAAAGTTGCTTATTGTGGGAAAGGCAGGAGAATCAGAAACTATATCAAACCGTCAACCTCTCAGCGAGCTCAGGGCAAATTGGTAATCAAGGCTCTGCTCCCATATCTGGATTTACTTCATGTGTTTATCAAGACAGACAACACCTCAGCCATGTCATATATTCACAGGCAAAGGGAGCAAGGTCTCCAGTCCTTCACAGAGAAGCTTGCCTCCTGATGACTTGGGCAAAGAAGAATCAACAGTCAGTCGGCTCCCTTCACAACCAAGGCTAAACTGAATGGTATGACTGACTAGCTCAAAATTAGGCAAAAATTAGATCATTCGGAATGGGACCTACATCTGGAGGTGTTTCATCTCTTGGTAAAGAAATTTAGTGTCTCAGACATCATCTGTTTGCCTCCTACCTGAATCACAAGGTTTCAGTCTTATTCTCTTGTTGGAGGAATCACAGAGCTAAGGCAACAGATGTCTTATAAGAAAGATGGCTAAAGGGATTCATATGCCTTCTCTCACTTTTCCTCTACACACCAGAATGCTACAAAAGATCAGGAGAGAAGCAGCATTGGTAATTTTGGCCTATTAGTTTCGTCAGCCAGGGAGAGCTGTTGATGCTTCATTAGTCTCCATCCCCACTTTTTTAATGACAGCTCAAAGAATGTCAAGGTGTTTCTACCCTACCAGACAACCTGGATCAGAAAATGTTCACCTATACAAAATTACTCTAGAGGGAGAATGACTCTGTTCCTGTGGCTAGGTAGCAGCATGGAGTAGGGCTTTGTGTAATACAGAAACTGCTTAACTGTGTTTCCAGTCTAGCAGTAAGCGTGGGAAGGAAGGATGTTGTTTCCAATTCCTGGGAATTGTGTGGGTACTTTGGGAATAGAAGGGCTGAGAAACATTGGCCCATGGGGATTGTGTTGACAGAATATCCAGAGATGAATCTGGGGACTAAGGTGTGAGCTGTGTCCACACTGCAAAAAGACCGGGCTTAGACCCAAGGCCCAGTGGACAAAGTATTAAGACTCATTACTACAATCTACAAGAGAAATTTGATTATGGAATGAGTGTTTAAGTTTGAATGCTGGTGGTGAAAATGCAATAACATTTAGGGTTTCATCCAGTATTTTAGACAAAATTAAAGTAATTAATGGAAACTAACATCAGATAAATGAATACTTTAAAACAACTAAGTAAATCAGGTATTACTTTGAGCCAAGTCTACAGACAAAAAGGAGGCTTTCTATAAGAAAGAGAATGCATAGAGTTAGAAAGTTTGGCAGTGGGGGGCTTAGCATGTTCTAGTAGCAATATCATATTTATCTGATCTCATAGTTGGCATGTGTTAAACTCAAATTCTCAAGTAACATAGATCTGCATTCCCTTGTGTTAAGATTAACTATTATATCAGTTAAACTTACCGTTAGTACTTTTATTTAAGTGTGTCAGTCACTTAATTATCTGGTCTATTATTCAGAACAAAGTGCTAGGTTTTGTTTAATTGTAGACCTTTTAGGCAGACAATATAGGATTGCCTTTTTTAATGTCTTTTCAGCATTGAAAAGCAAACACCAACAGTTAATGGTGTGTGTCACTGGCAATGAAGGGAATGGGTTTAAGAACCAGTTTGTGCTGTGAAGGACTCAAAGACGATAGTCTCTAACCGTTTGACTTTAATGTATGTGTTTGTTCTCTGTCCTGAACTTCATTGTGTCCCGGTTATAGATTTGAGGCTGGGAATACTTGCCCTATTTAAATTCCCTTTTAAAGCTTTTTTTGACAGTTGTTATTATTTTATTCAAACATCAGTTAGGTCTCTGATGTTAGACATCTTCAGGATGAAAGCTAACAACTTAATGTAGCATTTGTCCAAGTGCTTGCTGACCTTTATACACTGGGTTTGTAATTTCCTGATGTGACACACAGACACATTCTTACATTATTACTAATGATAGGGGCTCCAGACCTTGTTTGAATATAGCACATCTGTGACACTGCAGATGAAACGTGAGTATTTCAATTATAGCAGACTGCTTTGCCAGGGTGTTATGTTTAATATGGTGAGAGTCCTGTGCATTTGAAAGAAGTTTGAGGATTCTCTGAACAGCTTTCACTGCAGACTGTAACCATAGCAGCTGTTTCCTAATAAAATAGTTGTCTTTGGGGAATATGGCTTTCCTTCAAATAGATAGGAATGACATATTGTATTAAGCCTTCTGAGAAGCTTTCTGTTGCAAGTTTACTGAACGTACAGTGTATGTTGTGTACTGTTAGGTTTTGCCTGAAGGATTTTTGATACAGAGATGCAGTTAAGTTTTAGACTAACATCCCGTTATAATTCTGGTTCTTGGATTTTTAACCGTCTCTTTTCACCCCTACCAAACTGAAACTGATCTGCCTAAGTCTTTACATGCTGCATGTTAGTCCAGGGTAGATTTTTGTTTATAAGTTTGGGGCAAAATAGACAAGGATATTAGAGTTCAACAAAATAGGATTGTAAACTTTTTGATAACTTTTTAACACTGTATTGACTCATTTCCTTAAAAAAAAAGTTGGCCGATTAATTCTGAATTTGTTTTACTCTGATGGTTTTAGTTAGGTGTGATCTATTTTTGGAGGTGCGAGCTTGGCTGTTGCATTATGTAGCTATGAGCTTCAGTTTGCATGTATGGAATAGTCTGTGGCCTATGTGGGCTTTAAAAGTATGCATCAAGCAGGTTTTTAATGTTTCTGCATCACTTCTAAGCTATGAAAGAAGAGTTAGGAGGATCTAAACTCTGCAAGAAGGACCCAGGAGATGGAGGAGTTTGAGGGGCTGATCTCCTGTGGAACAGTACCTAACCTCCAAGGAGACACTGAGTGCGAATGCTGCTTCCCTTTTTTCTTATGGTAAAAGTTAGGGATTCGCTCCTGGAAAGAGAGCTCCTCGAATGGAGCAATAAGTGGCAGTCGACCGCTGTCCTCTGGAACTCTATGGACAAGGGGGTACTGCTGGATGATTGATTAATTTAAAAAAAAACCACCTTGTTTATCTGTAGTAAAGGTTGAAAAAGTCAATCTGAAGGAGAAAAGCAGAAAGGTTGGGGTGATAGTCAATAGTGTGTGGGGTTTTTTTAAGTTTAATTGTTGCCAGTTGTAGGCAACAATTGTTTTTTTCCCCCTCAACCAGTTGTTGCCAACTGGTTGAGGAGGGGGAAATGCTTGGATCCAAAATAACATGGCTTCCAAACTTGATACAAAGGAAACAAAGAAAGGAACATATGGCACTATGTGGGCAGAGTTTCAATGAAGGTAATGAGGTTTACTAAACTGTATACAGTACTTTTGAGGTCCGGGTGACAGATGAAAAGGATTATTTTTTTTATTTACAATACTCTAAAGCAAAGAGAAATAGTTGTAGCTTTCAATATGTCTTTTTTTCACAGCAAGCAAGGGCAGAACAGGAAGAGGAGTTCATCAGTAATACTCTCTTTAAGAAGATTCAAGCTTTGCAGAAGGAGAAAGAGACACTTGCAGTAAACTATGAAAAGGAAGAAGAATTTCTCACTAATGAACTCTCAAGGAAACTGATGCAGGTAATTGGTTTCTCAGCTTGTATTTCTCCTCACAGACCCCAAAGTACAATCTTCAAGAGGCGAGTTTAAACTTTGTTCTTGTTACCATATTTTTAGTAAAAGGGATGTGGTAGCTCAAAACTAACACTTTGTACAGGAAAAAACAAATCTCCTTTCTTCTTTAAAAATCTCAATAGAAAGGTGGGTTTTTTTAAACAAGCATTTCCCTGATGTTTGCAACTCAGGTTTTGTAGACTGAGAACTTGGTTGAAAGTGAAGCAGTTATGTTGATTTTCATTCTCTGTACTGAGATAGAAAAGTTAATTGGATTTTAAAAATTCTTTGAGTTCTAATACTGTAAGCTTTTGTTAGTAAGACAGGTGAAGAATCTTATTTACAGTATTTGATTTTAAATTAATGCTGCATATGTGACCCAGATAATTAGAGTGCTTATGTTAAGATGGGTAGCAGCACTTGAAACTTGGCCAGGAAATGTTATCTACATTTTTTTAAATGTGTTTGTTTGATATTTTTAATAACTTATGGCTTCCTCGTCTGTTAACACTTATAATATGTACTTTACTGGTATTTCATCAACACAACTTGCAAATGAAGTTTAATAGTATATTATTAAAGAAACTTATTTCTGCATATTCTAAGCATTTTTAACATTCTGTAACTGTAACCTTAAGGCATAGTTAATTCTATAGGATAGTGAGGAATATATTGTTGTAAACTACACTATGGCTAATCTCTGGCACCTTCAGTATTGAGAGATGGGATAATTAATGGGTGACTGCCATTTATTGGTTGTCCCTTTCCTCATTCATTAAGATAAATGTCAGGAGTTAAGGTTCTCTATATTTGGTGTACATACTGTTTTCCTCCCACTGTTTTTCAAGATTTATACTAATTTAGTCTAATTCACAAATATAAACTTTCAGAATTATCCTTTTCTATGAAGAATATAGCAGCATTTTTGGTAGGAATGGAAGGAGGGGTATTAAGTATTCTCTTCTTGTCAAAGTAATATGTAGTTTTCCTTATAGTAAAACACACTGGAATGTCTTTAGTGCAGTAGCTCTGGAAAATGGCATGATAGGCTAGTGCATTGGAGTACTTAAATTTTACGTGAAAAATGCAACTTGATTTAATTGGCTGAAGTGGCTTCAAACCCATGTAATCTTTTAATGGGACTCCACAATTTCCTTAGCAGCCAAATTGCTGCACTAAATGTAATTTATATCTCTATTTTATTTTAAGTAAAATGTTTTGTCTTTCTGTGTCTTAGAGTTCAGCTGCTCTATCTGTATTCCAGTCCCTCTGTCAGGAAGGACAGGGACTATTTTAAAAGTGCATGCATTGTATAGACTTACGATGGTGACATTAGGTGCATATTACAGAAATAAACTTCCTGTCTACAACTGTCACAAACTGAAAATATTTACATCCTCCAGAAAGTCAAAAGGGTTACATTCCCAGAAAGTCAGAAGAATTAACTACCTATAGTCAGTGTTCTAGCAAACCGTGATTTGGTAATATATACCCCAAAAAGAGCAGTCATGCACCTTCAGTTTCTTTCATCTGGGAGTCCTGAAAGACACTGGCATGGGGAAAAAGATTCTGTCCCAAAGAGAAGTTTAGCAAAATCAGGAACTTAATTCAAAAGGAGCAAGCCATCAAAGATATACCCTCATTATTTTTGTTCAGATTCCTTGGGACCGATGGTCTCCTGCAGATCTTGAAAAACGTGTTGGGCATCTGAGTCAGAGGACTAACCGACTACCCAGAGATTCAAGGAAGCAGCTCCACTGCCTTGGCTGTTCCTGATAGCTTTGACTAGCAGCATCAGAGGGAAACCAATATTCCTGTCAATTTTCTTCTGCTGCTGCTTAGCAAAAGGAAGAGCAGGAGCAGCTCAAATCGCTAGCGGAGTCAGTAAAACAAAACTGCTATAACTAACCTTTCAAAAGTCAGCCAAATGTAAACTTCACAACCTAAGCTAGAATGCTTAGGACTGAGTTCTCTTGTTTCTTTGTGCTGCTCTGGTGGCCAGTGGAGCTAGAAACGGGCCAAACCTTAGCTAGGGATTCCCCCAGTAGGTCTGTCACAAGAAGGAATAGAGCTGATGTAGACCGTGCCTACACTGCCTTTCTGCCTGCCACAGTGTTGGGAATGTTCTCTGGATGGAGCTCCGTGAAATCAAATGGTGGGCAATTTTGTAAAAAAAAACCCCATAACCTGACACCCTGTGCCCCCTTTGGTAACTAATTTGGTTATAGAATTTAGGTCCAAAAAGGTAAAATTCTGACTATACTGTATTTACCCAGTACTCAGCCTCAAGTCTGAATTTTAGTTTGCAGAGGCCTCCACCCCAAGTCCCATTCAGTCCAATGAGATTAGTTTCACTCTAGTTTTTGACGATCTAGATTAATTCCTGATGGCCATAGTGTCAGCTCAGAAGATTTTAGAGCTTGCTGTCTTATTCACTGAAAAATAGTACTGTAGTTTTCCAAAAGATTAATGACTAGATAATACTTAGTCCTGCCATGAGTGCAGGAGACTGGACTTAGATGACCTCTCGAGGTTCCTTCCAGTCCTATGATTCTATGTCCTAAAGCTCCCATGAATATTTCAGTCAGTCGTCATTCAGTAATTCACAAAACACAGGGTGTTATCCTCCTCTCCCTAGTACCAACTCAGTTGACCTGAAAGAGAGAATCTATTCTATCCTTGATGTTGATGGTGATAAAATTGTGCCTATGAAGGACAAATGATACCAGTATCAGAAGGGTAGCCGTATCAGAAGGGTAGCCGTGTCAGTCTGGATATGCAAGAGCGAGAAAGAGTCTTGTAGCACCTTATAGACTAACAGATATATTGGAGCATGAGAGTTCGTGGGTGAAGACCCATTTCGTCAGACGCATGTGGTGGAAATTTCCACCACATGCGTCTGACAAAGTGAGTCTTCGCCCATGAAAGCTTATGCTCCAATATATCTGTTAAATGATACCAGATGTCCCATTTATTGTTTCTAGCCAACCAACTACAATGTAAAGAGGAAAAAATAATCTTTTTCATGGTATAGTGCATGACATAGATCTAGCTGCATCACAGAAAACTTACCCAGCCATAAGTATTGTGGTTCATAATTCTGGATGCACTGCATCCTTCATGCTGAAAAAGCACATGCTTCATTGGAGGAAGTATGTGAAGCACTCGTTTGTTCTTCCCTCCATACTTTCACAAAGGATTGTGTTTTGTACTTTTTGTTCTCCCGCAATACTTCTTAGAAACTTTTTTGCTGTTTTAAAACAATAATGCTTAACCTAAAAAAACCCAACCCAACAACTTTATTTGTATGTCTAGTACAAACCTATCCCCCAGAACAGGTCATGGGTTGATTATATCCCAGATTTACTTCTAAACTACCAGAAATACCCTGGAAGGAAAAAACAAAGGTACGGGAACACATTTCCACAACTACCAGTAATATGCTGAGCAGTGTGTAAGGCACAAAATGAAAATGGTCCAGGTAAGCACACTACAGAATTACAAATTTTTCCTCTTTGAAATGTCTTGTCCTGTCCTTTTTCTATTGTGATCTTGGACTTGGGCAGTTGGTACTAAAATATACACTAATTGCATATAATTTTCTTAGGTAGTTATGAATTGAGGTTAATTTTAAAGTTGATGAGTTTTGCAGATTATTTGGCTGAAAGCATGTCAGTTACTGATGGCTCCGATCTACCTCCATTTATGAAAGGGGAAGTTTCCATTCATATGTATGAATGACTGTTTCTGAGAAGAGAAATTTGTGGCACTGTAAAGCAAATTCTCCATTTAATAGAAGAAATGGGAATAGAAGTGCATGTCTGTAATATAAAAGTGTTCACTTGACCATAGCAGTTTAACTTTGCAATTCTTGGTTCTTCAAGTGATGGTCCCTATGAGTATTCCACATGTGGGATAGGCATGCACGCCACGTGCCTGTGTCCGGAATTTTTTGTAAGCAGTGTCTGTTGGCCCACACGTGCTCTGAAGCAAACCAAAGGCATAAAAGTTCTCTCCAGTTCCTTCGTGTACTTCCACATGGTCTGAGTTGGAATCTCCTAGAACATCTCAGAGAACATATTTGCTCCACCCTCCCCACCATCAGTATTCATCCCTCCTATTGAGACCGTCTCTATTCCGGGATGGCTGAGGCTATCCTGGCATGGCAGAGTTGTTCTCCCATCCCACCTGCCAACTTTGGGGCACAACCATCGGTACTGTCAGTTCCATTGGAGATAAGGGATCCAGCTTTCTTTTCAGATGAGTCTGAGGCCACACAGGAGCCTTTGCAGCATCGGACATAGGTGACACGAGACAGGACCCCCAGAAGATCAGAGTTCCAGCCTCCAACCAAATACAGTTGGTCAAAAGATGGGTGGTACCCTCTGCCATGGGATCCTCCTCCACCAGTTGATCCATCCTACTGGCAATATTGAGGACCATAGAAGCCCAACCCTAGACACCCAGGATCGGTATAGGAGTCCTGTTTGACATTGCCCAGGCACTCACAACTGGACCTGTTGAAATATTCAGAAGGGGAAGGTGAGCTGGATCCAACAGTTCCATGAATGATCTCATCATCTTCACTGGATGAGGTGGTTACCCTGTCTTCTCCCTCTCCACTAGACCACTTTAAATAATATCAAGAGCTCATGCACAGGGTGGCTGCAGAGCTACAGCTTCAGCTTGAGGAAGTCTAGGAGTCTCATCACAGTTTACTAGACATTCTGCAGCCTTCCAGTCCCAGTTGAGTGGCCCTCCCCATCAACAAGGCCATCATAGATCCAGCAAAGATGGCTTGACATGCTCATTCTTGTGCTCCCGCCCCTAAGAGGGCTGAGACGTGCTACTTCGTTCTATCCACACTCTGTTCCCACTGCCTAACTCATTGGTGGTGCAGGCAGCTACAGAGAAGTCCAAGCAACAACACCCAAAGGCTACTCCCTCTGATAAGGGACAGAAGCAGCTTGACCTTTTCGGGAGAAAGGTCTTTTCTTCCACCTCCCTCCAGTTCAGGATCTCTAATTATCAGGCCCTCTTGACCAAATATGATACATTACAAAAAAATAATTATAACTAGTAAGGGACCAGCTCCTGGAGGAGGATAGAGCCCACTTTGAGGTCTTAGTGGACGAGGGCAGATTGGTGGTCAAAACTTCCTTCCCAGCTGTGGTGGACATGGTAGATAGTTCAAGGAGGATGGCTACAGCCATTGTTATAAGGAGAGACTCGTGGTCATAATCTTCAGGTTTTCCTAGCGAGGTGGGAAAGTACCGTCCAAGATCTGCCCTTTGATACTATTAACCTATTCCACAAGAAAGCAGGTGAGTCTCTGCACTCCCTCAAAGTCTCAAGGACAATGCTTTGCTAGCTGGGTATTTATATGTCTCCTCCTAAGAGAAAACGCCATAGACCGGGGTAAAGGGCAAGATTGCCTCCTTAGTGGTTTTACCACCGACATCCTCAGGAGTCACCAGGCAAGAGACAGAGGGCGTACAGACATAGGAACCCAACCTCTGCAACATCCACCCCCACATCATACTCTAACTCTCAGGTGAAGAATTTATTTTTATGGGACTGTTGAGACCTATGTCCTTTATTGATGTCCCTTTATTCCCCTCCTCTGACATTGGAAGCCCACCTTACCCAATTTGCCAAAAACTGGAGGGTCCTAACTACAGACAAATGGGTATTAGAGATTATTCAAGGCGGTTATCTGATTGAGTTTCTGGTACCTCCTCTCCACAAATCTCCCCCTTCCCAGTTGCTTTTCAGGGACCACTTTCATGAGGAGATTCTACGACAAGATCTCCTAAAGGCAGCCATAGAGAAGGTTCTACTTCAACATCAAGTGAAGGGATTCTGTTCCCCTTACTTCTTGATTCCCAAGAAGAATGGGAAATGGAAACCAATTCTTGTTCTGAGACAGCAGAACTGGTTCATTCAAAAAGTAAAATTCCATGTGATATTCTTGGTATCAATAATTCCATCGTTAGAGGAAAACACATGATTCATGGCTCCCAGTATGAAAGATGCATATTTTAACAGATATCCACCCAGCCCACAGCAGTTTCCTTGGGTTCCCTTTGATTGTGAGCATTACCAATTCAGAGTCCTTTCCTTTGGCCTAGCTATAGCACCCAGGGTCTTTACGAAGGGTTTCTGAGTAGTGGCAGCTTGGATGAGAAGATGGATTTAGTCTTAACTTAGCTCAGTGACTGGCTTCTGACAGGCAGTTCCTACAAGGAAGTCCAGTGGGCAACCAGGGTCCTGCTCAGCCTTCTGCCTTCCGTGGATGTCTGCATCATTCATGAAAAGTCCACATTGCCTCCCACAAGATTCCTAAATTTTATAGGGGTGACAGTGGGCTCCACTATAGCAAGAGTGTATCTACCTCTAAAGAGATTTCAGGCCATGAGTGTTCTCATATATATCAGGTCACTATAGGACCCTGGTGGTGAATCAGAACTTGCCTTTTCCTTGGCCACATGGCCTCATGCACACATCGTGCCATTTCCCAGACTTCATCTTCACAGCCTATAAGCCTGGCGTCTCGCTGTTTTGTTGCCCTTTTCTGATGATACACAGAAAAGTGACAGTTCGCCCAAAGTTTAACACACTCATTTGCTCGACAAAATGAGAGAAGGTTGGCGTGGGGATCCCTTTCCTCACACCAACTCCTGAAGCAAGCATGGTTACTTCTTGGGTTGGGGTGTTCATACGGGTGATCATATGGCACAAGGCATCTGACCCTATGCAAGTCCGGAATACATATCAGTTCACTAGAACTCCCTGCAGTTCGTCATGCCTGCAACACCTCCCTCCCCCCCATTCATCTGATCCAGACATATCCAAATAATGCAAGATCACATGACAATGATACTTTACATGAACAAGCAGGGAGGAGTGATATCTCTCCCTCTTGTGCATAGAAGTAGTCACCTCCTGGGACTGGTGCATTAGCCATTGCATAACTCGGTCAGCAGTATGTTTAGCAGGAGTACAAAACTCAGTAGCCAACTGCCCAAGCAGACCTTATTTTGTAAATAATGAATGGGAGATCCACAGTTTGGTTCTCAATGACATCTTGACCGAATGGGGAACAACAGCCTGGGACCTTTTCAACTTGTGGGAGAACAAAAAATTTCCTTGGTACTGCTCCAGAGCTGTCCTGGGCAAGGACTTTATGGGAGATGCCCTGTCACTGTCGTGGAAGGGTTGCCTGTTATATGCCTTTTCTCCCATCCCATTGATGCCACAAGTTCTGAAGAAGATCCACCAAGAAAGAGCTCGAGTCATCCTGATGGCACCCAACTAACTGGCAGAGACAGTTCTGGTTTATGGATCTGCTGACGCTCTCAGTTCTCCAATCCATGAACATTCCCACAATACTGGAGCTTCTAATACAACATAAGGGTGGGTTCAAGCGCCACAATCTGGGACTGCTTCAACTCAGATCCTGGTATTTGAATGGGCATCGGAAGTAGAATGCTCGCATTCTGAAAGGGTACAATCCATCCTTAACCAAAGCAGAAAATACTATAAAAAGCAGTTAGCAAAATAGAAGTGTTTCTCCTCTTGGGCTCACCAGTGAGAGTTGTCTCCAGAATCAGCCAGGATCCCTGCTATCTTAGGGCTGGTCCACACTAACCCCCCAGTTCGAACTAAGATACGCAACTTCAGCTACGTGAATAACGTAGCTGAAGTCGAAGTATCTTAGTTCGAACTACAAGGTACTTACCGTGGGTCCACACGCGGCAGGCAGGCTCCACCGTCGACTCCGCGTACTCCTCTCGCGGAGCAGGAGTACCGGTGTCGACGGCGAGCATTTCCGGGATCGAGACAAGACACGATAAATCGATCCCAGAAGATCGATTGCTTGCCGCCGAACCCGGAGGTAAGTATAGACGTACCCTTCGAGTATGTACTTACCCGTAAGTCTTTGGGTCTTGCATTCAGTTTTCTGTGATTGCATTTAGCACGGATCAGTGCTTTCCATCCTCCGGTGAATAACCATGCAATATTCACTCATCCTGTCACAACTAGATTTCTGAAGGGGATTCTCAGTCCTTTCCACCAATGGGGAAGTTTGAATCTCAGTAGTACCTCAGTTTTTGTTTTATCGTCACTCAACCTTGAACCTCTGGCCACATGCTCTGTGGCCCACCACATGATGGTGTTTTCCAAGTTTAATGAGTCAGAAAATCCACTTACCAGTATTTTTCCAAAACCACATGCTTCAGATGAAGAGACGGTTGCATTCTCTAGATGTCCAAAGGGCTTTGGGTTTTTATCTGTAAAGAATGAAGGACGTTAGACTCCTTAACTATTTGTTTCCATAGCAGAGCAATCATGAGGGGTCAAGCAACATTGATGCAGAGACTTTCAGAATGGATCTCTGGTTGTATTATCCTTTGTTACCAATCAGCTCATATTTCCACTCTGGAGGGAGCGAGGGCTCATTCCACTAGAGGGCAAGTTACTGCAGCTGCATCGCTGAGAGACATAGCACTCCTAGTGATATGTAGCACAGTACTTGGAGCTCTTTGCATACCTTCTTGAGACATTACCCTCCGGTCTAGTCATCAACTGTGGATGCATCTCTGAGGACAGCAGAACTACAGTCAGCTACCACTTCTGCATTTGTGCACCCACCTCCTGTCTGATTATTGCTTATGAATCTCCCATGTGTTGAATACACATAACAACCATCACTCAGAGGAAATGGAGGCTACTTAGTTGTAACTGGAGGTTCTTCAAGACATGTGGTCCTTATCTGTATTCCATCAGCCATCCTCTGTCCCTTCAGCTGTGGATTGTTTGAATTGCACTAATAATGGGAAACTGGAGAGATCTTTTATTCCCTCAGTTTGGAGCACAAGGAGAGCTACACGCATGTATGGGCCAATGGACACTGCTTACAAAACATTCCAGATGCAGGAGCATGATGCGCATGTGAATCCCATGTGTGGAATGCAGATGGGGACCACACATCCATCTTTATTTGAATCGTGGAACCGTAATGTTGCATTACCATAGCCCAAGATTTTCAAATAGGAACCTACAGTGTTCATAATTAGGTTCCTCAGTGTCTGATATTCAAAAGTGATGGGCACCAAGCAACTCCCACTGAAGCCAAAAACCTATTTTCTATATAAGAAAAAACGAATACCAATCATGTTCACAAACAGTGAATTTTGTTTAGTTAATTTTGATAGGGAGGTTTCCAGATGTCATTGACTTCATTGCTCATTACACTTAAAATTAGGACACGTTATTTTAAGCTACACTGCACCATCTCTGGTTTGAGAGCAGCTTTAAGTTTCTCACTACATGAAGTATGATAGGCTAGGCTTGTTGCAATCTCCAGGGAACAAAGGTCATGTGTAATTGTTCAGGAATACTGCACACGTGGCTGAGAAGTGTCATGAGATCATATACAAATTGGAAAAAAGACCCTTAAATAGTGAACTGGCATCTTTCTTCTTCCATATGGGGTTTCTGTGCTTCAGACCAAATCCTTCCTGTCTCAGACAATGATCCTATTTTGGATCAGACTTCCATTGGAGGCTGTCATACTTCCAATTAAGGCCATAAAAAGAGTTTTTGCAATTCTCTCCCCTCAGTGTTTGGGAATAAACACCTGAACATTGAGCTGACCTGGAGCTGAACTTTCTCAAATTAAAGCTAACGTGTTCCTAAGCAATGTTGGTTAATTGAGAAATTTAAGATAAACTGACATACATGAAAGACTTTTAGACGTCACAGGGAGGCCTTGTGATATAGCCTGCTAACCCAGGTAGAATTCTTGGCCTCTTATTTTTTCAAGCTATCACCATTCTGCTGCCAAGAAAAAATTGCTGCCACATTATGCAATTGCCGAACAGTTGGCAGAGTGACTTTTTTTCACATTACCTGAACTGTTGCATTGTTGAATCTTTGAGATAAAATTTACCACCTCAGCAGACATCTTGGAATGAAGTACATCCTTCATTATCTGGAAAAAAAAAGGCTTTTAGTGACACAACCACCTCACTAATAACTATTTTTACAGCCCTTGTTTTAAATTAAATGTCTTGTATTTATATCTTTTATTTGATCGGGATCCGCTGGCCAGCCAAGTCTTTGAAAAGTTTGGAAACATAGGATTCAGGGACTCCATTAAAATTAACTACTCATTTGAGAATTATGATAACTTTTTTTGCATAACTTCATTAGATGTGCTTGGTATAGGATTTGTTATTGCAAGTTTTTCCTTGCATGCACTTGTCACACCTTTTGAGATTTCATGGAATATATATTGAAAATTAATCTTTCATGTAACAGGTTGCCCACAGGGATAATTGAGGTTTTTTTACTTACAAATTCATTTATCCTTTTGACTCTCTACATTTAAAAATCAGTGAGATTCTGCTTTGTCAGTATCCTTTACCAATATTGTACTATTTGCTAATTGTTCTAAGTTTGGTGCATCTCACATGATGACTTGTGGATAATGTTAAAGGGGACACCATCAAGTGAATAGGCATAATTTGTGTATTAGGGCAAACTAAGTGGGCAATAAAAATAGATTTGATATCTGACTCTTCTTCTTGACAGTCTTTTTGAAAATACTATATCTTGTAGAAACAAGCTGCTGACCCCACTCAAATGTCATGTTAACTCCAAGATGCAAATGAATTCATTAATTGCATACAGAATGGGTATCATTTACCTGATGGCATCTAGGAACAAAGCCTGTGTAGCTTCTCAGTTTCAGAAATATCTTTTTAAAATCCAAATAGATTATATCTGTGGTTGACGACAGTAGACAGACTACAAAAATCTAGATTTTATTCCGTTTATTTGAAACTGCATCAGTAGGAAATAAGACTAATTATTTCCGTGAGAGTCAAATGTAAATATGCATTTGAGTGGAAAATGCAATTGAGTTCAAGACCCTCATAAGATACCAGGATCACAATAAAGGAAAAAAATTAATTTTGTTCACTTAATTTTGCCCTGAATCATCAGCCAAGTGTAATATAAAAAACAAAGGCATTGACAGTCGACTACTTTTTATTTACACGTACATCAATTTTGTATTTGCTACTGTCTTTTGGGAGCATTTCTGATGCTTAGTCACTGCATAGCTTTCTTCTTTAGCAGTCAGGACATATAAATTGTTTGCAGTCTTAAATTTATCCCAAGCCTGCTTATCTTTTTACCTTGCTGCCTTTTTAAAACGCCCATTTGCTACACCACTTAGTATTTTCATCTTTGAGACAATGTTATGTAGCTGACATTTCCAGTTACCAAGTGCATATTTTTTACCCTTCTCTTCAAATCACAGCTGTCTATGTATTTATAAGCAACCATCAAAGTGCTGCACATATAATTAAAAGCACAGTGTTTGTCTGAAAATACTCCACCCCTTCCTTAATGCACTGTTTACTGAAGTTGATGTTTTCTTTGTGTCAGTGAGAGATTTAGCCATGCCAGCCTGCAGCTGTTATTGGGGGAAAGCGAGATTGAAATGTCAGCATTAACAACTATTTCACTGCTGATCAAAGCAAGTAAGAAAGGAGAGGGATGATCTGCACAATCTGAGAGTGACATCTCACTTTGTCATGAGTTTGGTGTCTGGGAGAGTACCACCACTAGTTTTCTGCCATACTTTGTCTTGTGGAATCAAAAGAACAAATAGCAGAAGAGCCCCAGGAAGTTGCTTCAGAGCCCACCAAAGAGTTCAGAATCCTGCAGAACCCAGCACGGCAAGTCCTTACCATTTTTTCTCACATGGGAGATGCTTTCTTCTGTGTTCCTCAGATTACTCAGCTTTCTGATGTGTTTCCTACATTTGAGTCAAGTAGAAAAGAAAGCTTTCCTGTGGCTGGAGCACTGTTGGCTTTGCCGAAAATCAGATGGAGCCATTGGAGTTCTGATCAGCACAACCTGGTGCTTTGGCTGCAGTGTACTCACACTGCTAAGATCAGATTTAATGGGTCCTACAATAGGTACAGCATAAGTGAGTGAGCCTCACCATTTCCTCTGATGCAGATTCCACACCCAAGCATTAGCAACCATGACGTGATGAGCCAGATTATGCAGCTGCAGCTAAACTTGATTAAATAATGTTTCTGGTTCATGTCTTTTATTAGGTTAGTTTTTGAACAACTTTTATGATTTTATTTGTCTGATTGGCTGCTGATGTTAACAGTCCCTGAACACACACTTGACATTAGCAGAAGTGTAGTGTAGACTCACTTTATATCAAGAGAAGGGTTTTCTGTTGGTGTAGGAACATCACCTCCCCAAATGAAGTTAGCTATATTAATGAAAGCCGTCTTCCATTGACATAACCCATGGTGTAGATGCAGCCATGTCAGCATCGTTACATTGGTCAAGGATGTGGGTTTATTTTCACATCCTGATTAAAGTAATTATGCCAATATAACATTTCATTGTAGACCTGGCCTAAGACTTTTTGGTCATGTACCTCTTCATACAGTTATTAATTGACTAACTAATTAAAATTAACCTGATTATCAGCAGCTGGCTTTTGTATTAATTTTCATGAGAGAATGGGTCTAGTTTTTTTAAAATTAGAGCAAATTTTAAATTGATAAAAGTGAAAAACTTGCATTACCTTGAGCTAGGCACTGCGATGCAAGGTTTATGTGCATTTCTGTTATTGCTCCGGTCCTCATGTTACAGTCTTAATTCTCTCTTCTGAAAACTCTAGTCATACCATATTTTTGGGAGTGGTATGGGGGGGTATTTAAAGTGAGCATGAAGATGTGACCATCAGAGGCAGGATTTAAATTCTCATCTACGAAGGTATCAGACTAGGGAATAGTATACTTTTGATATTGAAATTACAAATTGGGTTTTTTCTTAGAAAGTTACCTCTGTTTTAACAATGTTCTATTACATAACAGCATTTCTCAATTTTCATACACTTGTAATATTGGAAGTGCATTCCTTTTAAGAGATACCTGGTGGTGAACGAGGGAGAAAAATGTATTAAAAATTTGTGCTGCTTGTTCAAGCCATGTACGTAGGTGCGATGTCAACAGTCAGAACTTTTAGTGGTGAAACAGGTAAACTATTGGAAAAGGGCTGAGTACCTCAGGGATCAGCATTGAGCCTTTTCTTGTTTATCCTCATCCGGATACCCTCACAAGGAACATAGTGAAGGAGGCATCTTGGTACGTGCTGTTTGCAGATGATATTGTTCTATGCAGTGAGGAGAAAGATGGTATAGAAAAGGATCTTGAAAAAAGGGGAGATGTGTTGGGCAGACATGGCCTCAAAATAAGTATAAGAAAAAAGAGTAGGTGGTATGTAATTTTAATAATGTAAACAATCAAGAATGATCCTTGAAACTAGATGGGCAGACAGTATCGAAAAGGCAAAGTTTCAAGTAGCTGCATTCCAGAATCTGGGGAAATGGAGGACGAAATTAGAGCTATTATAATAAATGCGTGGCTCAATGGAAAGAGATAAGTGACTTAATATGTGACAAGAAGATACCAGTAAGATTGAGAGAGTCTCTAAAAGAATAGTCCATACAGCTTTTAATATATGACGCTTAATGTGAGCAACAAAGAAACATGACTGAATGATCTGTTCCAGAGAAATGTTGATGTTGAGGTGGATGAATGGGATAAGCAAGAAAGATCCCGGAAGAAATGTGTGTATTAGACATGTTCAAAGTAACACCCATAAACAAAAAAAATGGAGTGCAGGCACAAATGGTTTGGTCATGTCAGATACCATCCTGACAGCTATGTGGATAAGAATCCACCAGATCAAGATTGAAGGAAAAAGAGGCTGACTCACGAAGTTGTGGGATGTCATAAAGAAAGACATGTGGTGAGATAGAGAACATGGCACTGAACAGAGCACTTTGGATGGAGAGGACTCCAAGAGCTGACCCCATTTGATGTGATTAACGCAAGAGAGAAGATTTGTCTTTGCTAAATATTTGGAAAGTTATGCTTCTTTCATCTGTTTTATATATTAAACGTAATTTAAAATGTTGTTGTTCTTAAAAATTGTGGTGTATATTTTCAAATCCTCTAATGAGTTGAACACAGCCAGTAGAGGAGACTTTAATATCCAGAAAGAATAAATGTGATGTTGCTTATAGTCCTGTGTAATCTGCTTTGTAGTCTTTTATAATTATGCATTGAAATATTTTCATATGTATCTTGAATTTTTAGCTACAGCATGAGAAGGCTGAACTGGAGCAGCATTTAGAACAGGAACAGGAGTTTCAAGTGAACAAGCTGATGAAGAAAATTAAAAAACTGGAAAACGATACTATTTCTAAGCAGCTCACTTTGGAGCAGGTAAACATCTATTTCCTGTTCTTTGAAATAAAGTGTTTATCCTAGAGAACAACTTCTGTTCAGATTTTTTTCACTGGGGGAAAAAGTGATTTAAAAATACATACATGTTTTAGGCTCCAAATTTGGCCCATTTCTTAAAATCTGTAATTTAGCTGGAGGTCGTTGTTCAGTTTTTTACTGTTTTGGAATAGGAAAAAAATGTTATCAGAAATATTCAAAGGAAATAGCTGGTAGGTTTATTTTGTGATGATTATGGTAAATTATTTAATCTTATGCTTCAGACTGCCTGTATAATAGTGCTTCACAGGGCTGTTACAAGGTTTGTAAAGTATGTTGGCCTTTTGTGCATTGAGAAATACTGGTGTTGCCACCACCATTATAACATAGTAGCTCACCTGTACACACTTGTATCCACATACAAGTCCTTGAAACGGTACACAGGTGTTTACACTGAAGCAAGGAAGAGCACAAAATAATAAAAAAGCAATTGAGTAAAACATAGCTTAGTCCCACACCGTTTTACCTTAAAAACATATGGATGTTTGTTGTTCAGCAGCCACATCTCAAACACCACATCTCTCCCCTCCGTGTATGTACTTCTGCTGGAGAAGTTTGCACATCAGTCTGTCCACTGCTTCAGTAGTATCTCCCACACTTAATGTAACTGAAAGGCCACACAGAAAAAAATCATTGGTTGCAAGTTACCCCCCATATTACCAAATCCACTTTTCTCAACATAATGCTCCGGCATCCACTTTATGACCCTGCTTGTTTCCCATCCCATAGGAGTGATACACACCTGAGGGGCCACATTGCAATACTTTGGAAAGGAGGGGTGACTTCCCTCCAGACCTGGATGGTCCTAGCTCTGTATCCTAGAGGGAAACATTAGAAAAAGTAACTTAGAAAAAAGAAAAACAGCAATAACAAAATTAATATTGAAATAGACTATATAAATGACAATAAAATCATCTCCTTCTCTCCGCCAGTACTCACACCTAAAGGTGCTAATACTGTGTCTAGCACTTAGCCTCTAGGCTCATAAGCAGACTGGTAATGGGGCTGGTGCAAGCTGCTGCTCTTCACCACGTATTAGACGCTGTCTCTTACAATGCATATGCTATCCCCACCTGACACATGATGGCCCACCCCTGCTCTGTGGATAGGGAAAATGGGGTCTCTGCTTTACACAGGGAATAGTTCATTATAGCAGGAGAAACTCCTGCTTCATCCTAGCTTTGTGCAAGGATTCAGGGAAGTAGTCAGACTGAAAAGCTGTACACTCCCAAAGTGGCTTGGAAAGACTCTACATGAGGACTCCCAGAGCAACGGCAGGCATATCATTATACTCATGCATGATACTAGGTAATGAAACTGTCAACAAATTATACCCAAAATGCAAAACATAAATAGACTGTAAATAGAGAATTATCAGTTTTAGTAATCCAATTTATGGGATTTTTTAATATACTATTGCAAAAGATTTCAGATGAGTTGGAAGTTGTCTCTGTAATGTTGGGATGGAGTGATTTTTAAATCATTTGATTTTTTGCAATTGATTTAAATTGAGGCTCTGTAAAACTAATTGGAAAATGCGTCCTTTCGCAATTTTAGATGAAAACTTTAATGAATTAAATTATAAACTTTTTAAAATACTTTTATGGATAGGGTATATCTTGAATTTTACAACACTGCTAAAGGCAAAAATCAAACTTCTGAAAATTGAAGTCCTTATCTTGCAAATACTTAAGCAGGTGTACTTGATTCTCATTTACTGAACTTCAGTGAGACTTCTCTGTTTAAAATTAAACATGAACATTACATCATTAGGGAGCTAAAACTGTTCTTATTAAACTTCTTGTGGCATAAAACTGTCACTTCAAAACCAAAAGCTTCACACTGAAAAGTTATTTCTACTTTCAGTATATTAACAAAATTACTGTGAACTTTTTATAAAGATAGGCCAGACTTTTCCAACCCATATTTAGGCACCCAATTGTAGGATTTTCAAAAGCACCTAGTGACTTATGAGCACACATCCCATTGACTTCAAAAGGCAAACCCTGATGAAGGATAGCCTGGCCAGAGGATTTCAGCTTGCTTTATTTATGGAAATTGAGCATATTGGAAGGGGATGTTGGTTGCAAATATATCACAGGCTATTTGCTAATTAAGTTGTTTGAATTTGTGGTCTTCTCATAGTACAAGGCCCTAGACTTGTTTTTTTCAGCATAGAAGAGCATTTTAAATGTGAGACTAGTAGAATTCCAGATTTTACACACAGTTTTTTTTCCTACTAGTAACTGGGAAACTAATAAAAGTATCACACATCCACTTTAGAAACGGAACATTATAAAATGAATGTAAAGAATTCTCATGTAATTAAAAAATCCGATTTAAATAAAGAATATTTTTTTTAAATTAAACATTGATTTTAATTATTTTAACCATGATTTTATGCCCCCTAGTTTGTTTTGCACTTTGAACATGTCATATACTATATATACTAAATATTATTCTGCTTTTCTGTCTGATACTTAAATGTGGATTTATTGAAGGATCTGAGAAATAGAAAAGTAGGCGGATGTAGTACCTGACAAAATCATGACTATCAAAATCTGGAAACAAACGTTAAACTGAAGTAACTCTCTTAGCCACAAGGTGGTGGTGGTGGCCACTTAGAACTAAAGTGCAGACTAACTGAACTGAAATATTAGTGAAAATAGTGTCTGTAAATTTCTTGTGTGTTGGAGCTCTTTGGTCCCAGGATATTGGAGAGACAAGGTGAGTGATGTAATGTGTATTATTGGGCTAACGTCTGTTTGCTGAGAGAGACAAGCTTTGAAGTTGCACAGAACTCTTCCTTAGGTCCTGAAATAGAACTCTTTGTAAATCTGAAAGCTACTGTCTTTCCAACCGTAGTTGGTTCAGTAAAAGGCATTACTTCAATCACCTTGTCTCTGTAAATTCATTAGCATTTGTGATGTTACTGTGTATCTTGGGCAGACAGCTTGGTAAAATTATGGAACACCAAACTTTAATAATCAAATGTAAATACCAAGAAGTAGGTTTTTGTTAAAATATTCAAAAAACAAGGAAGCTCAAAGATAAAAGTACTGTGTTCTTGCTGTGCTGTCCTCCAGTTTTCTTGTACTTAAGTGCCTGGCATAATGCATTAATTTTATGTCTGTGCAAAGTTGTTTTGAGTCAAGGATAGAGGGTCAATCTTGTCTTTACATTTCCTTGCTCCTATGAGTTTGGTGTGTTAAAGTTTTGTTTATATAATTTTCTCTTTTCCGTATTGTAAAATAAATCCGAAGTTCCTTTAAACCCGTACAGCACATACTTGCTCTTTCTCCCCCCCCCTTTTTTTTTAAAGTTAAGGAGATGAATTGAAATAACTCATCTGTTACTATTATGTTAATGCCTAGATACCCCAATTGAGATTGTGACCCCATTGTGCTACAGCCTGTATATGCATGTGGTAAGAAACAGTCAAAAGGCAAGAAAGGGGAAATATTATACAGGAGGAGATTTTAAGGCACAGAGAGAGAATGATTTCCCCAGAGTTACATAGGTGTGGCAGACCTGGTACTGGATTTGAATAAGACTGTCTTGATGTTGATGTTATGCTTGAGGAGGAGGAAGGATGATTTTAAAGAATGGTTTCAAACTATTGTGGAGACAATATGTGTTAACATCAGAGGCTACATTGCTTGCAGTGTTGGGGTTCTGTGGGGTCCAAACTGTCATAGATTCTCCAGTAGTATCAGTGACCCATAGTATTTTCTATTGCACGTGACTAAGTTCACGCTCTCTAGTGCAGAACTTGCAGTGATCATTTCATGCCTTCATCGTTTCCAGATTTCAGTGCTATAGAGTGCTCATTTTGTGGCACAGGCCAGGGCAACCCACTCCAGGGGTAATCCACGCTGACAGTTATGATTCTGCAGTTCATTTTGTTTAAAAAATACTTGTCTTCCCTTGTGTTTCTGAATTTTACCTGACGTAGTTCTTTGACTTAAGGCAGATAGCTGAAAACAATAGATCTGAGAGATTTTAACTCTTGTTGAGACATCACACTCCGAAGCATAACAGCAAAATTTGAAACTCTGCCAATTTCATTAGCTGGATATTTTAGCTAAAATGAACTGTAATGTGCTTCTCCATTGTTGATGCAGGGATATAGGATGAGGTGGCTGTCACAGTTTGCCATCCACGTGCTGTAGTCTGCTGTTATTGTAATGCTAGTTGTGGCATCTTACTGTTTTTTCTTTCAGCTGCTTCCCTAATGAGCAAAGCACAGAGGGCAGCTAGAGGAGATGCAGTTGGGGAAATAAGTAGGGGAAATAAGTAGGACTTTAGCTAACAGTAGAATCTGGTGCTACAACCACCCCTTTAGCCCGTAGTTCTTTGAAAGAAGAGAGAATAGGATTTGATGCTTAAGAAGGAAGGTTACTCTTTGTGGCCAGCAATATGGTAAGGTGTGAAGGGGAAAAGGGATGGATGAAGCCCAGAGATAGAGTTGGGATGCTGGGGGAAACAGTAAGTTCAAGTGCTTCAGATATTTCAACTCAATAGAGTTCAAAAAGGAGACAAAGGAAAAGCATAGAGAAGAAAGAACAATACGCACAAAATATGGAGTTTTGAGGGGGATATACGTGGAAAACGGATGGCGAAGAAAAACAAAGTGCAGACATTATTATGGTCCTAAAAATACCATTTTTCCATTATAGAATGCTAAATGTAACTAAGTTTGGTGAGAACCTAAGGACCATATTCTATCACCTGTGTCTATGTAAATTTCCAGTATCAGTGGGAATTTTCCTATTTGGAGGGTAGTGTACGATCTTAACCGTATAGCCACAGCCCCTTGGCCTTAGTTTAAAATGCAACTAGTCCCTGCCAAACTCATTGTGTAGACACAGCTGACTTTAGTCTGTGCTTGAAGTCTACTTGGAAGCTCCTTAGTGCAGAACACAGCTGCCTGCAAAGAGCTACAAAAGGATCTCTCAAAAGTAGGTGACTGGGCAACAAAATGGCAGATGAAATTCAATGTTGATAAATGCAAAGTAATGCATATTGGAAAACATAATCCCAACTATACATATAAAATGATGGGGTCTAAATTGGCTGTTACCACTCAAGAAAGAGATCTTAAGAGTCATTGTGGCTAGTTCTCTGAAAACATCCACTCAATGTGCAGTGGTAGTGAAAAAAGCAAAGAGAATGTTGGGAATCATTAATAAAGGGGTAGACAATAAGACAGAACATATCATATTGCCTCTATGTAAATCCCTGGTACACCCACATCTTGAGTACTGTCGGTGGCCGGTGACGTGTTCGATGTAGATGTCTCTGGACCATCGGATGGTGTCTGAGACCATGAGGCGCCGCATGAGCCGTGCGTAGCGTCGACTGATCCCACAGGTCCGCAGCACACGCTCGTTGCAGGGGTCCCAGGCGCCCAGGGCTCCGACGATCAGGGCGTCCATCTGCACCTCGTAGCCCTTCGCTCTCAGGGTGTCGGCCAGGGGGGCGTACTTTTCCAGCTTACGAGCTCGGGCTTGGCGAAAGGCCGGGGTCCTGTTCTCAAAGGAGACCGTGACGTCGATGAGGATGATCTTTTTCTGGGCCTCATCGGTGATGACCACGTCAGGTCGCAGCTGGCTGTCGGTACCGGGGATGGCGCAGTTCACGGTGACCTGCCCCAAGCATGATGCGATGGCTTTCACCAGGCGGTTCTGGATGGCGTTGTGGCGCAGCTGCCAGGCTCTGGAGTGGGGCTTGCAGCTGCACAGGACGTGGGGCAGGGTCTCGTTGGCGTAGCCGCACTTCCTGCAATGCTTGTCTCGGTTCCCGTGGCGGACAGCTCCGTTGAGCGGAACGCAGTTGAGCCAGGCACGGTGGATGAACCGCCAGTCGGCGAAACGGATGAAGCTGCCCCCGGCGAGGAAGTGGTTGCCCCATCTCAAAAAAAGATATATTGGAAAAGGTTCAGAAAAGGGCAACAAAAATGAGTAAGGGTATGAAACAGCTTCCATCTGAGGAGTTATTAATAAGACTGGGACTTTTCAGTTTGGAAAAGAGAAGACTATGGGAGGATATGATAGAGGTCTATAAAATCAGGACTGGTGTGGAGAAAGTAAATAAAGAAGTGTTATTTACTCCTCATGGCACGAGATATGTCTATCTCATAGAACTGGAAGGACCTTGAAAGTCATCTAGTCCAGTCCTCTGCCTTCACTAGCAGGACCAAGTACTGTCCCCTAAATGGCCCCCTCAAGGATTGAACTCATAACCCTGGGTTTAGCAGGCCAATGCTCAAACCACTGAGCTACCCCTCCCCTCCCCCCCCCCCCCCGGGGAGGGATAGCTACGGAGGTCACCAAATGAAACCTTTTCATACAATGATACAAAAGTATAGTCAAAAATGAAAAAAATGAAGAGTAATATAGTATTCTATTAAAAGTCAATGTATTAACTTTTTAAAAACTGTAATGCAAAGAGGGGTTTTAATAAAATATAAACACTCAGTAATGTTTGGAGCTTGGCTGGCAGTGGAGTTGGCACCTATGGCGGGCCACAAGAAATAACTCTGCAGGCCGCATGTGGCCCACAGGCTGCATGTTTGAGATCCCTGATCTAGACCATCCCTGACAGGTGTTTGTCTAACCTGATCTTAAAAATATCCAATGATAGAGATTCAACAATCTCCCTAGACAATTTATTCCAGTGCTTAACCACCCTGACAGTTGGGAAGTTTTTCCTAATGTCCAGTATAAACTTCCCTCTGCGTACCTTCATGGTGTAGTAAAAATTTGTATGGCGGTAGTTTTGGGGTTAGGGAGGAGTGAATTCTCAGAATGTCCTGTATTCTTTTGAGCACAGGTGAGATGAATTGGCTAAAGAGCAGTGTGCTAAACAGTTTATCTGTAGAAGCGACAAAGGGTCCTGTGGCACCTTATAGACTAACAGAGGTATTGAAGCATAAGCTTTCGTGGGTGAATACCCACTTCTTCGGATGCAAACTGATCTGTAGAAGCGACAAAGGGTCCTGTGGCACCTTATAGACTAACAGAGGTATTGAAGCATAAGCTTTCGTGGGTGAGAATACCCACTTCTTCGGATGCAAACTAACACGGCTACCCCTCTGACACTTTATCTGTGTATCTCTCCAGTTTTTGCTAGAGTCAGGATCCACATTCTAATGCCTTTAGGGTTTACTGCAACATACTGCTTCTGTACTTGACTTTTGGTTGTATTAAGTATAAATTTTCCTTAACTATTAATCTAGAATCTCAATTCAAAAGCCCTTTTTAAAATTAAAAAATAACTGTCTGGATTAAAGATTCTGTCACACAAATGGGAAAGGAAAGGCTTATTAGTTCTTCCTTCAGTTTTTTACTTCCTTTAACTGATAGAGATATTTATTGTCATTTAAAAAAAAAGTCATGATTTGAGCACAATAGTCTTCATTTGCAGTAATTAATTTTGTACTCAGCTTTGATGAAAAAACTTTTATTTGGAAGGTAAACTGTTTCATGAAGCACTTCAGTATCTAATTTTGCTTTGGTATGTGGATTAATTAATGACAATTCACTTGTCTTAGAGGAAGGGTGCACTCTATGTAAAGGGCTAAAGCACAGGTCTGAGATTCAAGAGATCTGGATTCAATATCTGATTCAGCCATAAATATGCAGATTGACTGTGAGCAAATCATACTCTGTTCCTCAGTTTTCCCATTTGTAAAATGAGAAAATGTATTTCCCCATAAGGTGTGGTGTTAGTATCTGGTTGGTTTGAGATTGCCCTTCTATACCACTTTCCATCTGTCAAAGTATTAAACCCTTTTAGCCTAAGTACGTTTAATTGCTGTTACTTTTCTCTTCAGAGCTACTGAACTTTGATGTTTTCACAGTCACAACTGTGCCTGTTGAACTTGCAATGCATTCTCACCTGGAACTGACTACTGTCCAGCTTCTTTTGGGATATTTTAATGTGCAGGATTTTTCCTATTTTCCGGTAGCTCATACTTGAATCAGTAATGGTTACTAGTCTTAATAGCCATTGGATAACTGAGAAGCTCTATGTACCCTTGTTTCTGCAGGTATTAGAATTTGGTTCTATAACAGTTATCTAAAAAGAGAGAAACCACTTTTCTTCATTGGTCTCTGCGTTTACCTGTGATGCACACAATTTGCCTCTCATGTCAAGCAAACAAACCTGTGTAGTGTGAACTTTTGTTGTTTAATTCTCCACTTTACATTTTTTTTAATAACCCATAAGAATAATTGTATATACAGTAGATGGGTAAGCATGTGAATACATTGTCAATTTAAATTACTGTGACGACATGCAATGACTAGGTCCTCTACTAGGACCTATCCTTTCACTTGCTGGCCACACTGCCTCTCGGTGACCTGGTATGGGAAAAGACAAAGCAACCCAGACCTGGGAATGAGAGGGTCTGTGAAGAAGGGGTCCACCTAGGGAGAAAAGACAATGCACACTAAAGGCAGGTTACGTACCTGTATTGATGTGGTTCCATGCTCGCCATTTACTTTGACATTAATCCACTATTTGTTTTAATGAATCTACAGTTTTCTCCCCAAATTTAGCAATAGGCTGAATATTAAACTTTGCAGAATAAAAATCTTACACAATAAAGTCAATTCCCATCTTTTTCATCAAACAATTTTCTTCCTCAGCTAAGACGAGAGAAGATTGACCTTGAAAATACATTGGAACAAGAACAAGAAGCACTAGTGAATCGTCTCTGGAAGAGGATGGATAAACTTGAAGCAGAGAAACGGTTTGTTTTGTCATGTGTTCATTATTATAGATACTTCATTTTTCAGTTGCAAGAGGCTTGTTTGATCTGTCAAAGGCATAGAAGTTACATTGTATCTTGTAAACAAGTATCACATACTTGGCTGCTTAAATTTGCTAAAAAGTAGTAGTACAAGAAACAAGGGAACTGGGAAACCAGGGAGGAACTTGCAAACTTGCTGTCTTACTATTTGCTGACAGGCTGATTTTAACGCTATTTTAAAAGGTGACCTGCAAAGAAAACAATTGGGCTCGTACCCTTTCTTTGCTGCTTCATCGTGTATAAAGAAGTCTTGAAAGTGTGTTTTTGTTTTTTTCTTTTCTGCTTGTTTATTCCATAAGAAAGCCTGGTACCTTGTAGCCTGGAAGACTGACTTAAGGACTAGTGAAATTGTGACATCACAAGGATGGAGAGAACTGATCAGTTTGGGAGAAGATATTTTTCATCTTATTTATTTTTTTTAAACTTTGTGTGTGTCTTTTAACAGCTTTTTAATTTCAGTGACGAATCTTTAACCAAAGGCTCTCTTAAAATAATGTTATATAATCTTTCCCTGCTATAAGGGTGTTACAGCTCACATTAAATATCCTTGAGACCTCCCAGGGGCTCTTCAGCAAAACTAGGGACACTCAGGTTTGACATTCCTGATATTTTCATGATAAAAAAATTAAAAACATATTTTAGACCCTCATAATACATCATAGAAAATCAAAAAAGGACATAAGTTTATAAGTTCTTTGGGCCAGGGACTCTTCTGTTACACAGCTGCACAGCATCCACCTCAATGAGGCCTTTGATTCCTGATTGGGCCTCTGGGAGGTTCTGTAATACAAGTAATAATAAGCCCATGGTTTTAAAAATACCATTAAAAGTAGTTTACATTTGTCCTTATAGTTCTGTCTTGAATGGTAGCCCGCTTAATGGGAAATGAAGTGGGGCTCTAAAAAACCATCTCTCTCATACCAGTATCAAAAGCTCTATGAATACTGGGCCCCTATCTAGGACTTACGCTGTCTTACTCCTATGTTCATCTTCAGCTGCATAGTTTCCTGTTTGACTTTGCCCAGTATGTGTTTTAATAGAGAACAATTTCATACTTTCATGCTGGCAGATTCCTCCCTACCGTGACTTCAAGAACCTTTATGTAGCACATCATTCTATTGCAAAGCTCACTTTATACGAAAAGCAAATTGTGCCTGAAATCCTAATAATTAAGACAGATTCCAGGTATTTAAATTCTGGCTTCCTGTAATTTGAAACCCTAGCTATAGAAATATGATGTGAAATACTTTTCTGCGCAGAGGTACTAAATAGAATACCTATTTTGGAAGCTGTGTCTAGTTTACTTTTATTCAACACAGTGTGTGAATGCATATATTCAGTAGATCAATGGTGCAGGAAAAAAAAGTGTTAATATACACTTTATGAATGTTGCTCTGCCCTGATCTCTATCTTTGAGGAAAGTTATTTATCAAATAGCACAAATATAAATGTACCACAAGAGTTGGACTTGAATTTGCTGAGAAGTTACTTAAGAGAATTAGGAGGAGATTAATATAAATCCAAAGTGGTTAAATGTGTAGTACATAAAATTAATAATGGAACAAGGCTATAACTATTTTATAGCTTGTTTCTGCCCCTGTAAATTCAGTTTCCCTTTTAACTCTCTCTATTTTGACAGTTATTTAAATGAAATACTTCTTGAAATTTGGGCATACAGTGGGTATAGTTGAGGCTTTCATGAAATTACTTCACAGAGGTGTACAAAAACTATTCATTTTCAAAATAGTGTGCATTTACTATTAGAAACACTTTGACAGTATCTGCATCTGAACACTTAAATTTCAAAAGATCTAACAGGTGGTGTAGGCTTTTCAGCCCCTCTCCTGGGCAGCTTGGGACCAGACTGCCTTGCTAGTTCAGTCTGGTGTCGGGGAATTAGCTTACTTGTGTACTAGAGTGAGCAGCTCAGGCCCTCTTAGAGAGGGGCCGAGCAAACAGTTCATTGTTAGTAGGCCTGGACCCTGGGTCAGGGTGGGCGACAACAATCACTCGTACTAAACCCAGGCCCTGGGTCAGGGCAGGCAACCAATTGTCAGGGTTCAGACCCTCAGGCAGGGTCTGAGCAATAGTTCAAGAAATAAGCCCAGGCCCTTGGTCAGGGCGGGCAACAAACACGGCTCAGGCCCTCGGGCAGGGGCTGAGCAATAGTTCAATAACCCCGGGCTCTTGGTCAGGGCGAGTGACAAACAGTTAGAGCTCAGGCCCTCAGGCAGGGGCTGAGCAAACAGTAGTTCAATAAGCCCAGGTCCTGGCTCTGGAGAACCAGGGAGAGGGGGAAACTGCCACCCACACCTTGGGTGGCAGGGGGGACGCAGGCCCACCCACTCCACTGCGTCCCAGCCCGGGGCCCTAACAGTGGCAAAGGACCCACCGCTGAGTCAGTGGGGATCCTGGCCGCAACACACTGACATCGGCTCCGGAAGTGCTGCAGCCAGACTAGGGTCGGCTGCCCCCGGGCTAATTCCAACCCCCCCCCTATGGATACCTGGTTCAGGATGGCGTCCTCCATGAGGTCACATACCATGGGCACCTCGGGGTAGCTGGCAGGTGGCAGGCTTGGCGGCTCCTCGGGGTAACAGGCAGGCCTGGCGGCTCCTTGGGGTACCTGGCGAGCGGCAGGCTTGGCTGGCCAGGCCAGTCCTCGGGTCGGCTGCTGATCGCCATGGCCTCCCAGCGGGGAGCTGCACCACAGGCATCCGGCCTCTCCGATGGCTGGGGCTCAACTGAGGTCTGAGGACCGGCTTTTGTACTTCCGGTCCTGCGCCTTGACCTTTGAGGGATGGGGCCAGGATTCTCCGGCTCCGCCCACTTTGGTGTCCAGGGAGGCTCATCTCTCTGGGGCAGCTGGGGACCAGACTGCCTCGCTACAGGTGGCATTTGACAAAATAAACTTTACTTTCATTATTAAAACATAATTGGAGCAATGTACACCTATTAAAATGTTACTACTTCTAAGTATATGCTATCTTTCAGAAATACAATTAACATCTAAATTATTTTTAATACAGAATTTTGCAGGAGAAGTTAGATCAGCCAGTCTCTGCTCCACCATCACCCCGAGACATATCAATGGAAATAGATTCCCCAGAAAATATGATGCGACATATCAGATTTTTAAAGAATGAAGTAGAGAGGTTAAAGAAACAACTAAGAGCTGCACAGTTACAACGTAAGTAAACTCTCTTTGGCTATAAATGGAGTCTGTAGCTAACAATTTACTGAAGTGTACCTAAAGGAATTCCCACTTATTTTTAGTTTAGTTGGTGCAGAAATGTATTAGCTGTTTAAACTGCACCAACCTTGAGAGCAGTGAAGATACTCTTCACTTCTTGTTCTCATTCATTTAAAATTTAAAGGTAGATGACAAAACTTAATATTCAGATTGAAGTTTGACTTAGGCCATTGTGATTAAATCCTTTACTGTTGTGAAAAATGTTGTTTGATCTTTTACCACAAATAGTCCTCCACTTTGCATTTCATTTGAAAAATAGGAATTCCAGCAATACAGCTGCTCCAACACCATGCTGGGGCATAAGCTCTGAAGGGGAAAGTGTTATCTGTGTCTTCCTGTGGTCTACAGAATGCAACATTTTAACTTCATCCCTCCATTATAAATCTTACGAAGTTCTCATTTTAAAATTGATCATTGCTAACAACTTTATGTAAGATGTTGACTCTAGTGGCTAGAGTAAGGCGCACAGTCTCTCAATTGGTATATCATTTCTTTTGGTAATTGGATTGACGGTCATCTCCTTCCCACCATATGCTAGTCTTGGCAGACTAACTGGAATATTGCTACCCAGTTTTTGGAGCAATAACGTTTTGCAGAGATAGTGGCCGCCTTTACAGACAGATGAGTGCTCTTAGACAGAGGCTTTGTGTACAGGTTTGGGATATTAGTATTGCATGCCACATAAAGAAGATAAGGAGTGTTAGTCTTGCCAAACTCTCCAATATAGCCTTCACTCAGGCTATGGCTACACTGGCACTTTACAGGGCTGCAACTTTCTCGCTCAGGGGTGTGAAAACACACACCCCTGAGCGCACCAAGTTACAGCGCTCTAAAGCACCAGTGTAGCCAGTGCCCCAGCGCTGTAAGCTATTCCCCTCGTGGAGGTGGAGTGCCTGCAGCACTGGGAGAGCTCACTCGCACTTCAAAGCACTGCCACGGCAGCGCTTTAAAGTTTTGAGTGTAGCCAAAGCCTTCCAGAACTTCACAATGAAAACAAGGCCTTTAATACTGAGTGCTTCATGTGCAATTGCTAGGGTGATTAATTAAACGTGAAGCACTCTTCATTATTTTGCTGTTTCTTTCCTTATTGTATCTTTGATTTACAGTACAATTTTCAAAAACACGCACGTTCTACTTCAAGTGATTGCTCACGTACAGGCAAATAGGTGTGTGCACACATGATCGTCGTAAGGTTTTTTCCCCTAGCAGTACCCGTCAGGCCGGCTGTGGAGCCCCCTGGAGTGGTGCCTTCATGGCGGTGTATATAGGTCCTTGCCGATCTGCCGCTTGCTCAGTTCCTTCTGACGGCCAGTGACTGTCGTTGGAGCAGCTCAGTCTCTTGCATTCGCAAGTGCCTACCTTAGTTGTAAATAGTTTCATAGAGTTGTAGTTACAGTTTGTAGTTTTATAGTAAGCCAAGCTTACTTTGGGGGGTCCCGTTAGTTTTCCCCAGACACCGGTGCATGCCTCAGTCGCAGAGGCTTAAGTCATGGCAAGAGTATAGGAAACCTATCCCCAGAGGTGATCCACATGCTGCTTGTCTTAAGTGCCTGGGAGAAGGTCATCAGACAGACAAGTGCTCAATTTGCAGGAGCTTTATACCCAGGGTTGAGAGGGAGCGTATTGTTTGAAGCTCCTCCTAATGGAGTCCGCCCTCAGCCGGTACTGGAAATGGCACCGGCAGCGCTTCGGCCTCGGTGCAGGACGACTTGGTACCAAGAAAGGAGTCCTCCAAGGAGCATCGGCACCACTCCCCAGCTCGTAAAGCCAGTTCTAGCAGGTGGCACAGTCCCCGGTGCCGCATAAGAAGAAGGCGGCAGACGGATTGTTCCCCTGTCAAGAAGCCACAAGGGGATTCCAGCCAGGTGCGTCCCACATCAGGACACCCATGGCCTGGCACCATTGACACTGGCCCTGACTGGAGGTCCATCAAATTCGGTGCTGGTGGACTCCCCGATTCGGGAGGAATTGGGGGAAGAAATTGATCTTCTCTCCACACCGGATACCTTTGAGGCAACATGTGACCTTATTGCCATGACGGCACAGTCCCTGGCCCCGATCCAGATGTCAGCAGCACAGACAACAGCACAGCATGTGACACCGTCTCCTGCATCATTCGTGGCACTGATGGCAACACTGCCCCCTGTTCACCAGCGAGGCAAGCCCATGATGTTACGGTGCCGTTTCCCATCACCCCAGTACTGCTCCCCGGCACCGTCAGGCTCCGCCCCCCCCATGGTTGGACTCCGAGTACTCTTCCGAGTTGGAGGCTGAGTCTTCTGTCTCCTGACGCAGCCAGTCCTGTTCACGGTCCCAACACCAGTCCTGGCACCGCAGAACCGTGAACTCGTCGGCACCGATGGTATCCTGGCCACCCCAGTGTCAGGGCCCGGTACAATGGCCCTTTTGGACTTCTTGGGCCTATCATCAGGCTCAGGGACAGGGCTCCAGGGCCGCATCAGTGTCCGCCGCACCCGTGCTTCCCCCTCAGCAACGTTGGTGTCACACTACACCCCTGGGGCTCCAGAGGACACCCCATGGGACAAGGATCCTGGGCCTTCACACCTGGGCACAGCATCCGAGCCAGCACCACCAGTGCTACTGGAATCACCTCCAGTCACAGGGCAGACAGACGCACCCGACCCAGCCTCTAGGGAGCCGGAGGGTCAGGAAGATCCGGTCTGATGGGCCTTCTCCTCCTCACCGGACGAGGCAATGGCGGGCACCACCACCACCCTTCCGGCGACGGACAGCAGGGCACACCAGGACCTTGTTAGGAAGGTGGCCCAAAATATAACCCTCTAGGTGGAGGAGGTCACAAAGGACTGTTGGTGGACATTCTTGCCCCGGAGGGTCCATCTAAGGTGGCCTTGCCCCTGATAAGAACTATCCAGAACACCACTAAGGGGAGCGGGGTTTGGTGGCAGACTCCCTACTGGGCTCCTGGGAAGCGTCGACCCCAGCTCCTAGCTGCACGTGCTGCCTCCGCTCCGCCTCAAGCCCCAGTTCTGCCGATCCCATTGTCTGGGAACCGCAGCCAATGGGAGCTGTGGGGATGGAGGCAGCACATGGAGCTAGGAACTGAGGGAGGGAAGTTCCTGTCGCCATTCTGGGGAGACCCCTTCCCCCAGGTAAGCACCGTCCCGCACCCCAATCCCCAGCCCTGAGGCCCCCACACCCAAATTCCTGCTGCTGGGGAATGGGGAGGCCTGAGACTGCACAAGTAGCGACTGGTATGCCTGGCCCAGGAGCTGCCCAAGCTGCTCAGGAGCCTTAAACATAAATAATCATTATGAATGCTGAAAAATCCAGATATTTTCAGAATCAAGATGTGTACCGTAAACCTGGTCACCCCTTAAAATTAGAGGGCAATGCAAAATATGATGCATCATACCCACAAAGCGGAAGGCTTGGTCATATGTTCCTTCTTACTAAAATAGAGCATCCAAAAATATTTTTATAGTCTATCATTTTTATTCAATCATTTAAGATAATCAGTGATGCTAACACACCTAACTAACATTAGCTGACGTAGTTTAAAAACAAACTTAAATGCCCACATACTTAAATGCAGCTATTTGAAGTAAAAACTAACTCACTTGGTGACTTTTAATATTGACAGACATCCTGCTGGTTAATCTCCAGGATAAAATCTCTTTAATTGAAGGCATGCTGGGAAATAGTCATAAAACAGCAGTTTAATAAAAGTTGTTTAAATGTGTGTTTTCTCCAGAGTGTGGCTGTGTACTGATCTTTCCCTTCCACCTGCTCGGTAATTCTAAGGAAAATCCTCCTGGGGAGTGGTAATTTGCAGTGATTTTTAGAGAAGTAAACCCTTTACACTTATTTCTCATTATATTTGATCAGTGTACAATGTTTTTAAAAAATATGTATTCTGATTTTGAAATTTTGAATATCCTCATTTTAAACTAAACATTAAAATGAATATAATAAATCTTAAAAATTGATTAAATATTTGAAAAGAAAATAAGCTTTGCTCTAAAATTTTAGATCCTTCCATTTGTAGAGTGTAAGTCCATATAAATAAGAAATTTCAGTTTTACAGTAGGGCAAATCTCTGTTCATGTTTCTTCCTACAGGTCTGATTTTGTTAATTATTTTTTTGAGCATGCAGTATTTTTCAAATCTGTTCAGTTAAGAGGAGAAAAAGGTGGGGAAAAAGGACCAAGCAAGCTTAATTTCATAGTTCACCAAGTAGCCATCAGTTAGTAACTAATTTTGATCACTAACAACTTTAAAACAGGCTTTGAACTAGTGATTTAGAGATGAAAGACTATTGAATTAACAATTCCCTGAGCCATCCTCTCTTGCAACATTTGAAATGTTTGGGTAAAGAAAGTTAAATTTAAAGTACTTGCATATACATTAAACTGAGTTTAATCAAGAGCTATCAAATTTGGAATTTCAGATTCAGAGAAGATGGCACAATATTTAGAGGAGGAACGTCATATGAGAGAAGAGAATTTAAGACTCCAAAGAAAACTGCAGAGGGAGATGGAACGAAGGGAAGCTCTATGCAGACAACTGTCAGAAAGTGAATCCAGCTTAGAAATGGATGACGAAAGGTTTGTGTTCTCAAACATTAAGATCTGTGCCCTCTGTATAAATAAATACTAAAATAACACCTTATGTTGTTGTATTGATACTCTTATATTGATATTTCTACCTATCAACTCTGAAAGTGAGCTCATAATAATGCAAAGAATTTCACAAGAATATATTCTAAGCATATCCTTTGTAGGAGTATGATTTAATTCTTGCAGGGCTAGTTTAGGTTTACCGTGAGCAAGAGAATAGTTATACTTGAAGATTGGGGCGGGCTTTTACAACCAACATATGCATTTAGATTTAAATATAAATATGTAAACTTGAGAGACAGACTAATTACATGGTAACTTTGTTCTGGACAGGTTTCAGAGTAGCAGCTGTGTTAGTCTGTATCCGCAAAAAGAACAGGAGTACTTGTGGCACCTTAGAGACTAACACATTTATTTAAGCAAAAGCTTATGCTTAAATAAATTTGTTAGTCTCTAAGGTGCCACAAGTACTCCTGTTCTTTTTGTTCTGGACATAAATTCACAAAAGCAAGGGCTTGCCTGAGTTGAACAGCCTACAGCACCCTTAACCTATGCAAATTGTAATTTGTAAGATGTATAATGTTGCAAGTTCTAGTGTTCTGCCAATCCCAAGAGGACCATATATGCAACATTAGATACCAAAAGTGGATTAGGCACCCTGAGAACTCTCAGTTGAGATGTTCTTGCTGTTCTGGACATGGTATCAAAATGACAAGATCATGGGGTTTTTTCCTATTTAAAAAAAAAGTTGCATCACTTGCATGGACATTACAGATGGCTGGGTTTTGTGTCTTAAATAGAAATAGTTCATATCTTACTACAGTGTTGCATAATAATGTTATGGCAGAACCTTAAAGCTTGTCCTAAAACATCTTTCCTTCAAAGGCTAATATTTTCGTTTCTTACTGGGCTCTACCTTATGCCAGTATTAATATTGTTTTATTGCCCCCTTTGACATTATACTAGCTGTAGAGGGCAACTGAAATAATGTCATTATAAATTGGAATTCTGCTAATCCCGAAAGAAGTTCTTCTGAGGCCAGGTCTACACTAGGGGCGGGGGTTGATGTAAGATACACAACTTCAGCTATGTGAATAACGTAGTTGAAGTCGACGTACCTCGCTCGATTTACCACGCCATGAGGACGCCACAGTGTCGACTGCCGCTGCTCCCCTGTTGACTCTGCTTCCGCCTCTCGCCGGGGTGGATTACTGGAGTTGACAGCAGAGCAATTGGGGATCGATTTATCGCGTCTACACTAGACACGAAAAATCGATCCCCGAAAGATCGATCACTACCCACCGATTCGGCGGGTAGTGTAGACCAGCCCTTAGGGAGTCTGTATATTCTGGTATTAAAAATAACTAACCTGAATGACTTTCACATAACTTACAATAAAACAAAACATTAGATATTTTGTTTCAAAGACTAGGTTAGAAGATTAAAGGCACTATTTGCCCCCCCCCCCTTTTTTTTTCTCCCCCCCCCCCCCCTGGCGGATTCAGCAAGCAACATCACCATTGTGATTCAATGAGCTTTTTCTAAACGACAGCCTAAATTAAACATACGTTCTAGTAATGTCTGTAATTGTTTGCATTCACTTTTCCATTGTCCCTGTTTTATGGGTTAATATCTCAGTTTAAATAGAAACGTGGCATGCCGTTTCAGCTTAGATGTGATTTTTAAATGGAAAAGATTAAATACTGTAGCACTTCTAGTTGGTCAAAATCCAAATTTATATTAGCAGTTTTGTCCAATGTTTGGCCAAAAAGCATAAAATATTCCAAAATTAAACTTTTGCTTAATTAAGTGCTCACTAATTTTAGTACTTGTAGTAACAAAAATCTGAAGAGGATACATGCAAAAATTTTGACTAAATTTACATTCTCCTCTAAAACACTTTATTGCACCACTATGATAATGCATAGACAAGACAAGGTCCCTGACTAGGATGAGGCCAGTTTCAGTTGCAAATTAAGCCAATATTTGAACTCAACTCTTCAGAAGTGAAAAGTGAATGTTAACTCAGGCACTGCCAAACTTTTCAAAAGTGGCTGGTTCTGTGCTAACCTAATCTGTGTATTTTAGAATGTGAGATTAATGCTGCAGAAAATCATTTAACACATATCGGGGTTTGAAAAAGTTAATCTAATTGTTCTTTACCTTCTTCTGTTAGATATTTTAATGAGATGTCTGCACAAGGATTAAGACCTCGCACTGTTTCCAGTCCAATCCCGTATACACCTTCACCAAGTTCTAGCAGACCTATATCACCTGGTAAATATATAACCACATATAAACCAGTTTCTGGTAAACTTTTGTATGCATCACATAAAAATGTGCCCATGTATTATTTTTGCTTAAATAGCCTATTAAAGCTTACTTGGAAAAAAGTAAATCAAATGAAAGAGTAATTTTGCCTTAAAACTAAGTACTTGAATATTTTTACATATTTTGATTAGAGAAAATGTTGATATAATGCAGCATGTTTTTTAGAATGTTCAGACTATACCATAATTTTCCATTAAAGGTCAATTATTAAGGTGTTAGCATCTGAAGTTGTATTTTTCTAAAAGGGTGAGTACACAAATTCTCTTATGGGTTATGCATTTTTAGTATCTTCCTAAAGTTATGGGGATATACTAATAAGGCTACTAATGCACTCTGAACAAGAACATCTTTGAGGGATTCACTAATCTAGAACATATTGAATAAGTTTGGCTCTCCCCAAAATGAGATCTCTTTCAATTTCTATTTTAAGAGAATAGTATAAGAGTTGATTAGGAATGTACGTGTACAGATCTCTGCCAGTCAAAACAATTGGTATAAGAAATTAGGATTTCTAATCTTTCTAGCTCTGTTATTCAAGAATTATAACCAAAAAAAGCTAATTAAAAATGTTCTGAGTTGTATATTGTTCTGGCTGAGACCCTCTCTTTTAATTTCCGAGGACAGTGGATGAATTGCCACTGAACTTAGGTACTTTGATTCTTAATTACATTTTAATCCAAAAACTAATATTTGCTCTTAATTTTATATTCTGTTTAAAGCATTTATATTTGGGCGTAAGGTGTCCTGAAAGTTGTATTGAATTGTGCATTGAAAGGTGCAGGTTATGGATATTTCATGTTGATCAAGAATTCTTTAGTATATAATGAGACAAATTCTGCATGGCCTAGTCTCAAGTTGACCCATGGAGCTAAGTGGGACCATTAATGTGACTAGGGTAAGAGGAATTTGTTCCACAATGGAGCATTAGTGTGAAATGGGACACAAACATGTTAATATACAGGTCTACTGGAATACATAGGATTTGTCTAAAGTTTGGAGTTTAATGCCACTTTTAAAAAATGTTTCCAAACACTTCTGTGCCATACTGGTGAAATAAGTAAACATTAAAGCTAACTTTATTCAAATGACACGATACTAAGGGTACATCTATACTACCTGCCTGATTCGGCAGGTAGCAATTGATCTTCTGGGATCGATTTATCGCGTCTCATCTAGACGCGATAAATCGATCCCGGAAGTGCTCACCGTCGACACCGGAACTCCTGCTCCGCACGAGGAGTAAGTGGAGTCGACGGGGGAGCCTGCCTGCCACGTCTGGACCCGCGGTAAGTGCTTTTTAGTTTGAACTAAGATACTTCGACTTCAGCTACGTTATTCACGTAGCTGAAGTTGCGTATCTTAGTTCGACACTCCCCCCAGTGTGGACCAGCCCTAAGTTAGAAATAAGCAATGTGATTTTGGGCTTGTTTTCTGATTCTTAATGGTCCAGATTTCTTGCATCTCAGTGGTTTCAAACACATTACCAAGAAAATCGCAGGTATTTCACTTCTTGCTGTATAACTTGATATATATTATGATTCTGAAAATGAATTACAGAAGCATAATTATGCTTGAACAACCAGCTTCACGTTTTCATACATATTCATGATAATCTAATGTCTGTCATTGTGGAATGTAGTTGCAATCTTCTGTAGTGGTGGAGTTTGAGGGGTGGAAGCAAAGAAGTTTCTTGTGTAAAACTCAGCATCAGACATGTTTCTTAAACATGACAGTCACATGTTACTCCTACCAGGGACTGTTGGTGGGTGAGGACGCTGGTGCTACTGCCACCAGGGAATGGTAGTGGCCAGGCTACTCATACCAAAACTTTCCTTATTCTGACCTGTGCCTTTTGGTGCTGTATAGCCTGACAGCAAAACCCCCTTGTTCCCATAGCTCAACTCCACTGCTCTACCATAGTAACTGGCTATAGCAGCACTTGACAGATTTGCCATAGACTCTCTCAGCAGCAGTAGATCTCTGACTATTCCCTCCCCTAAACTGGGTCCTTGGAATGGTGGTGCAGATTTGCTTTCCTGGTGCATCATTCCCATATCAGGATTGTGATACTACTGATAACTCTATTAACTGCCCCATCAAAGGGACCTTGAGTCCCTACCTTCTACCAAGAAGTGTCCCAGCAGCAGGGAATGTTGCAAAACAATGGTAAAGTTAACTATAAAACTAAACTAAAATCCTTTAACTGGTGTTTAGTTCCAGTGGAGCTACCTGGTTTAGTAAAGTATGTTTTATGTAGAAATACTCCAGACCAGGGGTAGGCAACCTATGGCATGCGTGCCAAAGGCGGCATGCAAGCTGATTTTCAGTGGCATTCACACTGCCTGGGTCCTGGCCACTGGTTTGAGGAGCTCTAATTTAATTTTAAATGAAGCTTCTTAAACATTTTAAAAACCTTATTTACTTTATATACAACAATAGTTTAGTTATATATTATAGACTTGTAGAAAGAGACCTTCTAAAATCTTTAAAATATATTACTGGCACGCAAAACCTTAAATTAGAGTGAATAAATGAAGACTCGGCACACCACTTCTGAAAGGTTGCCGATTGCTGCTCCAGATTATCATTTTGATAATTCACTTGTCCTAGTGTCCTTCCCGTCTTGTAAATTAAACTAATATTCCAAAATACTCTAATATTCTAAAGCTTTAAACCTGAAAAATATATGCAGCATATTTTTTAATGGACGAACAAGGTGGGGAATCTGACATAATCAACTCAAGGTGTGTGAAATACATTAAAATATAATGGGTGATGAAGCAAACAGTTGAGAGAACTTCATGTCACAGGCACTATAAGAAGACACAAAACCAAGAGCAGCCAACTCCAAAGATATCTGGTCATATAAAACATCTGTATGTCCTGGAGTGTTTCCTTTAGTAAACGATGTAATTGAATTTGTGGAAAAGTAGTTTGAAACTATCTAATGCCACAAATTCATGGATTTGCACCTTAGACTATCACACTTAATGAGTGAGATTCTCACTCCTGCTCCTTTATGCTGCGTAATGGGGTCAGAATGGTGTACAGAAGCCTTAAAATCCCCAGCTCCAGCTGAGAGAGAACTTCTCTGGTGCAGGACCTGAGGAAGTAGCCACAAACTGACTTCTGAGGATCTCTTTGCAAGCTGAGGTGTGTCAGGGCTGCAGGACACAGTGTTGCAAATGAAATTTGGTCCCCAAAGCAGTCCAAAATCAAGAGGACACAAAGGTGGTTTAAAGCCAACTTTGCCCCTCATCCTTCTGACTTCTGTACTTCACCTCTTGGACATACAGCCTGAAATGTCACCCAGGGAGACTGATTTTAGAATGAAGCTGAACTGTGCTAGTACTCAAGTAGAAGTGGGTGGCAACCTAGGTAGCAGTGACCATGAGATGGTTGAGTTCAGGATCCTCAAAAGGAAGAAAGGAGAGTAGCAAAATATGGACCCTGGACTTCAGAAAAGCAGACTTAGACTCCATTAGGAAAATGATGGGTAGGATCCCCTGGGAAGCTAATATGAGGGGGCAAGGAGTCAAGGAGAGCTGGCTGTATTTTAAAGAAACCTTATTAAGGGCGCAGAAACAAACCATCCTGAAGTGCAGAAAGAATAGCAAATACGGCAGGCGACCAGCTTGGTTTAACAATTAAATCTTCGGTGAGCTTAAACTCAAAAAGGAAGCTTACAAGAAGTGGAAATTTGGACAGATGACTAGGGAGAAGTATAAAAATATTACTAGAGCGTGCAGGGGTGTAATCAGGAAGGCTAAGGGACTATTGGAGTTGCAGCTAGCAAGGGATGTAAAGGGTAACAAGAAGGGTTTCTACAGGTATCTTAGCAACAAGAAGGTGGTTAAGGAAAGTGTGGAACCCTTACTGAATGGGGGAGGTAACATAGTGACAGATGATGTGGAAAAAGCTGAAATACTCAATGCTTTTTTTGCCTCAGTCTTCACAGACAAGGTCAGCTCCCAGACTGCTGCACTGGGCAACACAGTATGGGGAAGAGCTGAGCAGCCCTCAGTGGTGAAAGAACAGGTTAAGGACTATTTAGAAAAGCTGGACATGCACAAGTCCATGGGTCCAAATCTAATGCGACCAAGGTGTTGAGGGAGTTGGCTGATATGATTGCAGAGCCATTGGCCATTATCTCTGAAAATTCGTGGCGATCAGGGGAGGTCCCAGACGATTGGAAAAAGGCAAATATAGTGCCCATATTTTAAAAAGGGAAGAGAAAATCTGGGGACCTACAGACAGGTCAGCCTCACTTCAGTCCCCGGCAAAATCATGGAGCAGGTCCTCAAGGAATCCATTTTGAAGTACTTGGAGGAGAGGAAGGTGATCAGGAACAGTCAACATGGATTCACCAAGGGCAAGTTATGCCTGACCAACCTGATTGCCGTCTATGATGAGATAACTGGCTCTGTGGATATGGGGAAAGCGGTGGATGTGATATAACTTGACTTTAGCAATACTTTTGATATGGTCTCCCACAGTATTCTTGCCAGCAAGTTAAAAAAGTATGGATTGGATGAATGGACTATAAGGGGGATAGAAAGCTGGCTAGATTGTCGGGCTCAATGGGTAGTGATCAACGGCTCGATTTTTAGTTGGCAGCTGGTATCAAGCGGAGTGTCCCAGGGGTCGGTCCTGGGGCCTGTTTTGTTCAACATCTTTATTAATGATCTGGATGATGGGCTTAATTGCACCCTCAGCAAGTTCGCAGATGACACTAAGCTGTGGGGAGAGGTAGATACGCTGGAGGGTAGAGATTTGGTCCAGAGTGACTTAGACAAATTGGAGGATTGGGCCAAAAGAAATCTGATGAGGTTGAACAAGGACAAGTGCAGAGTCCTGCACTTAGGAAGGAAGAATCCCATGCACTGCTACAGGCTGGGGACTGACTGGCTGAGCAGCAGTTCTGCAGAAAAGGACCTGGGAATTACAGTGGATGAGAAGCTGGATATGAGTCAGCAGCAGTGTGCCCTCGTTGCCAGGAAGGCCAACAGCATATTGGGCTGTATTAGTAGGAGTATTGCATCCAGTTTTGGTCGTCCGTCCCCCTAGGCTGTTCTCAGTGGTGGCAGATGACAGGACAAGAAGCAATGGTCTCAAGTTGCAGTGTGGGCGGGGGTGTCTATGTTGGATATTAGGAAGTACTATTTCACTAGGAGGGTGGTGAAGCACTGGAATGGGTTACCTAGGAAGGTGGTAGAATCTCCATCCTTAGAGGTTTTCAAGGCTCGGCTTGACAAAGCCCTGGCTGGGATGATTTAGTTGGTGTTGGTCCTGCTTTGAACAGGGGATTGGACTAGATCTCCTGAAGTCTTTCCAACCCCAATATTCTGAGATTTTATTATAATACTTAAAAAAAAAAAAAGTTGGGTGCAAATTATTTATTCTGTCTAATTGGTAAATGGAATATTAAGCCGGAAATATCAACAGTTTAATCAACTGTTACTCATAAATCACTTAAACTAATCTAATCAGGAGTAATTCCACTGAAGTTATTGGAGCTGCCACTGATGTGCAACTGGCGAGAGAGCAGAATTGCTCTTAGTTAAGACAGCCAAGGTAATTATAATGCCAGTTTCCCTGTGCAGCTCTACTGGTTACCTGAAGCTTGATTTTTTTTTCTTCTTCTTCAAATTTTCTAATCAAATGCTAGTACAAAAGTAAACATAGTCAGCTAAGGACAAACCCAGATGCTGGTCTGTAATATTCAGTAGTGCTGGATTCTGTTAATGGTGGCAAAGATGTGTGGAGCCTGTTAAAATTCAAACAGACTTAATTGTTTCAGTTGGAGTGGATTCTTCATGCTGTTATACAAATGTAATGGATAGTTGGAAGTTTTTGTCAGATGCCCATTTTAAAAAAAATGTGGTTGGCTTCTAATACCAAACAGTTGTTGCATATCCAACAGATATATCTGTCTGGAAGCAGTAGGGCAAGTTAAAGATTTCAGGAGATCTCTGTTTTGAGAAGTGCGGTTTTCATAAGGTTTAAGGTCTGAATTTCAGAAGCACTGAGCAACTGCAGTTCCCATTAATTCAATTAGTGTAGGTGCAAAGCACTTTTGAAAACCAGACACCTAATATTTAGCTAGAAGTAAAATTTATTTAAATTTTTGGGGGTTTATTTAAACTCAGAAAACAAGACCTTTGGGAAATGTGTTAACCAACGTATTTTAACTGACACCTAGCGTATGCATGGCAAGTCCTGTTTAAAAGTACATTAGCAGTCACTCATAAGGTAGTCACTTTAACATGACTTACCTGATCTGCACTAGGTGAAAAGTCATGTTTTAAATCATATTACGTAATATGTTTTCAAACACAGCATATTTTCCTAATCTAGACAAACCCTTAGGAAAAATATTAAAAGTAATTGCATTCTTTTTTCAAAGCAGTGAATATTTTTTCTTAAAATGTACAATTATCAGTTTCTTAACCTTGTCTTTGTTTTAAAATAAACTTTGTACTCAATATTATTTGCAGTAGGCATGTTAACGTCCCCTTTGCTTTAATAATTTTAGGTCTATCATATGCAAGTCACACAGTTGGTTTTACACCGCCAACTTCACTGACTAGAGCCGGAATGTCTTATTACAACTCTCCAGGCCTTCATGTGCAACATATGGGACCGTCCCATGGAATTACCGTGAGTATTAAAAACTAATACATTTTCTTTTGAATTAAAATGTTAGTTATTTGTCTTTAACCCATTTTAAAAAATGCAGATATTTGATTTTGTTTCCTTGCTCAAATATGTCTTGCCTTCTTCAGTCCTGATTACCTCTCTACCTTGAGCAATTGATTTAGTGGAAAATCTTTTCTTTCTGCAAGAGAGTGGAACATGTTGTCCCCTTAAAGATAGTAATAGGTATCACCCTATGGATCTGCAGGCAAGGTGAGAGACGTGATGTTCTAACCTACCTCCCGTGTCGCAGGAAGTAAATACGTTATTTTCATTTTTCTCCTAGTCTCCACCACATCTGACGGATGTGTCATCTGAGGTTGCGCCAAACTCGGGTTTTCTTCAAGATGACACACAATGCTACCACCATGTCACTGTAACAGGCAGCTAATTATTTACTTTTTTTGTTTTCCAGTGAGAATAGCAATATATTAAACATTTGTTAGGGCTCTGCTCAACCTCTTTCAACTGGAATCATTTTTTATTTCTATTGAGTTTAATGTACTTAACTTAATCAAGTTTTTTTCTAGGGCTGTCGATTAATCGCAGTTAACTCATGCAATTAACTAAAAAAAATTAATTGTAGTTTTAATTGCACTGTTAAATAATAGAGTACCAATTGAAATTTATTAAATATTTTGAATGTTTTTCTACACTTTCATATATATTGTATTTTGTGTTGTAATTGAAATCAAAGTGCATATTATTTTTGCTTACAGATATTTGCACTGTAAAAAATGATAAAGTAGTATTTTTCAATTCACCCCATACAAGTACTGTAGTGCAATCTCTTTGTCATGAAAGTGCAACTTACAAATGTAGGTTTTTTGGGTTTTTTTGATAGATGACTGCACTCAAAAACAAAACAATGTAAAATTTTAGAGCCTACAAGTCCACTCAGTCAAAAAACTGCTTTTGTAGTTGGCTAGCCATTCAAGTGGGTATAGTCTTGACTATGAATGGCTAGCCAACTACAAAAGCAGTTTCTCCTCCCTTGGTGTTCACACCTCAACTGCTAGAAGAGGGCCTCACCCTCCCTGATTAAGCTTACCTCGTTATCTCTAGCCTGAATCTTCCCTGCACTTTTATATCTGCCTCTGGACATTTCCACTGCTTGCATCCGAAGAAGTGGGTATTCACCCACGAAAGCTTATGCTTCAATACCTCTGTTAGTCTATAAGGTGCCACAGGACCCTTTGTCGCTTCTACAGATCCAGACTAACACGGCTACCCCTCTGATACTTTATATTCTGTGTTGTAATTGAAATCAGTATATTTGAAAATGTAGAAAACATCCAAAAATATTTAAATAGTATTCTATTATTGTTAAACAGTGCAATTAATCACAATAACTTTTTTAATCGTGCACATTGCAATTAATTTTTTTAGTCACTTGATAGCCCTAGTTTTTTCAAAATACTCATTGAGTTTATAAAGCAAACAAAGCTGAAATATTAGCACTTTGGCAAGATACCTTATGGCTGATACATCAAACAGGAAGCGCTATTCAATATATTCTGAATAAGTACAGCAGTATGCAAACAACCTCCTGCAAAGTGTTTCTTTATGCCAGTGTCCTCTGATACAAAACCTTGTTTCAGTAGATTTTTATAGAAAGGCACAAATATAGCAGTAGATTTGTCAATCCTTTTCTAAAAAAACACTTTTCATGCCAGAAATCTAGCTGGAGTGTGATTACACTAGAATGTGCTAAAATGTGGACTTTCGTAGGTTAACTGTTAATATTAATTCCACAGTTGTTAAGGCCTACAGCCATACCACACGGAGCTCTGATCTCATAGGTGGAGGCAGCATAGTCCAATGGATAGAGTACCAGAGTAGGAGTCGACTTGGGTTCTGTTCCTAGCTCTGCAGCTGACTCTGAGCTAGTTGCATAACCTCTTTAGGCCTCTGAAAAAATGGGGAATAATAATGTCTACCACTTTGAAAGAGAGTGATTTTTAAAAAGCTATTAAATATTTATTACTATTATCTTTATACCATAAGCTAATCAGGCTCAAGCTGTGGCAGCACTTGGAGGGAAGACTTCCAAGACAAAAAGCTGGATGCTGGGTGGTGTTGATCAATAGGCACATGGCTCTCTGCCTTCAGCATCTACTGAACCAAGGCTCCACCATGGTATTAGAGGTTTGCTCATGCTAGAGCTGCTTTCAAAGCAGAAGCCCCGACCAATTAGTTGTCAGAAATCCCATGGCCTTTTTCACATAATGTCAGTCTAATTTGTTGTATACATTGTGTGACAAAGTTCCTCCTCTACCTTGGTGAGTCCTGCGCTTATTGGCGGATTTTGATCGCCTCAGATCTTCCCCTCTGGTAGAACCCACAGGCAAATTCCTCCTGTGTCTGATCAGGAGTTGGGAGGTTTGAGGGGAACCCGGGCCCGCCCTCTACTCCGGGTTCCAGCCCAGGGCCCTGTGGATTGCAGTTGTCTATAGGGTTTCCTGTAACAGCTGCGTGACAGCTACAACTCCCTGGGCTACTTCCCCATAGTCTCCGCCCAACACCTTCTTTATGCTTACTGCAGGACCTTGCTCCTGATGGTCTGCTGATGCTTGTACTCCTCAGTCTTTCAACTCTTCTCACTCTCAACTCCTTGTGTGCCTCTTGCTCCCAGCTCCTCGCACGCAACACCACAAACTCAAGGGAGCTCCTTTTTAAACCCAGGTGCCCTGATTAGTCTGCCTGTCTTAATTGATTCTAGCAGGTTCTTAATTGGCTCCAGGTGTCCTAATTAGCCTGCCTGCCTTAAATTGGTTCCAGAAAGTTCCTGCTAGTTCTAGTACAGCCCTTGCTCTGGTCACTCAGGGAACAGAAAACTATTCATCCAATGGCCAGTATATTTGCCTTCGATCAGACTTCTGTACCCCACTTGTCTGGGTCTGTCACAATTGATACTGCAAAGTAGGTGTCCCTGGTGTCTTGGCCGAATTCTAATTTGGAGAATTTTGTGTCTACCTAAAAGGCACTTCAATTGGAAAAGCAACCTCCTTAAACAATCGAGTTGTTAAGTTGTATATCTGTTGTAGAATTGTTTCCAAGTTTCTTTCCCAAAGGGTGGCTGTTTTTTCTTGCTTGGTTATGTCATGGGGAGGGGCGTTGTGGAGTTCTTAAGGATCTGACTTAATATGTGACTGTTACTGTTGCTATTTGGTTCATAGCTGCTGCAATTTTTAACTCCACATGCTGATAATGTTAAGTTGTGCTTATTAGCACCTGCTGCAATGCTTTGGTCAAGCATAGGTAGTTATTGTATCTGAGCTTCTTCCTCTATTCTTTTTTCTAGGTACCTATTAAGTGTTTTCAGGACTACACTTAGAAAGAAATAATCAATTGCACAAATACAATATGGGAAAAGATTGCCTAGGCAGGAGTAGTGCAGACAAGGATCAGGGGTTTATAGTGGATCACAAGCTAAACATGGGCCAACAGTGTAACGCTGTTGCAAAAAAAGCAAACATCCTTCTGGGATGTATTAGCAAAAGTGTTGTAAGCAAGTAATTCTTCCCCTCTACTCAGCACTCAGGCCTCAACTGGAGAATTATGCCCAGTTCTGGGAACCACACTTCAGATGTGGACAAGTTGAAGAAAGTCCAGAGAAGAACAACAAAAATGATTAAAGGTCTAGAAAATGTGACCTATGAGGAAGGATAGAAAAAATTGAGTTTGTTTAGTCTGGAGAAGAGAAGACTGAGGGGGAACATAAGAGTCTTCAGTTACATAAAAGGTTGTACTAAAGAGGAGGGTGATAAATTGTTCTCCTTAGCCACTGAGGCCAGGACAAGAAGCAATGGGCTTAAATTGCAGCAAGGGAGACTTAGGTTGGATATTGGGTAAAACTTCCCAGCGTTCAGGGTAGTTAAGCACTGGAACAAATTACTTAGGGAGGTTGTGGAATGTCCATCAGAGGTTTTTTAAAAACAGGTTACACAGACATTGGATAGGGATGATCTAGATAATGCTTGGTCCTGCCTCAGTGCAGGGGACTGGACTAGATGACCTATTGCGATCCCTTCCAGTCCTACATTTCTATTTTATTTCTCCCCTACTGGCTTAGAGGAGTGGGCACTTTCTTCATCTCAAAAATGGTTCCAGTGTGCTATGCTAGTGCATTTCAAAGTTACGTCAAATTCAGAATTTGTCTTGATAACTATTTACCTAAATCTGTATTGTGATCCTTTTTAATATTTTGGACTTGATCCTTCAATTTAATTTGGTATTTTGAATTTTGCCTTTAAACAATGTGTTAATGATGAGTCTGTAAGAGGACTTCTTGATATCAGCTAAAGCGTCTTAGAAATGTATACATGTTCAACATGATTTCAATATTTGTTCTGCAGAGGCCTTCACCACGAAGAAGTAACAGCCCTGACAAATTTAAACGTCCCACTCCTCCTCCTTCTCCAAACACGCAGACCCCAGTCCAGCCACCTCCTCCACCTCCACCACCACCTGTGCAGCCTACAGTCCAATCAACAGCATCGCAGTCAACCACTTTTCAGCATTCAGTGCATCCCTCCTCTCAGCCTTAGTGCATGTGCTCAGCAGTCTGTATTCAGAGTTGGACTCATAACATGGAGCGGTTTACTAAAAGCCAAAGGCTTACCTGGCATATTTGGATTTGACTTACTTGCACTGAGGTTATATAGGCTTCACTGTTAATTGTGTTGTAAACATTTGTCTAAAAATGCAGCCAGTGTTGTGGGTCTACAACACTAACTTAACAAAATTTTCCATCAGTGTTCACTTGAACTACATATATGTCCATTCTCTGGCTGGAACATTTGCAACTCTCTTTGGTAAGACGGCATTATGTCGTTTCGCTTGGCTCCAAAGCTTCATTTTCCTGGCTTTTAGGTTTGTAAAATTAAAGGGATATCTTTTTATATTCTTTTCATGACAATTTGCATAAAATTACAGGCATGATGGGCTATATTATAAATCCCTAAATATTAACAGTGTTTACCAAGCCTACGGTAAATCAGCACTACATTTCAGTACTCTGAAGATACAGCTTTTAGTGCAAAAGTGAAAGTCAGACACGTTAATCAGTGCCCAAGACTATACTCTTAATGTATCACTTAATAAATAAGCTTAATACAGGTTCAGTATTCAAAACACATGACACATTCATACTTTTTCCTGTTTTAAAATAAAACCAAAACCTCAAATGTATGGTGCAGTCTGAAGTTAAATGTGGGGAATCTAACTTGTCAAAGTGTATGGAATGTACAAGTCATGACCTTAAGATTTGATTGTCTGATTTATCATTTATGTTAACTTGTAAGCTGTCCATACTGTGTTCTGTCACAGTGAACTTCTATAAGTGTGGTCCTGCCAACAAGTTACTGGTGGCTGATTAAAGTGTGCTCTTTGATTTCTGCTGCAGAAGGCAATGTGATTGTAGAGAACAGCTGATTTTTTTCTTGTTGAAATATATTAATTGTGATTTCCCCTAAAACAAAGTTTGAACAACTATTTTAAATGTTCAAAAGACTATTAGAGAATATGGTATAAGATGAATATTATAGGAATATATTGGCATAACAGCCAAAAATGTTGTATTGCTTGGTAGAAACAGAACAGAGAAAGTAGCACAACCTGGCACTAATGAATGCTTATTTAGCAGCCTAAGCCGGTACAATGTATAAAGAAATGTATTCTGAATACATTCTTTCCATTCATTTAGCACAAATAAATTGTTTGGTTTCACTTTGCAGTGGAACAGAGTGTCACTTTTTTCTTTGATACTAGCATCTTACCTATTTTTATTTTTAAGTTCCTGTTGGCTAGGTTTATATAATGATATTTTTAAGTAGTTTACCTCATATATTTGCAATATGTGGGCCATGGAAAATGACTAGAAAATGTGTATTTGAGAATATGTATATGGTTCTAATGTGAACAGAACATTACGTACCTTATTTGTTTACAAAAGTTTTTTGACACACCTGACACTTCATTGAGCACATTCTTAAGAAGGAAATATAGAAATTTGGATATTTACTAACACTTGTACATACATTTACATATTTGCCATTCAACAACTGTGTAAGAATTGCAGAGTGAAAATGGTAATCAATGATAGTACTCAAAATATCAAGTAAAATAATGTTTTTAAATGTTCAGTTAAGGTCAAAGCAAAATTGGAATTTCTTCAGTATAGCCATGTAGTTTCAGATCTTAAAAAGAGTTTAGAAAAATGTGTGTAGATATAGTATGTTACACTTGTTAAGCCAACATGAGATCAAGTGCATTATTAAATTCCACTAGTTAGGTTGTAACTTTCTGGTTAAATGACACTGTCAAGGTTGTCACAGGCCTAAAAACTGAACTATGCTCCCATCTGGAAATTTTCAACTTTCTTTTTCTAACCACCCTTTCAACCCACCTCCTCCCTTCTGATCATGAAGCTCAGTAAACTGCTTGTATACAAATTGTCTGACATAGAGGATGCTCACTGTTTTACGTCTCAGTTGTGAGCATTTTATTAAAAAAAACTTCAGAAGCAGTTGCAGGATTGTATTGGAAAAATTACAGGAAGTCAAAAGTTACATTCCTGATGGGACTAGTGGCACAAATAGGGTCAATATGTAGATTTCACACTGTGTTTTTTGTAAATATAACAAATAGAAAAAAATATATATTACAAATAAGATTCCTGCTCATGTATATCACTCACTATTTAAAACATAGTGCCCACCTTTCTAAAGTGCTTTGAGACTCTGGGGCAAAAGGTACTATATAAGTGCAAGCTAGTACTGGTGGTAGTGTAAAAGCTGGCTAAAGAATAAGAGGTGTCTGGTAGAGTTGCTTTAATATCTTCAAAAAAATTAAAATAACCTAGCATAATTTAAATTTGAAGCTTGGTCTAAAGTTGAAATTCTGTAATCCAAGGTTTGAGCATTGTTATAAGATATCACATAGTGAACTCTCCCTCATTACTGTGGGATTTGTTACCAGCTGAAAGCAAAGAACTGACAAATGTATACTAAATGCTGAAAATGTAACAAGGCACTGAAGTGGCCTTAACTAGTTAATAAGGTTGAACAAACATTCTCTTTAAGACAGAAGTGTTAACTTTTTTATTTGTAGATTTTTGAATAAGATAAGGAATTGTGCACATAGTTCTAATAAATATCAATGGATTTTCAGTTTTGCTTGTGAATTACAGTCTTCCATGATTCTGCAGCTATGGATTTACCAGGCTACTACAGAATCTTCTGTGGACTAGAGAAATTCGCTGAAAAATAAGAGCCAACTTGACATGAGTCCTTACATGCTTGGTTTCTTATTTTATCCAGTATACATTCAGGTGGGCTTCTATCTTCATCAGTGGTAATATTTGCCAGTCGCACACTGCATGGCCATTAGTTGACTAGTATGGTGAAATAGACAACCCAAGATGCTGCCATGTTTGGAGGGAATGGATTGTTCTAAGGGTACGTCTTCACTAGCAACATTAAAGCGCTGCCGCGGCAGCGCTTTAACATGGCTTGTGTAGTCGTGGCACAGTGCTGGGAGAGTTCTCAAACAAAAACCTCCACGAGGGGAATAGCTGCCAGCACTAGGAGTGTGGCCCCCAGCGCTTCTGCACTGTCTACACTGGCACTTTACAGCGCTGAAACTTGCATCACTCAGGGGGGAGGTGTTTTTTCACACTCCCGAGTGAGAAAGTTGCAGCACTGTAAAGTGCCAGTGTAGACAAGCCCTTAGTCATAACATTCCTTGGACAGTACCCTGCCATAGGACTCATGTGCCTAACCAGAAGGCCACAGAAGCACCTTTCAGTAGTAATTAGCATTTAGGATGTGTGCACAATTCCCTCAAGCTCAGCAGTTAAGGGTATAAAAAGCCCTCCAACTAACCACCAGTTGCTCTCTTTCCATTGCAGGAATGGTCACCAAACCATCCTCTCCTTTTTCTCACACACACCCCTCAAGATAAGCAAGTGCTATTCCAAGCAAGTGCCATTCCATTTTTTGGCAGCTAAATCTTAGGGGAGTCTGGTTCAGGCATGGGACTATCTAAGTAGTCTCTGATATTCCTTTGGAGAGTTCTAGAGTTCATCTTTCCTGAATTTATTCTGTGGAGGTATTTTTGGCTCCATCTGAGTTTACAGGATCGGTAGTTCTTAATTATATAAAATCATTCTCTTGGGGGAAGGAGGTGGGACAGTTCTCAGAGGCACTCCTCCTTAGATAAGGTTGTGTTTACTGCTTCCTCCCCTTCTCTGAATGACATTATAGTCTTTCAAAACTTGGTGGGCAGAGGAACAGCTGTAGTTTGTGATTCTCTTTGCAGCATGGCCCAGGAAGCTGCACAAGGTTCTTGACATCCTAGAGCTTCATGAGCGAGAGAATAATTCTGAATGTCAATAAGAATGTTTCAGCTCCCTAAAGAGGTCTGAATCCACTCTGACTGTTTCAGTCACAGGGAAACCCAGTTTCTTATACAAGGTCTTCAAATTGTTTTTCTAGTATTTTTCCAAATAAGAAATATGGAGCTGGAAATGTAATTGACCCCTGGGCAGTTAAAAATGACTGGACATCTTAGGAAGACAGATTTATGCCCCTCTGCTCTAACTTTTGTAGCTGCCAATTATCAGGCTGTCTATATATTTCCAAGCGTTTTTGCTTTTTTGCCTCTTTGCCCCAGTACTTTCCTGAGGACAAAAAAGAAATATCTGGATTCGTTCATAGAAATGAAGGTGTTGTCCAGACACTGCTTCAGCCATGACTAGCAGCCCAGAAGTAGTGTCCAAGATACCCAAGGAATACCGGTCTGTTAGAAGGATGAAAATCAGAAAGTTCACAGCCAGCCCTTTTGGGCTTGAATCACCCTGTTGTCAGCAGCAAATCTGTATTTTGATTTCATACGTAAGTTACAGCAGTCTTCAGAAGCTGGCTGCCAGCAGAGCATGAAATAACCTGGAAGATATTTCCATACCTACTAAAGAAAGCAAAGATCTTCCCCCTCAGTATAGGTATTGCTGCTGCACCTGTACAAAGTTAGAGGCTGCATCAGAGGAATGTGATGAGTCTTGGAACTTGCAGATCCTAATTCTTCCTGTACTGCTCCACCCTTTGAGGACACTTCCTGGTGTGGTTTTTTTGTTTTGGTTTTTTTTTTTTTTTTTTTTTTTTTTTTGTGAGACATGGGAAACCATTTATTTTGACCTTTGAGTTTGGGGACAATTGACCAGGGAAGAAATGGCCCCTGTCCTGTTTTGGACCTAAGGATAAACAACTTTTGCATGCCTTCTCTAGGGAGCATAATTCCTGTTCTCAACCCCCTGAGGATTTGGGTCAGGGCTCTCAACCTTTGAACTGTCTACTTCCACATCTTGCAAAGGCCCAGAGTCTGGCTCATGGGGACAAAAATTGACTGTAAATGTGAGGTTATACACCTACATATAAAGAGCTATTAACTACTATTTTGATGGAACAAAGTTCTGTGGATAGGCACAAGACTCCTAGAGCATGGCTCTGTGTAGGCAAAACATTTGAAGAGCAAGAGTTACTGTTAAATAATCCTTTCCTCTCAGAAACCGTTCGGCTTCATGTGTGGGGGTTTTTTTTAACATATGCATGACATACGCATACAGACATGACATACGCATACGCAGAACATACACATGACAGATTTAAACTCATGTTTGACATTGGGATCTTTGATAACAACAAAAAAAAGCTGCCCTGCGGCCCCTTATTTTCTTTTAACCAGCCTTCTTGCCATATAAACGGACAAGTATGTATGCTAGTATTGGAACCTGAACTATCCAGGCTGCAAGTCTGTGACTGTCTATCTTCAGTATGGTAACTGTTCCACAGAGAATGGAATCCAGACTTCCAGATGAGGAAGAAAGCATCACCAGGCAGCTCTAGAGCCATATCCTCCCTGCAGAAATATTGCAGGTTCCCTAAATGCCAGACAGAATAGGAGCAGACCTCAATAAATCTTTCTGCACCTCAGGGTTCCAATGTCAAGAGTTCTTGATGATTTGGCCATTGTATTGGAGAAGATGGACATCTCCACATGGAATTTCCAGGCCACATGGTGTCTGGGATCCCTTTATTGAATTAACCCAGTGTCTCCCTGACCCCAGTCCCTAGATAGATGAAGGTTTGTTATACTAAGTGCAGATTTGCTGGATAAAAACCAAGGCAGTGACTGAGTACTGTTTTTCCTGACATGGACTGGAGCTTGCTAATCACTAATGGAAAGGTATAAGATCTCATACACTTTGGGAAAGGATTTAGCAGTTTACTTGCTCTTACTTCCCATGTTATTAGCTGCATCATTGCTTTTTCTTTATTCTCAAGGAGTGGGATGGGTGTGTAATGTGTATAGTTAAGCTCATCTGTGCCTTCGTTCACACTTGCAATAAACACTCCTTTTTTGTGTGCCTCCTGGTATTGGAAATGTCCCCTCAACCTCCTCTTAATCATTTTGGCCTTTGTCCATGCAGGCGTGGGGAAGGGAAAACAAGAATTAGAAAACCAAGAGAGTGAGATTGCCCTATCTTACCATGTTGTCCATCTTGCTGTTTCCAGTTCGAGTGGGAGCTGTCTCTGATATTTCCATCCAGAAGTCAGATTTGGAGGGAGGTAGTGGTAATCTAAGTTCCATCAACAAATAAATTGTATACACATGAGATGTCTCTTGCAGTAGATTGTGCAGAAGCTGAAAATTTCATCATATATGCTCTATGGACACTTTAGGGTTGATTTCCCGCCAGTATGGTCCAGCTACATTCCTGAGGTGTGTGCTAACCCTTTTGAGCTGGCTTCTGTTTGGGGGTGGGGGAAGTGGTGATACTCTCCCAAGCCTTACTTACTTGTGGTGGTATGTGGTCATTCACAGTAGTCTCTGCAGATCTTACTCCTGAGGGAATGCTGCGCATGCACAGAATTCATGTTCTCCGCAGATTTCTTTGCTTCCCTGTAGAAAAATTACTTTCTGACAGGGCAGCCACAAGAGCAGTCATGTGACCTTCCCCAGCAGTATGTTTTGGGGGCCTAGGGCAGCCGGCAGAGAGGTAAATCATTGTGGGGAAGGGGGCGGGACTGGGGAAGACCTAGCTTGTGGCTTCTACCCTGTGCTGGGCTCAGCTGCTACTCTGGTTGGGCTGGGAAGGATGGGACTTCCTCTTCACCTGTACAGCATCCAGCACTGAGTCAGACCCACCCCCAGATTTCTCTCCAGGCAGCTCTGCAAACTCCTCCCTCACCCCCTTCAGATCCCTTGCTCCTCAGCTGCAGGGGGAGGGAATCACTGTATGGGGAGCTGCTCCCATGTCTGCCAAACCCCCATGCATCCATACCCTCTGGCTGAGCTGCCCCCCCCCCTTGCTGGGCCCCACTCCCCCTGCACCATCCCGATGAGTCACCTGGGTCTCCACCCCACTGAACCCCAGCCAGCTGCACCTGGATCCCCAACCTCACTGAGCCCCACACCCCTAGCATCTGGACCCCTCACACCCAGACCCCCACACCAAGCTCTAGCCCCTTCTACACCCAGACCCCCCCAGCTGAACTCTGTCTCCCTCAAATCCAGACTCCCTCACTGAGCTCCAACCATTTTCAGCTGGACCCCACCCCTGCAGAGTCTTATTACTGTTGCACCCAGACCCCCCCCCCCCCGCAACAAACCCCTGTGCATCCAGATCCCCACACACACTCAGATCCCCCACTGAGCTGCCCACACCCAGAACCCTCTCAACCCACACCTGAATCACCCCACACTAAGCCCCTCCACACTTGGATCCTGCCGGGCTGAGCCTGCCTGCCCCACACCTGGTGCACCTGGCACAGAGAGGCAGGACCTTGAGGGGTTTCTGGGGTAGGACCAATCCTTGCACTGTCAGGCTTGGTGCAGTCTCACCGCTGAGTCTGTGTCCCAGAGGAACTGCAGAGTGATCTCCCACCTCTGTACAGCCAGTGGCCTGTGCTCCCCAATGCCATGCTGGAGCCTCTACACTTATTTGACAAAATTTGCAGAATTTTAAAATACTGTGTGCTGAATTTTTAGGCACAGAATGCCTTCAGGAGTAAGATCTCCATGACACGATTCGCTTTTTCTAATGTTGACAATTAAAGTACTTTCATTGTCATCTGAGTTAAAACTCATTTAAATGAATGGAGTGTACCCCTCAGCTGCTTCTGGATTTGCAAATAGGCAGATGTCACTCTTCAGGGAGCCTTGAAACACGAACCAAATTTATCACACAAACCATAACAACTAGAGACTTACTCTTAAATAAAGCTTACATTCTGGAGGACAAGAAGGCAGTATGAAAAAGGTCCTCATATGGCATATTTCCCCCCAGGCTTTAGCCATTCTCCAAATACTGCTTGTATGGTTACTTAAGTGGTCACAACACTTTCTGCAGTTCAACATATGGCAGTTTTCTTGTTTTCTTTGTGTCATCAAAGGTTCTGGTATCTGGCCATTATTATCCACCTTTCAAATCCTTTCTCTTACAATCAAGCATGAAGTGCAATACAATGTAATTCTAACTAGAGCTACTTCATTGTAAACGATTTTTGTCAGATTGAGCCCTTTTTCACAACCATATTCCATGTATTCCACTTCACTTTGGTCCCTTAGTTTAGCATAAGTAGTTAGCACATATTTTATCTGTTCCAATTTGTATTTAGCTGTGACACTGAGTACCTTTCCCAGACCTGAAGAAGAGCTCCGTGTAGCTCAAAAGCTTGTCTCTCACCAACAGAAGTTGGTCTAATAAAAGAGATTACCTCACCCACTTTGTGTCTCACTTTCTATTGGACAGTTCTGCAACATGACTTTTACCAATTTGAGTTTATTCTTTATCAAATCATTTTTATTGAGCATATATTTGAAACTGAGTTTTTTGTTTGCTGTAGTGTTCTTCTCTGAATATTCAGGCTGCAGTGATTGGTTACTTAAATCACATGGCATTATTTCTGTTCCCTTACTAAGTGGCCTATGTTTTTTATAACAGGTACAGGCGTCTGAAGAAGTATCTCCGTAGAGGAGCATGATCAGGAGAGAGGAGGAAATGAGCAAGTGTAAGAAATGTTAGGGTATTGTAAATCTCTTCCTATCTACTCTTGCACAAAATGGCATTCTGTGTGGCTACATATGTGGAGTGCTGGTTTTAAAATAGCTTTCCTTATGTAAGGAGAATAAGAGAGCTTTACTTGCTCTATACTTTGTTTTTCTCTGGTCACATTCACAGTGTATGATCATAGTTGTCTGTGCTATCGGAAGATACTTTTCTGGCTCGTTAGTTTTCTGAGTGCAAGGCTGCTGGCTAGGAATTTTTAGAAGACTGCTCTGTAGTCTGTTGCATATACAATGTATAGTTTCATGCTTCATAAAGCACCATATCTAGTTGTGAGAGGATTTTCCCAGCACAGGCACCATGGGAAACAGCATGTAAAGTTGCATTCAGAAGATTCCCTCACAAGCCCTGACTTAGGGGCAAGAGTGGGGGCAGATAGGATATGCTCGGATGGGGAGGAGCAGCAGCATGCAGTGCTGCAGACATTCTGGGGATTACCGTAGCCCATAGGGCAGCTCAGGGGTGGCTCCCCCCACAGCTGTCTTAATTACACTGGGGGCCTTAAAGCCACCTTAATACTTCATCCCCATGGGATGCAAGTTCTGTGCTGTACCTCTGATAATGTCTTCCCTTCAAGAGAAGGTGTGATTGTACCACAGGTGGGCATATTTATCTCACTTTAATCTAGCTATCAAAAGTAACAGTAGTCTTGAAGACATGGTGGGCTAGCATAGGCTAGCAACCAGAGTACAATATACAGAGTCCCCAGAGGACGTGTACTTGGGTTGCTAGCCAGTGCTGAAGCCCTTGCAGCCAAGTCTTCACTGCTTTTGTTACCATACCAGATAGATTAAAACTAGCATGGGTATGCCTTGCCAAGCTACAATCACACCTAGATTTGATTGAAGACAGTCCCTAATGGGTGAACACAATCTCACCCCGTACTCTCTTCCCCCAAAAGTTGACAATCCAAGAACTCAATCCAACACCTATTGAAGTCAATAGGCTCCCATCAGCTTGAATGGGTACTGTATCTGGCCCTAAACTTAGATGTATACATAATAGTGCAAGTGATAAAGGAAAGGTAATGGGAAGGAGAAACAAAATTATTGCAGTTTACAGTTAGTTCAATTTACCCTTATGCAAATAAGGGGGGAGGTATTGTCTTGTGAGTTAAGCAAAGGAATGGCTATAAAAAGTCTTTGATTATTCTTTGAGTGGTGTCCCTATGGGTGCTTCACTTTATGTGTGCATGTGCCTTTGATCAGAGACCTTCGGTCGCAATGCCTGTTCGGCCCACGGATGAACTCCAGACATCCTCATGCCCTGCACTGAGGATATATAGAGCTGCATGGGAAAGCCACCCTCAGTTCCTTCTCAACCACCCAACGACTTGAGATGGAACATCTAGCATGCCCTCTTCAGCTTTACTTAGCTTAGCCTCAAGTTTTAATTATCGTTTTAGCTTAGCTTATTTGGTTCTTTGAAAATTCTACTTTATTTATATGTCGCAGGGTTCCATTTAGTTTTTCCATCTAGTTTTTCCATCACTCCCCCATCCTTTCCCCTCTGCTCTGACCCCCACTTTGGGGGTCATTATCGACTTGGTACACCAGGATCCCCAGGATTCAAGTGCTATCTTTAACTGCTGGGAAGCTATTCTGGTTAATAATGGATGTTCCTAGTGTATGTGCTGTCTGGGCAACACCATATCCCAGCTAAGTGTAAGATTTGCACAGCTTTGAAAAGCTGATTTTGTAAAAACTGGGAGATTAAATTTAGGCTCCTCATGATGGAGTGCTCCCTCCAACCAGCCCCAGATCCAGGCCCCCATGGACATCATCTGAGTGAGCACAGTACCCAATCAACCTCTGTACCTAGGTCTTCACAAGATAAGATTGCAGAGGGTACTGATAGAAGCTTCCAGGAAGAGGATTCTGGATCTCCTCATAGAGAGCCGACTTCAAAAAGCCTCAGTCACCATCCAGATCAACCATTTATGAGACCTCATGTCCCAAGAAGGGTACCACTGAGGTTCCAGGCATCTCCGCTACTGGGAGCTTGTCGAAGACCTTGAGCTTCTCAGAGGTCTATGGTACTGTGCATACCTCAGTATCAAAATAGTCTGCAGTACCATACACACGACTGCTCCAGCAGTGATCCTAAACACTGTGCCACAAAAAAGTCTGTAATATTATCAGACTTTTCATTACCAACCTCGGTACCCAAACAGGTGATCCATATAGCAACCCTGGTACCTTTGACTAGCAACTTTGGTACCAACACCATCAGCTAGAAAAGTATCACGTATCAACATCCTCGCTACTGACATGGGTTACGCTGGAGCCCCGCCTAATATAGGTGAAGGGTCACCCAGTACCATAGGAGTTTAAATTTTCCAAGGACCTGTTGGTGTTTGATGAGCCAGAGTCTCCAATATTAATAAATACCAAATGGCTATCAGTACTGAGATCCGCAAGGTCTCTGAGGCATTATCTTTCTGTGGTATCCCATGGTTCTCCAGTACTGTTGGCACCAGGTAGACAACCATCCTTGCCTCCAATGTCTACTTTTCTTCTAGACCAGTGATTCTCAACTGTGGTCCACTGATTCTTCAGGGAAAGCCCCTGGTGCGCCAGACCAGTTTGTTTACCTGCTGCGGCGGCAGGTTCGGCCAGTCATGGCTCCCACTGGCTGTGGTTCGCTGTCCCCAGCCAATGGGGGCTGCGGGACATGACGCGGGCTGGGGGCTGTGCTGTCCACCACGTCCCGCAGCCCCCATTGGCCTGGAGCGGCAAACTCTGGCCAGTGGGAGCCGCGACCGGCTGAATCTGCTGCCACGGCAGGTAAACAAACCGGTCCAGCACGCCAGGGGCTTTCCCTGAAGAATTGGTGGACCACAGTTGAGAACCACCATTCTAGACTATGCTAAGGACCTTCAGATTCCCAGATCTCTGTCCCGGGATCTCCTACATACCAACGGAGAGACATCTTTCCAGGCACTTTAACTGAGAGAGAAGCTCCAAGGGCAAAACAATCTCATGCCCGTTCTCACTGGTTTAAAGCAGCACCAGATGCCTCCCCATCTGCCATATAGTCCTCCACAATGACCACATTGGGACCACTGGGCAGCCTACCATCAGCAATTTTCGAGGTTCCTAGCTATTCCTGTAGGGATCATTGTGAAAGGCACTCTCCTGCTCCATCTCTTCTTCCTCAACAACCCCAACTTCATGAGGAGTCCTTTGAAGAGAAAGAGGCGTGGACAAGGAGATGACACTGCAAACTATTTCCAGATGAGGCTGTGATGCCTCCTCTCCTCTCTTCTGCTGATGACTTTAAACAGTTTCAGAACCTGATGAATCTGAAGCAAGTAAGCAATCAGTTTCATTGGAGGAGGTCCAAGAGTCAGAACGTAAGCTCTTAGATATACTCCACATGACATCCTCTTGTTAAGTAGCCTTTCTAGTAAATGAGGCTTTACTTGATGCTGCCAAAACCACCTGGCAGACACAATTGCACTACTTACCTGTAAATGAGCCAATTAGAAAAGAAGAAAAACCTATATTCCTGCAAAAAAACCAGAGTTTTTATTTTCAGTCTCTCATTCCAACTCTTTAGCTGTGGAGGCCTTTAATGAGCATGGTAGACAACACTATACTTAATCTATGCCATACGATAAAGTCCAGGATTGCCTCAACCTCTTTGGTAATAAAGGCTACTCTTCTGCAATGCTCCAGTTTCGAAAAGCAAATTATCAAGCTCTGATGGCGAAGTATGATCACACCAGTCACAGAAAATTAAACATCTTTCTTGAACATCTTCCCCTGCAGCATCGGAAACAGTTTCAAGCCATCAGAACCAAGGGTTAGCTCTTAGCGAGGACCTTGTTGCAAGCTTCCCTAGATGCAACTAACATTGCAGATCATTCAGTCTCTACTATTGTCATCATGCATCGAGCACCTTGGCTGCAGCTGCTGGGATTTCCTACCAAGGTCCAAAATACCATTGAAGACCTTCCCTTTTATGGACTGAAACATTTTAGGGAATCCATTGATGAATCCTTGGACACCTGAAAGAATTCAAGGGCCACTTTCAGATCTCCTGGTGTGCATATATATACCCCTGCAAACAAAAGAAAATTTAATAGAACAAAGATGGCACAGAGATCCTGCCTGGTCCAATTCTCTGGCTTTTGTAGACCAGCCAATCCACATAAGAAAAGGTCAAGGTATCAGAAGAGGCCTCCTGCTGCGACTATTACACCTTCCTCATCATCAAAACATCAATTTTTATGGTCTGGTTGAGAATCAATAATATCCCCACCTTGGGAGTCTTCAGGTAACCTCCTTCCCTCCCTGTGGAGACTGCCTTTCCTATTTTTGACCTGCATGGGAGAAAATTACATCCAACAAATGGGTTTTGGAGGTTATAACATGGGGTTATTCCATCCATTTCACCTCTGTACCCCACCACCACTGTTTCCCATCCTTCCTCAGGGACTCTTTTCACAAACATTTACTGAGACAGGAGACCATTTTAGGAGCTTAGGAGCCATAGAACAAGTTCTAGTCCAGCACAGGAAAGGGATTTTATTCCAAGTGTTTTCTGGTTCCAAAAAAGAATGGGGAATGGAGACCAATATTAATTCTCAGACTTCTAAACACCTTCATAAAATCACAGAAATTCAGGATGGTAATTCTTGCAGCTATAATTCCATCATTAGATGGCAGAGATTGGTTCATGGCCCTCAGCCTTCAGGACATATTTTCATGTTGCAATTCACCCATCTCAAAAGAGGTTTCTTCATTTCACAGATGGCCAGGATCACTTCCAGTATCTAGTGCTCCCCTTTGGCCTCCTGTCTGCGCCGAGAATATTTTCCAAAGCCATGGCTCTAGTAGCCACTCACCTTCATCTGTGGGGAATAGTCATCTTTCCTTGTCTCAATGACTGGCTATTTAAGGGCAGGTCATGCATCTAAGTCCTCTCTGCAGTACAGACAGCCATGTCCCTATCCTGCAATTTAGGATTTGAATGCAGTATCAAAAAGTCCATTCTAACTCCAGTTCAACAGATGAACTTTGTAGGAACTTCTGTGGATGCCATAACATCCAGAGCTTACTTCCCTGTGGACTGATTTATGACACTGACAAGCCTTATTGACAAGGTTCAAACAAACCCCTAGATGACAGCAAGAAATTGCCTCCACCTGCTTGGTCATATGGTACCTTGTATTTTAGTAACACAACTCTCCAGGCTATATCTGTGCTGCTTCCAGGGTTGGTTCAGAACTGTCTATATCCCAAACAAGTATGGGTTAGATAAATTGGTGTCTGTCCTTCATTGGGTGCAAGACTCACTCAGTCGGTGGAAGGACCCATCTAAAGTCCATGTAGGAGTCCCTTTCACACAAACTCCATCTACCTTTACCGTAACTTTGGACACATCACTCATGGGATGGGGAGCTCACCTTGGGACATACACCATCCAAAGCAAATGGTTGCCTTAAGAGTCTCTCCTACATATCAGCCTTCTAAAATTACACCTGTATCCAGTTCCTTTCCTTAATCAGGGGCCACTCCATCAAAGTCACGACAGACAGTATGGCCTGCATATTCTACATAAATCATCAGGGATGGGTGAAATTCCCCTCTCTTGGTGCTGAAGCAATAAAGCTGTGGAACCAGTATATGGCCCTTCACATTTCAGTCTCTAGCCTTCCAGGCATGTAGAGCACCATGGCCGGCAATGTGAGTTGACATTTCTCCCTGGATTTTGGGAGTTAGACCCTTGAATCCTCAAACAGATTTTGCTGACTTGCGGGTTTCCAAAAGTGAACATCTTTGCCACCAACAGAGAGTGCACGAAATTCTGTTTGAGAGAGGGTCTGAATTATCAATCCTTGGGAGATTGGCCTTTCTCATTCTTTGGATGAGGGGCGGTCTCTGTGCATATACTCTGACACCATTGATTGAGGGTATTGAACAAGATCAAACAAGACAAAGCCAGTGCCATTCTAGTTGCACCAACTTGGCCAAGGCAGGTCTAGTACCCTTACCTGATTCATCTTCATTTCAGTTCAGCATTACAGCTTCTGACCATTTCCCATCTGCTGTCTCACTATTCCAGTCAGTCTCACCTTGTGCAGAAACGGGAGTTCTTTAAGATGTGTCCCCCTCTGGGTGCTTGAACTGGGTACTTCACTATCCATCCACCTTCCCTTTGGCTTCAGAGTTTCATGGGACTTTGCAATAGGGAAGGAACTAAAGGCAGTTTGTCTATTCAGCTCTCTCTATCCTCTGTGTGGGGTCCAAGGATATCTGGAGTTCATGTGCAGGCCAAATGGGCACTGGTACCAAAAATCTATGATCAAAGGCACTCATGCACCCCGGAAGTGGAGCACCCATAGGGACACACTTCTCAAGAACTCCAGTTACTGCACAATGTGAATAACTTCTTTTATGCTTGAGTGTCCTACATATTTACTTCTACATCCTTGGGCAAATAATTCTATGCCTCAAGTCCCCCATCTATAAGATAGGGATAATACCTACCTCATAGAGCTATTCTGAAGCCTCCTATGTTAATTTAAACTTTCTATGAGTATTTAAACTCAACACAACCTTAACTCTGGAGCCAGAGAGATGCTTCCATAATTAAAATGTTCATAATGTGTGTAGTGCATTTAAATCCTCAGATGGAAATTATTATGTACCGTAAATGCAAAGTATTCTTTGCTCTGTTCTAAATTAGGAATCCAAGCTTTCTTGGACAGGTAGTTAAAATTACCAAGGTTTTCAAACTTCTTAGTGAGTATATTTTCATGTTACTTGTCAGAACATATTCCTGTGTAATTTTAAAACCACCCATTCACTTGTGTTTTGTACAGAGATTTTTTTCCAGCAGATTTTAATGAGTTAGAACTGTTATACCAGTTTTATTTAAATGATTTTTTCTTTTTCTTTCCAAAACAAGTGTTAGCCATGACAACATATTAAAGAATTAAATCTGTTAAAACTTACTGCATTCCTCAAACTATTAAGCAACTCAAAGAATATTACAGCTGTTGTCCTGAATGTTTAATCATGGACTATTTGAAGGGTGTTAGTCCCTAAAGATAATTAAGGATTTTCAAGTTGTTTCATATTTGGAGAAGACATGAATATTTGTTTTTAAACACTTCCCTTTAGAAAGTGCTCTGTCTACTCTTCCAAGGTGTGCATTAGCTTTGTATTGTTTTCCAAACTGTGCACTCAACCCTGCTCTTGCTGAAATCAATGGGAGTTTTGCCTTTGACGTGAGTGAGAGCAGGATTGATAGCTAAAGGCTCAATCCTGCAAATTCATTTCTGAGGGGATAATACATGAGTAATGAAAACTTGCATGAGTAAAGATTGCACGTTGAGGTCATGCAGTCTTTATTGCCATCACATGTTCCATGGACACCCGAGGGTGAAACCCTGGCCCACTGAAGTCAATGGCAAAACTCCCACTGCACTGCACCCAATTTTAAAGGGTCAGAAAAAGACTGCAGAGCACCTGTATATTTGAAAGTTAGCTCAGCTCAGATCTAATTTAGCAGTGGCCCGATCTCAGTGTTATACGTGTACAGGCCTGATATAGGTTGCTGCTCTCAGTAGGCACATTTCATATGCAAACTGATTTTGACTTGCTTCTACCTTTGTTTTGGAGGGAAAAAAAAGTACAGAAGCAAATCAAAATAAAAACAAATAGGGAGCACAAATCTCCGTTGATGCTGTCTCCAGTGTTAGCAGAGAGCACGTAGGCCCAGACAAGAACCTGCTTAAACTGCCGTAGCATTTCACCTTCTGAACTTTGACATTCAGAATTGTGATTATTGTCCCCAGAGCCAAAGTAGGAGGAGAAAGTGGATTTAAAGTTTCTCCCTTCAAAAACCACATTTATACAGCACTTTGGCTTAAATAATTCAAGAAATTGTTTTGTTTTTATGAATAATTAATTAAAATGGTTTGAATGTACCAGAGTAATGACCAGATACAAACTAGGGGAAATGTAAAATGACTACATTTATTTGCATTATTTAAATATGAAGTGAGACATGGAGAATTCAGCTTAGTGTATAATTTTGCCTTGTGTTGTACTTGTCCTTTTTCCATCAATAAAATAAATGAAAACAAACAAAATACTATTAGTCTCAGAATCCAGCCCTAGGTTGTTAGTCAGGTTGGGTAACATCTTCCTCCTCAAGTAGCCCCAGTGACTTCAGTGGGGCTGGACGTGCACTACAGCATTACTCATTATGTCTTAAGGGGAATCTGGACGTGTTGCATGAAGCTCTAAAATTCTGGCTCCCATTCCATAGGAGCAAGTACAGGGCAATGGCAGTGAATACTGGCAATCTTTTTCATACCAGCGCAAAGCATCACTGCCTATCTTACTCCTGAGAGTCACAAAGGCACAGAGAACATAGCTGCTACTGATGTCCTGGAGCTGCCCAGGCCCATATGCCACTAGCCTGTTTGCTGCAAAGGTGCCAGCCAAACTCATCACTGAGTGGTATGGGAAAGTGTCCTATCATGGAGGAAGAAATGAGACTGCCATCCCTAGAGAACTTCAGGAGAGGATTGCAGAGTATGTCCATGAAAGTTTCATCGAGATCTCTCAGGAGGACAAAAGGAACATCCCTATGTGCATAAACAAAGTGTTCCACATGCCCCACCCCTAGCCCAACAGGGAAATGAAAAACAGATGCCGACTCTACCGCTGCTTGTTCTGCTTCTTCCCCCACACAGGACACTGAATTGGACTGCCACAGTACTGTTCAAGAATTTATTTTAAATTTACTTCCTAACTTTTTATTTTCTCATAATATACTAGCAAATCAATGAAAAGTCAATACTTTTGCTTTATTTACTTGGGGATGGGCCAGGCACCAACTTTAAATGGGGGAGGGGAGGAGAGAGGAAAGAAGCAAATAAAATATTGTAAGGAAAAATCCATTCACTCACTTACCTGAGCTCCTGACCCCTGCATCAACGGGCTCATCTGCGCTCACCTAGAGGGTCTGGCTAGACTCTTGATGAGTTTCAAACAGGTCCTGGTTCATGGCATGGCTGGAGTCCCCTGCCACACATCTCTCCCTCCCCGCATTCCTGCTCCTTCTTGCTGTTCAAAGCAAAGGTGTCCATCTTGGTCTCTTCTGAGGTATCCGCAGTGGTCTGTGGGGTGTTGATAGGATCATTGCTAAGTATGGCATGCAGTCCCTTGCCTTCTGGTATCCCTGGTGAAGTTCTGTCACTTTCACATGGCACTGCTGCTGATCCCTACTGCACCCCTTTGCCTACATCCCCCATGCAATCTGCTGATAGATGTCAATGCTTCTACAGCTGGTCTGTAGCTGTGCTCGCATAGCCTGTTTTCACTGCAGGCCCAGGAGATCCAATACCTCCTTTCTACTCGGGCAGAAGCATGTTGAGTAGCTGTGCGTGTGGAGCCATGGTTGGTTGGACACAGACAACGAAGGTAAACTTCTAGGTGTGCTTGCCAAGGTGGGCAACCAGGAAAGGTCATTGCCAAAAAATGTGGGGTTTTCAAAGGGGGGGGGACTTCTAGTTTCTGTGACCCCCCCCGGGCAGTGGCATTTACAATTGTGAACAGAGAGGAGAATGAGGTATTGTGGGACAGTTGCTGGAGGACTGTTAGGGTTGACACAGAGTGTGCAGTGTGTACACTTGCACTATGTTGACCAAAGTAGGATGAGCAGAGCTCTATACTGTTTGTGAGGTAGTTTTACTGCATCACCATAATGGGAAGTGTCTACTGGCTGGAGACACATCCATAAATAAGTCAATGCAAGGCGACTTATGTTGACCTAACTTTGTAGTGTAGATCAGTCCTAGGGCATTGGATCAGAATTATGTACAAAGTTTTGGAAGGCTAGATCAAGTGATCAGCAGAGCAGATTATTTTGCTCTAGCCTTTTAATAATGATTTCTATGTTAAGAAAAAAATAGGTATGCATATATCAATTCAAATATAAGTGTAAACTGTACAGAAACAAATGAGCTATACCCGTACAGAAAATTAACTCCAAACATATACCCACACCCATACACACAAATTTAATTATTCCAATTTATTTGGTTATGTAACCTCTTTTAATTTGGCTGATCATTTTAAACAAAGTTTCAACACTATTTGTGTTTCTCAACTTCCAGTTTCTGACTATTAATCTTCTACCAGCAATGCTGCCCATTTTTATATGAATATTTCATTTGTTTTATTTTTACCAAATAAGGTACATAAGTCTCCTGGTAAATAAATTCTTAGTTTGAGTGTAAGACTTGTACCTAAGACGTAGAAGAGGACAAACTAAAGGATAGTGCCAGCACTGACTTCAAAGGATTTTTGGCTACGGTAGGTCACATGATGATTTTTGTTTATTTAGTTTGTCGCAGACCAAAAAGGGATTATGGCCCATTGTCATAGTATATGTATTAGTTCATCATTAACTCCTACATAATTATACCACTTCTTAATTGGCCAAATTCATCCCCATTCACTTTTGTGGATTTATGTCAGAGATGAATCTCATTCAATGAGTCGATTATTCATCCTGCTAGGACTCCCTTATGTTCCATAAGACAAAACTGGAGTCATTCATTCAACTACACCCTTCCTCACCCACATCCTTGATCTTTGGATGAAATGGGTCTTGGATTTGAATCACTCCTGTTTTTGACTTTGTAATACTAACACCTAATCACTAAGACAGTGCAAAGTTCAAACCACCACCCCTCCAATGTTACCTTTCTCCGAGTCTGTACAAATGTAGTTGCATAGTTCCTAATTTCATAAGAACGGCCATTCTGGGTCAGACCAAAGGTCCATCTAGCCCACTATCCTGTCTTCTGACATTGGAAAATGTCAGGTGCCCCAGAGGGAATGAACAGAATGGGTAATCATCAAGTGATCCATCCCGTCACCCATTCCCAGCCTCTAGCAAACAGAGGCTAGGGCCACTATCCCTGCCTATCCTGGCTAATAGCCATTGATGGACCTATCCTCCATGAATTTAGCTAGTTCTTTTTTGAACCCTGTTATAGTCTTGGCCTTCACAACATCCTCTGGCAAGGAGTTCCACAGGTTGACTGTGTTGTGTAAAAAAATACTTCCCTTTGTTTGTTTTAAACCTGCTGCCTATTAATTTAATTTGGTGACCCCTAGTTCTTGTGTTATGAGGAGTAAATAACACTTTCTTATTTACTTTCTCCACACCATTCATGATTGTATAGACCTCTGTCATTCCTCCCCCCTAGTCATCTCTTTTATAAGCTGAAAAGTATCAGTCTTATTAATCTCTCCTCATATGGAAGCTGTTCCATACCCCTACTCATTTTTGTTGCCCTTTTCTGAACCTTTTCCAATTCCAATATACCTTTTTTGAGATGGGGTGACCACATCTGCACATAGTATTCAAGATGTGGTCCACAAGCTAAATATGAGTCAACAGTGTAATGCTGTTGCAAAAAAAGCGAACATCATTCTGGGATGTATTACCAGGAGTGTTGTAAGCAAGACGAGAAGTAATTCTTCTGCTCTACTCCTCTCTGATTAGGCCTCCACTGGAGTATTGTGTCCAGTTCTAGGAGCCACATTTCAGGAAGGATGTGGATAAATTGGAGAGACTCCAGTGGGGGAGGGATAGCTCAGTGGTTTGAGCATTGGCCTGCTAAACCCAGGGTTGTGAGTTCAATCCTTGAGGGGGCCATTTAGGGATCTGGGGCAAAAATTGGGGATTGGTCCTGCTTTGAGCAGGGGGTTGGACTAGATGACCTCCTAAGGTCCCTTCCAACTCTGATGATCTATGATTCTAAGAGCAACAAAAATGATTAAAGGTCTAGAAAACATGACCTATGAGGGAAGATTGAAAAAATTGGGTTTGTTTAGTCTGGAAAAGAGAAGTCTGAGAGGGGACATGATAACAGTTTTCAAGTATGTAAAAGGTTGTTACAAGGAGGAGGAAGAAAAATTGTTTTTCTTAACCTCTGAGGATAGGACAAGAAGCAAGGGGCTTAAATTGCAGAAAGGGCACTTTAGGTTGGACATTAGGAAAAACTTCGTGTCAGGGTGGTTAAGTACTGGAATAAATTGCCTAGGGAGGCTGTGGAATCTCCATCATTGGAGACTTTTAAGAGCAAGTTAAACAAACACCTGTCAGGAATGGTCTAGATAATTTGTCCTGCCGTGAGTGCAGGGGACTGGACTAGATGACCTCTGAAGGTCCCTTCCAGTTCTATGATTCTATGTAGGCATACTATGGATTTTATATAGAGGCAATATGATATTTTCTGTCTTATTATCTATTCCTTTCTTAATGATTCCCAACATTCTGTTAGCTTTTTTGACTGCCGCTGCACATTGAGTGGATGTTTTCAAAGAACTATCCACAATGACTCCAAGATCTCTTTCTAATTTAGGCCCCATTATTTTATATGTATAGTTGGGATTATGTTTTCCAATGTGCATTATTTAGCATTTATCAACATTGAATTTCATCTGCCATTTTGTTGCCCAGTCACCCAGTTTTGAGAGATCCTTTTGTAGTTCTTCACAGTCTCCTTGGGACTTAACTATCTTGAGTAGTTTTGTATCATTTGCAAATTTTGCCACCTCACTGTTTACCCCTTTTTCCAGATCATGTATGAATATGTTGAATACGACTGGTCCCAGTACAGACCCCTGGGGGACCCCACTATTTACTTCTCCATTCTGAAAACTGACCATTGATTCCTACCCTTTGTTTCCTATCTTTTAATCAATTACCAATCCATGAGAGGACCTTCCCTCTTATCCCATGACAGCTTACTTTGCTTAAGAGCCTTTGGTGAGGGACCTTGTCAAAGGCTTTCTGAAAATCTAAGTATACTATATCCACTGGATCCCCCTTATCCATATGCTTGTTGACCCCCTCAAAGAATTCTAGTAGATTGGTGAGGCATGATTTCCCTTTACTTAAACCTTGTTGGCTTTCCCGAACAAATTATGTTCATCTGTGTCTGACAATTTTGTTCTTTACTATAGATTCAACCAGTTTGCCCAGTACTGAAGCCTGGCTTACTGGCCTGTAATTGTCAGGATCACCTCTGGAGCCCTTTTTAAAAATTGGCATCAGATTAGCTATCCTCCAGTCATTTGATGCAGAAGCTGATTTAAATGATAGGTTACAAACTACAGTTATTAGTTCTGCAATTTCACATTTGAGTTCCTTCAGAACTCTTGGGTGAATACCATCTGGTCCTGGTGACGTATTATGTTTAGTTTATCAATTTGTTCCAAAACTTCCTCTAATGACACCTCAATCTGGGACAGTTCCTCAGATTTGTCACCTAAAAAGAATGGGTCAGGTTTGGGAATCTCTCTCACATCCTCAGCCATGAAAACCGATGCAAAGAATTCATTTAGTTTCTCCGCAATGGCGTTATTGTTCTTGAGTGCTCTTTTATCATCTAGATCATCCAGTGGCCCCACTAGTTGTTTAACAGGCTTCCTGCTTCTGATGTACTTAAAAATTGCTATTACTTTTTGAGTCTTTGGCTAGCTGTTCTTCAAATTCTTTGACCTTCCTACTTATATTTTTACACTTCATTTGCCAGAGTTTATGCTCCTTTCTATTTTCCTCACTAGGATTTAACTTCCACTTTTTTAAAGGATGCCTTTTTGACTCTTACTGCTTCTTTTATTTCTTTGTTTAGCCATGGTGGCACTTTTTTGGTTCTCTTACTATGTTTTTAATTTGGGATATACCTTTAAGTTGAGCCTCTACTATGGTGTCTTTAAAAAGTTTACATGCAGCTTGCAGGGATTTCACTTTTGGCACTGTACCTTTTCATTTGTGTTTAACTAGTGTAGTCCTCCCTTTCTGAAATTAAATGCTTCAGTGTTGGGCTGCTGTGGTGTTTTCCCCACCACAGGGATGTTAAATTTAATTATATTATGGTCACTATTGCCAAGCGGTCTAGCTATATTCACCTCTTGGACCAGATCCTGTGCTCCACTTAAGACTAAATCAAGAATTGCCTCTCCTCTTATGGGTTCCAGGACTAGCTGCTCCAAGAAGCAGTCATTTAAGGTGTCAATAAACTTTTTCTCTGCATCTTGTCCTGAGGTAACATGTACCCAGTCAACATGGGGATAGTTGAAATCACCATTATTATTGAGGGGTTTTTTTTTGTATAGCCTCTTTAATCTCCCTGAGTATTTCACAGTCACTATCACCATCCTGGTTAGGTGGTCGCTAATATATCCCTACTCAAATATGTATCCCTATATCTCAAATCTATGGCTGTTCTCTAGTTTTTACAGATTCTACCTCACATTTTTATCATTCAGTGCATATTTCACCCAGATGAGTTTTTATATATATCAGTTTTTACTCTAAGAGAAGAGCTAAAATGTAAACGTTATAGGTGTAGAACCTTTATTTTTGCTGGAGTTTCCAAATGGGATGGGAATTATGATAATTTTAAATGGAAAGTAACATGCAAGATCAAGTTGCTATTTAAATGCCAAATAGAGCTGAAAGTAATGTCATTCAGTCTAAGATTGAATAATTTACGCTCTATGAAATGGAAGACACACTACATCATAAATTAGCTGATTGTGAATTGCTAAATTACTATTTGTCAATAAAACATTTTAACTAAGTATACATTTTGGATTTCCAATAATGTGTGTTAACAGCAAGTTTATATGTAAATACAGCTCAATATGTTAACTTGAGTTCAAAGTTCTTATACACTGAGCGCAATAGTCAGTGCTGCAATGAAAGAGTTCTGGAGAGAGGTAAGGATTTTGCATATGACCTCTGGCAATAAAGTGGTAATAAATGCTGAGACTAGGAAAATAGAAATGGTTATTTCACTGATATTTGTGTATGTTTTAATTAGTATTGCATATTCTTTTGGGGGGAGTTTTTTGATAAATATATGCCTGGGTTAATGTGTGATTATAGGGTTGGCTCTACACCTAATTCCTGCACTGAAAATGACATTGCATCTTATCTAACTGGGTTATTGGTGTAGAAAATCACTGATAATTTTAGTGTAAAAAAGTTAGCAAACAACAATCCTCCTCAGTACATGGAGATCAAAACGAGCTTGTGAGTAGTATGTTTATTTGCCTTCCTAATCTAAGTGATATCCATGTGAAAGTGTTTGTTTGGGACTGAGCACTTGTCTAAGCATAAAGGGGAAAGAGAATTGAACACAAAGGTACTAGTCAGGAGGGGAGTTTGGGTAGAATAAAAGGGGGTGAAGGAAGAAATTGGAGTAGAGCAGAAAATGGGGGCAAAGCTGTGCAATATCTTGGCAGAAAAGATCAGAAGCTTAACCAGGATGTGGAAGGCCAAGGCAAAGAGGAAATGAGGAGTGACTAGGAGTACTGCAATAGGTTCTTTAAAAATGCAGTGTTTTTTAAGAACCTAGTTCTTAAAAGTTTAAAACAAAGACACACTCTTAAAATGCTCAGTTAAAGTAGTTCAGAGAATAAAAAACAAGATTTGAATAAAGTCCTGTATATTTTTATTTTGGGGGACATTACAATAATGAGAGAGAAAATGTCCCTTGAATTAATTTAAGGTAAGCAGTCATAGCCAGAGCTGTTTGGGAGACTGAGCAAGTCCTTTCACATTCTGAGGAGATAGTGCAGTGTGTGGTCTTGGCACAATGCAACTTTCAAAAATCCTATTTCAATTCACATCTCCAGGATATCCTGTTTAATAGTGAATGGTTATCACACAAGGAACAGGAAGAGTTTGGCCTCAAACTTTTCCTTCTCAAGCTGCAATAGATTTGCAGTGTGTGTGTGTGTGGGGGGGGGGGTGGTAGCTTTTTTCCCCAGGAAAGGATTAAACTGCTCTCTCAGTCCCTTTCATAGGAGTCTCTTGTCACTGAGCAGAACTGCAACTTCAGATGAGTTCTTGTTTTTGTTCCTCTAGCATCAAGTGTATGGGTTTTTTAATTGCCTTATGCCAGTCATTTGTATTTATCTGATAAACAAACACCCTTGAAATAGTCTTTAATATTCTGACACTGATTCTTGCAAAAGTTATTTGGCATGTCCTTACTATTTAAGTTTCTACCCATCTGTAGTGGGGTGGCTACCCTGCTCCTGCCCTGAGGGGGTTAAAGCAGCCTGGGAGAGGGCTGTGATTGGGAAAGCAGCCACAGCTGTGGCCAGTTTAATCAGGGCCCAGCTGGCCCTTATAAGAGGGCAGTGGGCCTGGAGCAAAGAGTCTCTCTCCAGGCTGGGAGAGAGCAGTGCCTACAGAAAGGGTACTGGGAGTGAAGCAGGGCTGGGGAAAGCCAGAGGAGCATGGGAGCTCCAGGCTGACAATTTCCCAGGCTGCAGGGCCTGGTCTAAGGCCCATAGAGGTACTGGGAGGCAGAGGAAGACAGCAGGTCTGAACCCCCTTGCCTATGATGAGTGGATTTTACACTGCAGTCTGCCTCAGTGAACAGGGGCTTGGTGATGACTTGATGATGCCCAGACTGAGGCAAGGTGGGGATAAGAGGGTTGGGGGTTTTCCAGAGAGGGGAGACCCATAGAGACTGTTGGGGGTACTGCCAGGGGGCAGCCCCCAGGGTAAAGGTCTGGGAGGGACACGGGGTCAAGCGGCGTCGGGACACCAACTGGCACGGGGTGCTCCAGGGACTGGTGAGCTGATTCCCTGGAGAGACTAGCAGGAGGCACCGCGGGGGTGAGTCCTGCACCGTCACACCATCCTTTAAGGAAACGGCTTAACTACGTTTCTACATTGTGGTCACAAGGTTCAGGGAGCGCTCAGTGACATATGGAGAGAGGGTCTTTTGCTGGCTCGCCTACCTGTCTCCAGCTAGCACTCAAGTAGGCTAATTAATGCTTTCCTGCAATGACTTTTCCATATAAGCTATTGCTGCTGTTTCCACAGGGATGCTATATGATTGTGAGTGGGAAGGGAGGTGGACCATAAGACAGTCTCTCTCTTAAGATTAAATCCATCCTTGCCTGTTTGGATAATGTGTATTATCTGTGAGGGGCATTGTTGGAGTGCCTCTACCAGGTAGCAGCCACAAACCAGAACAACAAGCAATTAATCATTTAATCTGTGGGTAAGTGGCCAAGGGCTTTGCATTGACAGAATTTTAAATGAGTGTCAAATTGTTCCATAGACATGCCACATCTGAATTCCCATCTGCACTGGCAAAACAAGGAAACCATACTAAGTTTGCTTTCAGGAACAAGAGTACAGTAAGTACACACAGTGGGTACATTTTAATCCCATTTTCTCTCCTGATTTCTCCCAATTATTTCTCCACTATCTACAATACATGCATCAACTGAAATGTTTCACCTGTTGTATTGTATTTTTTTTTTATTGTAACCACTTAAAGCCATCAGGTGAACGATAACCAGTAAAAATTATATTTAATCTTTTATAAATGTGCTATCACCAAAAGTATGTGCTCTAATATAATTTAACGGAAGCATTCACGTCTCTGGGTCAAAAGATTATTGGTTCACATATCACATACTTCACTAAGACTTGGAATGATATAAAATGCTGACATTACTATGTTGGAACAGGATGCTACAGCACTGCTAGAAATACTGTGGCATTGCGAGAGGTGTCATTCTGTGGTTAACACATTGTATCAAAGTCCATTCTGCTTGTGTGTGATGGCTGGGAAAGTGGAAGTTAATCCTTTTGGAAAACATGCCTGAGAGAGACCTAAGACTAGAGTGAGACTAGATCTGTATTGTAGTGCTATAATATATGGAGAAAACTGGACAGCATCTGCTCTGAAGTCAATGTAGTTACCATAAGGATGAATTTGGCTCACTATGGGATTAATGCTATTGCCATTAGTTCCTCACTTTATCAACAGAAAATAAACAAGCCAAGACCACTCTTCACTATATAATTTAGTTAAATAAGAGAGAGGAAAGCTAACTGTTAATCCTTAATCTAGTAAAATGAAAAATGTATCCTCACTCTACAGAGATCTCCAGGAAAGCAATGCTTTCCCCTCCTGCCTTTCGTTGACAAATGTGTACTGTTAAAATTCAGTAATCCCTACTGACAAGAAATTGCTCAGTAGAAAAGAAGCAAGCTGATGGCAACTTCCTGAGTTGCTGTCTCCAGCACTGACAATGTACTGGATGGCTGTACCCACAGAAATATTTGGCCTCTGATATGCTGCTGTTGCTTAATTGCCCTCCTGGACGCAAGGCAATTCTCACCCACAGGACATCTAAACCCATTTTTACAAAGGAAGGAATTCAACCCTGTCAGATACACAGGGGCGGCGCCAGCTTTTTTGCCGCCCTAGGCGGTGGCGGGAGAGGCTGCCGCCGAGGTCCCCGGCGGCCGAAAAAGCTGCCGCCGAAGTGCCGCCGGATTCCTCGGTGGCACTTTGGCGGCAGCGTCTTTGGCCAGTGGCTGCCGAGGGCCACCCCCGAAATCCTGGTACCCTAGGCGACCGCCTAAGGTCGCCTAATGGTAGCGCCGGCCCTGCAGATACACTGGAAATGAACATTCTTAAAACATCTGAATGTGCCATAGCATATGGTTTTAGTCATACCATGGATTTAAGAAGCATCTAATCTGGCTAGTAACAGTCTTCTCTGTGTCATGCACTTGACTGGCAGATGTTGGAGAGAGACTTCGTCGCCTACTATAAAGGAGGGTATTCTTGGGTGGCATATATTGCAACATTTTAAAAAATGATCCACTGCAAACATTGTCTTGAATATACTGCATTTCGGACTACATTTCCAGGCCACACTAATGTATCTTATTTAGATTTGATAGTCTGGTCTGCAGGGAGAGTTATGTCCAGTGGACTTTGTTTGGAGTGAGTGGATGTTTCTTTTTATCACCTTTTCCATCACTGTTTCTTCATCCTCTCTTAATCTTGTTCACTTAAAATTACTTAAATTCCTTCCAGACTTACCCTTCCCTGTTGCAATATGTACCATTATCCCTTTCTGGTGGGACACCTTATAAACTGTACTGTAGTTCTGTACTATATAATGGTGTAGGGGGTAAATATGGTTGCTTATATGTAAAAATGGTCCCCATCCAGAACATTCAGGTTTACTCCCACCACCTTTCAATTTTGCCCAAGTTTGGATCCAGATCAGCATTTCGCAGGTTAGGTCTCTTTGGCCAAACTGAAAGTGACTATCCCCAAATTTCATTTCGACCCACCTCAGGACCTGAGCTCTCTGGTACGAGCCCCGCTCTTAGTTATAATACTTAACTGCATTGTCTGATTGGGTTGTTCTTTCTTTTGTACCAAAAATAAATAAATATTAAAACACCACAATTTATACAAGACACCTTTAAAGAAGGCCCTTCGAGGACACTCAGCCATAATGCACATGAGCTTCAGAGTTCTTTGTTTCCAAAATTATTCATTTATGTGGCTAAAATGACTATGCATCATGTAATTGCATCAGAACAGTAAAACAGTCTTGACTTGTGGCTGTAGCACAGGATACAAGAAAGGAAATAACATTGCCACATTACAGTAAATGTCTTGCTATTGTTTGTGGCTTACAATAATTCTATCTGTAGTACAGCTTTTCCTTTTCCATATAGTTATCAAGCCTACTCTTCATTGTTTGGTGAAATCCTCATTTGGCATGGAAGATATGATCTCTTTTGTTAGGAATTGACAAGTTGATATTTATTTCCAACAGATTCTCCATAAATATTGTTAAAATATGTACATTGATGCACTATATTGGAGGCTATTTTTACTCCTTTATTCTTAACTCCCATTCCTTTTTATAATGAATAGAAAAACAGCAGTTATATCTACACTAGCTATCAGACATGACTTGCCAGTTACTAAGAATGAATAGAATCTGTTTTTAAAGCCCAAATAGTTGGGTTTTATCTTAAAATGCCAAAGGCAAGGGAATTGTGAGTTAAGGATAAAACTTCATTTTTAACTCACTCCATTGGGCGAAGATATTGTCCTGAGACTCCAGCAGTGCCTACTCAAAGAATGAATAAAAAAATCAGCTGAACTTAGTTCACAAATACAGTCTATAGATGTCTTACAGACGCTCTGACTAATGTGGTGTTCTATAATAATTTTTTCAGAGTGTAAGGTGACCCAGAATTTTTCAAGACAGTATGGATGATAACTGCTTACATTTTGTTTGAGGTCTTGTCTAGAGTAGAAAATTTTGTTCCCGTTTTTCAGCAATGGTACCGATACACCAGAGATCGGAGAAGCATAAATGCTGCTGTAGATATGGCTCATCCATTCTTGCCATCGTGTCACTTGAAGAAGAAAAAATATAGACATTCACTAGGCCTTGCCTATTATAGCAACATTCACAGCCTACTCAGAGTAGATTTAAGACAACATGGTGGGAAAAACTGACTCCTGTCTATGCTACAGCTTCCACCATTGCTACCACCCATTGCGGGCACTGATAATGAATTACTAGCTATGAAATCTGCTAGTGTAGACCCAGTCACAATGAGATTTTGTTTTGTTTCAACACTGATGGGGAAATTCCAGCTCATGGGAGTTGGCACCATCTTATGCTTCCTATCAGGAACCTATACTGACAATACTCAACATCTGCTAGAGAAAATATGAGATAAAATTGACTGCAAAAAACTCCATAGTGGACAACCTAGTGATCAGGAACTTGGAATCCAAGAGAAGCTGTCAAGTCACAAGCAAGTAAATCTGAAACCAGTATGAAGCACAGATATAAATAAACTTTAAAGGCACTTTACACTAACATAATAAAAGATGATGAATTAGTAAAATGTAAAATATAAATGACCAGAATCTAATTGTGGATTTGAAATAATCATGTTAAATAGCTCCCAATGGGCCTGAAACTCTCTAATACTATATGTACCAGATGTTTCCAGCTCCTTACCAGAAATACTAATTTATATTCCAAGAATAATTCATACCTGATATCAATTCAGTGGGTCTAGTGAAGACCCGCTAAATCACCAGCAGAGCGCACTCTCCGGTCAACTCCGGTACTCCAGCTCCCTGAGAAGAGTGAGGTAAGTCAACTGAAGAGCGTCTCCCGTAGATGCAGCACAGTGAAGACACCGGGGTAAGTCGACTTAAGCTATGTCAACTCCAGCTACGTTATTCACATAGCTGGAGTAACATAACCCCCCAGTCGATTTACCCCAGTAGTGAAGACAAGCCCAAAGTGTGAAATAAGAGTGCCCCAGAGGGAGCAAGTGCAGAATTCAGCACTAGCTATTCCTGGCTTTTTCCCCATGTAGCCAAACCCATAGGTGGGCTAAAGTTTTTCCCCCCTGTAGACAACCCTTAGCCAGGCTAAAGAAATTTCTAATTAATTTTAGCAAGCACTTTTGTGAGATTTAATTTTATATCCACAGAAAAGATTTTTAACTGGTGTTATGAATCATGGGTAGTAAGGTCTCAAAATCTGTCATGATAGTCATGACGTACTTTAACATCTAAATTTACTAATTTAGCTATTTTTATCCCTGGGAACCTCGTAAAGTCTTGAAGTATGAGTACTGAGGGTTCCAGTGTTATGGGAAAAGTTCACAGAGTGAGCTTGCCTGCTTACAACCTCTGAGGAGAAATGAGATCCATCCCTAATGTTTAGCCTGGCATAAACACTTCAAAAACTTTTAAACTTTTGCAGAAACATAATTTGCCTGATTTTTCCAACGGTCAGTTGTCTATCTTAGAACTAAAATTTCTCAGTTTAATTGTGAGCCTAATCTGCATGCACAATCCTCAATCACACATGCAAATCAGATATTTGTTAACACAAAATGGCCTATTAAGTCTTTACCTATCTATTTCCATGCACAAATACACAATTTGTATGCACAATTGCAGTTATTTCACATGGAAATTATTGACTCAGTTACTGGGCCATAGGTACTTAAAAAATCAGGTCAGGTATTAGACTGCAAAGATATCCTGGTAACTATTTTCTTTGATGGTTCATATGAAATTTAGTTGAAAAATCAGTCCTTTATAGAATATTAAACTTTTTCTGCTTTTCTGAGAGTCTACCAAAGTAAACATCCACACACCAGATATTATGGGCTCTTTAACCTGTAAAGCTAGTGTGTTTCCCAATAACTATCATATAGTATGTAAATCACATTTATCTCCTTTAGTGATAGAGATAAAGACTACATTTCCTAAAAGTGAAGTAGAAAATAACTTGGGCTGTTGACTTGTGCTAATGAGTTATTGTTTCAGTTTAATGAAGTGAATCAAAGTCACTTAGGTGTAGGGTGACCAGCTGTCCCGTTTTTAAAGGGACAGTCCTGGTTTTTGGGACTTTTTCTTATATAGATGTCTATTACCCCTCACCCCCTGTCCCATTTTTTCACAGTTGCTATCTGGTCACCCTACTTAGGTGCCCAAGAATCTTGATGAATCTGTCCCAAGTCCAACATGTAGGCACCACTGACATTTTCAAAATCACTGTTCAGCTGCTGCCTAACCCTGTAAAGTGTCTAAATCCCCATATGCACTTAGGTGACTTTGCATATGCCCCGCAATGGAAACTTGGGGACTGGTCTACACTACCGCTTAAGTCGATGTAACTTAAATTGCTCAGGGGTGTGAAAATAACACCTCCCTGAGTGATGTATGTTACATAGTCTTAAAGTGCTGGCCACACTGTGCTGTGTTGGTGGGGGATGCTCTCCTGCCGATTCTAGCTTCTGCCTCTCATGGAGGTGGAGTAATTATGCTGACAGGAGAGTGCTCTCCTGTCAGCATAATTACTCCACCTCCGACAGGAGAGTGCTCTCCTGTCAAAATACCATATCTTCACCAGATGCGCTACAGTGATAGTGTAAACATGCCCTAAGTCTTAACACTGCCCTACAGCTAACAAGCTGCTCAAGCTGCCCTTATTCAAGCTGAAACCCCAGTGGGATTCTCAAATTAGTCATTCCCCCACCTATCTCACCAGTTGGCCCTGATCCCATATATGTGCAGAGTGGGCCCTGTAGAAAAGACAGCTAGGGGTGAGCAAGTTGGGAATTTCTTGATCTTGTGTGTGTGTGCCCTTGTTCCTAAAATACTCAATAGCTCAGTAGTTAGGGCACTCATTGGAGAGGTAGGTTCAGCTCTCTCCTCTGCCTGATTTAGAGTAGGGACTTTAACCTGACTCTCCCACCTCTCAGATAAGTGCCCAACCACAGTGCTCTTTCTCTGGCCCAATGAATATTTAATTATTTATACAAAGTTGAACAGCGCCAACAAGAGAGATTGAGACCCATGCCACGATACCCTATAACCTGGTGGTTAGGGTTGTCACCTGGGACACCAGGGTTCAAGTCACTGCTCCAAATCAGGCAGAGCAGGGATCTGAAGTTGGGTCTCCCATACCCGCAGTGAGAGCTCTAACCACTGGGTTATTGGCTATAATGGTGGGGGAGGGTGGCAGGGAAGGAGTTTCTCTTCCCTTAAGTTTACTTGTCAAATATATATATTTTTTAAAAACAGTACTTACCAACACATTAATGTATTGCTTTAATCAATCTACTGAGCATGTACAGTGAGTTTGCATGATCAAATCATGTAAGAAACTGACAAACAGTAATTACTATATATGGTCAATGTTTAAACCACAATAGCAAAAGCCAATATAAATCTCATTTTTCAAATTAAAAAAATGACAACCAAACCTCTTTTGTGTTATAAGCATTACAAAGTTTTTTGGCATCTTTAAATATTTGTTTTTACTCACATGTAACTTAAAATATACAAACTGACTTATCTGAAAATGTATAAAAATACTTACAATTGGGGTTAAAATTCCATGCCAAGTTCCATGTAACAGCAATGTTTTACAGCTGAGTTATTATAATGAAAAATGCTGACACAGCTTTACAAATAGCATAAATGTACTGCTGTTATGAAAGGCTGATTGATAAATCTGCATTGAACACAACACAGGCTAGCTGTTTGTCAGAGGGTTGTTGGGATTTGGGATACAATTAATCAGATCTCCTGTCTTATTGTCTGAAGACGTTTCTTGTTTTTTCTCTCTGCTATTTGAACTGCTTTTTCTGAGTGTATTATCAAAGTAGTAAGGCTATTTATCTGTACTTCTGGGTTTGTTTCCATAGCATATACATGTAATATAATCCCAGAATTTGCATAATATTCTCTGTATCTCTTACAGCATGTGATCAGCTCCAGTAGCTATGCACTAGGTACTCTGACAATGTGTCCTAATTTGGCATCTTCTCATTAATTTGAGAGATTGTACAATAGTGTTGCTTAATTATCATCTGTGGTGAAACAGCACTTGACAAGATTCAGTCTTTTTATTTCATATGAGGCATTGAATTGTAACTACTAAACTACTGCTTTTAAAGGCAGTTGAAGATTGAAGTTTCAGTGCCCTTTAGACTCTAAATGCATAGATATATTACACATTTGCTTATCAAAACCCTAGCCAATCTAGTGACTGCTTTTCTCATCTCTTTCTGTCCCAATCATTAATGAATGTTTTCACCAGAAAGTTAACATGCCACCTGGGAAATCAGTGAACTTTGAACATGCTAGCTTCTCATTTTTATTCCAGAATCCTTCCTCATATACATACTGTTTAAAGTCGTAGCATGGACTTAAGGTGCAAAAAGTTGCAGCCAGTTTTTGATAATATTTAACTCCAGTCTAGACAGATTGGAGCAGCTATCCCCTAATGACCTAAGATCCGCTTCTCGAGTTTCCCACTGCAAACTGTGTGTCCTATTTTAGAGCGTCAGTTTTGCCACAGTGAGGGTTCCTTCTCAGAGAGTCTGTAGTCTCCAACATATGATCAGGTGTCATAGGGGTGGGGGATCACCCTAATTGGGGCTCTGTCCTGTAGCTAGCCATATGTTATAGCACTCCTTGTATTGATTGCTGTACTCCTATGATCTTCTGCCACCCCATACTCTGTGGGAGTAAAAAAATAAGACAAGCAACACTCTTAAATCAGTTGTACACTAACTTAATTGTAAGTTAACAGGAATCACAAGCCTAGCCACCATAACCACACCAAAAGCAAGGTGACACTTCAATGTTTGTCACCAAGGATGAAAGTGGTAAGACCATCTACATGAATATATAGGTCCCTGGAAGGAAATTCCAGTTGAGGGTGGTTGGTTTTTTAACAACTTTAATTTTTATGGATAGCTTTAGTGCCTAATTAATTTTTCACCTCTGCCTTCATTTCCTGTTTTGCAACAAGGGCTTGGTGTTCTGATGATGGTGGATGGGGCAGAAAGAATGCTAAGGCTTGCCTTTACTTCCTAAAAAACTGAATTTTCCTTGGGGTAACTAATGCATATGGATTATCCTGAGGTAAAACCACAGTGAAGATAAGGCACTTTAGTTTTACTGTGAGGTAAACTTACCCAGGTCAACCCCAGGTGAGTATATAAGGTTGACCTCCAGTGAGTTTACCTCACAATAAAACTAAAGTGCCTTATCTTCACTCTGTTTTTTCCCTTTGGGATAGCTCACTGGAATTAGTTACCCTGAGATTGAAAATGGACCCTTTCTAAGCAGTGAAGATGAGCCCCTAAAGCAGTTCCTGTGATGGGAAGCTAGCATCAGGTAACTATCATCCACCCCTCTACTTGAGGTATGTTTGTGAAGGGGGCGCTCTCAGTGATTTGAGGGGAGAAGGGCTAAATTTGGTGCTTCCAAAGTGCTAGTGAACTGAGCAGAAGCCTAGGAGCGGAGGAGGAACCACCAAGAGATTTGGATTACTGGCTATGTGGCATCAAAGTGGGACAGAGGGGAAAACTACACTAGCTTCAGCTCCCTTTCCTGTGCTGCTTTTTTACATAAAGCTTCTTCAAAAGATATAGATTTACCTGAACTATTTATGAACTTTACACATTGCCATGTTCATATCAATGGTGCAACTATATATGGGGATGCAGGCAGGAGCAACTTCCATTCTAATTCACCCTTTTCAGATACTCAGAACTTTATTAGTTTCCTTGAGGCTGAAATTTCTCATGCATAGTCTTATCTCAGAAGGTTTATTTTTAAGTTTCACCAAATTCAAAAGCAAACCCTTTAAAAAAAATTAAACTGTAATCTGAAATTTTGTGTATATATAAAACTCAACAATGACTGAACCAATCTGGTTCATAATTGGCTGTTTTTGTAGAACTATTGAAATCCAGGAAACAAAACAAGTTTCAGAAAATACATCAGTAGTTTTGAAATTATTACCATTCAACTTTTTTCATGTATGCACACTAGGAGTTTCAGTTAGGTTTCTTGTGCTCCAAGCCATAGATTGAGCAAAGAAACAATAAGACTGTCTATCACAGTGGACCTTAACATTTCCTGCTTGTGATCAGGCTTCTGTCCCACACTGGCCCATAAGGGGTTAATAGAGCTCTATGGGGGCTGTGCAGGAGGCAGACAATTAGAGCAGACCCTAGGAAGGCTGTGCAGGAGGCAACCAATTAGAGAGGGGCTGTGAGGAGCATCCAATCAGGGCCATACAGGCCCATATAAGAAGGGCTGCAAGGCAGAGCAGGTTCAGTTGCTCCCTGGAGCTTGAGGAGAGAGGACTGGTTGCCTGCCTTGCAGGAGGAAGAATGCTAGCACCTTGGACAGAGCCATGACTGCTAAGACTGGCATGCTGAGGCCTGGAGATAAGGGCGGAGAAGGTACTGGGGCTGTGGGTACGTGGCCTGGGGAAGTGGCCCAGGGAAGTAGACTGAGAGGTTGGAGGGGACGCAGAATGTGGCTGCTATCTACAGGATTCCTGGCCTGGGACCTGGAGTAGTGGGTGGGCCTGGGACCCACCCACCCCCCCACTCACCACTGAGGAAGTGGTTGGACCGCTGGACTGCAGTAATGTTCCCCGGAAGAGGGAAGTGCAGAGTGTGGCACAGCCTGGGGGCTGTGTTCTGAAGAGGACGCCACAGTCCTTGGAGCGCTGCGGGTCCAGGAGTAGAAGTGACAGCGAGTGAGAAACCACCAAGCATTGGCGCACCAACTTGTGGAGCTGATCTGCAAGATGACCAGCAGGAAGTGCTACTGTGGTGAGTCGCACCTTGTCACGCTGCTCAATCTACAGCAGATTTGAATGCTGAAGACACTGTGAAGCACTTTAACTTGATCTAAACTAAAAAGGCCTTTAAAAGTTCACTAACCCTTACAAGTATTAACATGAGGTGCACACCTTCGTTGGAATACATAAGAACTGTCCCGCTCTGAGGGCTAAGGAATAATGAAATTCCCTCTCTCTAAGCCTCTGTGTAAATTATTATTTTTATAGTAGTGCCTAGAGGCTCTAGCCCAGTTGTGCTAGGAACTATAGAAACTGTATAAACAGAGGCGTGGACGCTCACTTTGAATGGGAGCGTGGAACTGCATACTAAAACCTAAAAATACAAAGTATGGGGAGCAGGGCAAGTCAGGGCCAGCATAAGGAAGTCAAGATCTCAGGGGAAGTCAGGGTGGGTGCTCTGCACGGGGAGCAAAGGGAGATACTGAGATTCAGCTGGGGAAGAGTAGCAGTCAGCTCCAAGCTGTGAATGAGAGTCCTAACAGATTGTCTCTCTCTCTGCAGGCATAGCTACTCCTGGCCCTGGTCCAGTCACCCCAGTTCCTACCTCTCCTTTGCCCAATCCCAGACACTGTGGAAGCCACTCCAGACCCTCTGCATCCTGCTCTCTCCTCCACCCCCAGCAGCCACAGAGCTTTGCCTAGCCCAGCAGTTCCCAAACTTTAACACCCCACGAACCCTTTTCACTAAAATGTCAAGTCTCGTGAACCCCCTCCTAAAAATGAATATTTCCAGGGATTTTTCTCCCTTACCTCAGCATAAATTATAAAAGCAGTGATCTTGGAAATATAAAATGTGTTTTATGACATGCTTATTACATACTTTATTTATTTATCATTACAGTTTTTTTATTACATTATGAAAATGACAACACTCTTTCAAGATATCACTTTTGTAGCTTGTATCACTTTTGATTAAGCCTGTTATAAGACAAGGCTCCTATCAGAGGCGCCAGCAGAAAAAAGGGGTGCAGGGACAAAAAGTGGGGGGGGCTCACGGAGGCCTCTGGAAACAAAGGGGAGGGACCACGGGGGCAGCACGTGACCCTCGTCGCCCCACCGTACTGGCGCTTCTGGCTCCTATGTTTCATCAAGGGGTATCAGATGTGAAACAGCATGAAGGTATTTAAGAAGCCAGCTCAAAGAGTTCCTCCTACACAAGCATTCAGGTCTTGAGCAGTGCAGGCAAACATGCACGTTACAACAAAGCTTAAACTTGTTCTTCAAAATAATTTAAAAACAGCACTAGCAGCATATTTAATTTTAAAAACAGCAAAATATATCCACCTCCCTTTCTATTTCATATAAGGAGTCTTGAAGTTAAAATCTCCTCAGTATGATAGATATGCTTGCTTTGATCTGCTTAGCTCTTGGAAGTCCCCAAGGTTCCGGGCTGCTGGCCCCGTGCTGCCCGGAGTTCCTATGGACAGCTCTGTCCGCCATTAGGGATTTTTTCCCCCAAGAACCCCCTGTAACATTTCATGAACCCCCAGGGATTCACGAGCCTCAGTTTGGGAACCACTGGCATAGCCTGAGCCTGTGAAACAACTCACTAAAGAACCATGCATGAGGGTGGAAACACAGATCAGTGCCCACACTATTTCCATTGAGGGGGGTGTGAACTTCCATTGCACCTCCCGCTCCCCGCATTCTGCTACCCCTGTGCTAACATATCACAAAGAGATGGCCCTTGCCCTGAAGATTTTACAGTCCAAGACTATAGACAACAAGTGGCTAGAACAAATGGATGAGTGAGCATGAGAAATAATGAAACTGTACTAGTCACCATGATGAGCAGTGGTCACAACACACCAGTGCTATAACCAAAGTATTAGGGAAGTTTTCTAAAAAATGTACTTATATCTTTGCTAACATAAGTTCAACTCTACCAGCTGATGGACCATTGCTTGCCACTTGTACTTTAAGCATGCGATCTTGCTTGAATTGATATGGTGATTAAAAGGAGGAGGCTACTAGCTGCCAATCTGCATTTAGGCCCCCAACAATGCTAACATTAGTGGAGCTGAACAGGAGCTCAGAGAAATTTTGAGAAAATTCCCAACTGTAGACATGGCCTGAGAGGCGCAACAAAACTGCGCTGATGACGTTTAAGGAACACAGATTCATGAGGAGGTCTATAGGAAACTGTTTCTTGCAGACTGAAGAGTGTCACCAGTCCAAGAAGTGGAAAAAAGTGTACAGAAAAGAAAGTGGAAAGGAGAGAGAGAGAGAAAGCGACAGGCCAGCAAGGGGGCTGTAGAGTTCAGTAGTTCTTCGAGTGCTTGTTCACGTCCATTCCAATTAGTGTGCGCGCGTCGTGTGCATGGACGTCGGAAACTTTTTCCCTTAGCAGCTCCCGTCGGGACGACAGAGGAGTCCCCTAGAGTTCCAGACACCAGCCTTGGGCTGCGGCGCATGCTGCAAGCCCAGGGATTTAAAACTTGCGCTACCTGCCGCAAGTCTATGCCCAACAGGGACCTCCACGACTCCTGCCTTAGGTGTCTGGGGGAGGCACAGCAGGCTGAGCTCTGCAAACTTTGCAAGGCCTTTAAGCCCCGCACTAAGGCCTGGTCTACACTAGGACTTTTTTTTTTTTTTGAATTTAGCAGCGTTAACTCGATTTAACCCTGCACCCGTCCACATTATGAAGCTATTTATTTCGACATAAAGGGCTCTTTAATTCAATTTCTGTACTCCTCCCCAACGAGGGGAGTAGCACTAAATTTGACATGGCCATGTCGAATTCGGGTTACTGTGGACGGAATTCGACGCTAATAGCTCCGGGAGCTATCCCACAGTGCACCACTCTGTGGACACTCTGGACAGCAGTCCGAGCTCGGATGCTCTGACCAGCCACACAGGAAAAGCCTGGGAAAATTTGAATTTCTTTTCCTGTCTGGCCAGTTTGAATCTCATTTCCTGTTTGGATTTCGTGGCAAGCTCAGCAGCACTGGCAACGATGCAGAGCTCTCCAGCGGAGGTGACCATGCAATCGCAGAATAGAAAGAGGGCCCCAGCATGGACTGATCGGGAAGTCTTGGATCTGATCGCTGTGTGGGGCGATGAGTCCGTGCTTTCAGAGCTGCGATCGAAAAAACGGAATGCGAAGATCTATGAGAAGATCTCTAAAGCCATGACGGAGAGAGGATACAGCCGGGATGCAATGCAGTGCCGTGTGAAAATCAAGGAGCTGCGACAAGCGTACCAGAAGACCAAAGAGTCAAACGGATGCTCCGGAGCCCAGCCCCAAACATGCCGCTTCTACGAGGCACTGCATGCAATGCTCGCTGGTGCTGCCACCACTACCCCACCAGTGTCCGTGGACTCCGATGATGGGGTCTTATCTACAGCCACGTCATCTGAGGTATTCGCGGACGGTGAAGATGAGGAAGGAGATGAGGAGGACGAGGCAGTCAACAGCGCTTTCAACGCTGATTTCCCCGACAGCCGGGATCTCTTCATCACCCTGACTGAGATCCCTTACCAACCCTCTCAAGATGGTAACCCGGACCCTGAATCAAGGGAAGGATCAGCAGGTCAGTGTTTTCAACATTTATTTTGAATAGAATAGGCATGGTATGTTGGGAATGGGTTTTTATTGCTTAGTTTGCCCTAAGCGCTTTAGTTTTGAGTTGTTTCCAGTGCAGCTACTCGAAAAGTCTGTCAATATGTATGGGGATAGAGGAGAAATCCTTCTCGGAGATCTCCACAAAGCTCTCCTGGAGGTACTGTGAAAGCCTTTGCATCAGGTTCCCGGGTAGAGCGGCCTTATTGTCTCTTCCATGGTAGGAAACTTTTCCGCACCAGGCTAGTAGCAGGTACTCAGGTATCATTGCCTTGCAAAGCATGGCGGCATACGGCCCCGGTGTTTGCTGGCATTCACGCAGCATATGGTCTTTCTCTGTCTCCATAATCCTCATCAGCGTGATATCAGTCATGGTGCCCTGCTTTGAATTAGGAGAATTTTAGTATGGGGACTGGTTGCCTGTTCCTTTAAATAATTCTACCCGGCGGTTTCCAGCCACGCGGTGGGGGCGGGGAGGCTAACCGTTGAAACTGAGCGGTTCGCAGGCAGCAGGCAGGGACCTTTCCCGGGATCAGCCACGTGGGGGGCGGGGGAGGCGAACCGTTGAAACTGAGCGGTTTGCCAGCAGCAGGAACTGGCCACCACTAGGAGCTGTGCTTGGAACATGGTAGTAGGGCGCTGCTGTGAAGTAAGCTCTTAGCAGGCAAAAGTCTATGGCTTACCATGGTCTCCAGATAGCAGAATTCCGGTGTCCAGCCCCGCTTGTGTGATCTGTACACCAAGACCCCAGGCACTCAATATAAAGACAAAATATTTGACCTTGTACTGAGTGCACATGTGATAGGTAGTGTGCATGGTCTTGTTACCAGGGAAAGAGTGTAGTCATTGTTCGGGAAAATGTATCTTTGTGAGGCATTCACTCTCTTTCTCCCCTCCCACAGCTGCGAGCGTCTCCCGCAGTATCCATGCATCCCCCTCCCAGAGGCTGGCGCAGATCAGGCGGCGAAAGAAAAGGACACGGGACAAGATGTTCTCAGAACTTATGTCCTGTTCCCGAGCCGAGGCGGCACAGCAGACCCAGTGGAGGGAGAACATGTTGCAGTACCAGCGATCATACAGCGAACGGGAGGACAGGTGGCGCCAGGAAGACCAGCAGGTGACTCAAACGCTGCTTGGCATAATGAGGGAGCAAACGGACACGCTCCGGCACCTTGTAGATGTTCTGCAGGACCGGAGGCAGGACGAAAGAGCTCCGCTCTATGTGATTTCTAACTGCCCTCCCCCGCCACAAAGTCCAATCCCCCCCTCTCCCAAAGTCACAAGAACGAGGGGCGGCAGGGGCCGTGGACACAATCACTCCACCCCTGCTGACTTCTCAAGTAGCAGAAGGCTATCATTCCCCAAGATTTGATGGATCCTTTCCTTCCCTCCAAACGCACGCCACCCTAGCCCCCATCCAAGTTTCATCCCATAACTCTGCTGTCCTTAATAAAAATTGCTGTTTACTGTTTCCTTGATTTCCTTTTAAAGGACGGTGTGTTTGAAGGGGGGGGAAGGGGGTTGGTAATTGGAGATGATAGGCGCCTGTACCAGGGTACGGACAGGTTCAACAGAATGTCACACTCACATTGCATTCACTAGGCACCATGGTCATTCTGGGAGGTGGTTTTCATGTTCTGTGTGTGGGGGCTCTGTGGGTTTTTGGTTGGGGAGGAAGGTTACAGATCTTTTGCAGCGGTCAGTAGCCCGCTTGACAGAGCCACGCAGCAGGGGATCTGTAACCGCCATCCCCGGCCACAAAGTCACACAGGCCCCCCCCTCACAGAGTTCCAAAAAGGAGGGGTGGCAGGCTCCGTTTAAACAAGCAGTCCACCACTGCGGACTGCTCTAGGAGCAGGAGCCTGTCATTCCCTGAGTTTGGAAGCGTCCTTTCCATCAATCCACCCGCTCCCCAACCGCAGTATGCGTCCCAGTTTCAACCCTTTACCGAGAAATCCTTAATAAAGAAGATGGTTTTAATGAACAAAGTTACTTTTATTTTATTTTTAAAGCAGTGTAGGAAGGTGGGGAAGGGTTTTGGAAATTGGAGAGGATAGGCAACATTAACTGGGTAAACAAACATAGGCAGGTTCAGGTTCTGCTTACACAAAGGTAATAGTCACAGGTTACCCTGCTCGCTCTGGAAGCTAGCTTTCAAAGCTTCCCGGATGCGCAGCGTGTCCCGCTGGGCTCGTCTAATCGCCCAGGTGTCTGGCTGGGCGTAATCAGCAGCCAGGCGATTTGCCTCAACCTCCCACCCCGCCATAAACGTCTCCCCCTTGCTCTCATAGAGATTGTGGAGCACACAGCAGGCTCCAATAACAATGGGGATATTGGTTTGGCTGAGATCAGAGCGAGTCAATAAGCTTCTCCATCTCCCCTTGAGACGGCCAAAAGCACACTCCACCACCATTCTGCACTTGCTCAGACGGTAGTTGAAGAGCTCTTTTTCAGTGTCCAGGGCGCCTGTGTAGGGCTTCATGAGCCCAGGGCATTAGCGGGTAGGCCGGGTCCCCAAGGATCACTATAGGCATTTCCACATCCCCAACAGTTGTTTTGTGGTCCGGGAAGTAAATACCTTCCTGCAGCCGTCTAAACAGACCAGAGTTCTTGAAAACACGAGCATCGTGAACCTTGCCTGGCCATCTGATGTTGGTAAAACGCCCTTTATGGTCTACCAGTGCTTGCAGCACCAAAGAAAAGTAGCCCTTTCGGTTAATGTACTGACTGCCCTGGTGGTCCGGTCCCAGGATAGGGATGTGAGTTCCATCAATAGTCCCACCGCAGTTTGAGAATCCCATCACAGCGAAGCCATCTACGATCACCTACACGTTTCCCAGGGTCACTGCCTTTGAGAGCAGCAGGTCAACGATAGCATTGGCTACTTGCATCACAGCAACCCCCACGGTAGATTTGCCCACTCCGAATTGATTCGCGACTGACCGGTAGCTGTCAGGCGTTGCAAGCTTCCAGAGGGCTATGGCCACTCGCTTCTGGATAGTCAGGGCTGCTCGCATCCGGGTGTCCTGGCGCTTCAGGGCAGGGGACAGCAACTCACAAAGTTCAAGGAAAGTGCCCTTACGCATCCGAATGTTTCGCAGCCACTGTGATTCATCCCAGACCTGCAGCACTATGCGGTCCCACCAGTCAGTGCTTGTTTCCCTTGCCCAGAATCACCGTTCCACAGCATCAACATGACCCATTGCCATCATGATGTCCAGGGACCGGGGTCCCATGGTTTGTGACAGTTGTGTGCCCCCTCTCAGAGTTAATGTCCTCACGGCGCTTCCGTTGCCTACTCGCCCGATTTATCAGCATCTGTCTCTGGAAAAGGTGGACGATAAGGCGCGAGGTGTTGACAACAGACAGAACAGCAGTGATCTCAGAGGGCTCCATGCTCGCGGTCCTGTGGCGTCTGAGCTATCAATCACCAGAAAAGGGCGCGAACTGATTGCCCGCTGCCGCTTTCACGGAGGGAGGGCGGGAGTGAGGGTTGAATGACGACATTTACCCAAAACCACCCTTGACACATTTTTTGCCCCATCAGGCATTGGGGGCTCAACCCAGAATTCCAATGGGCAGCGGGGACTGCAGGAACTGTGGGATAGCTACCCACAGTGCACCGCTTGCAATGTCGACGCTTGCCCCATTACTGTGGACTCACAAAGTCAAATTGATGTCCTTGGTGTGGATTCACACGTTCGACTTTGTAATATCGGTTTCACAAGTTCGGTTTAACTAAAATCGAACTACTCTCGTAGTGTAGACATACCCTAAGAAAGAAAGAGAGACTTTTGTCTTAAGCAGCTGTTCATGTAGGCCACGTTACAACCAGCAGCCCCAGACCGCGAGGTACCAGGCACTGTAAATCACCGGCACCAAGATGAGCCAACCAGCCCTGGAACTGCTCAAGCTCCCCGGCACCAGCCAAGCGCCATAAGAAAGGGGAAAGAGGACGCTCCCCTCAAAGAGTGACCAAGACACTCAGAGAGGCTCCTACCACTCAGAGACAGGACTCTGGTTCCCATCAGGAGCTGGCACCACAGGCACCATTGAGTCCAGTGCCCAGTGACTTCAGCATTGATCAGTGTCTAGAGGAGGTTTTGGAACCCCCCTCCACGCCTGACACATTTGAGGCTGCAAAGGTCCTCATCGAACTGTCGGCACCCCATGCCCTTCCATGCAGGGAGAAGCCTCTGGCATCGCCCAGACGGGTGCCGGCCAGAGGGAAACCGGCAATGGTACGCTGCTCGAGGTCACCGATCTGGCACCACTCATGGCACCGCTCCCATTTGAGCTCGCCGCAGCGGCACTCTCCAGCACTGACAACCCCTCATGAGGTTACAGCACCGGATGAAGAAGCGCGCTCGGCACTCCTACCGAGGACCCGGCCCCGCTCCACATCGCTCTCGGTCACTCGGCACTGAAGCACGGTGCCAGCCACTTCCCCAGCACCGTATGTGCTTGGGCGATCCAGGTCTCGTGATAGCCAGTACTGCTCATTATCCTGATCCTCTTGGCGCCGGTCCCTGGCCCACACCTCTCGGCCCCCCACAGTGGCACAAGGATCATCGGTCCTCCCCTTCAGCCTCCTCAGACTCTGAAGCCGACTCAGGTCACTTGAGTTATAGCAGGCACCGGACTAAGACCAGCAGAGAGTCCCACACAGCCTAGCAGCCGCAGTGGCTGCCTCCAGGGCAGTGGCCCTTTTGGACCCCATGGGCCTATCACCAACAGCAGGGCACATTTTCTAGAACTTCTAGATCGGTGCACTCAATGCGACACCACTCAAGGTCTCCATATAAGCACACCTCGAGGGCAAGAGAAGCCACACTGTCTAGACCGACCTCGGATCCCCCAGAGCATCCAACAGAGGTTGCCCACATCATTACCTAGAGGCACGACCCCAAGACCTCTCAAGAAGCAACAGCCTCGACAGGCCCCAACATGGCCCAGGACTATGGGGGACTACAAGAAGGTAAGGACGATGGCAACCAGCTGCAGCACACGTCCTCGTCCTTCCCAGATGAAGCAGCGGTGGGTACATCTGTATCAGGACCCCCATCGACCATAGGGCCCATCAAGAACTTCTCTGCCGAATTGCCCTTAATATGAGCCTTCAGGCAGAAGAGGCCGTCTAGCCTGAGGATCCGACGGATGATATCCTGGCTCCAGAAGGTCCCTCAAGAGTAGCACTGCCACTGATCAAGACTATCCAGAGTAAGTCTAAGACAGTCTGGCAAACCCCGGCTTCTATTACCCCAACGGCTACGGGAGTGGAGAGAAAATACTTAGGGCTATGAATTGTTCTCCCACCCTCCACCCTGCTCCCTGGTAATGTCAGCTGTAAACGAAAAAGAATGCCAGGGTCAGCAGGCCTTGGCACCAAAATCCAAACGATTGGACCTCTTTGGCAGGAAGGTCTACTCATCAGGAGGCCTGCAACTCAGGATATCCAACCAACAGGCCATCCTTAACAGACACAACTTCAACTCTTGGAATGCTATGTCCAAGTTTAAGGATCGCCTGCCCCAGGATTCGCATGCGAAGTTTTCTGCGCTAATTGAGGAAGGAAAATCAGTAAGCAAAACATCTCTGCAAGCCTCCCTCGATTCGGCTGACTCTGCGGCCAGAACCATATAATCAGGAGTGGTTATGAGGCGTTCAGCATGGCTACAGGCATTAGGCCTCCCTCCCAAGGTCCAAAATACTTTGCAAGACCTCCCCTTCAAAGGCTCTGGCCTCTTTTTGGAGCAAACCGAATCTAGGTTGCATAGCCTCAAGGATTCCAGGGCTACAATGAAATCCCTGGGGATGCATACACCAGCAACCCAGAGAAAGCCCTTCAGGCCTCCACCTCCACAGCAGAGGCAATACCAATCTCGCCCTAGACAAGACTCCTACCGCAGATGAGGCAGAAATAATAGATGCAGACCGTCAAACAACGCATCTAACCAAAGCCCAAATAAGCCCCAGCCAGGAAACAAGCAAGGGTTTTGAAGGCACACACAAGGACAGCCTACCAATCCAGTCCCAGGATCCCTCCCCACAGTTTTTAAACCAGCTATCCCACTTCTACCGTGCTTGGTCCCGTATAACATTGGACCGCTGGGTCCTATGTATGGTACAGGTGGGATACTCCCTCCAGTTCTCCTCCTTCCTTCCTTCCCTCCCTCCCACCCCCTTTTCCCATCCCTCTTCAGGGACCCCTCTCATGAGCAACTCCTTATGCAGGCACAGGAGCTGACTTCCAGCGGCGCCCTTGGGTGCCGTCGCCCGGTGTCACGCCGGGCCCCGCCCCCGACGCCGGGTGATGTTGCGGGGCCCCGCCCCCGATGCCAACGCAACGTCGCCCGGCGTCGGGGGCGGGGCCCCGCAACATCGCCCGGTGCTGCGGTAAGCTAGGCGCGGGCCCCGGGGCTGGCGGGGAGCTGGGCGCAGGCCCCGGTGTTGGCGGGGAGCTGCCGGTGGGTGCTGAGCACCCACCAATTTTTCCCCGTGGGTGCTCCAGCCCTGGAGCACCCACGGAGTCGGTGCCTATGTATGCAGGAGGTGTGATCACTCATCGATATGGGGCAGTGGAGGAGGTTCCCCAGGAGCTAAGGGGAAAGGGATTTTACTCCTGTTATTTCCTAATCCCCAAGGCAAAGGGGGATCTACGACCCATTCTAGACCTTGCGGACTCAATAAATTTATGGTCAGGCTCAGGTTCCGCATGGTCTCCCTAAGCACTATCATCCCGTCACTGGATCCAGGAGATTAGTACGCTGCCCTCGACATGAAGGATGCCTATTTCCATGTTGCCATCCATTCGGCACACAGACACTTCCTACGGTATGTGATAAACTGTGAGCATTACCAGTTCATGGTGCTCCCGTTCCACAGCCCCCTTTCCACAGCCCCCTGCGAGTTCACCAAGTTCATGGCAGTGGTGGCGGCTTTTTTTGTGCAAAAGACCATTTCGAGTGTACCTGAACCTCGATGATTGGCTGCTGACAGGATGCTCCAAAGAACAGATGCAATCCCACATTACACTGGTCAGGGACACCTTTCACAGAGTGGGACTCCTTCACAACATAAGCAAGTTGTCACTCATACCGACCCAAAGGATAGAATTAATGGGGCGGTCCTGGACTCCGTACAAGCAAAGGTGAGCCTCCGAGAACCGAGGTTTCAGGCCATAGAACAAATTGTCAAGATGATATTGCATACCCCACCACAACCGTCAGCTTGCCTGAAGTTAATAGGATATATGGCAGCCTGTACTTACGTAGTCAAGCATGCCAGACTGAGGCTCAGGCCCCTACAAGCGTGACTCACATCATGTTACCTCCCGGCACAAGACAGCCTGGACATGATAGTAACGGTAGCCGGACAAGTCCGAGAGTCTCTGCGTTGGTGGCTGGACCAACCAGTAGTCTGTGCGGGAGTCCCCTTCACCGCAACCCAACCTTCACTGATGCTAGTAACAGACATGTCATATCTGGGTTGGGGTGCACACCTAGGGGATCTGAGAACACAAGGTCTGTGGTCACAGGACGAGATACCCCTCCATATCAACCTGAAGGAGTTCAGAGTGGTTTGTCTGGCCTGTCAAATCTTTCACGCCACTTTGCAAGGTCACAGCGTGACAGTCTTGACGGACAACACCACTGCCATGTTCTACATAAACAAACAGGGCGGAGCTCGCTCCTCACCCCTCTCCCATGAGGCTCTTCTCCTCTGGGACGTCTGTATAGCCCGGTCCATACAGCTGGAAGCATCCTACCTCCCCGGGGTGAAGAATGAGCTGGCCGATCACCTCAGCAGGTCCTACCAAGCTCACGAGTGGTTGGTCCGATCAGATGTCCTGTAGTCAATTTTCCAAAAGTGGGGTTTTCCCCAAGTCGATCTATTTGCCACCAAGGACAACCAACAGTTTCATTTCAAAACCACAGCCCGGGCTCCATCTCCGACATGATCTTAATGCAGTGGGGCGAGGGCCTGAAATATGCCTTCCCTCCAATCCCGCTGATCCACTGGGTCCTGCTCAAGATACGCAGGGGCAGAGCAATGGTGATCCTGCTTGCCCCGTCATGCCCACGTCAGCATTGGTACACAACATTCCTCAAACTATCAGTAGAGGCCCCAATAGCCCTACCCCGTATCTGGACTTTATCACTCAGGACTACGGGCGCCTCCTCCACCCGAACCTACAGTCCCTGCACCTCATGGCTTGGAAGCTCCATGGCTAAACTCAGTGGAGAGCCAGTGCTCTTAACCAGTGAGACAAATACTTCTTGGCAGCAGGAAACCTTTCACTAGGTCAACTTACTTGGCCAAGTGGAAAAGGTTCTCCTGCTGGTGTGAACCGAGATGTTTGTTACCGCTCCAGGAATCTATCCCAGTTCTTCTGGACTACCTGCTTCACCTCAAGCAACAAGACCTATCACTTTCATCCATCAGAGTACACCTGGCGGCTATCTTATCTTTCCATCCAGGGGAATCTGGGTGCTTGGTGTTCTCAAATCCCATCGGTGCTCCAGGCAGCGCAGTAAATGGGGGGGGGGGGGCGGTTGGATAGAGGGCCCCTATGGAGAGGGTATGACCAGGGCTGGCCTTACCATGAGGTGAACTGAGGTGGCCGCCTCAGGTGCCAGACTGGGGGGCGGGGAGGGGCGCCATTAGGACCCAGAGTGTAGAAAATTGTGTCTGTTGCTGGTGCATATGTATTCTCTCTGCTCTAGATGGTAGAGTGCTGTGCTGGAGGAAGGAAGGCAGAAGAGACATGACACAGGCAGGCAGGAGAAAAGGTGAGGGAATAACAGAAAGCAGCAGGAGCTGCAGGGAGAGAAAGGAGGAGGAGCCTCTTATGTACCTCTCTAGCACTCCCAGGAGCCTGGACTAATTAACACCAGCTTCTCAGGGAGCTTCCTGTTTCCTGGTGCTTCCCTGAACCCACTTGAGGAGAACAGGCAGTCAACTGAAGTAGTAGGAGCCAGTTAGGCCAGGGGTGGGCAAACTTTTTGGCCTGAGGGCTGCATCGGGTTTCGGAAATTGTATAGAGAGCCGGTTAGGGGAGGGGGTCATGGCCTGGTCCCCACCTCCTATCTTCCCCCCCTGGGACTCTTGCCCCAACCAACCCCCCCGTTACCCGATGGCCCCTCTGGGATCCCTTCCCCATCCCCCCCCACTCCCTGTCCCCTGACTGCCCTTGGAACCCCTGCCCCTGACTGCCCCCTGCCACCCCATCCAATCCCTCCTCTCATTCCTGACAGCCCCCCCGGGACCCCCGCTCCATCCAACCACCCCTTCTCCCTGTCCCCTGACCGACCCGGAACCCCTGCCCCTGATTGTCCACTGTCGCCCCATCCAACCCTCCTCCTTCCTCCTGCCCCCCCCGGGACACGTGCCCCATTTCAACCCCCCTGTTCCCCGCCCTCTGACCAACCCGACCCCTATTCACACCCTCGCCCCCTGACCACCACCCCGAACTCCCCTGCCCTCTATCCAACTGCCCCCCCATTTACTGCGCTGCCTGGAGCACCGATGGCTGGTGACGCTACAGCCGCACCGCCTGGCTGGAGCCGGGCCACGCCACCACCACAGCACAGAGCACCGTGTCAAGCTGGGCTCTGCAGCTGTGCTGCCCCAGGAGCTCCCAGCCCTGCCACCCAGAGCACTGTGCCGGCGGCGGGGCACGTTGAGGCTGTGGGGGAAGGGGGAACAGCAGGGGAGGGGCTGGAGATAGCCTCCCGGGGCCGGAGGCTCCCACGGGCTGAGCAGGAGGGTCCTGCGGGCTGGATGTGACCCGCGGGCCGTAGTTTGCCCACCTCTGAGTTAGGCCTTTAAGACTCTGATATCTTCCCTCACTCAGGCTATGCTACCAGCCTGCTTATTTGTCCCCTTCAATTGAGTGTTGAGAGCCGCTATAGCTGGCAAAGAACAGCAGTCATGAGTGAAAGAAGAAAACGCCCCTCTGGGGCAGCATTCAGAAAAAGAAAGAAAGCAAAGGAAGCTTTTCTATCTAAGCAGGAAGGAGCTCTCCTGAGATACATAGACACAAATGTTCACGGTGAGCCTTCCAGCCCCAGTGAGGATGTGAGTGATGAGGAGATGCCTGATCTTCCAGTTAGAGCGCAGGTGACCTGGCAGCTACTGCAGCATCCATATCTCCATCTCAAATGGATGTAACCATGCACATTCCCGAAGAAAAGTGTAGATCAGAGAAGAGTGTGGTGGAGGTGCAAGAAACACCTGCTGCTGAGTTTTGTTCCTCAAGTCTAGATGATCCAGGACTGTGGACCCACTTGAGCAGTAGCCTGAGGGACTTCCTTGTACTGCATGGGCCACAGCAAGTGAAAAACTTCATGTTCCCCAAAGACAATGAAAACAGAATTTTCTATCCAACACATTACTGGTGTGAAATCCCCAATGGTGACAAAGTGGAGGGGCCATGCCTTATGTACTCAAAAACCCAGAATGCTGCATACTGTTTTTGTTGCAAACTCTTCCAGTCTAATGTTCCAGCCACATTGGGTTCTATAGGAACAAAGGACTGGAAAAATCTGGCTATAAATCTGGCATGCCATGAGAAGGCAGCAAATCACCAGAGAGCATTCCATAGGTGGAAAGAGCTTGATATGAGACTAAGGTTAAAGGCCACCATAGATGATCAGCATCGAGAAGATTGCATCAGAGTCTCTTTACTGGCAAAATGTTCTGAAAAGGCTCATTGCCATTGTGAGAATGCTTGCTACCCAAAACCTAGCACTGTGTGGCACTTCAGATCAGCTGTATGTGCCAGACAATGGAAACTTGCTTAAAATTGTGGAGCTGATGGCTGAGTTTGATGCTGTACTCCAGGAGCATCTAAGAGTCACCACCCAAGAAAGATACACACATCATTACCTTGGAAAAACAATTCATACAGTTAATGGCAACAAAAGTCAAACAGAAGATTGTGGCAGATCTGAAGTCAGCAAGATATTAGTCTGGACTGCACACCTGACATCAGCCATACGGAACAAATAACTGTAATGGTGCGTTTTGTAATAACAGAACTTAGTGAAAATGTCCCTGCAATGGGGACTGTCAGAGAGCATTTTCTAGAATGTATTGACATTGATGATACTACAGGAGCTGGTATGACAAATGTGCTTCTTAAAAAGCTGGAAGATACGGGAATTGCGGTAGCTGACATGAGAGGTCAAGGCTACAATAATGGTGCCGACATGAGAGGAAAGAACAGAGGAGTGCAGACACGGATCCGAGAGTTAAACCCTCAAGCTTTTTTTGTCCCATGCAGTTCTCATTCATTTAACTTGGTGGTCAGTGATGCAGCATCAGCTTCTAGTGAGGCTGCTGAATTTTTTAATGTAATTCAAAGCATCTATGTATTTTTCTCTGCATCAACTCGTCAATGGCAAATTTTGAAGCAACATCTGGGAACATCCTCTCTGACACTGAAACCACTGAGTGCCACATGATGGGAAAGTCGAGTGGAGGCGATAAAGCCTATCAAACACCAAATTGGGAAGATAGATGATGCCATAGTTGCCATTATGGAGGATAATGCTATGACAGGAACTATTCGTGGGAGAACAGTGGCAGAGGGAAACAGAATCACCAGAAACATACATAACTTCAAATTTCTGTGTGGCTTAGTGTTGTGGCATGACATAATGTTTGAAATAAATGTTGTAAGCAAGAGACTCCAAGGTGTTGACCTTGATACATCTAGAGCAATGGAACAACTGGAAAAAGCAAAATCATACCTACAGTCTTACCGGTCAGATGAGAGATTTCAAAACGTTCTGAAGAGTGCATAGAAGTTGGCAGAGGAACTTCACACTGAAGCCATTTCCCCACCCATTCAAGAATACAAGAGTCACCGAAGAAGACATTTTGATTACGAGGCATGGGATAATCCCATAAGAGACCCCAAACAACAATTCAAAGTTGAATTCTTTAACCAGGTGCTAGATTGTGCAGTACAGTCAGTTGAAGAACGTTTCATGCAGCTGAAGGAACGCAGCAGTATATTTGGGATGTTGTATATTCCAAAACTCCTCACTATACCTGAAGAAAACCTACACTAGCAATGCAGGGCACTAGAGACAGTGTTGACACATGATGACATGCACGATATTGATACAAGTGATTTAGGTGATGAACTGAACGCCCTTTCAAGATGCATTTCAGCAGGATCAACTCCAAAGGCTGTTCTGGAATATATGTGCACAAATAAGATGACCACCCTCTTTCCAAATGCTTTTGTTGCTCTGCACATACTTCTAACACTTTCTGTAACAGTTGCCAGTGGAGAACGCAGCTTCTCCAAGCTGAAGTTAATAAAAACACATCTACGCTCCACAATGACACGAGAGGCTGGTCGGCCTTGCAACCATCTCAATAGAGCATGAGCTGGCCCAGACTGTGGACCTTCAAGAAGCAGTTCAAATCTTTGCAACCAAGAAGGCATGGAAAGCACCACTTTGATTATTCAAACAGATAATGCCAGTGTTTACTATGCAGAGAAGAGACTTACATTTGCTGTTCAGGCAGTTGAAAGTTAAGTGTTACTTAACAATTTTGAACAAGGCATTTTAAGTTTTGTTCTCCTTTATTGGGGTAGGTAGCAGAGCAGTACCATGAGAGGAACAGAACAGGAAGAACAGTGGCGTAGCCAGGTTTAGAGCACAGGAGGAGCAGTGCTATAAAAAGGTGCCTCCCCGCTCCCCCTGTACTCACCCCGGCGGCGCTTTAAAGGGCTCGGGGCTCCAGCTGCTGCGGAACCCCCGGGCCTTTTAAATCCCTGCCCAAGCCCGGCTCCGGCAGCGGGGCTGGGGGGGGGGGCACTTTAAAAGGCCCGCAGCTCCCCGCAGCGGCAGGAGCTGCCAGCCTTTTAAAGCATCCCTCCAGCCTGGGTCCGGCAGCGGGGCTGGGGGGGCACTTTAAAGGGCCCGTGGCTCCCCGCAGCGGCAGGAGCCGCCGGCCTTTTAAAGCTCCCCGCCCCCAGGTCCGGCAGCAGGGCTGAGGGGGGGCGCTTTAAAGGGCCCGTGCCTCCCCGCAGGAGCCGCCTTTTAAAGCGCCCCCAAGCCCGGCTCCCGCAGCGGGGCTCGGGCGGTGCCTTAGCGCTGCTTCTCCTCACAGGGGGAGCGGCCGCTCCCCACGCTCCCCACCAGCTACGCTACTGAGGAAGAAGGCAAAATTGAGACCTTTCAAAGTTTTGGCCCAAGCGAGGGGGCAGGGGGGCATCATTTGACCTCCCCGCCTCAGGTGCCAAAATGTTGTGGGCCGGCCCTGGGGCAGAGGGACACCAGGAGGGGGCTAAGTGACACGGGGGGCGGGGGGCAGGGAGCAGTTGAGGCGCGCTAAGGGCGGGCGCACCCCTCCGGGGAGCTCAGCCCCGCACAGGGCTCTGAGCTCTCCCGCCGGCCGCTCTCCGTGCCCCGGGGCGGGCGGGCGGCGGCCGCGGCTGCAGCGCCCCTACTGCCCGCCTCCGCCTTCCTCCTTAGTTCCAACCGGTTCGGACCGGCCCGGTGTCCGGCCCCGGGCGGAGCAGCGGCCCCTGCCCGGAATGCGCCGGCAGCCGCTCGCCCACGGCCATAAATAGGCGGCGGCGGCCCAGCTGTCAGCAGCCGGTGCCGGGCTGAGCCGCGTCGCCGATGCGCTGCTGGCTGCACCCAGCGGGGCCGCAGGTAACGCGGGCGGGGGAGCGGCGATGGCGGCATCGCCCCTGCCCTAGTGCCCGGGGCTTGCAGAGCCTCGCTGCGAGCTGTGCGGCGCTACCGGGCAGCCCCGCGAGTCCCTGCAGCACGCCCCGGGTCGGGGCCGCACCCCCTGTCCGAGCGAGCGCCTCGGAGCCAGCCGGGACCAGCTGCAGAACCGCCCGCCCAGGCCGGGCACCGGGATGCCCCAGCCGCCCTGACTTTTGCCCGCCCTAACGTGCAGGGCGCTTCCCAGGCGAGCGACCTCTCGTTGTATTGCCAAGCCGTACAGGGCACGGGGTGGCTGAAGGCGGCCGCCCCGTGCTCGGCTCATCTCGGGTGTCATGTGAGCGTCAGAGCCGGGCGAGCACTAGCCGCAGTGCTGCTGTGTGGCCGACGAGAGAAAGAGCCGAAACTCCCCGGGCCCCCGGGTTTGGGGGGTTGAAATGAGGCGGTGACCGCGCTTTTTGAGAGAGTGTTTTGGATTTAAGTTAAATGCAGACATAAGGACTCTGTCTTTGCACAGTTGATTGGGTGTAAACTTCTCTTCTATTGGCTTTTACTAGCATAATCTGAGGGGCTTTTGTGCGGTAAAAGTATGCCCTGAATAGGGAAAGCAGTAGTCACTAATGTTTAGAAGAAGGAACTTAGATTTAGGACTCCTGGATTCTGTTGCTGTTTCTGCCCCCAGCTTGCTGTTTGACTTTGGGTAAAGCATTTCCTAGCACAGTGCCTCAGTTTACCCCACTTATAAGACTGACGTTTCTGATATGTTTTTATGTCTTGCATATAATAGTGCGTAGAGGCCAGCCGGGTCCAGGCCCTACTGCAATAGAGATTGTCCATAATTTGTAATAAAAGTAAATTTAATTCCTCCCTTGCATGGGGTGTTAGGAGGCTTCCTTAAAGTTTTTGAAGCATTAAGTCTTCTAATGCAAGAAGCTACAAAAGTGTAGATTATTATTATTTTTTTATATATATATATTTTTATTTCTAGGTAGCACATGTACAGTAAAAATACCATACTATTACTGTACTAACATGTTACTGCTGTAAATCAGTGTGATAAAGAATTTGTACTGGTGTTAGATTTGGAGTAATGTGTTAAGCAATTTCACAATTGCTTCTGCTTGGATAGTGATAGCTGAAAATTGGAAGCATTATGTTTTACAAAACTTGTGCAACAAATAAATCCAGTTCATTTCAATATCTTTCAACACTCTGTGTAGGGGAATCAAGAGTGCATGGAGTGTCTAGTTTCTGTTTATCCTTGAATGGGACAGACTGAACTGAACAACAAAATTTTCTTCCAAGATGTAACACTGAGGATGTAACATCCCTAACAGGTAGACAAGAAGAATCTGGGAACTAAGCAATCTGAGGAGAGACTTGCTCATTAATGATCTCTAGGTGTGTGTCTCTTTGTGTAAACATTTATCATCCAAAATTGAATGTGGGGTAGGTCATGTAATTTTGTTCTCTGTACCAGCAAGGAGGAAGATTTGTATTGGAGGAGGAAGACCATGAGAATTCGTGGCTATAAAACATTACATCAATTCATAGAAAAGGGATCTGTGCACGTGTTGAGAGAACCGACAACAAAAGGAGCAGATATAGACTGATATGTAAGGGCTGGTCCACACTAACCCCCCGGTTCGAACTAAGATACGCAACTTCAGCTACGTCAATAACGTTGCTGAAGTCGAAGTATCCTAGTTTGAACTAAACAGCACTTACTGTGGGTCCACACGCGGCAGGCAGGCTCCCCCATCGACTCCGCTTACTCCTCGCGCGGAGCAGGAGTACCGGTGTCGACGGTGATCACTTCCGGGATCGATTTATCGCGTCTAGACGAGATGCGATAAATCGATCCCAGAAGATCGATTACTACCCGCTGAATCAGGCGGGTAGTATAGACGTACCCTAAGGCTACAGCTGTCACCTTTTGACCTTTGAACTGACATCTACTATTAAAGGAAGTTGAGGGACCATTCTTAATACATATGCTTTCAAAAATTATTTTTAATAGCAATCTGTTTCTGACTTAGTTATTTTCACTTTTTTGTGGAGTGATCTGAATTTGAAAACAGTTTTATAATTGGCTATACTTAGTAGATTGATGTATCTGAGGTCAGCTCATCTAAGAACATGTTGATGCTTCTTTATGTGGATGTAGTTTGTGCAAGAAAATTATTATATGGTAATTGGAGTAAAAATCCTTGATTCATTTAGTGATAATTTTATTTTACAGAAAAATGTAGTGGAAGAAAATATTTACTTTTTCTTGAACCTCAGGTTACTTATCAAAGAGAAAGCGAGAGGTTAGAGGGGGTAAATACAGAAAAGAGAAATTGTGGGGGAATAGTGAAATGTATGGAAGTTTAAATATAAAAATTGTAAACTGGAGTGAAGGTAGAAAGTGTATATGAGTAACTTTAGAGTAAAAACTACAAAAATGTTGTAATTAAGGAATAATTAGAAATTCAGAGTTATAATAAAACTTCAGAGAAACCTCTACCATTTGAAAGTATGAAAATTTACAACTAAGGTACTCATATTCTCTTAACTCCATACAAATGCCCTGCTAACATGGAATGACTTAGTTTTAATCATGCACTTGTTATGCTGACCTCTGCTTCCTTTGCAGCCATATGCTGTCAACAGAAAAAAATGTACTTTACAAATTCGTAGCTAGACAAATAGTAAATTGAAGGCAATTATTCCCTTCTCTTGATTAAGATGCTATGTTCCACATACAGGCATCCTTGTGCTTAGAGTTAATGTACCTAACATATGCACACTTATTAGGCCCAGTTCATTCATATATATTTATATAGATAGATAAAAGCACTGGATTAAATGAAGTTAGAGTTGTGATGAAGCAAACTACAAAGCTCTGTGGTGCACATTTTCAATATTACACTTTACACCTCTGCTAACTTGGTTTTGTCTACAAATGTAAGATGTCACAACAGCACACTACAGCTTTCATAAAGCTTTTATGAAACATTTTCTTCTGTGGGTCTCTTCTATGGCTGATTACAATTTATGATTAATGAGTTAATATTTTACATAATGGGAAATTCTGACACTAATTCCGCTAAATGTAAAGTTTAAGATACACAGTTAAAGTGCTTAAACTACTGTATTTCCATACTTTTCAAGTGATTGGATTTCTTTTAAATTTAACCTCAACACTGATTTTTTGTTTGAGTTTCTAATGGCTTTTTGATTATTGCAGTGTTCTTGTAAGATTGTTTTTACCCTTAAATTACTGAGATGTATTCCTAACATTAATTCAGTTTTTAAAAAGTTTATCTATTAATTTTCTTTTTGTGTATATTACAACATTTAACAAATGCTTTTATGCCTTGGGAGACAGGGAGCAGAATAGCCTACAAGGTCCTAACATCTGCAGAAGACTGATATTCAGGCAGCATGGGAACCAGGGAACTCTCTGGAGCATAATTTTGTGTGGTCTTTTTTGCTTCCCAGCCAGGCTCCATGACTTGGCTCCCCAGCATATCACTACTCAAACAGACTCCATACTTTGACTCTTATATTGATGCTCTGCAGATCTGCCTATTTATGTCTGCTGAAATAATGGGCCTGATGCAAACTCTATGAATGCTTCACAGCTGATGCATACTTTAAAAAAAAAAACAACAGCAGGGAGACAAGTCTAGAACTGCTGGGGAAATCAAGATAGGGAATGAAGAACTCAGGGAAGCTGACTAGGGACCCAGAATGACTGCAGGATCTGCCAGTGTTTGGTGATTCCTGCAGAGCTTGGAAACATTTAAGGAACTCAGATGATGATAGGGGAGAAGCCAGGGTGAGTTTAGGAGCTCTATAGGTCTAAAGGAGTCACTAGGGAAATAGGAGTCCATCTGCCTGTGATGGTTTATGCTGATACTCTGTCTGTTTTGGCTGTTGCCTTCCTGGCACCCTGCTTACCATATGTACATGTGGTACATGTATATTGTAATCTCAAAGCATCCTTGTATTGCATAGACAGCAGAATTTTTGTAATGGTTAGGGCCTTGCCAAATGTACAGTCCATTTTGGTTAATTTCACGATCATAGGGTTTAAAAAATCGTAAATTTCCTGATTTCAGCTATTTAAATCTGAAATTTCATGGTGTTGTAACTGTAGGGGTCCTAACCCAAAAAGGAGTTGTGTGGGGTCGCAAGGTTATTGTAGGGGGTGTTGTGGTATTGCTGTCCTTACTTCTGAGCTGCTGCGGGTGGCAGCACTGCCTTCAGAGCTGGGCAGCTGGAGAGCGGCAGCTGCGGGCTGGAATCCCAGCTCTGAAGGCAGAGCCACTGCCAGCAGCAGCGCAGAAGGCAGGCTGGCATGGTATGGTATTGCCACCATTACTTCTGCACTGCTCCTGGCGGGGTGCTGCCTTCAGAACTGGGCACCCGGCCAAGAGCTGCTGCTCTCCGGCTGCCCAGCTCTGAAGGCAGTGCAGAATTAAGGGTGGCAATACCGCCCCCCCCTAAAATAACCTTGAAACACCCTCCCCCCAACTCCCTTTTGGGTGGTCTCCCCCGTGAAATCTGTATAGTATAGGATAAAAGCACACAAAAGACCAGATTTCATGGTCCGTGACGTGTTTTTCATGGCCGTGAATTTGATAGGGCCCTAGTAATGGTATTCATGGAAATTATAACTTCCATGATTTCTGAGTCTTTTTTCTGTCCCCTTTTTCTGGGATCCCATCATCTTTTCTCTGTCTTGGCTCAAAACATGTCATTGACTCTCCTATGTGTGGCTGTGAAAATTCTACTACTTGTCCTTGCTTGTGGTGTGTATTTGTATATTCTGCTGCCTACCTTTTGTGTGGGACTGGGAGACACATAGCACCAAAATCTTCAGGGCCTCCCATGAAGATGGAGGCAGCAGATCTCCAGACAAGGAGGTACTGGTGAAGATTCTGCTCCCATTGGCATCTCCTATGCATGATTCTAAATATTACACTACAATATGCCCTGGTCAGGGAAGCATTGGAGATTCTCTCAGCAAAGTAGTACAACAGCTTCCATGCCTGGTTTTGAGAGAACCCTAGTGAGACCAGACTGCTGCTAGGGACATGGAAGTGATGGACAGTCACTTTCTCTTCCCTCCAGCGCTGTTGCCAAGTATGGCACGGGGGTTCTTATTCCTGGAATCTTTCCGTCACACAGAAATGCCTTCAGGAGACACATTCCTGTCAATGGGACTTTATTTCCTCAAGGAAGAGTGAAGGGAACCTTTGCTGGCTTAGGTAATGGAAGGTTTCTCCTGGTGGCACTGAAGGCAGGATTTGGTGTCTGAGGAGACTGCACTGAGAATGAAAATCCCATTGTTCTCTGTCACTATCTATACAATGTGATGACTGAAGAAGATGCCAGCAACTGGTAATTGAGGTAAAGCTCTGGCTGTCAGTGGCTGGGGTGTATCGGGTAAGATGCAGCTTGTGAGAATGGCAAAAGAGTTTTGTTTTTTGTTTTGTTTCCAAGTAATCACTGACAAACTTCCTGCTAATATGTTTAGACTTTGAAGGCTATTTCTTTTTTTCAGGGAAAAGGACCAAAGCCTTAATTTAAAAAAATAGGTGTCTGTGTGTCATTTGGCATTCATTAAAAGTCAGCTGGAGCCCAGTGAAACATTCTGATTCCAATTCAACCATGAGTAACTTCTCAAGCATGGCTGCACACTCTTAAAGTAGTCCCATGCTCTTGACCTCAGCAACACCTTTCAAATAAACTACATTTGAAGTTTCTTGAACAAGCTGTTTTTTAAAGTTTGGCAGTTTCTTCTAACATCTATTTTTTCTAAGTTCCCTATCTCGAAAATGGTGTGTCCAGATTACCGCAAATCGGATACCAAAAATATCTGTTGCTTAGACAACACAAAATTTTAAGTAGAAATGACTCGAGTATTTTCAGATAAGGACAAAATCAGCCTTATCTGTGGAAATTTTCAGCTTGTGACTATGGCATAATAAAGTTTGCTAGAGGTTTTGATTGTGCTTGGTAAAAATAGTAAGTCAACATAATAACTTTGTCTTATTAGTAAAGAAAATCTGATATGTGAATGGAACTATTATGTAAATGATAGGATGAACGCTTTCACTGATATCAGTTTATAGGATTTAATGTTAATTGCAATGTAAAAGGTATGTTTAGGAAAGAGAATAATGTGCCTATATTAAGTACCTTTAATTTTAATTACCAAAATAAAGCAAAAGATATCTTCACAGTGCAAAGTAAGTGCTTCCAAAAGTGTAGCCAGCCAAATTGTCAGCTGGTATAAATTAGCATAGTTGCATTAAAGTCACTGGAGTTATGCAGATTTACTCCAGATGAGTATCTAATCCAGATTTTTAATCCTCCCCTGCTTTTTCAATTAGAGCATGACACAACGTTTGTGACCAAGAACATTTTTTTTCTTTAATATCTGGAACAAGAACAACTGATTTAAACAATTTTTGCTGAGCCTGTATGGCAAGTTTCTGAGCTTCAACACAATAGAAATTAAAGGTTTGACCCTGCAGCTAAAATGTAGAGAAAAATACTCATTGTAGAAAAATATTGTTTGTGGTATGGATTGTTAGAGAACAAAGCAGAATAGATATTTTAACCATATTTTTAAGTGCAATCACCACTTCTAGTATTTTGTTGGTTTTCTGAGAACTTCCCTGTTTTGTTTGTGTCTGCAAAGTGTCCTTTCTTGAAAATATTGCAATATGCACCACTTGCTATTCATGTCAAGCACAAAAATGCAAATCATGGATGGTATTTTAATACAAGAGGATTTCTGCAAACCCTTCAGTAGTTGTGTGTATAATCCTTTGCAGAAATGAGAAGGTCCCATTTTATATAATTTGAAGGGTTCTGACTACAGAAAATGTGTATATTTTTAAATGCTGTTGATCAAAACTTCATTGTTTTTGATTATATGATAATGCATCTGCATTCAAATAATACAGAGTTGATAGCAGCTAACATATCAAGAGAAACTTACTAACAAGAAATTACGAGAGAAACTTAATACAAGAAAAAAGCCCTTGATTTATAACTGATAGTAATATATTCTTAAGACAGTCTGTCATCTTACAATCCTGTAAATCATTCCCAAAGAGCCCTAGAGTGGTCAAAGTTTGTTTTATGTTTGTAGGCCTGTATTTTTTGCTCTTCTTGGGTCCAAGGTTGCTGTCAGCCCCTAATTGATCAAGAGAGGGTCAGTGTTTCTCCACTCAAATAAGTTTTGAATTCCTATTAGTGTTTTTTAAAAAAGGATCAAGCCTTCACCAAGAAATCAGACTTTCATTTTTGTTTTACTATGCTAGCTGTCAGCTGTTTGTGCTGAAGAACTTTTTATCTAATATTTTTCCCACAGGTAGAATTACCAAGAGGAGCTGGAGTAATATATTCTAGAAGGTCTAGAAGGAGTCTAGACCATCTTCTGTAAGTAGTGTACTTAATCAACTGCATCTCTATTCCCACCATTTTCCATGTTTCAGTAATGAACATTTGTAAAAATATTGGCTTTTGTCTTGTGAGCTTTCCATAATGTATTTCTTAATTGAATTTTCACTTAAGAGGTATGCAATTTTTAGCATTTAAATTTTGTCTGTTATCATTTTTGTAAAATATCTTTGAATTTTTAATAGGGAATGTATACTTTTTCTTCTCCATGTTGCTTGATTTGCAGACATGCTCTAAGTTGCTCTCTGCTGCTGTTTTTGTTTCTCATTTGACTATAACACTATCACAGCATCTTCTTCCCAGTGATTTAAACTTAATACCCAGTTCTACTTAGGCAGTGTGTACATAGATCTGAAAGCACTTTACAAAGGAGGTCAGTATCATTATGACCATTTTGCAATGGGAAAACTGAGGCACAGAGCCGTGAAGTGACTTGCCCAAGGTCACACATGGAAGGATTAGAACCTGGGCTTCCTGCATACCATGCACTATTCTCTGGGACACATTCCTTCTCCTAGTCATTTCTCTAGTGATTTATTTATTGGCTCTTCATGACTCTAAAATAGCTTGGCCTGGAAACTCCGAATTTTATACTTATTGGCTTAGAGGATCATGGATTGTGCTTTTGGTCAGTTGTGGGCAATCAGTTACTAAAAGGAGTTTTTCTACATTAGGAATCTTGCAGGGCTGCTAAATGTATAGCTAGCTGTTCTGGAGTTCAGGAAGCCCACACAAGTCAGATGTACCCTTCCCAAAATTCTCATTAGTGATGTGCATCTTAAGACCTCTGCATAGTGTGGCAGCTCTGATGGAGGTCTTAGGAAACTTATATTAAATCATGATCAAGTTTTTCAGGTACATACAGCATTTATGTGCAATTTAGGAAACTTACACCTGCTGGTTGTGAGGCTCCCAAAGCATATAAAAGCAGTAAGTTTAAGGTGGTGGTTTTGTTGGTTCCAGTGCCCTAGATGTCATTTTGTCTACATGAATGAGCAGAGGGCTGTTTCCAGTTCTACTATTACTTCTGCCCCAAATATGTAATCTCCCTCCTGCACAATTACACTTCCTGAGGTCTAGGGTGGCCAAGATTCAGTCTGGGGCTGCATGACAGGCTTTGTATACATAAGTATCATTAGTGTCTGATACATTGTGGTGTTGCATGGGTTAAAAAGTGAACCCTGTGCCACTGGAAAGTGAAATTACCCCACTTTCCATAAGGACCTAGTACTCATTTCTAGCCCCAAGATAATAGATTCAAATCTGTGACATTTTTATTTTTAGAAAGCTATTTTGTTATTTTTGGAACAGTTTTATCTTTATTAATTTTTCCCTCCTTCTGAGCCCTGTACAATTGGACTTATGGTAACTAAGGCACCTCCAGGTGGAGGAATAAAAAAAAAAAAAAGTTTAGTGATGTAAGTGTATATATGTATGGCTTATCACTGACATTTCGTGTATTGTTATATCTTGTGCATGTTTTATAAGAAATGCCAAGGGGTGTTTGAAGTGTCATTTTGTTTTGTGCAGTGTTGCTTGGCTACTGTCCAAGAACACTTGTGCTGTGTGGATTTTGTTTTGTTTGTTTTTTGTTTTGACAAGTTCAGCTCTGTATGTAAATAAAACTTTTGTGTATGAGAATCAAATGATTGTGTTAGCAAGTGTAGACTAGTTCTGAATGTGGCCACCAGCTCTCACTGGTGGCTGCACTGACACTTTTTTCCTAAAATACTTGATTAACTTTAGGAAAAACAATTAAATATGCACAGATTCACATCCAAATCATTGTAATCTATATTTTTAGGGTTTTTTGGTAGACGCAATAACAAAAATAATGTTGCTTTCCCCTTGACGTCCCCAGCCCCCCCCCACACACGCAGGGCTTAGTGGGTCCTGAGGCTTGCTGTGAGAAGTTATATTTGTTAATATCACAGCACACTTAATAGCTACTTGGGAGGCTATGAAAAGTGATAAGTGATATTGACAAACATACAAGTATCACTTTTCACAGATAGCTAGTAAGTCTGCTGAGAAAAGTGATACTTGCATGTTTGTTAATATCACTTTTCTCAGCAAGCCCCAGAACCCATTAAGCCCTGGCGGGAGAGGGGGCGAAGGTGGAGGCAGCAGGGGCCAAAGGCAATGGTGGGATGGATTCGGGGGCTGGGGAGGCAGCGGGGGCCCGTGGCATTGGGGGGGATGAATGTGAGGCCAGGAAGGCAGCAGGGTCCTCAGGGGGAGCGGGGGAGATGGATACAGGGCTGTGGGAGGCAGCGAGGGCCAGGGATAATGGGGGTGGGTTATGAGCCCGCTGTTGCATGGTGTCTGCTGTCATGCAGCCAGGGCTCAGTGCCCGTGGCCAGAACCCAGAGTTGTGGGGATTGGAGCCCGCTGCCACGCAGCTTGAGCTGTGGGACAGTGCCCAGGGCTAGTGCCTGCCGCCAGACGGCCAGAGCCCAGAGCTGGGTGCTGGAGTCCAGGAGTGCGTGGCTGGAGCCAGGAGTCAGCACCGCTGCTGCGCGGTCAGGGCCAGGGGTTGGCAACCGGGGCCAGCTCCCATCATGGCCAGAGCCTGGGAACAGAGCTGTGGGTCGGTGCCTGCTGCTATGCAGCTGGGGCAAGGGATCAGCACCGGGGCTAGGGCTGCATGGCTGGAGCCCGGGACCAGCACCTGCCCTGTGGCCAGACCCAGGAGTTGGCGCCCAAAGCCCCGTGCTTGGAGCCTTCTGCCCTGCGGCTGGGGCCGGGGGTCAGTGCCTGTGGCCAGCACCTGCTACTGCATAGCTGAAGCTCTGGGAGCCAGCACCTGCTGCCAGGCAGCTGGAACCAGGGGCTGGAGGCTAAAGCCCCGCAGCTGGAGTCCAGGGCCGCATGGCTAGAGTTGGGGGGTGGGGTGGGACGGGACAACACCCGCTGACCCACGATCAGACCCCGGGGCCACATGGTCAGGTTCCGGAAGTCCCACCACTGGAGCCTGCCACCCAAACCCCTCCCCACAACGTGGGTCAAGAACTCCCCTTGCTCCTGCAGCATTATGCCCCACCTCTCTCCAGAGGTGGTGCATCCAGGAGCAACAAGGAGGGAGTGGGAGGGGCCTATGCTTTGCCCCTCCCCATCACTGCCCAGGGGGGCTGTAGTGGCCATACTAAAAGCCCCTGGTGGCCGCATAAAGCCACGGAGGCTGCATTTGAGAAATGTTGGATTAGTTCATATTTTCAGTTGTATGTTTTGTTTGTTCTCTGCCTTGTACAGAGCCGGCACTAGAAAATGGTATTCCTGAAGTCGCCAGATGGTGGATGGGGCTGGGTGATTGTCCTTGTTTCCTTCTTTACTCAGTTCTTCTGTTACGGGTCTCCATTAGCAGTTGGAGTCTTGTATCTAGAATGGCTGGATACTTTTGGAGAAGGGAAAGGAAAGACTGCTTGGATTGGATCCCTTGCAAATGGAGTTGGATTGCTGGCCAGTAAGTCTCGAAGCAATATTTGTAAATTACATTTCTTCATATTTTAATAGCTGTTAAATCTATTTATGCGTTTAAAATGCACTAAATGCTTAATTTAAGAATGGGAATCTAGAAAGGACTTCCCTACTGTATTTTGTCTTAATCCAAGGTGGTTAATGGCATTATATTCATAACTACATTGTTGTGCATTAAAAAAGTAAAATGCAAAACAGTATAATGTCAGTTTAACAAAGAGCAACCTGCCACTAATAATGTTGTTGTCCTAATGATAAATCCAAAATAACTATTACTTTAGCAAACTAAAAATAGCTGAGAGAAACTGCTTCTGTGAAACTGTGAATCCTAATTTATACTGTGAACAAAAAATAAGAGTTTGTGAGGGGCACGGATCTTTCATGTGTTGTTTTGCTGAAAGGAGAACAAATAACCATTATCTTGTTTTGTTGGATCATAAGGCGAGATCAGTTAAGGAACTAATTAGTCATTTTTCTAGCTTGAGATATGAAACTGCCAGTTGAAGGAGGTCAAGGGTTCAGTTCCACTTTCTTTACTCAAGGAAAAACTCCCACTGAAGTTGGGAAAGGCATATATAAATGACTGCAGTAACTTCAGTAATGCAGAGTCTTTCTTCAATAAGGAGTTCATCACCCCAAGAAGAACAGCTGGATCTTGTGTGATAGAATATTTCCTGGGATGTCTATAGGTGAAATAACAGTGCTGCTGTATGACTTTAATACTGAACACTGCTTATAGAGCTGTGTAACTGCTAGTTTTCACTATCCAAAGATTCATACATAGAAACTGAAACTTTTGCACACTATATCCAAGGCAAATCTTCATTATTTCTGTCAGCAGATTCCACTTCATGAAAACAGTCATATCTATCTGTGACAGCAAAACTCTGAGCAAAGCCTCCTTTGCAAGAAAGAAGGAAGAAATAAATTCTGTAACCAAGTGTGATTATTTGTAATAAGGGTCTTGTACTTTCAGGGTTAGATTCATAAGTGGATGTAGGCGTTGCAATGCTTGATGTTATGGCTAACTTGTATTAGGTTAGGCACCCTGCTGCGTAGTAGAACTCCTAACATCGAGTTAGGTGCCAAAGTGCCCTATACAGTGCCTGGGAAGAGTTAGGCCCTTAAAAAATGGATGAATAGAAGCCAGCATGCTGGGTGGGGAGCTGCCTAAACTAGCCAGAAAGAAAGGCTGAGGGGAAGAGTGTGGCCTAAATCTGGGTCAGAGGGAGGTACTTATCTCTACTTGGGATTCACAGCCATGAACCCTCTCCAGAAGTGAGGGACTGGCCTGTCTTATGTTCTTTGTGTGGCGAGGAGGAGAAAGTGGCAGTGGTTCCCATTTCTCCCCTTTACTCAAGAGCCCCCTGGTCAGTGCATTTACCCAGGATATGGCAGACTAAGTTCAAATCTCTTCTCTATCTGATGTGCAGGTGGGAATTGAACCCAGGTCTGTGATCTCTGATCTGAGGCTATAGGATATTATGGGGAAGGTCTCACTTAACCTCTCCTGGGGTTGAAGCTGTTCCACTTTGTATAATAATTATTCTTGGGGCGAGAGAGAGAGAGAGAGAGAGAGAATGATAATGATAATGATGCTGATGCTATAGCTCAGTGACTAGGCACTCACCGAGGTGGGGGAAGACCTAGATTTGAATCTCTGTTCCAGATCAGGCACATAGGGATTTGAATCCCAGTATCTCACCCCCTGAGTGAGTGCTCTAACCCTCTGGACTGTTGGGTAAAAGAGGGCCCCCGCACTCTCCTTCCCCCACCTTTCATGTTGTGTGCTCTGAGCATGCCTACTGGATCCAGCCCTGCAGGCAAGCTAATCAGGGCAGGGGAGACACCTAGCTTGTGAATCCTGCTGGGGTTTAGGCATGAGTTAAGTGCTGAGCAACTCAGTGCTGTCAGGATTTAGGTGGCTATGTCCCAGATCAGTGGCAAAAATTTAGGCTCCTATGGGACTTTACCAGTGGAAACTTCAGATGCTTCCAGGCTTAGGTTGCAGCTGAGCAGTGGTTTTGTGAATGCCAGTGTGAAGGCCTAATTATTGGCCTTAGGTGTGTTCAGCACCTCCTGGGAGCTGCTCAGTGTGTTGAAGGATTGAGGCCTAAATGAAACCTGTGTGAAGGGAGTAAATGAGAGATTATCTTTACCTCTGTGACCAAAGCTCCATGACTTACTACCACCATCAGCCAAACCCTCCTCTGTGAGAAAAGCCCCAACTTCCTTTTACATCTGTCCAATCCTTCCCTCATTTCCTGCCAGCTATTAAACCCTTTGACTACCTCTGCCTCGGTACAAAACAAATCACCGGGACTACATTTTACAGAAAGTTGAAATTTCTGTGACATCATAAAATAAATGGGAAAGAGGTCTTGTAATGCACTTTACTATTGAATAATTTAGTATCTTTTAACATTTAATTCTGTAAAAAAAACAACAACCAAACCCCCGTTTATCAGTATTCTGAGTGTTTACACTCTTTTCAGAGCAGGATGAGAATGTTGCCTGCTTAATGGCCCTTCTTATATTTTATACTTTGAATATAAAGAGCTTTACAAAGTGCAGTATTCACAAATATTTGTTTGAAAACAAATTGTTTACCCCAGTGTTCCAGAAATTGAAATCCCAGGGCCTTGGCATTTTCCACTGGTCATTCAGACTGCATATACATATTTTCCAGAAAAGGTCATAACTTATAAAAAAGAATTAGAATGCTCCTGAAGTGCTAATGTGTTATGTCTTGCCGGGACAGAGCTAACTTACACTCATATCTGTTGGGCATAATATCGGATGAGATGATTACTTTTGTAGTCTGAAAAAAAGTAATTTCTTGTACCTTGTCAGGACCTGACAATAAACTCATAATCAATTTTGATTAGGCAAAATGTTAAATCGTTTGAATCAATGAGTCAACAGAACACTAGAGGGTCAAAAATCTGTGCCTGGATTAAGCTGACAAAAAATGGGCATTCATGGTATATATCTGAGGGCAAAATTTAGCCCTTGGGTTGAAATTCAAGCTTCCTGCGTCAAGTCTGACTACACTGGCGTTGTGCAGGGAACTAAATAGAGACCAGGGGAATGAAATTCACATCTATGCTTGTGAGTGTGTGTGCACATGAGATATGACTGTCATGAAACTGGAATACAATCGCAACTTCTCTGTGCCCCCTACATGGGTGCTCAGTACCTCTCCTTTCTCCCCAGTGCAAGGATCATACATGGCTTAAGCAGCGCAGAAAACCTTGTATGAGCCCTGAGGTAAATGTCACCATTAATAAGGAGAAATGTTTATCTCCTAATGTATTATTTTCATTAAATAGCCGTTCATTTAACAATTGTGCTTACCACTAGTAAGCTCATAAAAACTTATGGCGCTTAAATTGTTTATTAATTTAAACATTTTAATAATTTATAAATTATTCATTTAAGTAGTTTCATTGTGTTAACACATTAGGGTTACACTTTCTATCTGACCCATGGTAGGCTTATTTCTTATTATTTCTACAAACGGTTTTCAAAGCAACATCTTCAAGTGCCACTTTGCCAGCACTTTTGCACTAAAATTTGCATATTACTTATGTTAATGACAAATTTCTCATTTAGTTACTACTTTCGTGTGTTTTTTGGTGTTCTTAATGTACCATACTGCTTGGGGACTTCCTCATTTATATAGAGAATGAGAACCAGGTTCTATTATCATTTACACTGGTGTAAATCTGGTGTAGCTCCATTGATGGTCATGAGATTATAGTACACCAATGTAACTGAGATAAGAATAAAAGAAAACATGAAAAATACCTGTGGCACTTTAGAGACTAACAAATTTATTTCAGCATAAGCTTTCCTGGGTTAAGAACCCACTTCAATTCCATGCATCCGATGAAATGGGTTCTTAACCCACGAAAGCTTATGCTGAAATAAATTTGTTAGTCTCTAAGGTGCCACAGGTATTTTTCTTGTTTTCTTTTTGCTGACACAGACTAACACGGCTACTACACTGAAACCTGAGATAAGAATGTGTCCTCACGTGTTTTTCAGACTGGCACAGGAAACAAGTATTTTTAAAGAGCAATATCCATGTATTCTTTTTTTTCTCATAGTTTCAGTGTTTTCAAAAATCTAAATTTCAGACCTGCTGATTATGGTGAGTACTCCTTCACCTCAGTACAGAGGATCTGCACAAGACCCTGCACATTTCATGAGACTCATGTAAAGAGCTGAACTGGGAATCAAGTAGCACTTTGGGCCTTTTGCAGCACCCTCTTTATTGAGGTGAATTTCACATTAGCCTAGTTTCCCACTTGTGCCATCTCAACTATAATCCTGGCAACATCATTAAGGCAATGTCTCATGTCAGTATTGTTAAAATAAGGTAGTCTTTCTTTTTGTGGCATCATTGCATAGTGTAGTCATAACCTCCCTTTTCATGCTCAGCTTAGAAATTGTGGACAAGTCAAGAAAAGGGTTTATAAAATCTTCTATATTTAAATGTGACACTCAAACCTTGCAATAAAGCTATTGTTAATTCTGTGCATGTTTATTTTTATAGTTGATCCAAAGAAGACTTAAATGCAGAAGGAAATTACTCTTGTTTTTGAATTCAGTTGACTGACAGGAAGAAAATATATTAATCTGAGTAAGGGGGGGGGGAGGGGAATGTAATTTTTGCCCAGTTTTAGCAATTTAAGGTATTATGAATGTCTATTAAAAAGTGAGAATTTTAATTATGTTCCTAAACTCCACCCTCCTCTTTTAAAGAAAACACTTTTAAATTTAATATTCACTTGGTATACAAACCAAAATTAAATCAGACCCATGCAATATACTAAAAAAACCTAATCTCACTCCTCCCCCAAAACGAACAAAAAACCCCACCCAATAGCTGAGCCTGTGCAAGGTTGCATCGTAGCATTTTATAGATGACATCACAGCATCCTGCAGTGCAAGAGACAACTAGAATACTTTGTTTTATATATATGTGGAAGAGGAATAAGGAGACTATAAAGTTGCTTTAAAAACAAATAAAAATTAAACCAAGGTAAACTTACATGTGGAATGCTCTTGGTGGTTTGGGGTATAAAGTACATAACTTTACCATTGTTAGATTTCACATAATATTTTTACAATTTTTATTTTGTAAAACACCTTTCAATGAGTACAGATTTAAGGCCAAATCTTGCATGTATACAGCTCCAGCTGTAGCCAATGGAAGCTACAAATGGACATCTGAGAACAGAACTTGGCCCAAAGTTTTGTCATTTTAAGATTAACAGATTCTTTTCAAATAGGTTTTGAATGAAAAGTCTATTAATCGGTCACAAGTAGGTTGCTTTCCAGTGTGAAAGGGCTTCTGGGACCGATGTGCTTACCCAAAGGAAGCATTTGGAAGTGCTCTTTCAAAGCTGTAGAGACCTGTTAGTTCCAGAGAAACATCTTAATATGCAAAAGTCTCACTAGAAATAAAAATGGCTTATCTTTTGCATATGCTAGCTAGATACCATGCTGACATTGCATCCTCATTAAACAGGTTCAAGCAGGTATTAATTACTAGGATGGGTCAGATTAATGAAGATAATAATCAAAGAAAGATTATTTTTTTCCCCATTCTTTCTCATATCATTTCTGCCAGGGTGGATTTGATTTAAATCAAATTGATTTAAATCAATAGTCAGGAAGACTCGATTTAATCATGGATTTCTACATAAAAGTTCATTCTTGTTGGTTGTTATAACCTTAATACATATTCTTCACAACTCAGAGATAGATGTAGGTTTCATTTTTAGAAGGTACACACTATACATTTTTTAAAATGATTTATTTTGAAAACTTTTCAGATTAGTTCTACAGCTGTATCAGAAAATGAATGATTGTTTGGTTATTTCATTTACCAAAGGTAATTGAAGCAGATAATTATGAAGTCATTGGGAGGTGAACTATCTCCAGTTCAACAGGTTAATCATTAATATTTGGAGGATTTTCTTGCCATGCTGTATTAGGAGGAGAACATCACCAGACAGACATTTACATTGTTTTATTTAACTAAAACAACATTATGTATTCTGATTTTTTTTTTCTTCAGCAGGAAACATACTATTTTAACAAAACAAGCATATGAATTTTTGAATTTAGTTAAACATTCAAGTTTTTTAAAATCAGGTTTGTTTTTGTTAAAATTGTTTTAAACTAAAATAGTTAAATGAAATATTAAAAAAAAATTAAATCGACTATGTCAGCCAGGTCAACATGAGAAACTTAAAATATTGGCTTCTGCAGCTAACTCAGTCATTTTCACCTACATTTTCCTGTTTGTTAATCTGGAAAGGAAAAATAAGCTTTCCTGCTTTTTCAGGTCCCAAATTTCTCATTTCTCCATTGGAATGAATTAGTCCAAAGCAAGAAAATATTCTTTCTACACCGGCAGAAGAAGATACTGCTGTTAAAAGTGAGATTATCACTTTAACAGTCTCTGAATCCAAATGCTTAAGTGACTTCCCCCAGTTCACTGGTGTGACTTTCTTTAAAACATCATCAGCAAACATATATTTCTTGAATGGTTCACCCAGAGCTCTGAAGTTTATTATAGTTGGCATTATGGAGCGATGATTTCTAGATGTTCATGTCATAGCCAACTCCTCTTCTTCTGCAGTTAAGGTTTGACCCTGGTACCGAGTATTGAGAATATTTGCAAGAAAATGAGCTGGAGATAGTTCAATTACAAGTATTGAAAAAACAAATGGGACAAGCACTGGCATTGCATATATCTCTTTTTAAGATCTCACTCAGTTCCTTCCAAATTTCAAGTGTCAGCAATAAACAGCTATTTCCCTGCATTTTGTTCAAGGCTGCAGAAATAGGCTTCAGGCTACTCAGCATGTGTTCAACATTTCTCTTATGCCCAATGTTGAGAACTTTGGCTGTGACAGTGCCATCTATTTTTTCACAATTTTATTCACAAACTGTCATCAGATTTGGCCAGGTCTTGAGATAGTGCTCAAAACAGTCCACTACTGAGTTCCATTGCACGTCTTGTGGGAGAGTTAGCTTGGTTCTTCCCACGTTGTACAGAGCAACTGCTGCAAAGTGGTTGTTACGGAAGTATTTTGCAATTTCAAAAACATTAGCCTTTATTTCTGGAACACTGAAGTCTTTGGCTAGGAGGTGCATCAAATGAGTATTGCAACCATATGTTATTAGCTTGGGACTCTCTCTCCTAAATTTCTTCTTATCTTGGATACATTTGCAGCATTGTCTGTGACCAACCTGTGTACTAGACATTTGAATTTTTTTTTCACAGTTTGTTATAGCTTTTACTGCTACTTCTTGTAAGTATTCTGCTGTGTGTGCATTTCTCGATGTATCAATTGTTTCTGTAAGGAAGACATTCCTTCCTTCTGTTGTCACACAAGTACATACAACAGGATCATTGTGGACATTGCTCCATCCATCAAGACTCAGGTTAACAATTTTACTCTCTAGACCTTTTGCACACTGCTCAATTTCTCTTTCATACACTTTATCCAGCAATTTGCCTGTGACATTTGCTCTGTTGGGTGGACTGTATCCTGGTCTTAATGACTGAACCATGTTAATGAAGTATGGGTTCTCAATCGTACGGAAAGGAGAGTTTGTTGCATAAACAAACCGGGCAATTTTTTCATCAACTACCTCTTTTTGTAATCTGCTGGTTCTTATCAGAAACATATCTATGATTGTTTCTGGATGATGGAGATTTTTTTTTCTTTTTGCTACAGGTGATATACTGTGGCTATGTGACTAGGGTGACCAGACAGCAAGTGTGAAAAATCAGGACGGGGGTGGTGGGTAATAGGAGCCTATACAAGAGAGAGACTCAAAAATCGGGACTGTCCCTATAAAATCGGGACATCTGGTCACCCTATCTGTGACATACATGATGTGACTGAAAAACTATCATTGGCAGATAACTCTGAAACTATAGAAAATGATGGTGATCTTGAAGGTGGATAGTCTAAGAATCCTGTATGTTGAGGATGGATTCTCCTAAACAAAATAAGTCAATGCAGTTATTTAATTATTATTACCATACTGCTCATTTAGTATTACTCATTGCATTCACTGACACTTAGTACTACTTTAAAGGTGAAATGGTAAAAGGAAGATCTGCCTATTTCAGCTATTTATTTATTTATCACAACTGCATCTAAAATGATCGTATCCCATTGGGTAGATAGAAAGATTAACCTATACAGAAGCCCCTGGAATCCCATAAGATTGGGTCCCTAATCCATGAACTATTGGAACTCATTTACAAAACTTTTCTTAAACATTACCTGAATATATTCTCATACTATATAATTAGAATTTATAATCCCTATTCCATGATGAGAAATCTTTGAGCTATAATGTATCCTAATTAAAACTATCTTTTATCAAAAAAATCCAATTTTTAAAAAAAAATCACTGATTTTTATTCACCCTGATTTCTGCTAAATCATCACAAACAAGAAATAGCAAGTTGAGAAAGTGAAGAGAGGGAGATGTTAGTACTGATGGTCTGCAAAGCAGGGTGAAGCCCTGCTGCCTGTGAAGAAGAATTGTCTAGGGACCCATGGACTGAAGCATCTGCCTTGCAAAGAATGTGTCCGCAGCGGTCAAAAGATCTAAGTAGTAGTGTCTTGTTAAGGTGGAGCTTGATGGCCACATGGCAGCCTTTCAGATCTCTGATGCAGCTTTTTGCCTTAGAGTTAGCTACAGGTGATTTAAGGTCCTTAATAATTTGGATGGAAAGAAATAGAAAGTGAGGAACATTTTCTTATTTGTGTGTGAGGCAGATATTTATAAATCTTCTGACATCAAGCTTATGCCAAAGTTTGTCTTGCAGATGTTTAGCAAACATGAGGAAGTAATTACTTCTTAAGAACCATGGAGAGATTACTTTAATTAAGGAATTAATTTGTCTGAGAATTATTTTATTTTGGTGAAGGCCACTGTGTGATTGTTCCATGGAGAGTACAGTTATCTCTAAAACTCTCCTGTCAAAGGTAATGACTACCAGAAATCATATTTTTATTGACAGAAAGTAGATATCTTATGTGCAAGGCCTTAAAGATAGAAAAGGAAGAAGCCCATACAAACTAAGTTTAAATCCCATTCCAGAAACATGGATAATCTAGGAGATTGACTAGTTTAACTGCTCTCTGAAATGTGAGAATTTGGGGATGTGAAATATTAAAAGATTCAGCATATAAATTTAGAACACTCCTGAAAAATGGACCTTTAAGGATTAGGCTCCTAAACCTAGGGCCACAGCATCTTGCAGAAATTGTAGAATATTTGACATGTCTGTATCCTCAGGCTTCACTTTATTTTCCTGTACTAAGTTTTTGAGATAAATGATTTCCTGGAAGCCTATAGTCTTTGAATTACTTTTAGAGACTATCTTGCTTCTATTAGAATCTCCTTGTTCAGGATCGCATGAAGTTAGAGTCAAAGGTATTGGGTCCTTTGAGACAGGATGTCGACTTACTGGGAGAGAGAGACAGACATTCTGAACTATGGACCTCCATATGAGGTCTGAGTACAGTAACTGTCAGTTTTATTTTTTGACCCTCTTTTGAGTGAGGGATGGCAGAGGGAATTTATGAAGAAGTAGTTATGTCTCCCAATGTGAACGTCTGTTTTCAGCAAGAGCCTTGGGGTCCCTTTTTAAATAGCTACTCTGGCATTCCTTCTGCTGTTAAATAGGCCCATCACTGGAATGCCAAATTTCTTTGTCACAAGGAAGCAAGATAATGTATTGATAACACAGCCATGGGATGTTTTTTCCTCAGGAGAGTGGGGAGGAAGGGGCAACAATGGCCCCTGTTCCTCCACCAACCCATTGGTTTAGTTCCTCACCTTCAACCCTATTTTGGAATGAAACATCTTTCAGTGGGGCAGGTTGGATGTGGCTCTTTCTGGACCATATCAAAGCTCCTCGTGATGGGGTCCAAAGGAGATAACAGATTATGAGAGAGTATTATGAGGCAGCACTTTGCACAGTGTTGCATGTTTTGACTTCTTGCTGGCATGGGAGCAAAGGACCAAGCTTACTGCTTCAACTCTGATCCCCTGCTTGGTAACTTGTTGAATTACCACTGGCCCACCAAGCCATACTGGGAAGTTTTGTAAGAAGGATGTCCTGGAATTTGGAGATTCCCTTCATAAAAAGAGGAGGAAGGAAAAGGAAGTGCTTGTTCTCTTGTTCACAGGATACTGACCAAGAAATAGAGAATGAAAAAGAGTGCAGATTCCTCTGCTCGATGGAATTGTTATCACTGCCTAATGTTTTTAGTGTAGTAGAACTTCTTATGTAACACAGAGACATCCTGTGTTTTGTTTTTAAATCTTGTGGTTTTAAGAAACCTACCAATTTTAATTTTCCAGTCTAGTAATTAATTTCAAGAATCAGCAACAACCTAACACTTCAAGCACTTGCCCTCACTAATTGCACTGCAGAACTTTCATCCTCACAATATGTTGATTATTGCCTTTCCCCTTGACAAGCAGCAAGGTTAAACTTCCCACTAGCTTCCTTACCTCTTCTAAAATCAAAATAACCAACCTCCACAATCAAGCTCCTGGTTTCCGCCACTAACTTTCTCCCTTATCCCTTGCCTGGATAGAGCCCTGATCTAAACCACCTTGAAGAGTCCTAAAACTAACAACTTATTTAGAAGTAAAAGCTCCGACCTGCTTTTCATTTGACTTTTATGGTTCCCTCCTGCTGCCAGATCTGTACTCCATCCCAGTCTGCTTCTCAGAACTGCTTGTGCCTGTGCCAGTGCTGCTGCTAACCATACCAAAAGCCTGGCTCACATTCCCAGTTGCTTGTTCCCACCTGCACCAATTTGCAACTGCTGTTTACCTTATATTACCCACCATGCCTAAATGCCCATCTTTTGGGAGTTCCTCATGTTTTCCCTTAACATAAGCATGACTAACTTGACCAATGTCATCTAGTACAGTAGTAATCTACCAGACTGCCATCTTCTATATAGTACTTCTAGAGAATGACAATCTTCTATATGGGCCTGATCCAAATATCCTTTAACTATGAAGTTTGATCTTCTCAAATGGCCACTGGCTCTAAAACTTGCCAGTCTAAAAACCTGGTTCTGAAGAGTTCCAAATTTAGGAATTTCAGATATGAGTTTGAATTTTGCCGCTCAAGGCCACTGCTAGTTACAAGTGTTATTACTACTCTGGTAAGCTTATGGGCACATATGAGGGTTCTTTTTATTGCTTTTAATATATTTTCTCTGTAATGCTTTCACCTTAAGAATAAATATGCTGACTTAGAAAGAGCCGTAGTAGTAACTTACAACTGTGGGCAATTAGCCTGTTTGTAGACTCTGATGAAAAGCAAAGCACAGTCTGGTTTAATGGTGAACTCCATTCAGCAGGGAGCTGTGCAGCCTGGATAAACCCTGGTCAGGGAGAAACGTGTGTCTCTACCCAAGAGAGGTGACAGTTGAGAAAACAGGAGCCTACGGTGGTTGCCGTTGCTGGGCCATAGAAGGGAAAAGCCAGTGCAATTTCCCTGAACTGTGCCAGTCCCTGCCTCTCTTTAAAAAAAAAAAAAAAAAAAAAAAGCTCTGTTCTGTAGCCTCCTCTTCTGTGGGAAAGATGAGGGAAACGTGCGGGAAAAGGAGGCTTATTTAGTGGGACTTATTAGAGGTATATGGTGATGCCACTAGCAATTATTTTGGATACTTGCATATGACTCTGTTTTGCATTCTGTATTTCCTTGCCTGTAACAGATAGCAGCTTACTCATGTATCTGATTTTTTAACTTCCTCTACTTTAATGTTCTTCTTACTATATTATTTTTGAAATTAATGAAAAAAGAGCCCCTCTATGCTTCATGATCACTGTTCTAGACTAATTCAGCTACAACGCCACACAGCTGTGGTCTACACTAAATCCCTCATGTTATGCCGGTTTTAAAATAAACATCAGAAAAGCTTTTTACAACAATCTCCTATCAAAATAGTCTATTTGTAGTCCGTCTTTCATTTCCTGAAAGATTTGGGGGAAAGGTAATCTACAGTAGATGCTTTCTTAGTGTAAGCACCAGATGGCACTGTTGCCATGAATGTAAGGAAAAATTAATAATAGAGAGACAAGGTGAGATAATATCTTTTACTGGAACAACTTCTGTTGGTGAAAGAGACAAGCCATTCAGGACCTGAAGAAGAACTCTGTGTGGCTTGAAAGCTTGTCTCTAATATCCTGGGACCAACATGACTACAAAAAAACAAAACCAGCTTGAAGTTTTTAAACGTTATCCTATGCTGTTTTATGTTTATAGCACCAGGCTTTTCTAAAATATCATTAAAGATGTAAAATAGAATGTTCATATTTTCCCGGTATCATTCAGTACTGTTTGAGTGAAACTTGTCAAGAATGTATAATACATGCAAGTGCAACGTGACGTAGGTTTATGATGTATTGTATTGAAGACTATAATACCATTGGGATCCTGAACAATTTTTAAGAACTACACCAAATATATTACTTTGAGTTCTTTTTTACTGGGACTGATATTGAAAAGCTATTTTCTTTATTCTCTTCCCTCCCCTTCCCTGTAGGTCCTGTCTGCAGTGCATGTGTGTCTTCTTTTGGAGCAAGACCTGTGACAATCTTCAGTGGCTTTATGGTGGCTGGGGGCCTGATGATGAGCAGTTTTGCACCGAATATATATTTTCTGTTTTTTTCATATGGAATTATTGTTGGTAAGAAATTTCATTGTTGTTCATATTGAGACTAATCATTCAGAAACTAAATGTTGAATTTGTATAAAGGCTGTTATTTTCAGAATAAGGACCAAATTCTGTAAATGCTTACCCATGCAGGCAGTTCTTATTTTAGGGCTATGTGTGGGCACAGGGGTCTGCTGCACATTTGCAGCTGCAGGATTGGGGCCTTAGTTATCAAGGAATAGAGAACTGTTTATTTTAAGAATTAATGGATTGTGTTACAATACTGTCAAATACAAGGCGCATGAAGGCTTTTGAGGACCTCTCAGAAGATTAGTCTCAAAACTAACGTGTTATTACCTTTCTTTGATATTGCTGATTTATAGTGGAAGAAGGCTGAGATTGTCCATTAACCTACTTTCTTCAAGTTTTCTCCCATAGCTGTGAAGTTGTAAATTTGTAAGAATAAAAGCTTATAAGGAATCATGTAGTAAAAGGAATAGTTGTTTATTAATTTTAGTTAACAAACCAGAAATCATTAGGAAATAAGTGAATAGTTACCTTGCGCTTTCTTCATGTAACTGAATTGAAGTTACAGTGTTACATGAAGTTTCAGTATTCCAACTAGCTAGCAACCAGCCACTCTGTTTGAAATAGTCCGATGTAGAGTAAAACAAAGGAAGGAAGCATTCCTATTTGATAATGGTTGGATTAGTATTATAATCTTAAACTAGCTGGCACACAATTAGCCATCATTACAGCTGTTTGGATGGAAGCCAATGAAGCAGTAGTCATTGGTAGACTGTGATTCATATGGAAAACAGGAAGATTAATATTGAAGTTTTATTGTAAATAAATTGTAATAGTCTTTTATTGTAATAGTCTTGAAAAATAACTTTATTGTTTTAAAAATGGCAGGAGTAGCTTTAGACAGTCTGGTTATATATGTTAAAAATTAAGGTAGTTGTGATATAGACTAAGAAAACGTACAAAGAACATTATTGGTCTTTGCAATTAGTTGGATCTGGAGGTACAGGCCAAACAAATGCCATGTGATTAAAAAGTATTGCTTGTGCTTTGAAAGTAAGTCTTTAAAATTCAGAAGTCTGGTGGTGATTTGTTTTTTGTTTCTGTTTTTAAATCTGGATAGAAAGATAAATTCATATTTATAAAAATGTATCTGATATAAGGAAAAATAAACAATAAAGGTAACTTGAGGGAAACAAGAATGTAGACTTAAGATTGTATTGATAGGCTGATCCTTCACATCCAACCTTTAATTATATTCATTAATGATACTGCTCTACATGTTTTAATTGAATGTTGTCAAGTATTAGCTAGTTCTTGAATTTTCTAAAAAAAGGTAAACTATGTATAAAGTTATACAGGATGTCTTATGCTTTGATAAACTTCCTATATTTGTTAGGGCTTGGCTGTGGCTTATTATATACAGCAACAGTAACCATCACCTGTCAGTATTTTGATAAACGCAGAGGCCTTGCACTTGGTTTGATTTCAACAGGTATGTTTTTAAAATATTACAAATCTCTAGTTTATAAATTATATGTCCTAAACTGCTTACTGCTGATATTCGTGCCTAATGAAGAATCAGAAAGGATTAATCAAAAATATCTTTAACAAAAACAAAAGTTGGTCAATAAGAACATCACAAAATCAAAAGATTTATTTTATAGTTGTTAGCAGTCTATATAGCAGTGAATGGTAGTCCAAAATAACAGAAATGATGCTCTAGAACAAAATGTAACTTTGTTTATAATTAGAATTGCTGTTTATATAAGCTTATTAGGGGACAACTAGCAAAGCTGTAGTTTAAATGGAAATTTTTCTAGACATTATTGGTTTTGACTTTTAAAAGGACACTGAAAAGTTTAAAAAAAATAAATTTTAAAGCTTGAAGTCAAGTGCCCAAACCAAGCTACTTAAATATGTGCATGGAAGGGATCCACCGAGTGTGGCTCTCTTGAGACAGTTTGGCTCAGACTCCTTCACAGCACTGTTCCATCCATCCTCTGGACTCCTGGAATTGTCCGTGGTCCTTACAGAGAAGGGGTTGTAGACTGAGTAGGCCAGCGTGGGAGTGGGCAGAGCAGAGCGTAGTTGAGAGTGCACATTGTCCCACCTCTGGCCCTGTGGGCTGCATTATCTTTTTCTCTGAGCCCCCTTCTGGAACAGTTTTGACCAGATGTGGAGTCCTGCTGCACAGAGTCTAAATACAGTCCCACCCTAGTGTCTTACTGTGGCAGGGCATGATCTGATCCATACTATTTATTTAATTTTGTCAAAGTTTTGGTTGTTTTTGGTGGTCATTTCATGTGTGGAAATTCTGTGGAGTTTGTCTAAATTTTCCCCAATGTGGTACAATAAAAAATTGTTCATATTTATGTCATAACTATGTAGAATTTTTTTTAAAAAAACCCCCAAATTTAGAAATTAGTAGACTTTCTCCACCATATTGTAGCAAATGTACATGACAACGTCCCATTGATTTTATTCAGACAACCAGATTCAACACCGTATAAGTAGTTGGAACTCCATTGACAGTAGTGAAGCTGCATTCACTTAAACCAAGGGCTGAATTTGGCTTGAAGATTTGGTATAAAATAGTTATTTTGGTTACTTTGGTAAGGCTGTATAAAATGATTGCTTAGCAGTTATTTGTGAATGTTTTCTCTGAATATTCACGCTTGTGGCATGCACCACTGATCACGCTGAGCTATGGAACACCTTTGGCCGCAGCCTCCTGTTCCTTCTGCAAAACCACAGAGAAAAATTCTGAGGAAGGTGGGCACCTGGTGTGCTTATGCTGAGTTCTTATTCATTATTTAAAAAACACTGAATTTCAAGTTGATGACGCCTTTTTAATCATTCATTTCATACTTTATTCATATTGGTATTTTTTAACTAGTATTGATCCTCGTTGATGCGATTACTCCCAGTATGTTGTTTCCAGATATATTGAAGTGGCAAGGGTTTTCATTCACTACAAGCATATATTTAAAAAAAAGAAGAAGAAAATTTAACTTCAAAAGGCACAACTTCTGAAGAAGTGGGTATTCACCCACGAAAGCTTATGCTCCAATACGTCTGTTAGTCTATAAGGTGCCACAGGACTCTGTCGCTTCTACAGATCCAGACTAACACGGCTACCCCTCTGATACTTATTGTCCTAAAAGTCCATACTTGTCTGACACCTTTTCAATATATACTTCTCAGATTTTGTATCTTGCATACAATTCCAACCCACGATAATACATACACTTAATATAATAGGCAATTTCCTTGAAAGACCTTATCTGTCAGTTATATTTCACAGTCTCTTTAAAGCTTGCTATTGGAAAATTGAGGTAATCTCATGAAATAATTTACACTGATCTTATTTCCTTTTCTAGGTTCAAGTGTTGGACTTTTTATATATGCAGCATTACAAAGAGAACTCATTGAGCTATATGGACTAGATGGATGTTTGCTAATAGTTGGTGCATTATCTCTAAATATACTAGCATGTGGCAGTCTAATGAGACCTTTGGAGTTATCTGATTCCCCTTTGCCAGAAAAGTCATGCCTAGAAAAAGTTCCAGATCAGTACTTGATTTACCATGAGAAAGAAAATGTTGAAGAAAATACAAGCATCCTAGAAAAGGACTACAATGAAGAAAAATGTGTGAACCTGTCCAGTCGTGAATGCAAACAGGATAGCATTTTAAATCCGAATGGATTAATATCAATACATGCAAAAGAGACAGACACTTATAAACAGAAAGTTGTAGAACAAACATACTTTTGCAAACAGCTTGCCAAGAAGAAGTGGCAACTGTATTTAAACTACTGGGAAGAAACATTGTTTCTTTTTAAAAACAAAGTATTCTTATCACTTTTTATTGCCATCTTACTTTTTGACATTGGTGGATTTCCTCCTTCACTGCTTATGGAAGATGTAGCAAGAAGTTCAAACATTAGTGAAGAAGAATATGTTATGCCTCTTATCTCCATTATAGGGATTATGACTGCAATTGGTAAACTTGTTTTAGGAGTACTGGCAGATTTTAAATGGATAAATACTTTATACCTATATGTAATTACCTTAATAATGACTGGCGTGGCCTTGGTTGCAATTCCATTTGCCAAAAGTTACATTATACTGGCAATACTTTCTGGAATTTTAGGTTTTCTCACTGGGAATTGGTCCATTTTTCCATATGTAACCACAAAGACTGTGGGAATTGAGAAGCTGGCACATGCATATGGAGTATTAATGTTCTTTGCTGGACTTGGAAATAGCCTTGGACCACCAATTGTTGGTAAGATATTGGGTTAAGTGATGTCAAATTCTAATTGTTATAGATTTTTTTTCAGTACCAAATTAAATACATTTACACTGAAGTCAGTTCTAGTTAGTTATGATGATGATAGAATGATAAAATTAAAATATTTAGAAAGTTACAACACATTTCTCTGCAGCTGACTAGACTAATGTAAGGGGAGTATCAACATGATGAAATAGTACATGTGCTAAACAGTTTTTAGATTATATTTATTAGTTTTGCTTGTTTTATGGTTTAGTATATGTTTGTAATGTTACATTTTGTTATGAATTTAAATATGATGATTCTCAATACATTTCTGCTGTATGTTCAGTAATTGTATATCATTGATCTCACTTTTTTTTTCTTTTTCTTTTCAGGTTGGTTTTATGACTGGACACAGACATATGACATTGCATTCTGCTTTAGTGGACTTTGTGTTCTGCTGGGTGGACTTCTTCTGTTGGTGGCAGCTCTGCCATGCTGGGACAACTGTAATAATAAGAGTGCAAAGCCACCTCCAAATACTTACTCCTACACAGTTGCATCTAGTGTTTAAATGGCAGCTGGAAAACACTTCAATGCCTTTTTATACTATGTACTATATAGCAAAATATTTTAGTAATTTTTCCACTTATTTATGAAATACAAAAATTATTTTACAAATAGAAAAAAATCCAATGATGCTTGACATTCATTTTTTTTGTAAGAATGGTCTTGCTTTCTCTACTGTGGACTGTGAGTTTGTCTACATTACACTAAGAAACCTGTAGCACCGAGTCTTGGAGCCTGGGTCAACTGACTTGGGCTGGGGGAACAGGGCTAAACATTGTAGTTTAGACATTTTGGGAGTGGGCTGGAGCCTGGGCTCTGAGACCCACCCCCATCATGGGGTTTCAGAGCCCAGGGTTCAGTCTGAGCCTGAATGTGTGTCTACATTGCAAATTACAGCCCTGTAGCCCAAGCCCCATAAGCCCGAGTCAGCTAGCCAACGCTAGCCACAACTGTGTCAAGGCTATCTTATTGCAGTGTAGCTGTACTCTGTTCAGCCTCCATCTACTGTAACATCCTTTCACCCAGAAATGGGGATATTCTGCTGTATTATCATCAGCTGTATTTTTTTTTTGTTATGGAAAAAAAATCTTGTGCTGTAGAAATTTGGAATAAATTAGGCCTTTTTTTAATGGAAAAGGATGGCACTAATGACTCCCTTCAGAGGTTTCCAATAGTTGTACAATGAGAGGTTTGGGGAGAAAAAACAACCTTATCACCTAGAATGCAATACATTGGTGAGGTGCTTATATCATGGTAAGGTAAATGTTCCCTTTTTTAAGGTTCCCCACTTTATTGTAAAGTGCTAATGAGGAAAAACTTCTATTGTATAACTGAAGTAAACATTACGGTAAAACTTAACATTCTGCATAGCACTGCAGTGCTGTTATTTGCAATGTATGCTCCAAATATTTTGCTGCACACTTTTTGAAGTTTGTTTAAAAACTGTTGAACCAAAATCTTTCAAACCAAGGAATAAATGTGATTGTTGAAACCACCTTAAACTCTGACTCAGTTATTCAAACTCTTCATCCTACATTGGATTGGAGCTGTAGGATCTCACCCCCAAGGATATGTTCCTAGGCACTTTCACTTATTTTTGTTCTATTAATTGAGTCTGGCTTTTCCAGGCCCTGTGCATTGGGATCAAGTTCACCACCTTTCTGCAACCCAAATTCCCACTGAAGGAATTTTAAAACCATGCAGTGACTTAAGAAAAAACACATGCATAATTAAGAAACATTATTTTTAAACTGTTACACAAAGATTGGTTGTGTGCTTTCTGTCATGGTTACCAGGTGAACTGCACTTTAGACCCCTTTTAGTCCTTCTGAGGTGACAAGCCTGACTTCTTGCACCTCTCTGGGCAGAACCACATGTTCCAACCACTCTGGAACTGGGTCTTTAGGTGTCTGCTCCTATTTATCAACCATGTTAACACAACAGGCCCAACTGCATTTGGCACTTGTAAGCCCTTTCACTGTGGGGAGCTGTGACCACTAATTTGATTAGAGTGGCTCCAAAAAAAAAAAAAAAAAAAGTCTTCAAAACAAAGCATTATCTATTTATTCACTGAAAGGTACAATGTAAAGCCTTATATGCCTGGATATTACTCATACTCTAATCTTTCCTTGCCAGCTTCTGCAAGTTCTCTTCAGCCCAGCTAACCTCCATCTCTGGCTGGGGAGAAACACTGTCCTGCTCAAAACATGCTACCCCTGTCTGTCTGTGTGTGTTGCCTGGTCAATGTTTTGCTGGCACTTTCCTGGGCAGCCTATGCCCACTCCCTTAAACCCCCACCCTTGTCTAGGCCCTGGGATCGTCTAATGTTTTAGTGTTGTCTTTGATTCTCTCTCCAGCCTTGGAAAAGGAGCTGTCTCACCAAGGTTGGGGCTGAAGAGTCATTTCTTCACAGTTATAAACCTGGCTTGTGTGTGTTGTGGAAAGTTCCTTATCTAGGCTATTATGTTGCCTTTCCTGCTTGGTTCCTCAACCCCAGCGGTTCTCAAACTGTGGGTCGGGACCCAAAAGTGGGTCACAACCCTGTTTTCATGGGGTTGCCAGGGGTGGCGTTAGACTTGCTGGGGTCCGGGGCCAAAGCCTGAGCCCCATCACCCAGGGCCAAAGCTGAAGACCAAAGGCTTCAGCCCTGGGTGGCGGGGCTCAGATTTCAGGCCCCCTGACTGGGGCTGATGCCTCAGGCTTTGGCCCCATGCTCAGGACAGTGGGGGCTCAGGCAGGCTCAGGCTTTGGTCTCCCCTCCTGGGGTCATGAGAACCCGTGCTTTACCCATTCCTCTTCCCTCTTGATCTACACACAGAGGCATGCACGATGTTCATAAAAAAATAATCCAGATATTTTCTAGTTCATCACACTTGTCCTTTAACAATTTATAAAATAAAGGTGATTCCATATCCAAGTGGGAATGTGGAAACTGCAAGTGGAAGAGGGAGTACTTTCATACAGCAGGAAAATCCTCACTATGTTAAACGAGTCTGATCTCTTGTTCCTTTATTTTTGTTTTCATTAGTGTTTGCCTACAGGATTGAGGTAGGGGAGGTCTGGTTTTTGTATGTTGCAGATCACTGACCATTTGTGGGTGTGTAAAGTGACTTTTTTCCCTGAGGTGTTAAACTATGTGTGTTGGAGAACTTTAGGTAAGTGTTTAGTGTGTACACATTTGCCATTTAGAGAACCCGAGTTTCAAATGTGAGTGCCTAAAAGTATATTCAAATTCTAGGTTGGGCAATCCATATGGCCACACTCTCAGAATTATAGGGCAGATCTTCAGCAGGTGCAAACTGTTCTAGCTCCATTGAAGACAATTGACATCATCGGAGGGTCTGCCCTATGAATAAGGCTACATGTATGTCATGGAGGTCGCGGAAGCCATGGATTCCAAGACTATCTGTGACCTCTGTGACATTGGGGCCCCGCAGCAGCCCAACCGCCGTGGCAGTGGGGGACCCCTCACAGCTCCCAGCCCGCCCCCCAACTCAGCTTCCAGTCCTGCAGGGTGGCGGGGGATTCCCCGGTGCTCCCCAGACCCTGCAGGCAAGGGGGATACCACCCTCCCAGCCACTGGATAGGGCAAGGGGCTGCAGCTCCCTGCCACTGTATTCAGCGGGGCACGGTGCTGGACCTTCCTCCCTCCCCATTTTGTCAGGGATGTTTTTAGTAAAAGTCAGGGACAGATCACAGCTTCTGTGAAGTTTTGTTCATTGTCCGTGACCTGTCCATGACTTTTACTAAAAATATCCATTACAAAATCATAGCCTGGCCTATGAATATATAATATATAGCCTTAGAAGTATCATGTATTATCTTTAGCAAAGTGTATAACATCTTATCCAGGACACATACACCTTGAAGTGGAATACAGTGTAATCAATATTGCCTCATCTTAAATCTTTATTTCTTTTTTCTCCCTATACACTTACTTTTTAACTATTTGATTGCCTTGGAATCATGAATATGAAAATATAATTACAATACTTGTCATTCTATTATAAAAATTAAGCACTGTAATGATAGAGCAATATCGTACATCTCCTCATCAGAAATGGATTTTATTATTAGGCAATTTGTTCAAAGATGTCATTGGTGCTGTAGTCTATGTCCCTGATGTAACTTCACCTTGAAGAGAGGCATAGGGCCAGATCCTCAGTTGGTGCAAAATCTGCATAGGGTCATTGACTTCAATGGAGTTACATTGATTTACATCAGCTAAGGAGCTGGCTCGTGGCTGACAGTATGAATCTTATCTTTTTCAGTGAGTATGATATATTGAGAGAGGAGAACTAGCAGCATTTATTATGGTTGCATCATTTTTCCTTTGGTTCTATTTTTAGGGCAATACTGTTCAAATATTAGATTTCCACATGACATTAACTCTGTGGTATGAGCCCCTAGGTGTTTGGAGCTACTAAGCAGGTCGGTTTCATGAAATTCAAATATTGGATGCTGGAGAGTGTGTGAACATTGCCAGTGTAAAAAATGTATTTTTCCCTCTTCCGCATAGAGGTGATTGGAAAATTTTGTTTAGAATTTTTTTTCTGTAAAATTGTATCCACTTTGACAATTTTTGTTTAGACCAAAAAAAAAAGCTGTCAAATTTTTGGATTTTTTTGTTTTGTTTCAAAATTATTTCATTTTGAAACATTTCATATAGGGTGGAAGGGTGTTCACTCCACCCCTCACTGAAGTGTTAAGGTGGCTGGGAAAGGGCTAACTAACCTAATAGGCTGCACTTGGGGAGAACTAAGGTGGCTAGGCTGGCAACCCCTAATAGAAGATGGAGCCCAGCTGGAGAGGAACAGAGTGAGCTGGTATAAAAGCTGGAAGCTGAGGCCAGAGGGGGCTACAGTGTGAGGCCTGCTGTCATGCTCTAATGGTGGAAAGGTAGAAACTAGGGAGAGAATAGAAGCTATGGGGTGCTGTCCATGAGAGAAGGGTCTACCGGAGGAGGGTGGAGAAAGCCTGATGTAGGTGAAGTAGTAGCACGGCTTGGGATAATGCAGACGTTGGTTGCAGGGTCCCTGGGCTGGACTGGAACCCAGCCTGGGTTTCCCTACTAGCTGCTGGGGACAACACATGGAGTGGGCAGTGCAGCAGAAGACTGCCAGGGTCAGTCATCCGATAGGACTTTGAAACCCTGGAAGGGGAGGACTATAGTGACTTGGCTGGAGGACCAAGCCACGAAGGGAGAGCATACCAAGTTGCACACAGAGGGTGTGCGTGTAGCAGGGTGTGCAAATGAGTAGCAGAAGGGAGCATTGGATATGGAAAGAGCTAATCCCCAGAGCAGCTAAGAGGAGGCACCCTAGAAGTGGGATCAACATTAAAAAGAAATGTTTTAATGGACCTAAAGCTATTTTGGGTACACGGGGAGGGATTTGGTTTCTCATTTCTTTTCATTTTGGCTTTTTAGACTGATTTGGGATTAATTTTTTTAATTGTGATTTTTTTTTATAGTACAGAAAATCGGTAATTTTCCAGATGTCTCAATTTATATATACTACTTTAACTTTCTCTATACAGGCTTGTGAGCAAACTACCTTATGACTAGGAAGGTTGAACTACTATCTCTCGAATGTTTCAGTGATGCAGTAAATTACTGAAGTCTTCAGATTCTGAAGACACCCCACTGTGATGGTGTCTAATGTCAAGAAAAAAATGTGACTGAGTCCAATTTTAGGTGAAAACGTCTTCTGGGTAGAGGCAAACTCTGAAGTAGCATATAATTTTTCAGAATGGACCTGTCCTTGCCAAAGAGACCTGTAACAATTTTTAGAGCAGAAATGGAATACTAATCAAATTATTCTCTGCAACCCATTTTGTGGACACCCAATATATGAACAATGGTTCTCACTTAAATCACTCGAGTTACCAGTGAGTCAGACAGTAGAACAATATATTTTCTTATTAGCAGATGATAAGAATATTTATGGTGATTTCTTTGTTTTTGGCAATCTGCCAAGGATTATTTGGGATTAAATCTCTGCAGTGCTTTACTTAATTGATAATCCTTATGGTTGACTGCAAAAACATATTGTAGTCCACTGACAGCCTATTTGTGCACCCAAATGGATAGGTATTTGAGTCCCATGGTTTGTAACAGATGTTGATGAGTAAGAATATACTAAAAGGAACTAGGGGCCATATGGGGTTATGCTGCCCAACATGTTTGCATGAAATACCCATTGATGTCATGGTTCTCTTTGTATTTCAGGGAATTTTTATTTAAGGAATTTATTAGGGGCAAGTGTCACAGAACATTTTTGAGATAAGTCTGACATTGGTCTTTTACCATTTTTAATCTGCCCATGACAGTCAGAATTGCACAGAAATTTGAAAATAAATAGTAGAAACTTCTTTCTAGTATGAAATTTAGCTGAAGTCCAAAGGACCATTTCAGTGATCTTGTGTTTCTGATCTGAGCTCAATTATTTATGTCACAGAAGCAGACAATGATTTATAATCCTCTTCAGAGTTATAGCAAGACTCTCTGGAGAGTGGGATCTGAACATACTCTCAGAGTTAAATAAATCCCTGTTGCTCTCCTGAGGAAAGAAATACTATATGTCTTTTAAATGCTGGCTGATGTAACTGAAACAGTTCACCGAAGCAGTCACTGTAAAGCCCAGCAATGTTTTTATGCTGTGCTCTTACCATGAAGCTATTTTATTAGGTTCATTCAGTGTTACAGCAATTTAAAGTTTCTCACTAATTTTTCATCTCTGTTCTGTTACTGATTCATCTGTAGTGCAGATCCACTGAAAAGGATGAACCAGATCCAGCCTAAGTTTAAACTGTAGCCAGAGTCACTGTGGGATATACAACATAATCCCTCTGCAGTACACCCAATTGATCCCTGACTTCACAATACAGCTTGTGCCCTTCTCCCCCTGCTCCCAAAAGCATTAAAAATTTTGTTTTCATAGGAACAATTATAACCCTGATTAAAGTACACTCCTGAAGTTCCACCTCTTTAGTGGGACTGGCCAGGAATGCCTTTAATCATCCTTTTTCTAGGGGCCTTAATATAGGGCTCCATGTTTTCTAGTGTAGTCTCTGATTTTTTTGGTATTTTTGTTTGGATGTCCAACTTTAGAGATCAAAAGCTTGATTTTTTTCCCCCCAGAGGTGCTGGGCACCCACAGTAACCACTGCCTTGACTTAGAATTGTGCTTATTTATTAGCTCTTAAAAGAAGAACCTGGTTGTCTAAAGCTAAATACCCAAAAGCAGAGATGCCCAAAATTAGAGGCCACTTTTGAATTGTGCCAGAGCCTCTAGCAGCAAAAATCATACACCGTTATAAACCTGGAAATGAGAGTAGGGTGCATAGAACACTATATCCATTAAACTGCTAGGAACAACATTATAATGTTCAATCATGAGCTATATAATGTAGGAATATTGCCCGAAATAGAAAGTCAGCATGTGCCACCCACTGACCTCGTATAATTCCTCTTTTCCTGGAAGTACTGTTTGTGCTGAAATGTCATTGGGTGCTCTCTGTTTTATGTTGACAGCTAGGCGACGTTCTTGAGTAACAATCTTAATAGCTAGCCAATTGCTTTATATGTGGCCAGTGTTGTAGCATGACCTATAGTGAGAGAGCATATCCAAATTATGCACTTCAGTTTTTTGCAGTTACTTTAAAAATTGATGCAACATGACATGCATATCAAGTTGCATTGAGTCATATTCTCATTCAGCCCCTCTTCCAAAAACTGATTCACCAATTTTCTTTTATGACTAAGGGCACTTTCTTTCATAGAGCATAATGCTACTTCTGAGGTTGCTACTACACTAGCGGTTGTGGTAACAAGTAGGAATGACTCATATCAGGGATGGCCAACCTAAGCCTGAGAAGGAGCCAGAATTTACCAATGTACATTGCCAAAGAGCCACAGTAATATGTCAGCAGCCCCTCATCAGCTCCCCTCACTCCAGCACCTCCCACCCACTGGCAGTCCCATCAGTCAGCACCTCCCCCTCTCTCCCTGCACCTCCCTATCAGCTGTTTTGCAGCATGCAGGAGGATTTTGGGGGGAGGGGAAGGAGTGAGGGCTTGGCAGGCTCGGGGAGGGGGCAGGAAGGGGTAGAGTGGGGGCAGGGCCTGTGGCAGAGCCAGGGGTTGAGCAGTGAGCACCCCCCGGCACATTGGAAAGTTGGCACCTGTAGCTCCAGCCCCAGAGTCGGTGCCTATACAAGGAGCCGCATATTAACTTCTGAAGCATGTGGCTCCGGAGCCACAGGTTGGCCACCCCTGCATTATATGGTTCATTGGGGCAAAAAAATCAAATGTGCCAAAAAGTTGTTAAAGCATCTTCTAACTTTTCTTTTAGTTTGATTAAGCCCAGACTTTTCTCTCTGTATGATGGCATAAAAAAATTAGAGTTAGTTGAAAAAAACGGGAGGCTTTAAAGAAAAATGGAGTTACAAATTTTGAAAAATTTCAACCGGTTCTAATAAGGGCCAAAGTGCGAGGGCCCTGAAGGAAGAAGTATCCACAACGATCATCTCACAGGGTTCTTCTCCAGTGGGGTTTGCCACTCCATCCATAAGCCTGGGTCATGGGGCCCATCTATAAACCTGAGAGATTCCCTTGATTCACTGGAAGCCATGTGCCTGCACATCTGTTCTGGACCCTCCCCCACCCCCGCATCCTTAGCCAGTGTGGCTGCCCTTGCACTATGAGCTGGAGCTCCACATAAATAATTACATTCCTAAACTATATTACTTCTTCCAGGGAATCTCTGCAGGGTTGACAAGAGAGCAATATATATTTAGCACCAGCCTTTCCCTTTCCTGCCACATGGATCTTGGACTTGGAGAGCATCTCCACAAGTTTCAGAGAAGTAAAGAGTGGCACCTGAGCCACCTATTACATGGTGTGGGGAGAGGTACAAGCATGGGGGGTGGAGGGGTTTGTGGATAGGTCAGGCAGAGTCCATCTGTACCTGTTGCTTCTTAAATGTCTTATAATTTTGGAACCTTCTGTCTTGATTGAATCAACCATACATTGGTTGCCTCCTGTCTGCTAGCTTCAAGTGATTGTTACTTTCCTGGATCTAGAGTGTCCTGTGATTCTGTGTTCCTGAGCAAAATCAAACCAGACAAAATTCAAAATTGAGAGACACACTTTGCAGTTACAACCCCTGCTGAGAAACACTGAGGAGATGCCTGTAGCAGTTCCATTAGGCATTGCAATTCAACCTAAGGACATGAAGCCCCTTTTTAGTAATTGTCATCTTACATAAATACAGGTTTCAAAATTCGAAGGAAATATAGATGGAGCACCCACTGGGAATTTTTTTTAAAGCCCTCAGTGTCAAAAAAGTCAATGGTTTGGATTTGTTGTGAAAGTTAACGAGGCTGCCTTTTTCCTTTGATTTCCCCGCGCCCCCCCCCCCAAGAGCCAATCACCCACCCCAGCTCAGAAATGGTAATGTAATTTGTTCACCTATGACACTTCTAAATAACCTTATTGTAGTCCTAGTAATTTCAATTTAAGCATTAATAAGTGATTGTTTCATGCCCAGAGACATAGTATTTATTGTAATTAAAGATGCTAAATAATTCAGGTATTCTGAAATGAGATGGAAGCCACTTGAGTACTGTGAGCATTTTGACACCTACTTTCACACTTAACCATTTTATTTAAAAAGTAAATTCATTTGATTCAGATCCCCTAGTGAGACTGCTGTTTTCTAGATTCCACCGTTTACATAAATATTGAAGTTTGAGGATTTACTAAATGACCAGAGGAGCCATAGGCAGTGTATACTACCCTACATCATTGCATGCAATTCCCATTGGCACCAAGGTCCTCATTATAGTGGAAGAGAGTTTACTTAAACTTACAATATTTACCAGACATGTGCATTTGATCAGATAGTATAACATGTTTCTGCTTTAAAAATGGCAAAGGACAAAATGCACAAGCAATTCAGAATAGCACCAATTTTTACATGGACAAAGGAGCAACTTCTTTCCAGTCAGAAATTTAATTTTTCAAGTCAAACAGCCTTTTGAGTGATCTTGCACTTCTGAGCAGGTGTCAGCTATTTATACCATAGAAGCTGAAGAAACAAGGCAGTAATTTTGTTGTCAGTCCTGCAAGTTAGTAATAGCAATACTGTGGAGGGAGGTAACTTTACTAACTTTCCTAGGTAAATACTTCTCTAGAGCTCTTTTGCAGAAAGAAATAGTGTATGCCCTTTAAATACAGGTTGCTGTAATTAGAGCAATGCTCAAAACCAGTCACTCCAAAGCACAGCAGCTCTTTCTAATTTCTATGCTATGTTCTATTACTGGGATGCATTTGCAGCTACAGCAATTTTAGGTTGTCAGTTTGTCTCAACAGTTTATCATCTCTGTTCTATTTACTGATCTAAAAGGCTTAGGTTCCCTCCTCCCCATCATGAGTGTAACTCATCCCGTGCAGAGGGCCTTCACAAAGTCTTATGCCTCCCTAACCCTCATTTTAAATGTTGTGATGTGAGCTTAGGTGGATCTTAAATAATGTGCAGCGCCCTGAGAAGGCCTCCTACATAATGATGATTTTCAGACTTATTCTGTAGTTGTTCTTCATACAGAACTGTCACTGGTTGCAGTGGAAGTCTTACTCATGGTGCACACATAGAATGGTGCGCTTAAATAATCTGAGGTAATGTTCTTTTAATGTTCAGTTATTTCCCCATAAACCTAGAACACCAGCCAAGACCATTAAGAGGGCTTTAGGTCCAGGGAGGGAATTACATTAAAAATATTGCAGGAACAGAGACTGGCTCCAACTCATCTTCGTGACATTTTCACAAGAGCTTAGTTGTTGCCATTCTTGTGCACCTTTGGAGCTCTACAAAATTGGCAAGGGAGAACTCAGATAAGGATTTGGTTTTGTGACTACTTGAAAGCCTTAAAAAAGGAAAATAGATATGGGAGAGTTTATTAAATATTTACACGTATATAAGGATACAAAGTCACCTTCATTTGTTCCGTCTCTTTTTTTTTTCTTCTTCCATCTTCACCCCTATCCATTCACCCATTATCCACATAATTCAGCTGTCACTTGGAGACAGCAGAAATGAGCATATGCCATAAGCAACCTTGCCTTTGGTAATTCACAAGGTGAAAAAGACCATCTGTTAATTGCAGGATGGAGGTGAGCAGAATAATAAGAAAATAAGACTGGCCACAGTGGATCAGACCAATGGTCTATCTAGCTTAATATCCTGTCTTCCGACAGTGACCAATGCCAGATGTTTCAAAGGGAATGAATAGAACAGGGCAATTATCAAGTGATCTATCCCTTGTTGTCCAGTCCCAGCGTCTGGCAGTCAGAAGCATAGAGGCACACAGAGCATAGGGTTGCACCCCTGACCACGTTGGCTAATAATCATTGATGGACCAATCCTCCATGAATTTATCTAATTATTTTTTGAACCTAGTAGTGGTTTTGGCCTTCACAACAAGATGATAACAAGTACTAGAGAGCATGTTGTTTCCAATCCACACCAAATGTCTTAGTGTAGATTATGGCCTATATATTTGAATATAATTTCCCAATAAGTTCATCTAGGTGAAACACGATAGAATCAGACAAATCTGTTTCTTGGATATGACAGTGTGGTTCTTGGTAGCACCACTTTCACGTAATATAGTCTGGAGAAGGAAATCAGAGAAAACATATTCTGCTGCTGTTCAAGGGGAGTTTAGAGGTTTGGTCATCAAAATATTCAGTGTGCATATAGAGTGGTGGGGTTTTTTTTATTTAGTGTACCTGAAATATGGAAAAATGTATACAGACTAAAGGCTGAATGGAAATTCAGGGGACTGAAAGCTTAAAATGGAAACACTGTCTCTTTCATGAATTATTCCTTGCCAATGATTACTCAGTGCTGGATGGAATTCTTACCAGTTTATTCCTATCTGTCTCAGTTTAAGTCCTTATATACAGTGTTTCCTTTCCCCAGTCAGCTAGACAGTGAGAGGCACTCAATAGTTTCTCCCCAGTTCCTAGTCTCTCTTGTTACCTTTAAAAAACATCAGTGTTTACACCTGCATCAAATTTCATTAAAAGTGGCTCATGATCCAACGAATACAATGTAAAGTGATAGACCACTGGGTTCACTTTGGAAACCTGCTTTCAGTTCCGGTAAAAGTAGGACTGGTTTGTCTGAAGGGAAACTTGTCAGCATGAATCTGGCCCTGAATATTTTCAGGATACTTCAGTGATATAGTTGTGGGAAGAAGGCACACAAAGATCTTGAAATCTCAGACTGAGATTATTGTTGTGTCATGCATGTTAATATAATTAGCAAATGTTCATGCAAATCCCTGAATATTACATAAAGGAATGGAAAAGTACATTCCTTGGCTGGAGCGTTTTTTGAACTTTTAGAGCCAATGAAGAGAGAATGCAATTTCCTTTGGCTTCCTCTTTTACAAATAAAGTGCTGGTTCTTTCAGCTTTTCTATTTTTACACTTTGAAGCAGTTAGTGTAAGAGGTCATCTAACCAAAATATAGCTGGGCTTTGCAAAATAAACAATGACATGGAGTTACTGTATAAACATAGGGAATAATTTACTTTAGTGCTTAATAGGCAAACACTTAAAAAGCAGTTGAGATACAGTAACCTAAGAGATGGTAACATTTTAGACAGACTTTTATTACATGTTTATTGTTACAGCTCTGTGAAGCTCAACTCAAAGTGCCTTGCACATCAACAGCAAAAACATCTTTAGCAAAAGTGCAATTATGGTGAGCTGGAAAAGTTTTTATTTTATGGCAAGCTTGGCAACTTTTTTTTACAAGCTGAATAATTTGGGATTTATAGGATCTTCAGACCTTCTGACATGTTAAAAGGATTTTTTTCCCACTCTGCACCCATCAACTTTTAAAAAATGTTTTCAAATACTCTGTAGACTGCAAATAGAATTAAACTATCACGAAGTATTTAAGGTAACATTTAAGTACATACTTAAAATGATAAAAAAGCAAGTTCAGATTTATGGATGAAATGTCACTTTTAAAGGAGTTCCCTAGTCTTAGACTAGTCAGTTACCCACTGTCTACTGACAACTTCAATACCCAGGTACACTGTGGTTGATTAAGGGTAGGGTTTTAGTTTTCTCGTTTAATTTCCTTGCTTTGTGTGTGAGGAAATTGAGTTTTTTGGGGGTACTTCTATTTTTATTTTGGGCTTTTAAGGCCCAAATTCTGCAACTTGTTCCATGCAAGTGACTCCCCTATTGAAATCAGTGGTCTTCCATGTGAGCCCAAGGGTTGATCCTAGCAGATCAACTTACATGATCAGGGCCTAAAGTAGCAATTGGGGCACAATAGACTTTAATCATAGTATCTCCTCCAGTATCTATTTAACACCTGTGACAGACTGGAACTTTCTACATTCTACTCACCAGAGCCAAAATACTGCTGACTCTGCTACTGAATATAGAATCATTAAAGTAGCATTTTATTAAAATAATTCCCAGTATTGCATCACCACCCTGTGGCCATACTGAAAAGTACATGCATAGACAATTGCTATTTCTGCCTGCCTATATGTGATCAATACACTACAATGTCTCTTTTTTTAAAGATCATTTTATACCTCTTTCCTTAAAATAGAAAAATAAGATCTTATAGGTTTAGAATAAAATCTATTTCCTGGCATGGCTGGATAGTTTCCTGTGTACCAAAACAAGATGCAGACCAGTGGATTAACCCAATCACATTTTGTAGTGAAATATAAAATGAAACTAGTTTTTGTTTTTTACTGATGCTGCTTTTCTATAATTTATGCTGAATGATCACTGATTTACTACAGCTGCCTTAGCCTCACTTGTGATCTTGGCATCTCTGATATTCCTGTACAAATATTGAGCTAACATTTTCATTTACCAGGAGAAACAAGCAAGCTATGCCTTTTCCTTCCTATTTTTATTCTTCTTTTCATGACTGCAACAGGTCTGGGAAGAAGCTCTTTAAGACAGCGGTGCTCAACATTTAATAGCCAAAGAGCCATTTCATCATTGAAAGCAAAAACAAATAAGTCCCAATTCTGCATGTACAGACATGCTTAACTATCTGCACCTGTTGGATCTACTAACCCAGACAAGGGGTTTCTTTTATAACTGTGGGCCTGATGTTTGATGTCAATGGGGCTACTCTCAGTAGTATGTGCCGCCGCCACCACCTCCATCTGGTTATAAGTGCTTGAAAGGGCAGGCCCTCTGTTAAGTATGACCTACAATTGTTGTTTCATTTTTTCCCATTCTTGTTAACATGTGATGCATTTTGTCACAACTGGGTTATGAGATGGACTCCTGCTTTATATAATATAACGGACACTTAAAAACCAGCAACAAGAACCTTTTGTAAGTAATCACTCTCATATGTTACTCAGCCACTTATACCAAAAAGAGAGCAACCCCTACCAGCAGTGTTCTTTGGCAGCCCCTGATTCTTTAATGGTGGAGATTTACATCATAAGTAGCACAACCTATGCCATTAACTAGGTAATGAATGCACTTGTGCCCTTGGAGCAGGGCACACTCTGCTCCTGGCTTCTACCCCCCTGTTCAGACTTCACAGGTTAGGTATCCACATTGTGTGGCTTATTTCAGTTCCCTCTACCAACACCTCTTAACATTGCTGCAAGGAAATGGTTATTTACAGTGTCTCTTGTACCATCAGCCTCTCTCGCTAGGGTTGGGGAGAAGATGAGATGAGATCACCTTGTTATCTCTAAGTCTGGGCTTAGTCAGCCCTGTTTCTCTTCCCAGCATGTCCTTCCTTTATCTTATCAGACTCCAGCTGGTGGACTAATTCTTTAGCTCCCCCAGCTTCCCACCTTATTAGATAATGTCATTCCATTCCCCACTCCAGTTGGTACCAGGGGGATCAGAGCGCTGACTCAGGTGCTAGCTCCCAGTATTCTGTCACTCACAGCCCTGATCACTCCTTTATTTTTCACACTGTAGTTTAGATGTGCATTTTTTTTTGTACTTACAGTACTGCCACCTATTGAAAATGAGCAAGTGCTCTTATGCTGCTGAGTGAGCTGGTGACTGTTTGGGGGCATACAACTGAAAGATTCAATCCTGCAGCGTACTGAACACCTTTGGTGGGGTGCTGGGGGCTTGTTGTTCCCATTGATGTCAATAACATGCAACATCTTGCAGGATCAGCTCTCAGGTGCACCTTTTTAAAATCTAGCCCCTCACTGTTTCAAGGGAACTGAAATGTATTTTCCTTTCATTTTAAATGGGCCTATTTGTATTTGATATTCAAACACAGCAGGTTGCTCTTAAAAATGAGTTCTCAAAGAATAATGGCAATTAAGAAACCAAAAAGACTGAACAGCTAGTTTTCCAGGCTAATAAATGATGACTCATAGCTCCTTTTTTCTTGTTTGTGCTACCTGAGATGAAGAGCCCATGAAAAATGAACAGAAAATCCATTTTGTGTTCAGCCAGCACTTGCCAACTTGCTTTAAAAGGTATTTGCTTAGAGCTAACGTTATCTACTAGGTCAGAGGAGGATTACATCAGTTATAATTCTTAAACTGTTTTCATGTTCTTTTTTTAATTGGGCTCTAGGTTTTTTTGGCTGAACTCCTGACATCCCAAATCGATAGATAGACTTCACAGAACTCAATTTTGTAATGTAATTTTGAAGGATAATATCAATATTTTTTCTATTTTATCTGTTTAAACATTCAATTACAGGAAGTCGTGGGTGGGTCAGACAATAATTATTGACACGCTGAGAAGCAAAAAGCTAAAGCTTTATAATTGGCTAAATACAAATTATCAACATTACATGTCAAAATATACTAAGCAAACATTAAATAAATTTTCAAGCAGCATTTTTCTTGCTTTGCCCATCTGTAAGTTTAGATTATCTATGGAAATATTTTTTCATCAGTTTGTGTGTATGTTGAAATCAATATTTCCTGACATTTACCTTCATAAGCCTATCTCTGGTGCATGAGAGAAGCCGTTTCTAACTGACTGTATTATTTTAAGAAAGCTTTTTCTATTTTGCAAGTAGTAAGAGATTGGGAGAAGTTCCTCCAGTGATTCTAGCCCTGGCCAAACATTGAGTAGATACATATCTTTCAATGCACAGACTTCCCCCAAGAACAAGTCCATCTCCCTTGATTTACTGATAGAGGAGCACCTGGTGACAATAGATGATACACAATTATTCACTTCATTAAGTGGTTGAAAAATTATTTCAAATATATTTAAACTAAATGACAATAGGTGTTAGAGAATATGCTTTTTTATCTTCTGAGATTTCATTAGAGAGCATGATTCAGGCTCCTAGGGAATCTTATGGAAAGGAAAACTGATATAAGTTCTGCCTCAATAAATGCTTAAGGACTCAGGTACAGGAACAATAAAGATCTGTTTCCACCTTACAATCAAGTAATTTACAACATGATACTAAGCAGAGCTGATCAAATAATGAAGAAACAATGTTCAAACCCTGAAGGCTATTTGGTTTGATTTTGTTTGGGTTGTTTTTTATTTCCTATATATATAAATGGATTTTCGTTCATACAGCTAGAGTTATTGTTCTTGCAGACATCCATATTGGTACATGAGCCAGAATGTTAATCAGAGCTTGAATAATCCACTAACCCATGGCAAGAGCTACCACTTTCCACAGGATCTAGGTTTTCATTTAAAAAACCTCTCTGGGCTGCTGGTAGTGAAGAAAACCTTGCAAACATGAGGTGAGTGTTACCAACGTGAGAGATCTTCCTAATGTGCTGGTTGGAAAATATTTTTTCCCTATGTCAAATTTATGAAAATTAAGAAAAAATGTTTGTCAAACAGTTTTTGGCTTTCAGTTTGGGATGAAAGTTTCGGATTTCGGTTGCCTAAAAACCAAAGGGTGTTTTTTGTGGAAGGGGGAGGGCTTTGGGATTCTTAATGAGAATCTGAAAAACTTAGTCAAAAACAGACATTTCCTGCAGAAATTTCCATTTTGGTAATAAAGCCATTTATTGGGTGTGCTAGGGCAAGTGGGGTGAGAGAGGGCCTTGCCACTCCTTCTAGGAGTACGGTGCTCTGGTTGTATTGGAAAACCCAGGAGGTGCACGGGCTCAAGCCCTGGAACACAAAATTGTGGGGTGGCATGTCACTGCCTGGAGCCTCCCATAATATGTAGGGAGGCTCATCCTTACCCTACCCCAGTAGAAAGCTGTGTTGGGGGTAGCAGGAGAGGCTCATATGGGCAGGACTTTCTGCTGAAGTGCTGTGGGGGACAATACATCACAGAGCCTTGTGTTAGGTGGGGTAATATCAGGATAAGATCTCCTTATACATGAGCCCCCAGCTCAGGTAGCAGACAGGGGGCCCACTTAGACTACACTGTTGGCCAACAGAGCACATTCTATTAGCAGGGTAAAAATGCCTGCCTTTCTCTTTCCTTGAGTCTGCCTGTCACAGGGTAACTGGTTTCTGTCAGTAGACCAGGCCCCCCACCCTGTGCAGAGCAAGTGGGCCCAGCTGAGCCAATTAGAGCAGGGCTACACCTGGAGCTATAATGGCCTGTCAGAGGGCAGTAAGTAGAGGAGTGATTGGGGTAGACTGTCTTTGGGGAGAGGAATCACAGGAGGGGAGGTGGGTGCTCAGGGAGGTAGTCCTGGTGATCAGAAGGGAAACAGCTGGCTGAGAGCAGATCTGGTTGAATGAGAACTGGCTATGAGAAGGGAGTTAACTGAGAAACTACCAGAAGCAGAGCCCTCTGGGAGGGGAGGCATGAAACTGTATGATGAAAGGTAAGCTAAGGAGCTGTCCTGGCTGCTATGTGCTTAGGTTTGGATAAAGAAACCTATTTTAAAGACTGGGCATGGCAGTGAGTGCTTGTTAGGCTGGGGAGAAGCCCTGCTGTGTCCCATATAGTTGAGTATTTGAATGTCAGTGGTCTCTGATTTGAGGGGAGATTGAGGTGGATCTGTAGTGCCCTGTGAAAAGAAGGAAAACAGAAGTAGAGTACTGTAGAGTGTTAGGCAGGGTTCACTTTCATATTATAGGAATCCATATTGTTTTCAAAATGGAGTTTTGCCCTCACATGAGCTATAGGTTAAGTTTCCTGCTCTTTTAGTTCTCCTGGAGTTGTAAACAACTTCCAGTCAGAACCAGTTTTCCTAAGGGGTTTCCCAGAAGGGGCTTCCCACCTTTTCTAGGGTTTCCCAGGCAAGTCTATAAAGGCTGCCCTGAACATAGCCTAGGGGCTGTCCATCTGAGTGGCAGCCACGGACGGTCACGGATCTTACCTGCAGGCATCTATCCATCCTAGTGATAGAAGGGCTAGGGATTTTCCTCCAACAGCTTCCTCACCTGCAAAGAAAGAGAGAAGGAGAAGACACAATACAACACTTACCTTTGTCATCTGTTCTCCTGAACGCATCATCTACTTTCCCGTGATGATCCCAAAGGAACATGAAGGGACTCCTTGGAGCTCCTCTCCAAAGGCTTGTCATTAGCCCAAGGATTGAGGTCCCAAGCACCTGCTATCGCTTTGATCTGTGAAGAAGGTTTTTATATATCTGTTTATAGGTTTGAGTTTGGGGCTAATCACTGTATTGCACAATTTTGCTGTTTATTCCCCTTTTTATTTGTCCCACTCTTTGTTATAAACCCTTCAATACACTTTATTTGATTTTTATCTTTACTGATTGACTCCTCATTATTCAGGGTGGGAGGGGTCCTCTCTGCAGGGGGAGGGATCCTACCAGATGACAGATGCTGGACAAGGGAGGCTGAACCTAGGGAGACAGAAAGCATAAGGGTCTCTTGTCTTATCACACACTCCTCCTTTGCCTTTCAGTCTTTTCCCCTCTAACAAAAGCAGCCTGTGACCAGGAGGAGTGCTTGGGTAGCAGCTACTGTATTATACACCCCTGTCCTCTTCTCTCCCTGCCTAGCAAAGGGATCTTCATATTTTTATTACCTGTTATACCGAAAAATCAGCAAAAACTTCACAAATTAAATGAGGAATGAAAGCACTTAACTAAAACTCTGCATGTGTTTTGCCCCTGCGTACTCCATAAATTCAGAATATGTTCTTCACTATTATTTGCGGGTGGCAAGGACGATTGGTCAATGAGATTTAGTTTATATCTCTGCATGTTAAAAAGGAAACTGAATATCAAATGATCAGTCTGAGTTTTCAGGAAGCTATGACATTGTGTGGGTGTTAGGTGCCATGGAAACATCTCTTGACAATGCACTTGAGTGAGCTTTTGCCGTATGACTCTGTAGCAGCAAGTGTTTACCATGAGGAATCCATGTCTACCAGCATTCAGTTTCTACCTTCAGTAGAAAGCTCTGTGACATTCTAGACTTAAGATAGAAATAGCAAATTAACTATCATCACTCTCCACATGAATATTCTGAATGGCTGTGGCTAAGTTTACATGAATGAACAGAAGCAATATCTTCTGAGTGGGACATCTAAAAATGCAGCACACACCAACGCAGGTCTAACATGGGAACAAGTGCCTCCCTTTTGGTTTGTGTAAGTGGATTTTCATTGGCTTATTTATTCTGTTCGATGTCCTAGCTGCATTCACAAAAGCTGCTGAGAAAGATGCAGGTTTCCCACCCACCCACTGTAATATGCAGCAGCATGGGAGGGAGAGATTGTTAGACTAGGACACCTTGAAAGGTGTGGGTTTTTAAAATACAATTGTTAATCTCCTTGACTTTAAAGTCATTGTAGTATAAATGGAGCACAAAATTATGGTTCTTTTTACGTGTTCGTATTTGCTTCTTTAAGTAGATTAATCACACTGTAGCATTGAGCTGGCATCAAAACTTGCTAATATACTGTTAAGAAACACCTTTTGTGCGTGCATGCATGCCATGGCAACAGAATTGAACACAGGACTTATTTGACTTGGCTAACTTCTGGCATTGTTAGAAGGTGAATTTGTGAAGTGACAGAATGGCATTTCTACTATAAATCTCTATGGAATATTTTTTTAAAAAACATGTCAATAAAATAGCTGAAAAGATACTAGTTTTAAAGCGTTTTGGGATGATACTATGAAAACTTAAAGATTCCTTTTCAAACAATGAAATATACATACTACTTAAATTGTTCTGATCCATATCTGGTATATCTGAAGCATTAGGATTTATAGCCTTTATTTTTTATTCTATTTTTACTTTGAAATGTGTCTCCTACATAACCTACTGGTGATCATAGTCTGAGGTATGGAAATATGGCTTATTGCTCAACTGGCTAATTTTTGCCATTTCATCCATATTAGGCAAGATCTAGACAGGGCCGTAGCAAGGAAGTTTCGCGCCCTAGGCGAAACTTCCTTGCACCAGCCCTATGCCCCCTCCCCCAGCTAACACCGCCCTCTGCAGCAGCCAGTTCCCCCCCCCCCCCCCGTGCCTCCCCCCCAAACGTGGCGCCCCCCCCCAGCTCCCAGCTCAGCCACAGAGCCGGGAGGGTAGCAGGCAGCTGCGGCCATCCGCACCCCCGTCTCCCAGGTCCCCGCCACCTCCCGGCTCAGCTGCAGAGCCGGGAGGGCAGCAGGCAGCCACGGCCAGCCATTTCCCGCCCCCCCGCTCCCTGCCGCCCTGGCTCCCAGCTCAGCTGCGGAGCCGCAAGTGCGGCAGGCAGCTGCGGCCAGCTGGCTCCCGGGTCCCTGCCGCCTCCCTGGCTCAGCTGCGGAGCTGGGAGGGCGGCAGGCAGGCAGCCACGACCAGCCACTCTTCCCCCCCCCGGCTCAGCCGCTGAGGCGGGGGCGGCAGGAGGCAGCTGCGGCCAGCCACCCCTCTGGCTCCCTGCACCCTAGGGTTGCCTAGTGGGCGTGCCGGCCCTGGATCTAGGATGGTGATATCACAGGACTACTGGCCAGTGGTAGTTCACTCTTGTTAAACAGGCTGTTGTTGATTAATCCCACATCTCAGAAGCGCTGGTGCAGCAATAAAAGGCCATGCCAGGTGAAACAGATAGTGGTTTTGCCCCCCACTGTTATAAACATGCTATACTTTCTCCTAAATCTTATTCTTCCTTGTTGCTCTGTTAATGTGGTGTTACTGCTGCACCCATCAGTTTGTGCTATCTCTTATTTGAAGCCATGCAATAAGATCAGGATGAGCAGGTATAATCTACTTGCTGAAGACGCATGTTTTCCTTAGTTCACAAAACTAATGGATGTTTAACCAGGATTACAATTTTGTATGGAAGCTCTCAGCAGCTGAGATTAGATTTGCCTCAGTAGGAATACAATTATTGGGTTTCCTGGCCTCAAAGGTTGGAAGTTGCAGTAATGTCCCTTTCTTGAAAACTTGGCATTAAATGACCTTCCATGCAGAAGGTATTCCCAGGGAGACCTAAGCTCTTATGGCAACACTCAGGAGTTTTCTCATGTGTGGTCGCTTGAATGGGGCTGCAGATTTTCATTAGGCCTAGGAATGATGCAGACCTTTTAAAGCCTGGGATTTATTTGGGCTGGCCAAGCCTGGTATGTTGCATTACTTGGATTTGAGCACGGATGGTGTGGGGGCTTGTGACAGCTCAAGTTGGCTATTGCATCCTCTTTCCTTACTACCAGGATAGGCTGCCTTTGGGGTTACCTTGATGAAGTTCAACTGTTATAATGTAGTTGCAGCCACTTGGTCAAAATTCCAATTGCTTTCTTTATTGCACCTCCCTTTCTGTTGCAACATAAACTTGCTCAATGGAACTCCTTTTTTAAGAGTTATACAGGCTGGTTGATCTCTAGTGCAAGAAGTTTACAACCAATACATTTGTCTACAACAATCTTTGCAAGAACAAATGGATCACCAATTTAGTCCAGGATCTGACTCCATCACAAATTACTCCATCACAAATCACAACTGGACTTAAATGACCTCTCAAGGTCCCTTCCAGTCCTACAATTCTAGGATTTCAATATACAGCACTTCCTAACATCACTAAAAATCAATGTCAGATGAATGTGATATTGGAATTGTTCTGCTTCATCTATTTTATGCAAACCATGCCAGAGGTCAGATCATTCAGTCTTGGAAACTACCCACTTTAATTTGTCATTTGAGGATTTTTGAGATATGCAAAAATAATAGCAAATTAAATAAAACTGGTACAAAAATAATGTATACCAGGTCTGGCAGCAATGTTCTTTCATGAAATTTGTAGCATACACAGGGCTCTTCAATGAATAAAATAGCTTGCAAATGATAGATTTGGGTTGGCAGAAAAATAAAATGGTCATTGTCAATTTCATTTTTTAACTTTTTCCAGTTAATTGTATAAATGCCATTTGTATGTGCACAAAGGAGAAATTATTTCTGACCTGGAGTCAGGAGAACACCACAATTTTTTATTTTTTTTTAAGGATTTGAGGGTAATCCTGCTTGTTTTACTAACATGAGCTGATCTCATTATCAACTAGTAGTTTTAGTAGGATAACTAGTGAGGAAGCATGGTCCACAGGTTAGGGCTTGGTAGACCTGGGATCAAATATCTGGTCCACCACAAACTTGCTGGGTGAGTCATTTGGCCTCTTTGTGCCCAATTTCCCATAAGTAAAATGGACCTGATAGTACTTCCTTACTTTAAAGGGGTTCTGTGAGGATAAAGATACACACAATTGTGAGGATCTCCGATACTATAGCAATGGGGACCATACTGGGGCCTAAGATAGGCCTTCCCTGGTTCTAACGTGCTCAGTTCACAGGTAAGATTTGACAGTGTGAAGTCTTTTTATCGAAGAAAGGTGATATGGTGGAGTAGACAAACCCTACACCAGATAGGAAAGGGTTAGTGTATTCCCAGGGATCAGTTAGCACAGGTGTAGTGAGGTAGGGCTGAGTTCCCAGCAGTGGACAGTTGTCTGAGAAGGGGAGCAAACAAGCTGCTGCTGTGAGTTAAGGAGCCTGGCTGGGACCAGAGATTACAGATGGTTTGTCACTTACCTTGAGAGGAGCTCAGCTTGTCCTGGATGGCTGATTAGAGAAGAGCCATAGAGCTTGTTGTTAAATGGGAAAACAAGCTGTTTGTGGCTGGGATCCTGCCTGTGAGAAAGGGGGGCTGAAGGCTGAGCCTGGCAGGACTGAGAATTCTCTTGTTTGGTATGTTTATTGGATTTGGACTAAGTGACTGTGCTACCCCAGAGGGGGTTGAATGCTTTAGAGTGGCTTGACTGGAGGGCCAAGTCACCTCTATACGGAAGGAGCAGGCTGGAGAAGTTGTGTGGAAACTAAGGCAGAGCTGCCACGTTGCCATGTCCAGCCCTGAGGAGGTGCACCGTGATAAGCAGCTTGTATTATCACAGACAGTCTGTTTGTTTGTTTGTTTTTTATTTTGCAGCAATCACTGTCATCAGTTAAAATTAAGCAAGGCACAAATAAAGTGGCACCAGATTTCCAGCGCACCAAGAGGAGAAACAACTTTGGTGTTCCCCTTGAGACACTTGCACAAGAGGCAACAGAATGCCAAGTTCCTTTTGTTGTGACACAAATGGTGGAATACCTAGAAATGTTTGGTAAGTTGATAACTTGTTCTGCTGTCTAGAAACTTTTTGTACTTTTAGTCAAAATAAAGAGCTGTAATGAATTTGCTTTGGGTAAGCAGGACCACAAAGGAAAATTGCAGCTAATGGGAGAACATGTAAATGTCCACTATTTTTTACCCAGTCTATGTGGATTTTGATTGGGTTGGTTTAGAGTGTGAGAAAAAGTGACCTGCGGACTTGAACTCCCTGGATATCAACCAAACCAGTAGTTGAAACTCCTTGTGGAGTTAAAGGGTAATAATGAAGGGACAGTATTTAAAAAACAAAACAACTTGGAAATACTGAATTAAACAACTCTATCTTTTGAGGTGTGGGAGATTTGAACAATTAACAAACTTCTTTGCTTCCAAAATGCATTTGTCAGGTCTCTGTAGACACTATCTATAAACTGTGTTTTAATTTTCCTCCTTATGTATTTTATAAAAAAAATGGTAATTTATTCTTTTTAATAGGCCTGGATCATGTAGGTCTATTTCGAATCAGTGGCTCAGTGAACAAAATCAAAGCATTGAAGCAGAAGTATGATCAAGGTGAAAAGGTGGACCTCATTAATGATGGTGACATTGATTCTGTTGCAAGCATCCTTAAACTTTTCCTCAAGGAGCTTCCAGTGGCTGTTTTCCCGGACAACTTACATGCTAGCCTTCTTAAAACCTTTGAAGGTAAAACAAAGGCTAAATTAATTCAAAACTTCAATGGTATTTCAGCTGGGATGACTTTTTTTTTTTGTCCAGGAATGGCTGACTAGTGTACATACAGCAGAATTTAAACACTGTAATCAACAAATGTGTGAGTGTTTGCATAACTTCACACCTTAAAGGGCATTTTGTGGATTCTCCTATTCAGTTGTGTCCAATTGACTTACAATAGAACCTCAGTTATGAACACCTTGGGAATGAAGGTTGGTTGTAACTCTGAACAAAACATTATGGTGGTTTTTCAAAAGTTTACAACTGAATATTGACTTAATACCGCTTTGAAACTTTACTAGGCAGAAGAAAAATGCTGCTTTTAACCATCTTAATTTAAATAAACAAGCACAGAAACAGTTTCCTTTATTTGTATAGTAGTTTTGTTTAACATAGTACTATGCAGTATTTGCTTCCCTCCTGCTGCTGCCTGATTGTGTACTTGTGGTTCCAAATGAGGTGTGTGGTTGACCAGTCAGTTCGTAACTCTGAGGTTCTACTGTATATTGCATATGTGTTCAATTTACAACTATCCAAGACAATAGTTATTGCCTCAGCTATTGCACAGTATTGAGCGATCACAGTTAAAGTATTTAGGGGATTCAATCATTCTCATCCCATCCCTCCTATTAAAGTGAGTTGTGTTTTTGAACCCATATTTGCCATTAAAATATTTCTTTTTGGTGAAGGGAAAGTGAAAAAGTCAATGTCACTGGACGTGGAATTTTAATCCTCTCTTCTGTAATGACAGTACTATATTTATAGTGCAAAAATGCCCTGAAACGAAATGTTACCAATTAGTAGGGAAATGAAGACTGATGTGGTGCTGAAAGGGTATAATTTCCCAGCCTTCTCTTAGCATGAGTCACACTGCATGTGGCAAATCTCCAGCGAGAGTCACAGATGACAATCCTCCCACAGCTTTTTCCATAATGTCTTTGGTTGTCCTATATAGCCAGTTGGTAATGTCTTACACTCTCCACTAGAAATAACAGGAAACACTATTTTCTTGCCAGGAGAGGAGGAATGCCACAGACACAGGATAGAGTCCAAAGACCTACAGTGCTCCATAGGAAATTCCAGTAACTAGGGAAATGTTCATTGTTTAAAGCTAATATGTGAAATAATTAGAGGATTAGTCTAAAAATTACTGGCTTTTGGCATATATGCTGTTTTTCCCTTGGTGCCTTTTTTTTTTTTTTTTTTTTTTTTTTAGAGAGAGGTATCTTTACAATAGAGTAAATTGTGTAGTAAAACTTGTATATATGTGGTCATGCTGGATGCTTGGAATATCCATCGGTTAGTAACTGAATTAAAACTTAATTCTTCACAGATAATAAGAACCACAGGGCTGAGTGTACACGATGTCTGGAAAGGTTATTAAGCAGCCTGCCTAAGGCCCATTACAGCCTTTTCCAGTTCCTCTCTACCTTTCTGTTGAATGTGGCATCACACAGTGAAATGAACCACATGACCCTGGAAAACCTTGCCATTGTATTTGGGCCTACCCTTTTCCAGTAAGTGTTTCTTTAGATTTATTTTATGGTTTGTTTTTGCTTTCATTCCTGGATCCCTCTCTTAAAAACAAGAACAGCAGTAATAAGAGACGAGCTGGAATATTGATGAAAGACCCTGCTGTACATTGTGGAATGACTGAAAGAGAAGCAGAGCTATACAGAATGTTGATATAGAAGCCCCACACCCACCCCAAAAGCTGAGTGCATCTGCCATGAACATCAGCACAGGTCCAAAGGCTCAGCTGACCTGGCTTTACCTTATCCAGCATACGCACTCTTCATTTGCCTCCTTACTCTCAGGCAGTGGGTTGTTCTCAGGCTGGGATCAGTGGCCTACCCCATCTCTCCAGTGCCCTTCTGGGTGCTGGATGTTCTCCTCTTTCTGCAAGTGGCACCAGCTATCTTGCAGCTTCAGGGTGGTCACCCATTAAGGGTTCATTTTCCCCCTGTTCTAATCCCAAATGTCTTCAGAGGTGTCAGGAAGCAGCCAGACCTCTGAGGGCAGCAGCGGTGCAGAGAAACACACTCATGCTGCTAATTTAAAAGCAGGGGGTATGGACATCCCAGAAACCTTAGTACTGTAGTTAAGGAACCCTTAGTTGGTTCCCTAGCAAACTGTGTTAGTCACCATGGGGTACCTAAGAGTGTAAGGTTGCTAGGGAACCTACTTTAGTGGTTTACTAGCTATAGCACTAAGAATTCTGGGAAGTCCCAGGCCCAGCTTTCTTTTTGGAGGGGGAGAAAAAGCTTCAGAGGGAGCCAGCTGAGGTCCTTCTGTGCAGAGTGATTCTCAATGGTACTGCCTGGTGTGGCAGATCAGATCCTGGTTGTTTTGGGGATGGCCGGGAATTAGAAACCACACACTATTCCCCGTCTATTTTTCTGAGTAATACTAAGCCTTGACTATTGGTGTTCTCCACAACTGTTTTATAGACTGTCAGCCAATCAAGTTTCTGGAAGACTGACACTAACTCCATTTAATATAACCAGGAGATCTTGACTTTTTTTTTTAAAGATGATTAACATTTGCTGATATGAGTGAACATCAAGATTTGTTTTCACTACTGTGTGGGTGCATATGTTGGCTACTAAAACCTTCTCCCCTCTGGCCTTCTGCACTCCCTTTCTCCTGCTTCCTTTCACTTGGTACACAATAGCTTTTTGGAAAAATGCATGTAATGCTTTGCAAGAATGATCTATCTTCCTCCTTCTCTAACAAGGTCTTGACCCTGTTTGGTTCTTTCCATTGGTTTTTTCTTAAGGTGCTTAAGTCAGGTGCAGCAAGCTATCGCCTTGCTTTATGGACCCTGATTTACCTTCTGCTTACCTCTCCCCTCAAGTCTCCTGCTCTTCCCTCTACCTACTTTTTCTATGAAGTTCCCTATGCTTGGAACCGCCTCCATAGCCCCATCTTCTCCTCCCAGTCCTCGTCTAAAATACCTTCCTTCCAGAGGCCTATAAATCATAGTCCTTTTCCCCCAAGGGAGTGGAAACTACCCTATCAAGATGAAAACTAACAGGAAAATAACTCAAGCTGTGTGACCCTTCAAGCTTTATCCCTCTGCTTGCTGCTGCATTATTTGCTTTGCACATGGGCTGTCTTGGTTTGAAAGCTCTTCAGGCATGGATCTTCTCTTGCTATCAATAAAGCAGAAGGTACACTGGTGCTATATGAATAATAGAGCTGGTTCAAAAAATGCCAACTGTTCTTCACAGGAATTTTTTTATTAATTGGAAAAACTCAACACAACCTTCTCCCCCAGCAAATGTCAATGTTTCATAGGCATTTGTGTATTCTGTTGGATGCTTTTCTGTTTTTCTTTAGTTCATTTAGTTTTTAAAGGTATTTTAGTCACCTATTGCTGCAGATGGGCACTTAGCAGCATTTTCAAAAACACCTAGGGCCCAGATCCACTGCAGAACTGCTAGGGCCTTGCCACCCAGGGGAATGCATGGCCCTGAGTTAAGTGCCCAGATTTCTCCAACAATGCATGTTTGCGGGAGGGGAGGCATCTAAGAATGGGATGTCCAAAAGCCAGCACGATCAGAGGGGAACTCCTAAATTCATATCTTGCAAATGCCTAAGTCCCAGCACTCTCAGGGACTTAGTCCTAAGCCACTTTTCCAAGAGACACCAGTGTTGGAGATGGTGGCAGACATCTCCCTTCTAATCTCTTGCATAGTAGTAAGGGTACTTGAACACATTTCCCACATCCTGGGCAACTCCTTCCTCTGCATAATGTGGCACAAGGATCTGGACTTGGGTTTACCACCTTACAGCTGAGTGCCCTCACCACTGGGCTATGGACTCATTCTCGCTTGCGCTCTGGCCCAACAGATATTTATTTATACACCGTGGAGGAGCTTCCATAGGAGAGGATCACCCCAGACTGTCCACATCCTGGAGGCTAGAGCACTCACCTGAGCAGTGGGAAAGCTAAGTTCAAATTGTTGCTTTATGTGAGGCAGAGGGCAGAGTTTGAACGTGGGTCTTCCACCGCCTGTGTGAGTGTGCTAGCCAGCAGACTCAAGTTATAAGGGAGGCTCCTTCATCCCCAGCTATTTTGTGAGGGTTTAGGAGAGCTGGATGTCAGTGCTCTGTAAAGAGCAGGAGAGTGGGGAATACAGGAAGAAGCCCTGGGAAGAAGCAGGTCAGCTTTCAGCAAGCCTTTGACAAGGTCCCTCACAAAGGGCTCTTAAGCAAAGTAAGCAGTCATGGGGTCCTCTCATGGATTAGTGACCGGTTAAAAGACCGGGGAAACAAAAGGTAGGAATAAATGGTCATTTTCAGAATGGAAAGAGGTAAATAGCAGTGTCCCACAGAGATCTTACTGTGACCAATGCTGTTCAACGTATTCATAAATGATCTGGAAAAAGGGGCAAACAGATGGCAGAATTTGCGAAAATTACTCCAAATAGTTAAGACCAAAACAGACTGCATAGAATTACAAAGCAATATCACAAAATTGAATGAGTAGGTAACAAAATGGCAGATGAACTTCAATGTTTATAATGCAAAGTAATTCAAATTGGAAAACATAATCCTAACTATACATACACAACGACAGGGTCTAAATTAGATGTTACCATTCAAGAAAGACCTTGGATTCATTGTGGATAATTCTCTAAAAACACTCTTTTTGGACTGCTGATGCACCTTGAGCAAATGATTTTAGGAACCGTTAGGAAAGGGATTGATGATACAGACAGTATGACACTGTATAAATCCATGGTACACTCACACCTCGAATACTGCATGCAGTTCTGGTTGCCCCATCTCAAAAAAGATATATTAGAATAGGAAAAGATCCAGAGAAGGGCAACAAAAATAAGTGTATGGAACAGTTTCTGTATGAGGAGAGATTTAAAAAGACAGGAACTCTTCAGCCTGGAAAAGAGACAAGTAAGAGGAGGGATACGACAAAGGTCTATAAAATCATGAATGGTATAGAGAAAGTAATAAGGAAGTGTTATTTACCCCCTCCCATAACACAAGAATCAGGGGGTCACTTAATTTAATTGGCAGCAGGTTTAAAACAAACAAAAAAGGAAGTACTTCTTCACACAACACACAGTCCACCTGTGGAACTCCTTGCCAGGGATGGTTGTGAAGGCCAATACTATAAAGGGGTTCAAAAAAGAATTGGACCTATCCTCCATGGACTTATCTATCAATGGCTATTAGCTAGGATGGTCAGGGTTGCAACCTCATGCTCTAAGTGTCCCCTCTGATGGGAGTGGGTGATGGGGGATGGATCACTCAATGATTCCCTGTTCGGTTCGTTTCCTCCGACGTACCTGGCTTTGGCCACTGTCCATAGGCGCCGACTTTCGTCGGTGCCGGTGGATGCTTGAGCCCCACCCCAACTCCACCCCTGGCCCTGCCCCTTCCCCAAATCCCCGCCTCCTCCCCTGGGGAAAAATTGGTGGGTGCTGAGCACCCACGGGCAGCTCCCCACCGGCCCCCCCACCCGTGCCCAACTCACCTTCCGGGAGGCGCCGCCCGCTGAAAAGCCGCGGCTTTTTTTAGCCCAACCGAAAAGCCGTGGCTTTTTTTAGCCCAGCCACCCACCTCTCAGCTGTGCGGCGGGCTGACGGGGGGTCGTGGGGGGAAAGCGCCGCGGGGAGGTGCCTCAGGGGAGGCGTATGGCCCTCCCCATGCCCCTCTCCTGAGGCGCTGCCCTGCTGCGCTTTCCCCCGCAGCACAGCTGAGAGGCAGGCGACTGGGCTAAAAAAAGCCGCGGCTTTTCAGCGGGAGGCGTCTCCCGGAAGGTGAGTTGGGCGCGGGTGGGTGCTCAGCACCCACCAATTTTTCCCTGGGGGTGCTCCAGCCCCAGAGCACCCACAGAGTTGGCACCTATGCCACTGTCAGAAGACGGGATACTGGGCTAGCTGGATCATTGGTCCAATCCAGTATGGCTACTATGTTCTTTGCTTAAAATATGAGATGGAAGAAACCAGTAGTTTAGGGTCCCAAGGACTGGGACCTCATCGTGGAGAATGATTTTGGGTTTCCCCTATGCTGCCACCCTCTGAGGAGCTATGCTATTGATTGGAGGGAGAAGGAACTGACTGACCCCCAGGAGGTTTGGAAGCTGAGTGTGGGAGAAGGAGAGTGAGAAGAGTGCTGCAGAAGAGAAGACGACCCTCACAGAGGAAAGGGGGTCCCAGTGAAACTGGGACAGAAGGTGTTTGGATTTCTACTGATACTCAATAAAGGGTGGACCTCTGACTAAGTCACTTCAGCAGCCTGCCTGTACTGAAGGCTGACATAACAGTTCGTGATGAGAGTAAACCAAGACACTGACAGGCTCAAAGCTAGACTAGGTAGATGCCTGTTGTACTTACCAATGCTGGTGTCAGTTTCACAGTTTCTTCTAACAATCTCAGACTGATCTGCAGAAATGAGTACCTGATATAGCTGAAAATGGCTTGTGGACCCCCAATTTTTTTTTTTAGTTCTTACAATCATACAGCACCCCATGTTTTCCTTCCTGTGTGTTGAAGTTGTTCCACATGTATTCTAGAAACTTCAATGTTCTGTGCTTACTTCTGACTGCTTTACCATTAAATAAACTAGATTGTTTACAAACTCTCCTCCTGCTTATGTTTTGCTCCACTTCTATTCCAGGTGCGAATTCTAGCCAGGATTATCACCTGTTCTACTCTATTGACTTTTATGGCTATAGACACCTGTTACATGCATAGAATCACTGGTGTGAGTTGGAGCTTTATATTCAGAACATGGAATTGAGGACACGCAGACTCAGAATATAAAACCTGTTACTGTTTACAATTTACAACATATATAATCTGAACTGCATATCCTTAGTCACTATGATCTAGTTCATTCCATTGTGGAAAATGCAACCCTTTGTAAGACGGGTATTAAATGGGAAGACACTCCCAGGATCTTTCAAAATGTATGAACGTCATGTGACAACATTGCACATTAAAATACAGGAAACTAATGTAATTATTCATGTTGAAATCCATGAATACTACAAAGGCTGATTTCCTCCTGAATTTTATTTTTTCTCATAGTGCTCTAATGGATGATGACTTGACATTGCCTCATAATACTTTGATTGGTATTTGGCTGAAATACTTTTCAAATCACAATCATTATATGAAAATGACAATGGCTCCTGAGCTTCCTCCCACTGTACTGTCTGATGAGGTCCAAATCTGGGAACAACAACAAAAAATAATAAATGAGGGGTGGGGGTGTGGGGTGTTTCATGGAGAAAGTGTAGATGAGAAGAGTGCTCCCAGTCTTTGTTTCGTCACCTTGACCTCTCTGCAAAATCTCTCTCCTGCTTTTGTCATTCCTGGCCTTTTACTCCACCCTCATTCCACATATCCTCCATAGAAAAATACTAAATCAGACTTTTCTTTGCTTTTGCCCTCCATGTAGTTATTTTACCACTCCCTGTCTCCTCCCCAACCACCTTCCTCTCAGATTCTGACACCTGGCTCTGCCTCATCATCCTCGCCCTCATCCTTAGTGACTTCAGCTTCCCCTACTGTGTTCTGTCACCACCTTGTTTGATGCTTGACCCTGGCCCAAGTCTACCATTGTTCAAACTGGCCACTCACTCAACCTTGTTTTTGCTAAACACTGCTCATTCTCTGATATTTCCCTCCCCAAGTTCCCTATAGTTACCCGCCCTCCCCCGAATCACCTAGTAATACTTCTCATCCCTTCTGTGGATGGAATAGAGGACACAGCAGCTGATTGAAACAGGAGGTGGAACTCTCACTCTGCTTTTAGGAGAGAGAGGGGAGAAGCATACGTACAAGTACCCCTTGACTTTAGCTCCTGCTCAGCACCTTTAGATTTCTGGACTGGTACCAAGCCCTCTGCCTTTGAAAGTAGGGCTTGTCAAAATCTTTGAAACTTTGGTTATGAATAAAACTTGTATAGAGACTGTCTGGAGAATTACCAACGTGAAAATGTGTGGGGTTTAGTTGCTAAAAAGAAAAACTACTCACTGTTGTGGAGTTTTTTTGGTGTGTTTTGTTGACAAAAAGGAAACATCCCCATTTTATGACCAGTTCTAGTTGTAAGATTACTAGTATAGCACCTTTTACTTTTTGGCTTGATATCCAGGCATAGGTCTCCACGCGCTCACTAGCTTAGCACCACTTCTACCTTGCTGGGTTGATAAGGCATAGGGCTTGGTAAATTTAAAGACTTTGGGTTCAATACCACATATTTAATTTGTGATAAAACAATCTTTAATGATTCTCATGGATCCCTTTTTAATTGGCTTCAAACTATACATTGTAGTGGTGATCTCCTAACACCATTTGTCTTCAACACAAATTGATAGTTTTAAAACTAAGGCCAAGGGAGATTCTTAATCCTGTTTACTCAATAGAACAATTTTACAATAGCTGTACCACCTCTAGGACTATGTTTCTGGATCTAATTTGTTAACTAGATTCTTTTTATAATACGTGCAAATTTGCAGGGGTGTGATGGCTACACTACTCAGCAGCAGTATCAGAAAAGGAGTATTTTGTTCTTAAGTTACTTAAAAATTAGAGCTAAATCAATATCTTCCATGAATTTTAGGGTTTGAACTCCAGACCTGAACCAAGATTCACATTTCACAATTAATCTTTGTAGAATGGCCAAACTAAATTCTAGTCTTAAAATCTCCCATTCCCCTGAACTTGCAAATGTGGACCCTTTCACAGTCCAAGCTAGCCTTTTAGGAGGTGTTCAAAGTCCAACTCTGACCTGTTCCTGGTTCAGCCCAGAACAGAGCATTGTAATTCCCATAGCATGTGGGGACTGTGAGCCTGAGAATAAGGCCTCCTGAGAAATAAAGTGAAATGAAACCAGGCTTTTTCCTCTCTGTATGTGAAGAAACTGGACAAAATCAGTGTTTGGGGCTCCTAGCTGAGGAAGTGGCATAGGATGGGCCGTGGAAAGAAGTTTGGGAGGGTATGTTTATGCTGTAATAGCATAAGGCTAGCATGGACTTTGGGCACGTACTCGAGGCAAGCAGGAGCGTAAGGTCTGGTCTACACTATTAAAAATTAGATCAACCTACCTATGTTGCTCAGAGCTGTGAAAAATTTTGCACCCTGAGCACTGTAGTTAGGCCAGTCTAATCCCTGGTATAGATGTGGCTAGAATTCTTCCATCAACTTACTTAGTACCTCTTGAAGGTGATGGAAAAACCTTCTACATCGATGGAAGAGTTAAGTATGCTACTGTGCTGCTGCTGTAGCAGTTGTAGTGTAAACATGGCCTAAGTCTGGACAGGAGTATGTTCTGTGTTAGATAAAGGGCTGCTTGTGTGGGCTGAGCCCTGGCCCAGCATGTGAAGGTTTTGGTGTTTGGATGGACTCTTTGAGCCCTCACAATCTGCAGAGAAGAATGTGGCCCAGACACTGACGACCTGGGTGGAAGACTTCTTTGTCTGAGGTGTTTTTGGCTTGTCTGTCATCTTTGGACTCCCCTGCCCTCCCGAAGGGGAGGGGCTTAGTTTGGCCAGAGGGCTAAACTACTCAGAGTGAGGAAACTGAAGCACCACAGTGTCCTGACAGTGAGAGGTAACAGGCCCCCCCACCTCCCAAATCCATACGGCCATTGTTATTCAATCCTGAAGTTTTTCTAAGACAAAGTTCTCAGAGTTCAAGGAGTTTTACCACAGGTAGACAGGAATTAGGACACTGGAACTAAGCCCCAATATGTACATTTGTATGTTTAAATCACATTTGAATAATAAATGTGCTGTCTGATTTTTCAAACAGCAGAGTGGTCTGTGTATTTATACTTCATTCCCAAGAGCTTATGAATTTCTTGTTTAAATATTTAGTGGAATCAGGAGTTGGTTTAGCACAGTGCACGAAGCTGAATTAGGCTCTAGTGCTTATGTAAATGCCCATACCATCTCAAATACTTTCTGGGGAAAATGTACAGTTCCTTCAGGAAACAAAATTACCATGCGACTAATAAATCCCTTGATTTTAATTAAATGATTCAGAGAATTATCTACTTGTAGATAAAGCATAAGTTCAAATACTACTTGGAAAAAAATATAATACTGTTAATGGGAACATGCAGAAATCCCAGTATGTTTAACTATAACTTTATTACATCCATTATTAATATAATGCAGCTTCAGAGAATGCATTGGAACACAGATTTTTTTCCCCTCATGCCACTTTTAGACTGTGTCCTGCATTATGATGTTTCCATGGTAGTTAAGTATGATTTGACAAGATTGCCTGGGGCTGTTATCCTTTGGACCCTCACAGAAAGATGTGTAATATGAGTTTACCTTAGTGAGCAAAATTTGAAATCACTTTTAAAAAACATTAAAAACCCAGTAGTGGTGGCTCTCCATGTATTGTCCTTTTAACAGTATTTTCATGAACAAGTTGGTCAGTGCCAGGCCCCTGCTAACAGGTTCCCACTACTTGTTTGTTTGTGTTACTGCAGTGCATAAAGACCACCAATTGAGGATCAGGGCCCCTTTATGCTAGACATATACATGCCTGTAATGAAAATATAGTCCCTGTCACCAAGAGCTTTTTAACAGCGATCATGTCCTAGAATATATTAGAGAACTGAATAAAACCACTTGCTTTGAAAAATTCTCCAGACCACAACAAAAGGGATTCGTGGATAACTGATCAATGAATCATAGTCTGAGCACCACTAAACTTAATCTATTTACTTTTCTCCTGTTTAGAATTCCTTTCAGTCCTTTGGCTCATGAAAAACAAATGCTTTGTAATGCACTCCTGCTGTATTTGCTCCAGAACCATGAGATGCTATTTGCAGACTCTGACAGCCATTTCTCACTGACACAAGTAGACAACACTGAGGTAAGAAGATGATGATTGATTCCAACAGATAATCAAAGGTGCTTCATTAGGTTGTAATGTATTTCTACCCTTACGTTTGTATATTCAAGCAGTAATAAATCATTATAGATATACCCTGACAAAATGAGTATCAGTTGCATGTCTAATCTACAAGGGAGACTTTATATGTTTGTTTTCTAAAAAATGTAAATGAGAGTTAAAGGTCAAGAATAAAATCACCACATTTTTCTTCTTGAAATGTCCTATAGCAGCATTTCCTTGTCCTCAGAATTTTCATAGGTAATTCTTTTCATTTATCTCCTATACAGTGATGACAAGCAAAGGCAGAAGGGTAAAAATGCCTTTTCAGAAGCTATTGAGTAAAGACTCACTTTGACTGTCCTTAGGCATGCACTGCTATAGAATAATATTGGTTTTTCAATGTCTCCTTTTTGCATTGTTTGTGAAAACAGTTATGATTTTGCACTTAGTATGGATTACTTTCCTTCTATAATAGTACTGGTCTATGTGGGTATTTTTTTCAAGTTCTTTCCATTATGTATTGTTGCTGTTCAGTATAGATATTTTTAAACATTAATTCTAGGAGGGCAAAGTAGCCCAAGGGGTTAACATAGTGGTGAGATCTAGGTTCATATCTTAAGTGGGTCTCAACCTAATGTTAAATCATGAAATTACTATACAGTGTGACACATCTGGCTTCTCTGCACTGGTTTACCAGGGTTTTTGCAGATTAGGACTGAATCTAGCAACGTAAGATGTGCCACACTATGAGAGATGTGCTGTCCAAGATGTCTGCATTGTGCCAGGCTCTAGGCACTGCTAGTGATTCCTCACTTTCCTGAGCTCCAGCTCCAGCTACTGCTGGTATTGATGGAGAGGGGCGGAGGGAGGGCTGGAGCGGGGGAACCTAGCAGACTTTTACTGTAAAGCTAAGAGTTACATCATTTGACACATGTATTGTACAGTCCATCTCAGCACTGAAAACACTAACTCTCTGGAACTACCTATCTGGGAATAATGTCACAGGGCATGTTAATTACTTGCTGGGTACGAAGGAAAGGTGAATAACATTTTGTCCTGTGTTCATACGCTTTAGGACATGGGGTCTTAAGACCTCAAAATAGAATCGTTGCAGTCCAACTTGTAGTACTCTTAGGCCCCAGCCTGATCCTGTCAAACTTACTCCTGCAAGTAGCTCTTATTTATGTTTCATTTCATCAATGTCAGTTGGGAGTTCTTGCGTGAATGTGTAAGTGATGCATCAGGAGGCTAATAGCTGCCTAGTTGTCTGCCTCTACCAACCAAAAGTGTCAAGAAGATAGGAAGTGCCAGCAATCAAAGCAAATCTGCAGTGAAAACACATGAGAAACAAGAGGAACTATAAAAGGCAGCACTTTCGCTTTGAAAGTTCATTCCCCTGGCCCTCTTCGCCTCCTTCTCTAAAATGTCTAGAAGTCACTTCAGTCTGTCTAGGATTGTGATGACAGTGAAGTAGGTCCACTGAAAGATCCTTTTAAGTTCTTTAATGAAGCCCTGAAATAGGGCACAGCTGTAGGGTTCTCTCACTCTGTCTGAGCTGAGCCTCTCAAAGAAAGTGTGTGTGTGTGTGTGTGTGTGTGTGTGTGTGTGTTGGGGGTGGACAGAGTTTGTTCTGTGGGTGATCTAATTTTGTTCTTTTAACTTATGGCAGGAGCACATAGAGTTTTAGATAGGTATCCCTTCATATATTTGTCTAAATAATAACTGCTTAAAGTTCTTTTGACATAAAACCAAACCCAGTAAAAGTCTATACACAGGTTTCATCAAAACACTAAGCAGCAAACCGGGCACATTTTTTGGAATGGAACTTAACTTTCATAGCTTCTCTTGCAGGAAGGATTTCTAATGCAGACTCTTGCCTTACACCAGTTACTCTCATATTTATATCAGGACTTGGAGGTTTACACCAAAAGAAGGGGAGGTTATGGGGTGGTGTGGTGGGGAAGAGGCTTGTCCTTTCAAGGTGATGCTGCTAGTGTCTCTTTAAAACTCTATTAATATAGGTATGTAACGAACTCCTACCACCCAGAAATTCCAGACATAGGCATAGCTTTCTCCCGGCCCTGATGAAGAATCTGAGATAAGTAAAAAAGGGCTTGTCACTCTTTGCCTGGAAAAGTACTTAAGTATGCTATCCAACCCTATAACACCCTTCCTCCAGAGGAGTTCTGTATGGGCAAAAGACTCCCTCAGAGAGTTCCAGGGAACTGGTGGCATTGGGACTGTCTGGGATTGGAGGGAATGATACGTGAATCCGAGTTCTCTCCCACCACAGGCTCTGAAGAACTGATGCATAGAGATGACAATATTTTTAAAACCCGAAGAAACTTTAAATAATCCAATTTAAACAAAAAATGTAGTAGCTTGTGTCACTAAACATTCCTGACCTCTTTGTTCACTATGGTTGCCTGCAGGCATGGTGATGGTGTTGCATTACAAAGTGCTGCCTGGACTGCCTGGGCACTAAGTAGAGGAAGCCAGAGCTTTATAATCTTCTGTCAACACTCACAAGCTGCAGGGATACTGAGAAGTCCCTTCCTCTTCCTCACAATATTTTAGAAAAGAGGCTAGACACGTAAGTGTTTATTTAACCTGAGGCCTTTCTAGCCATGTCTTTGTTTTACCACAAGGCATATCACTAGCTGCATGGGATGGACAAGATTCATTTAATTTCACTAGGTAGAGTAGCTACCAACCCAACCTTGCTACAGCACTTTGTCATGCTCCTTTGCCCCCTGCTTCTCTGTGTGGGTGTCAGATTTTACTGAAATCTCTTTCCTACCCACTGCTGCCCTTGACTTGTCTAGAATACATCTTCCAAATCTAAATGAAGAGGTGAATTGTCAGACTTGCTTGCTCTCCCCTGCTCTGTACAACAGCCGCAGAGATTCCTCCCGCAAAGTAGTATCAGTTGCTTTGGCTAGCCAGGAAATATAAAACTGAACAGAAATGTGACCTGTGTGTGTGTCTTCAGTGGTGCTAGTCTCTCTGCATTAAGGAAAGGGAGAAACTAGAGGGAATGTCTACAGCACTAGTAATAGGTTTCCTGTCCAGATTTTTCTCTTATCTTCCTTCTTATATATGTTTGGCCTTCTTTATCCTATGTTGTGTGATAGACCCAGGCCAGTTGGGTACAACAGAATGGTAGAAGGCAGGTATACTGGCCATTGGGTTAGCAGTTTTCTATTCCCTGACTGACCAG